>JARDYH010000003.1:265521561-266121561 GCA_029215795.1 Anniella stebbinsi | reverse complement strand
TCTACATTTAATGTGTAAACTTAAAAGAAACACAAAGCTAATGGAAAACACCCCCCCCCCCGAAAATAACGAACAAGCTAGATTATACCGGCTCATCATTACCCTAATATATCAAACAATATGAGCTTAGCTTAATTATTCCCTGTGAGACTTACGAAAACTAAGCACAACCTTCAATTTACAGCTGCTTGGTGCCAGGAACCTGAATTATTATTTAAAGGGGGGGGGGGATGGATAGAAGAAGAGAAAAAAGTTTATTTATTGTGACCTACACTCCGTTTTTATTCATCATGGAAAATCTGTATATTCACAAATGAGGGCTATTCATCTACAGGCTGCGGCATTCTTTAGCTGTCCGGGGTTGTATCAGCTTCACTTCTTCAGCTTTTGTCTTCATCTCGAACACTCTTCATCCAAATTGTTCATCATCTTGATGGAGGAGCTTTATCTTGTTCGGGTGCAGCTGCATTCCGCTTATCCAAAGTGCTGAGAGATACAGGGGGAGAGAGAGAGAGAGAGAGAGAGAGAGAGAGGGAACAGGAGAGAAGAGAAGAGAAAGAAAAGGGGAGGAAGGGGGGGGCGGAATGGCCAGTACTCATACGAGGATAATTTGTAGTTTCTCAATAATAATAAAAAAGGAGGACAAGCTAATTACTGGCTTAACTAGGGCAGCCTGTGGATCCTCCATGTCAAAAGGACTAGAGTAATTATTTGCTATCAAAGCACATTCACATTGTGGCATAAAAGAGAAGGCCCAGCGCAAATGGATCTTGCTAATAAACAGGGCTGAGGGGGCATTATGTGTCTCCCTGGATGCAAGCGCATTAACAAAGTGACATGGAGCATAACTCTGAGCCTGGAGAGAAGATGGGGGGGACTGAAGAGAATGATAATTACCCCCGGCTCCTCCTCGCCCCTTCCCAGCCTGGCTTCCTCTCCTTTTTCTTCCTTTGTACAGGTCTAGCAATCCAAACGTGACCCGTCTGAAGCCCAAGGCAGGCTATTAGTGACCTCTGTTCCATTGACAAGGTGGCTTCGTTCTTAAAAGCCCCATCACTTGATGTCAGGCGGGTCACATGAGCCAGCCGGAGTAGCTTTAAATGGTCCAGGAAACACTTCAACCTTAAAGACACCTGGAAGGTCGTGACCGGTTTAATGCAGACAAATCCATCCTAAAGAGTGCTCTTTTGAAACCACTGGACAAAAGTTGGGTTTATTTTATTTTATGGGTTTTTTTTGGTTCCTGGTGTTATTATTCACCCTGTGGCATTACAAAAAAAAGTCTTACATTTTTACAGCAACCCAAAGAAATTGGACCCTGTGCATAAATCAACACAAATTCAAATGGAATTTAAATGGAAAGTGAACTGAAATAAGAAGCGAATGCTGTGTTGCGAGTGATTTTTCACACTGCAGCTCATAACAGCACAGGTGCAGGCAGAACAAATAATTTCAAGTTTCCGAAGCAAGCGAGGCAGCCGCCAGCTATAAACAAATGCAAGGGATGCAAGAGTCACCAGCCAGACTGAGCTAGGGGGAAACATTATTTTGGTTCCAAAATGTGGCAACCAGAAATGGAGATCTGATTCACACATGCAAACAGTAGCATTGGTTGCTACTTGACATGCAATTGCACAGAGGATCTTCCATGCTGCTAGAAATTCTCCACCTACTTTCAAGGCTGCAACACAAGCAACTTTAAACTGGTATCTAGCAACTACACCTTTTTTAAATCTCTTGAATAGGAATGTAGGAATTGTGCAAAATCCATTCCATGTTTGCGGATTGTTCCATCGAAGGAATGAGATTTTTTCCAGTTCTGAATTTGCGCAAACTTGCATCTGCACAAATTTGCACATACATACATTTGCAAATCCGACCCACCCCAAATTACCCTAAGATGTGCATTTTCACACTTTGGCCTATGAGGGAAATGCATATATATATATATATATATATATATATATATATATATATATAATCTATCTATTTCCCTATGAAACAATTTGCACAAAATTCCTGAAGATTAAAAAAAATGGTCCACACATCTGTAGACTCCACCCAACAGGGGGAAAGCTGGTCCGCTGTGGATTCCACAGGTGGGATTGATAAAAATCCAAACCCATTTGGTTCTGTTGCAGATTTCCCAATGTCATTACTTCGAATGCGGTGGGGCTGTGAATCCATTCTGGGTTTCAGTCAGAGCCATCCAGAACTCTAAAGGAACTATCCAAGGTGCTGAAACCTGTCCCCAACCTAATTTCAGTGCCTCGGATAGCTCTTTAGAGTTCTAGCTGGCACAGCTTCATCAAAACTGGGGCCTTCAGCCTCCCCTGCTGGCAACGTTCCTGCTGCCACTGCAAAGTCCAGCCATGGGCAGGAGCAAGAGCCACACCAGGCCATGGTGAGAACTGGATGTGGCTCATGGGCTACTTCTTGCCCACCCCTTCTTTAGATGGGAGTGTGTTTTCTTTCTCATGATCGGGAAATCTGTCACTTTTGCTTTCTTCTGCATTTGACTTTTTAACGTATCAAGTTCTTTCTTTCCCAGATATGAAAAACTTGGCAAACTATGGTAAATTCTTATCAAAAATTAACTAGAAGGAAGTTCTCATGCATCTGCACCACCAACTAAATTTAATAGGTACATCTATTCCCAGTATGGAGAAGACCATGATTTACCTGCATAGCATATAGGAAGGTCTAACAGAAAACAAGTGAGAGAGAGGGGGGGAGAAGGTAAACGTAATTAAGCAATAACATGGCTGAATACACAAATATTCTCAAAGCTATCAGCCTGGATGGACGGATCTGTCCGTTTTGGTTTTTCCCACATTTAACTTTTTGATTAAATCTCAAGTTCTTTTTGTTCTGAATAGGCAGAACTTTTCAAATTTGGTAAGAACATAAGAAGAGCCATGCTGGATCAGACCAAGGGTCCATCTATTCCAGTATTCTGTTCGCACAGTGGTCAACCAACTGTTGGCCAGGGACCCACCAGCAGGACAAGAGTTCAACACCCTCCCCATGTTCCCCAGCAACTGGTGTACGTAGATATACTGACAGTGGAGGTAGCGTAAAGCCACCGGGACTAGTAGCCTTTGATAGCCTTCTCCTCCAGGAAAATTCTTTTCAAAACCAAACTGAAACAAATTCCATAACCATCCTTAAATATTTCACTTACTTCAAAACACAGCTGCATTAGGGACCCTTCTTGCTCATTCTGCTGCATGGGGCTATGGAACTCTGCCCCAAAGTCCTTCTTTGACGGCATGACTGCTTTCAGTGCTAGTCTGTGATGGGATAGAGGAAAGTACTTCTGTGTGGGACATGCATGCCTTCATTTGCTATAAAGCTATCCATTTATTCTAAGTATTTTTATCTTGCCCTCCCATCATGGTACTAAAGAGGTTTATAAAAAGAATGCAAACAACTGAAGTGTAAATGCAAAAACAAAACTACAAAAGCATAAAAGCCACAAAAGCATAAATGTATCGTACGGCTGAGTAATATGAATGCTCAGCATGATAGCTATAGCAATGTATATCCACCTTCATCTTAAAATTGGAACAGCTCAGGTCGCATTCAGAGAACTGTCCAAATTTCCCCGCATGGTTCAGAAGGCTGGAAATGAACCAAATGTTCAAGCACACTATCTTTTCCTTCATGACATTAGCTCATGTTGATCAAAGCATAGTTTGCTGATTAGTCCAACCTCTGGTGAAGGATGGTTTGAATCAACCCTCCCCTCCCAAACCAGGATTGCAAACCATGGTTTGTAATTTCCCAAGCTGGAAGTAATAGCAAACAGCGGTTTGATTAGACCAGGAAGTTAGGAGCTGTGTGCCCTTAGCTTGTTCCTTATCAATGTCAATTTGAATGCTCTCTCTGAGTATATGGAGATAGGTTGGTAATAGAGGTAGGGAAAATGTAGGCAACACTTAAACATTAATTGGAGTTACATGGTTTGTTTATTGATTGATTGATGAATTTAAAATTTTTGTGTACTGCTTTCAATAAAATATTCTCAGGGTGGCTACAATTTATGCATAAAATGAAAATAAATGCAAGTGATACTAGTTAAAGTGACATCTCTAACCGTAGTAGTCACTTACTGTTCCTCCGTGGCTGTACCCAAGCCATTGTAGGTGACATTTGCATATACCTCTTATGGTTTTGGTAGATCACAAGGTGACTTCCCACCTTAGTGCTTTCTCATCCCATTATGGAGGTGGGGTTAAGGCTAATAGTTTATCCACTCAAAGGATGCAGAGAGAAGAAACTGAAGAAAATATCCAGAGCAGGATGGGAAGAACAATGGAGGGAAAGGTAGCTAAAGCCCTTTCCACGCCAGGCAAAACACCTGGGATGGACCTCGGCTGCTCCCTGTGTGACCACGGAAGAATGTGCCCGTGGAAGAATGTGCCCACACGCCCCGGTGCTGCCACGCTTATGTGCAAGTAAGCGCAGCAGCAAAATGGGCCCGGAGCCACACCGCACAGCTCCGGACCCATCATGGGAAGGGGGGGGAAGGACGGCTGCCATCATCAGGTTGCAGGGGGAGGCCCCCCTAAATCATGCATTTTTTTTTACTTACCTTGGCGCTGGAACACAACTGCAATCTTCTCTTATTAAAAAAAATGGTGGCCGCAATGGCCTGGGAGCAGCCCGGGTCATTGCGCTGGTCATGTTTATTGAGCACGACAAACCCAGAAGTGGCTACTTCCGGGTTTGCCACCCCTCCAGCCCTCTACGCCCCATGGTGTAGAAAGGGCCAAAGTTGCTCTGGGGCATGTGTAAATAGGGCATAAAGATCTTCAGGTTTTAGATCTCCCCCAAGGAGCTTAGATGCAAATGTCCAATGGGAGGAAATGGCCAAACATTGATGAAAAAAGAGGGGCGGGTTAGAATGAACAAGGACCTTTCGAGCCAATAGTCTTGTAAAATAATTCTAAATAGTAAACTGAAAGCAGTGATTACTGCTGTTGTTTATGCTGACATTAAGGAAGTCGTTAACCATGTTCCCACTGGATTATGTTGCTGTAGCCAGTGTGGCAGTGAAAGGTGGTAACATTTTTTTTTTAACGATTCAACATTACATCGAAATGTCACAAGAGTGGGTGACATTAAAGACCCAATACATTGGGCAAGGTTTCTGTCTTAATATATGCTGCTTGGCACACAGATCCTATAGAGCACACAGAATCTCTTGTGTTTATGTAGCTACTACAGCAAATCCCTATTTATTTATGATGCTTATTAACCCTCCCTGTCGTTCAAAAAAAATTGGGGCTCCAGGCAACAGTTGAAAACCATAATGAGAATACTAAAATATATTACAATATGAATCTGTCATAGAAAGAATTAGTACAAGAATGACACATTATTCGTTATGTTATGCTTATAGCTTCCTTTTTCTTTGGAGAAATTCAGAGCTTTTACACTCACCTTCCCTAATCTGTCATGTCCAGATGTTTTGGGAGTTGCAGTCCAACACATCTGGAGAGCACCAGGTTGGGGAACGCTGTCCTAGACACACAAGTAGGATCTACACTACTGCTTTAAAATGGTTTATAACAGCAGTGACAACTGTTGGGGCCCAGAACACACTCCATATACAGTTTTCAAAACATTTTCAATGTGTCATAGCCTGCTTGGTGTAGATCTGGTCAAAACCTTCACTCCAGACTCATATCGGATGGAGGCTAATAAAAGAGTATTAACAATGCAACAGCATCACCATATAATTCACACTGTCCTAGAATTCTCTGCTCCATCTCTGACACAAACATTTGGACTAGATATGGTAGAGCATACATTCTGCATGCAGAAAACATCTCAGGTCAATCTCTGGCATCTACAGGTAGGTCTCGGAAAGAGTCCGGTCTAATATGCGGGAGAGGGAGTATCTTGGGCTGTTTCTACATCAGGCTTGTTGCCTGAGATGGCCCCTGGGTGGTCCCTCTGAGTCCAAATGCCACACAGGGACTCCCGGGGTGGGGGGAGGGCATGGGATTTTCCAGGGATAAGGGATCCCTAGAAAATCCTGAATCTTCACGTAAGGGGAGGAGGGACACCAATTTCGCCATCCCTAAGATGGCAGAGGGAGGGCCCCCCAATTTCGCATGTTTTCTTTCTTTCTTTCTTTCTTTCTTTCTTTCTTTCTTACCTTTTGTTGGAGTGCAGGAGTGCTCTTCTCCGACGGGAAAAAACAAAACAAAATGAATGGCGGGCTCAACGTGCGACTACCCGGGAGGAAGCCGGTTCATTGCACTTTTGAGTGTGGATTAAAGTGACGATCCCGGAAGCAGCCACTTCTGGGACTGACACTCCTCCTACCCTCTACACCCCTACCCCGTCTGGTGTAGAAAGGGCCTTGGCATTCACACTCCTGGTAAAGGGAGTTCCCATTTCCATGCTATTAATTTCAGGGCCATCAGAGCTTCACATTTAAATCTTCTCTGTGCCAAGATGACATAATAGCTGGTCCTACTCATGAAAACCACAGTATGGGTAAGTAGCCATTTCCAGAAGCTCAGTTCAATTCAGGCAATAGATCTGGGTAGGCTGAATCCATGCAGTTAAGATAATATCCATAACCAACATCCCAAGCCCCTTTCTCTGCCAGTGGGCTCTGCCAAAAAGCTTTACTGGGCAAGAGTAGTGTTCCAGCACTGAGAACATGAAGGCCTGTCTCAGGGTGTCAGGGTTGCCCAAGGAAGCAGCAGTTTGGGGAGGATGGAGGAAAAATTGGAAAGGGCTTATTATTTTTGTCTGGAAAGTGAGGGGGGAAATGGCTGAAAATGCCAGACAAGCCATGAGGAAAAGGTCAAAGAAGCAGCCAATTTCTCCCGTCTTAAAACCCTAGGCCTGGTGCTTCAGCCTTTTCGAGGTTAGTTGTGTGTGTGTTGGGGGGAAGCAGTTTGCTGAATGTTTGCAGAGGTTTCAGCAACATCCTGTGCTGAGCAACCTTAAACCCCAGGTAGTATTTCAGAGGAAATGGTGTGCGCAGACTGAAAATTAACCACAGCAGACCTTGGGCCCAAATAAGTTCCAAGAAGGTTGTTTTTTTAAAAAAATCCCTTGCCTTCGTTTGGACACTTGCCTGAAGTTTCTAATAGGTCTAGCAGCAGGCCAAAAGAAAGGGGAGGCCAGAGTATGGGAGAGGGAGAAAAAAAAAGGAAAGAAGAAGACAGGGAAGGCTGCCACAGTTTGATTAAGGTGGCGGTTTTCAAACTTCTTCTTTTCAGGGAACATTTCCCACATTCGTTTCAATGACACAGAAGACCAAAATGTGGTAAAGGGTTCTGGGGGATTTTTCAGGGATGTACTCTTAGGTCTAATTCTCACAAACATGTGAGGTGTCAAACCTCATGGCTGGATTGTGCCTCTTCAGCTGCAGGGCAGTTGGAGTGGGGGTATACAATGGAATATCCGTCCCCCTATACAAAATAAGAATAAATAAATCAATCCCTCCTCCTAGAAAACTAGCATGTCAGGGAGAAGGCGAGGATAGATCCCTTCTCTCTGGCGACCTAGTTTTCTATGTGCAGTATCTTTTTTGTATGGAAAGCGCTTTCCGTTAATGCACAAAATGACTTAGCACAGGCCAGGAAAAAACGGGTTTACCACCTCATCTGTTGCTTATGAAAACATGGTAGTTTGTGCAGAACACTGGCTAGGCCTCCTTGGCCTCAGGCTAGGCCTGTACTGAGCTGGCTGCATATCTGAGGGGACACAGTTGAAGGTCTTCCTTCTGGAGGTTGATGTGGCATCAGTGGCAGGTGCCTGCAAGTGACCATTTCTAATTTCCCACAATGCCTTAAGCACCCTACATATAGGGTGACCAGATAAAATCCAGGTCAGGGCTCATGTAACTTTAACAGTTGTAGAGAAAAGGGAATTTCAGCCAGCGGCATTTGTATGCAATTAGTTCCTGGTGAAATTCCCTCTTCATCACAACAGTTAAAGTTGCAGGGGCCCTGCCTTCTTTTGTATCTGGTCACTCTAGTATAGTGCCTGCAACTTTAACTGCTGCGATGAAGAGGGAATTTCACCAGGAACTAATTGCATACAAATGACTCTGGCTGAAATTTCCTTTTCTCTACAACTGTTAAAGTTACATGAGCCCTGACCTGGATTTTATCTGGTCACCCTACCTACATAGATCCTGTTCGGACGACACACTAAGCCATGGAGGTTAAGCGTTTTGAGCTAAACATTATGGCTTAGCATGTCATGTGAACCATGACTTAGTGGGCCTGTTCAGACAACACACTAAGCCACTAACTCTTTTGCAGTAAATGGCAAGTGAGCATTTTTAATCCATGGTTATGTAGCCACCATGGTTAGGAATGGTTCACAAAACACGCTAAGGCCCTTTCCACACCAGGCATTTTGCCTGGGATCGCCCCTGGCTGGTCCCTGTGCTCCAATGGTGTGAATTAGGTACTTCCGGGATATCCCTCCCTCGCTCCCTCTACACCCAGGGGCTATCCCAGGCAAAAAACCTGGTGTGGAAAGGGCCTAAGTCATTGTTCATATGACACGTTAAACCATAATGTTTAGCTCAAAATGCTTAACCACCATGGCTTAGCGTGTTGCCTGAATTGGATCAGCATGTCATGTGAACCACTCCTAACCATGGTGGCTACATAACTACGGTTTAACATGTTCAGCAACCATTTGCTGCAAAAGAGTTAGCAGCCTAACCATGGTTTAGCATACCATCTGAACGGGCCCATTGTGCCAATCTGTAGCGTGGGAATTGAATGGTGACTCCTAGACCCAATTCTCAGCACAAGGGTGCTGGGCACAAAGGTGCTGGGTGTTGATGCTGGAATGGGGCTTTTGTGAATGGAAAGTGGCCTAGAGAACACTCAACCCTTCACTCCAGCTGCTGCAAACCTGAGGAGAAGGCAGTGGTGGGCATTCTTATGTTGATCATCTCACTGATGGGGCCCTCATAAGTCTCCCCACACACAACCCCCCCCCCCCAGGGTTCCCCCAGACACAGTGAAAAACCGGTTCCCCTGACCACCGTTACAAAACCACAGGCTTCAGCTATCAAGAAAGGCCTTCTTCAGAATCACATTCACAAAATGGTTGAATCACAAACTGCAGCTTTTGCGGCATTCTTGCCCCCCCCCCCCCCTTCCTGAGGTAACCTAACTTGGTAACATTCTCTCTAGATGGCTGTAGCTCTCTAATGGGAAGTTGTGTAAGTGACTGAGGCCAAACGCAGGCATTAATTACAATGAAAAATCAGTTTAGGGCAGGCCACAACTAAATTGGAAGCCAAGTCCTCTAGGTAAAACAAAGAGCCCGAGCAGAAGCTGTAGATTTGATTACAGGGCAATATAAGAAAAATGTGCTGTATGTTGCCTATTATTAAAGCTGCTTTTGGGCCTGTGTGTTTGTCTGCCTAAGGGATTTTAATAAATATTAGTAATAGCCAGCTGGCTGCTAGGCTTTTTTGGAGCTTTGCGTGTGTGTGTGTGTGTGTGTGTGTGTGTGTGGTGGGAGAGATGGGGGGAGGTGAAGTGGGGTATGAGTTGAGTCTTGCGGAACAAATTTAAGTCACTGCACACGCAGTTTGGAAAACTTTTGATGAAAGTAGTTTCACAAAGGGCACCTCTTTTAAAGGACCTAGCCCTTGCTGGACGCCTTTTCAGTTGGAGGAGAAGAGGCTTTAGGCTATTCCTGGTGATGCTCTCTCTAAGCCTATCTACACTGCTGCTTTAAAATGGTTTCAAACGGTTTATAACATAGGCTGACCCGATAAAATCCAGGTCAGGGTTCATGTAGCTTTAACAGTTGTAGAGAAAAGGGAATTTCAGCCAGTGTTATTTGTATGCAGTTAGTTCCTCGTGAAATTCCCTCTTCATCACCACAGTTAAAGGTGCAGGGGCCCTACCTTCTTTTGTATATGGTCACTCTAGTATAGTGCCTGCAGCTTTAACTGTGGTGATGAAGAGGGAATTTCACCAGGAACTAATTGCATACAAATGACACTGGCTGAAATTCCCTTTTCTCTACAACTGTTAAAGTTACATGAGCCCTGACCTCCTTTTCATATGGTCAGCCTACTACAACTGTTAAAGTGACATGAGCCCTGACCTGGATTTTATCTGGTCACCCTATTATAACAGTTTTGAGAATTGTTGGGGCCCAGGACACACTCCATATACAGCTTTCAAAATGTTTTCAAAGTGTTTTATCCTGCGTGTATAGATTCTCTCTCTCTCTCTCTCTCTCTCTCTCTCTCTCTCTCTCTCTCTCCACACTCTTAGGGACAGACAGACTTACTTGCATCCAGCTCCATTGGACACCCACCAAGCTGCCACCGCCCACCCCCATGCGTGGTGCTGCCTGAGCCTGTTTGCGTGTGGCGAGCACCCAGGGAAGCCGCAAGCCACCCACCCTCATCCAGAGCCTCCCTTGTGCAGAATGATGCAGCTCCAGAAATCGTGTATTTCCCAAGTTGCACAAATGATGTCCATAAAGGCCACATTTATGCAAGATTACTAGGCTACTAGAAGGAGGGCCTTCTCTGCTGTGGCACCCCAGCTGTGGAATGAGCTCCCTAGAGTGGTTCGCCTGGCACCTATATTATACTCCATTCTACGCCAGGTGAAGACCTTATTATTTTCTACAATACTTTAACAGTTTATTATCATAGTCTTTTAACTCCACCGTTTTAAATCTGTCTTTTAAATTTGTGCTGCTGGGGTTTTTATTTTTTTAAAAAAAATAAAAACTCTGGTTGTGTTTTTATATTGTATTTTTATATTGTGTTTTTATACTGTGTTTTTATACTATTTTGTTGATGG
Organism: Anniella stebbinsi; assembly: GCA_029215795.1. Lineage (NCBI taxonomy): Eukaryota > Metazoa > Chordata > Lepidosauria > Squamata > Anniellidae > Anniella > Anniella stebbinsi. The sequence continues at coordinate 266,110,729 of JARDYH010000003.1, read as the reverse complement.
TTTTGATCTTTGTGAACCGCCCAGAGAGCTTTGGCTATTGGGAGGTATATAAATGTAATAAATAAATAAATAAACAAGAGTAAAGGCATGAGTGTGAACATTGTTGTACAAAACGGAGGCTCTGGATGAGGGCAGATAGCGACCAGGAATTTGCCAAGCCATGACAAACTTAAAAAGCTGGCCTGTGAACATACCACGGCCCAGTGAGCCGGGTCCAGGCAGTGAGGGCGGGGGGGGGGGGGGGGGGGGGGAGTCCACTGGACTCCTAGACCTATTCAGGTATCCAGGACATCCTTATTTGTACTATGTTAAAAGTGGTGAGTGACTAAGGCCAGATCTAGACCAAGCAGGATATAGCAGTATGAAAGTGGTATATAAAAGGCAGGAGCCACACTACTGCTTTATAGCGGTATTGAAGTGCACTGACAACTGTTGGGGCCCATTGACACACGCCATATACTGCTATATCCTGCTTGGTGTGGCTCTTGCCTTTTATAGCACTTTCATAGCACTTTCATACCACTATATCCTGCTTGGTCTAGATCTGGCCTAAGTTTAATGGCATTAAAAAGCAGCAATTAATGACTCCCCACTAAGGATGCACATTATACATCAGCTCACTCTCCGTTCACACCCCTGAATGCAAATGTGGGCACATTGTTCGGGCAAAGCGAGCATGGTTCCAAGTTTGCAATCGTATTCGCACAATGTGCTTGTTAGAAAAATGCATTGTAAATGTGCACATTTTGAAACGATTGCACATGTCCATACCTCAGTCAATGGGGGAAGAGTAGGCTCTTGGGTGCACACTTTCCTCATTCGAACCACAGCAAACAAAGCTTGCGTTCGGAAACTGGAACGAGGTGGATCAATCTTCAAGGCGGAACTCAGAGAACCTCTCTGAGCTCATGCCTCACCGATTTTCCAGCTGTATATCCCCACCTTCAATGAAATGTTTACTCTGTAGTGCTTTTTGTACAGCTAATATTAGCAATTTTATATTGGCTCCCTCTCAACTGATGATTGTATGTTTTGTTCTGCATTTAGTATTGATATAACTGAACAGGCTTCCTTCTTGTACAGTGTCCTGGTATCCCTAAGGAGGAATGGTGGTTTATACATTCTTTGAATTAATAAATAAACAAATATTAATGCAGGCAGATTTACATCAGCCTTGATTGCTGGTTCACGTAAACTGTTCAGGACTTGACTTGATCATTCACACGAGCATGAACTTGTCAGCTCGTGTGAACGATCCATTACAGGTTGACTCCGTAGAGAGAACTTTCATATCGCATCACTTTGAATATGAAACCTACCAATGAAATTAGTTTGCGTATTCCTCTGTGGGTCATCAAGATAATGTCTCCAAAACTTGCTTTGTGTCAATGAACTATACCACAGACCATACTTTCATATGTTGTCATATCACTATAATTTTTACCTGGGGTTGAGCTGAAAGTTATTGGAGGGGGGCAGGTAAATCTCAGAGCTTCGTTTGGCAGCAGTGGTGTTCCTTTTTGCTGTCACTGCTCCCTCCCGGCACATTATCAGAGAGCATCATTCTGATGGAAAAATGACAACTGTCAGGACTTGGAGAGAATAGCCACCCCTATGGGAAAGATATCCCTACTGGTACTAGGATGACAAAACATCTGGCACCAGGATTGAAAGCGATGGGTTGGCATGTTTCATGAAACCTTTTGCTTTCTCAGACAGCATGGATCTTTCTGATTATTTTATTTTATTTTAATAACTTTCAGCTCAGCCTCAGTGAAAAACCCGACAACCCAAATACAGAGAAAACTAGAAGTGCTTAAGTCCCATTGAAATTAAGAGGTCAAGTTAGTTGTGACTAATGCATGTCCCACTAATTTTAAGGGGACTGTAGTGTGACTACCAATGAAAGTTGGGTGGGGCTGTGAATTGAGGCTGTGAATTGAGTCAGACCTCTAAAGGAGCTCTCCAAGGTGCTGAAACCCACCCCCAAAATAGGTTCAATGCCTTTGGTGGCTCTTTTAGAGTTCTGGCTGGTTCTGATTGAAACCCAGAATGGAGTCACAGCTAGGCTGACAAGATAAAATCCAGGTCAGGGCTCATGTAACTTTAACAGTTGTAGAGAAAAGGGAATTTCAGCCAGTGTCATTTGTATGCAATTAGTTCCTGGCGAAATTCCCTCTTCATCGCAACAGTTAAAGGTGCATGCACTATACTAGAGTGTCCATATACAAAAGAAGGCAGGGCCACTGCAGCTTTAACTGTTGTGATGAAGAGGGAATTTCACCAGGAACTAATTGCATAGAAATGACACTGGCTGAAATTCCCTTTTCTCTACAAATGTTAAAGTGACATGAGCCCTGACCTGGATTTTATCTGGTCACCCTAGTCATAGCACCGCTGAAATTGGAGCCGCGGCTTCCACTGCTGTCTTACTTTCATTGGATTTGGGCATGGACTTCTCAGCTTTGGCCCAGATACCTGTGATAGTGTGAAGGAGGAGGAGCAGATACCACTGCCTTCTTGCTCACTGGATCACTGCCTGGCAAGCCAGCAAGTGTTAACAACGAGGAGGAGGAGGAGGAGGAGGAGGAGGAGGAGGAGGAGCAGCTGGCAACATTCCTGGTGAGTAGGTAAGTTCACAGAGGGGTCATTGAAGGTGTTTTGTTGAAGTCCGTCCTAAACCTGGAGCTGGGACTGATGGCAGAGGCATGGTAGGAGGGTAGATGAAGAGGAACACGTTGGCCTCATGTATCATCTGAATGGGACCAATCTGTAGAACAATGAGATGTAGAGAAATCAAATGATGCCCACACACCTGTGAACCAAGTCTGAGAACAGGGGTACTCCAGTCCATATTTTAGGTTTCACCTGGGGTCCTCAATATGGTGTCCACAGATCCCTCCCTTGGTGCCCAACAGGCACCATGCCCCTACTTTTCTTTTCATTCTTAGTTCTTTAAAATGTAAATAAGTTTCATCTGGAAGGCTAGCAGCACGCTGTGAAGTGAAGTGCCAGCTTCCAGCACCACCTATATTTCCAAGACTGCCTCTTAATGTCACATGGGCAGACAGAGCAAAACGCTGTTCAGGTGCAACTATGCACTTTTTTTTTTTAAAGTGCACCAAAGTACCCAGGGAAGCGAGGTGAAATGGGGGGGGGTAGTAAGAAGAATCCTGGGAGACTGATTGGCCAAATTATTTGTTTCTTAGCTTTATATGAAATAGACGCTCAGACCCCATCTCTGCCTTATAGTTTAGTTCTGGGGCAAGGTACTTTCTTTTTCCTCTCACCAGTTTTTCATGCTGAGGAATGGGTGTTTTGTGACTGGCCATACCCACCATGACAGCCATTTTGTGAATGGGCAACATCCCCCCAATAGCCATTTGGCTATAGAAACATGGAATCATATAATAGTAGAGTTGGAAGGGGACTATAAGGCCATCAAGTCCACCCCCCCTGCTCAATGCAGGAATCCACCTTAAAGCATCCTTCACAGATGGCTGTCCAGCTGCCTCTTGAAGGCCTCTAGTGTGGGAGAGCCCATGACCTCCCTGGGTAATTGGTTCCATTGTCATATTGCTCTAACAGTCAGGAAGTTTTTCCTGATGCCCGGCCAGAATCTGACTTCCTGTAACTTGAGCCCGTTATTCTGTGTCCTGCACTTGGGGATGATTGTGAAGAGATCCTGGCCCTCCTCTGTGTGACAACCTTTCAAGGACTTGAAGAGTACTATCATGTCTTACTCCAGGCTAAACATGCCCAGTTCTTTCAGTCTCTCCACCTTTAGCCTGGAGAAGAGAGTGAAGCACCCATAACATTCACAACATTCGAAATGTGCCCATTGGCTCAAAAGCATCGGGGACACTTGGCTTGCACCATGTGATATCTGAACCATATTTAAGCTTCATTATCCTAACTACTGCTTTTGAACCCTGAAGACTTTCTTGTGGTGTAGTAATATGCTGTTGATCATTTAAGATTTGGACACACAGTGGCCCAAACTGAGCACTCATTTACTCCGTTAGCATTTCAGTCTACTTTTCAGGATCATGTCAAGGTTGAATTAGGTGCCCATTTCACCCTCAGCACTCTCAGGGCACCAGCAAATGCCTGATCCTGCCCCCAATCCCCACTGATATCAGACCACTGCACAAACCGGGAATCATGCTAAAGAATAAGCCGCATTAGATAAATTGCTCAAATTTGCTTATTCTGAGCATCGGTGGATAGATCATTTGGCCGGTACATAATTGGTATGGAAGAATCCACCATTTCATCCCATTTCCACACAACCCTGCTTTTCTTTAAAAAAAAGAAAAGAAATCTGTACAGAAATGTATATGCTTTTCATATTGTACATACTGATGCATGCATTTTTAAATGGACACATGTTTTGACGCATGTACCCATTCATTAAAGTGTGTTTGTGCCCTTTTTGGAAATGTACACATTTTTCTTCATGTATTTTTTCAAATGCGCACACATTGTCAAACACATTTTTGTGTTGTTTGCGGAATGCACTGCTGCCTTGAACATGCATGGATTTCCAACCAGAAACTGTGTTTTGGTCTGAGCTTGGATCTAGGAGGTGCAAATTGAGGAAATCTGTTAAACAACAACAACAACTACTCCACAGAGCAAACTCAAACGTCCCTAGTCTAGAAATCAGATGAGATTAACACGACATTTTGACTGCGGGAGAGGATTAAGAGCATCCCTGCGTACATCTTTATCTGTTTATCTCATTTCAAAAATAACTATCCACATTTCGTTCTCTTCCAGGTGGCTTTATAATTTTATCTAAAAAGGGCAGCAGATTCTTGATTAGCTGCCTTTGCAGAAGTAGTACCCGAAGAAAGATGCACTGCTCACTCTCTTAGGATCCATTCTGTAATGTACCCATCAACTGCAGAGCATAATGTCCTCAAAAACGAATTTCCTCCCTGCACAAGCAAGTCTCCAGGTGGGCTGGTACATTAAACGGTGCCGGCAGCACAGAACATTTCACAGGTTTGGCGGTGAGTGTAGGACCTTTACCGGTGGGCCCAGCAGAACTCTGTCATGTCACACAAGGATGGTATGGGAATTCTGGCACAGAGAAAGAGAGAGAGAAATGTAAAATAGAGCACTCATTCAAATAGAGCACGTTGTTAGGCCCAGACAGGAGCTGCAGGGAGCTGTATCTACCTCTAGATTTGAAGGGCGTGTTTTCCAGCTCTGGGTCCTAGAAGTAATGATGTTGGAGGAATCAGTCGGTGGGGGGCGGGGGGGGGGACAGTAAAGCTTGCTGAGCTTAAGTTGATTGGATCCCTGGACATTGACTTGCTTTCCTGCAAGGTGGCCTGACGTGATCAATATCAGCTCACGGTTTTTCCAACTTTTTTTGGGAGGAGGGGTCAATAGAAATTTTCACAAATTGCAAGTGCAATTTGCATTATTTGTGGCAGCAATTTGCAAAATTTCACAAATTACAGATGCAAAGTGCACCAATTTCTATTGACACAAAAAAAGCAAAATAAATAAATAATAAAAATGAAAACAAAATCCAGATTTCAGGAAAAGCCTGGGACTCGGTTCGTGAATGCTCACCGAGCGGAGTGGGAAATGTAGATCTGTTGGTCCCAAAAAGAGCCAGATTTTCAAATGATGGGACATCCCTACCTGGAAGTCAGTGGCTGCTTGAGCTGGAAAGTTCGAAAGTGTAGCAAGCAGAAGGCAATGTAATGATGTTGGGTCCATGTCTACAAGCTAGAGGATAAAACTGGTGTAAAAGAATACAATTCACTGTAATGTGATGTTTGGAAGCTTCAACCAGTATACAATGCAGAGGCTTGGATGATCATTAGAGCTCTGATATGTGCCCATTACACTTGTGTTAAAAGAACTTCACTGTTTACCTATTAGCTACTGTGTCATGTTCAAAGTTATATGGTTGACATGCAAAGGCCCAAATAACTTGCCACCTAGAAGATACATTGTGTTTCATTTATTACATTTTTATATTAGTTTTTAAAAAACATTACAAACCTACTCATACAATATAATAACATAATATAAAAACCAGTTGCATCCCAAAATCTAAAAAAAAAAACACCTTGCCCTATCCACAGTACAAATCCCAGAACCTGTAAAAATTTTTTTAAAACAATAAAAAAAATCATATAATTCCAATTGCCTGGCACCAGAAAGATGACAAGGACGGCACAAGGCGGGCCTTACTAGGGAGAGTATTTCATAACTGAGGGACCACGACTGAGAAGGCCCTGTCTCTTTTTTTTGCTACCAATGTCAGAGGAATCTGTTTAGGGGTGGAGGCTGGCGAGCTTTCGCTGGCTCGGCTTCCCAAACTCTAGTCCAACATCCAGCAGCTGGTATGGCCTAGCCTGAGTCAGGCCAGCTGGTAGACTTTCCGCTTTTGCACGGCAGAATTGCAGCGGGGGCAAGGGGGATGAGAAGGGACCCAGGAGGGGGAGAAGCAGTCATTTGTGGACAGGAGTGGAAGCGCTATCTGCCGCTGCCACTGCAGCTGCCGCCACTCACCCCTCACACTCTCCTTGCGTGTATCGGCAAGAAGAGTGTGAGGGTGTTGCACATGGTGGCAGGGCATGGCGCTGCCACTATTGGGGGTAAAAAAAGTTGCAGAAGCTCCCAGGTTTCGGATACACTGTGTGTCCAAATGATGCACAGGGAGTCCCAGGGGTGGGGTGGGGGCAGACATGGGATTTTTCTGGGATAAGAGAAACCAGCAAAAAATCCTGAAGCTTCCACAGTCCTGGGAACTTCCTGGGACCACGGAAGATGTGCCCGCCTGTCCCGGGTGCAGCTGCACGTACTTGTGAGTAAGTGCGGCTGCAAAAGGGACACGGAGCCATACTGCGCAGCTCCGTGGCCATCAGGGGAGGGGGGGCACCAGTTTCGCCACCCCTGGGAGGGTAGGGAGAGGTTTTTTTTTTTTTTTTAAAAAAACTTACTTTTTGCAGAAGAGCTCTCCTGCACTCTCCCGGGTAGAGCCAAAAAAAAAAAAAAAAGGCCACTTCCAGGTTTGCCACCCCTCCAGCCCTCTGCACCCCTCTGGTGTAGAAAGGGCCACAGTTTTGCGGCTCTTCTCACAAATGCCAGCTGAGCTGGGTCTGTTGTGGGGAACTGTTAGACCCAAAAGTGGCCAGATTTCCCCACAATGGGTAACTCTACTTGTTGCCATCCTCCGAACCTCCCTTGGAGGAGGTACTTGGAAGAGGGCCTTAGATGGAGATCGGACCATAGGGGTAGACTCATACCGGGAGAGACGACCTTCTTCTATATACACTCATGCAACACTAAGATCTTCAGTGGAGGCCTTCTTCGCCATTCTGCAACAAACAGAATGTCACCATATACATCTAGAAAGCAGGGCCTTCTCAGTAGTGGCACCCTCCCAGTGAACCGCCATGTGGTTCATGAGGCAGAAAATCTGGTGTGTTTTAAATGCCTCCTAAAAATGGACTTGTTCATGCAAAATTTCGCTGGCTGATAATTAAGCATCATGATGCTGATGCCGCTCCATCTTCCTGTCTTTTTCATTGGCTGAATTTGGACGACACAATAAACAACTGAGGAGGTGGAAACAATCGTCAGTTGTATTGACTATCGTGTCGTCCGAATGCTGCCATAGTCAACTCAGCACTGGTCCTAATCCACACCACAGTTTGATTAATTATTACCATGTTGTGTGGGGAGTACCCCTTAGATGAACAACTGTAAAGTTGATTATTACCCCACCATTGACTAACGTGTTGTCCGAATTCAGCCATTGTTTCTTTGTTGTTGAAAGTTTAAATGTTTAAGTGTTGAATTTTATATGTATCGTTAACTGTGATTTTAATCACTTTTAACGTGAAGTGCTTAGAGATTTTATGTTAGTAAGTGGCATGCAAACCAGCCAATCAACCAAACTACCAACCAACAACTTAATAAAACACCAAACTTTACCTGCAAAGTTAGTCAACAGTTAGTACAACAGTCTCAGGCCTTCCTCTGCCCCAACAGCCCTATATGGCCAATTTCTTAGAAAGGGTTGAATAGCATCTCAAATATGGGAGAGTTCCTGAATGATAATTTATCACTGCAAATTCTACTATTGGGCAAAAGAAAAAAGCAGGTACCTACACAAAGGCAAGAGCTGGGAGTGGGGGGGGGGGTAAAACCCCCAACAAATGTCCGGGGTGAGAGGGTTGGAATTGGTGTGTAGGGGTTACAAAACCCGCCACTGCCCTCATGCTGCATCTCAGACTTCTTCCTGATGGCTGATAGCTGCCATTCCCACCCCACAAAGATCCTCTGGTGCGATGTTTCTACACCGGCCTTTTGATGTGGGATTGCCCCTGGGTGGTCCTTGGAGTTCAAATGATGCATAGGGACTCCCAGGGGCTTGGGGAGGGGGGGATGAACACGTTTTTATTTCTGAGACCACGGGAGGTGTGGGCACCCGTCCCAGCTGCTGCACCCTTACTCTCAAGCAAGCGGGCACCAGAAATGGGCACGGACCCTCGCCGCGTGGTTCTCTGCCCCTAAAGGGAGAGGAAAGCATGTCCGCCATCCCCAGGATGGTGGGGTGGGTGGGTGGGTGGAAATTTCGGGGGGAGAGTACTTTTTTTAAAAAAAATCCTTACCTTTCGTTGGAGCGCAAGTGTGCTTTTCGCGGATCATCCAAAAAATAGAATAAAATGGCGGGAGCAACATGTGACGGCCCGGGAGGAAGCTGGGTCATCACACTTCTATGTAGATTAGAGTGACGATCCCGGAAGCAGGTACTTCCGGGCTCATCCCCCCTCCCTTTGCACCCGTACGGTATAGAAAGGCTCATAGTGTCACTGCTATAGTCCCCAGTGACTCCCCCTTTCTCATCTCATGCACCTGCAACACCAGGTAAACCTCCTGTCCAGGGCTAGCATATGGGGTAGGCATGGCTGAGCATCTGCCATTGAGGGTGTCTTGCCAAAGGACCTTCCAAAACCTGGAGCCATCCTCAAAATGAATAAAAGAAGAAGAAAATATAGGGACAGTGTTTGGCATGGAACAAATACCAGAAAATAGAAACTTGCTCTGCTAGATAGGGACAATTTGTGCTGTCTGAGCAAACCTGGATTCTTGTGTATTGAATATGTAATGTCTTGTATTTTCATGTCTGCGTTAGAATTCCCACACAATTAGCCATATTGAGCTTTACACAGGCTAATAATAATAATAATAATAATATTTCTTACTCGCCTCTCCATTTGGATCAAGGCGGGGAACAACAGTAAATATAAAATATGATAAAATACATAAAACTGATTAAAAACATGGCACATATTATTAAAATAGCAATAAAATATCATAAAAAAACATCCCAAAAACATTCTAAAATTCCACTGGATATGCCTGCCGGAAGAGACCAGTCTTTATAGCTTTTTAAAATTCTAAAAGACTGTTAAGTTGATGAGTCTCCTCCGGCAGGTCATTCCACAGTCTGGGAGCGGCAGAAGAGAAGGTCCTCTGGGTAACAGTTGTCAGCCTAGTCTTAGCCGACTGTAGTAAGATGATGTCATTAAGAACATAAGAAGAGCCATGCTGGATCAGACCAGGGGTCCATCTTGTCCAGCATTCTGTTCACATGTTGGCCAACCACTGTAGAAACCCACAAGCAGGACATGAGTGCAATACGACTGGTGACTGGTGAACATAGGCATACTGCTAAATGTTAGGAGATAGTTCCTTGCAGTCAAGTTGTCCAGCAGTGGAACACACTACTTAGGGAGATGGTGGTCTCTACTTCCCAGAAGATATTGAAGCAGAGGATGAGAGGCCATCTGTCAGGGACGCTGAACTTACAAATTCTTGCATTGAGTGGGTGGTGGTGGACTACCTGATGTCCATGTTCTCTTCTAAAATTCTACAGTTCTATTATTGTTTCCAAACACATGGCAGATTTTGTTCTCTTGCAAATCTGCTGGGTAGACCTCACAATTTGCCACTAGATCTTACTCTTCAGGCATTTGGCCAATGTTCATAGGCCAGCTGGAAATCCTTCAATATCTCTGTAGAGCAGCCCTTGAATAACAAATCTTGCCTGTATTACAGATTTCTAAACAACGTTTATTTTCCCAGAGCAACCACAAAGCCGGACTGTAAATGAAGACTGTTTTGTGTGTTCTTTTCATTAACATTTCATTTATTTTATGGGCTCTTGGAAACAGGGGTTCATGTAGCTGTTCCAGCTCAGATATTTAGGCACCAAATGCTCTAGCTTAAGAATAGACAGATTTCTCCCATTCTGATTTGTAATTAGGGATGGATGGGTATGCATTCTGTTAGAGTTCGTTTTTGACCAGAATTGATCAAGAATCACAAATTTCTCCATGTTGGAGCCAAAATAGAGAAGACAAGAAATTAAATTGTGGGAGAACCTGAAATGGACTGATACAGGTATCCAGGCCTAGAGTTGTGAATGCTTAGCCCTTCAAAGCCTAGGTTTCAATGCTTGTGAATTCAACTAAGGCCATGTCTACACAATGTTTTTTTCCCCGGGTCCCTTTGCGTCCACTTGATTCATAGGGAATCCTGGGAGCAAGCAGGGATAACCCCTCCATTGTCCTGGGATAACTGGTTCCCCAGTTATCAGGGTTTTCCTGAGGACTGCAGGCAGTGTGGGTGCCTGTCTCAGCTTGTTCACTCCTCCCTGCAAGTAGAATGGGTCAGCAAGAGGGAAGGAGCTGGTCTGGGAGGAGTCCAGGGACATCGGGGGGGGGGAGTGGGGTCGGGCCTTTTTTTTAAAAAACAAAACAAAACCTTACTGTGTCGGTGGAGTTTGTTTCTGGGACATCAGGCTGACGTTTGTACGTGGGGGGATGATCCTGAAAGCAGGTAAGTTCGGAATTGTCCACCCTCCCTCCTTAAAGGCCCTTAGGTGTAGAAAGGACCCTTGTTAGTGCTGAATTATAAATACCTAGAGGTTGAAGATAGAAAACTTAGAAAGCAAATCAGGGAAACTGCTTTGAACAATTTGCCCTTACTATCTCCTTGTCATTTCTTGATGCCTCTTTTTAGTTTTCTTCTTGTTTTCTTTTTAGGAACGACTTTTTTTGGAAATGGAAGGCAAGTTTGATTTTTTTTAAAAAAATAATTTTATTGATTTCTACATATAACATAACAATACACAATACAAAAGCCTCAACAACCCCCCGTGCTCCCTACCCCCCGAGACCTTCTAACCCTATTGCTTATAAATTCCCCAAAACTGCATTGATTCTTTAGATGGTGTATATCCTCTCCCCTTTTCTAAAACATATTCTAGAAACATAGCCCAAATCCTTCAAAAATCATTCTTTTTAGTTAATCCCATCTTTACTTTCATTGCACAAGTTAATCTGTCATTAATAGCAATATCCCACACTCCTTTATACCACTCTTCCATACAATAATCCCCTTGTGTTTTCCAATTTTTGGCTATCATAAGTCTTGCCTGAGTCAGGAGATTATTTATTAATTCTTTAATATTATTATTACCATATTCTTTATCAAATAAACCCAATAAAGCTATCTTCGGACTTGCGTCTACCTTTTTGTCCACTATCTCATTTATCTCCTTAAAAACTCTCTCCCAAAATTTTTTAACATGTTCACAAGTCCACCACATATGGTAATATGTCCCCAGTTCCTGACAACCCCTCCAACAATAACTTGACGCCTTCTTATCTATCTGATGTAATCTTACCGGAGTGAGATACCATCTCCAAATAATTTTATACTGATTTTCTTTTATCCTTATAGAAAATAACTTTAAATTTCTTGATTCCCAGATCTTTCTCCAGCTGTCCCCATTGATCTGAATTTTCAAATCCTCTTCCCAGATCATTTTCAAGCTTTCATACCCCTTATCCTCATCCACTAATATCTTATAAATCTCACTCATTAAACCTTTTTTACTTCTACTTCTACAAGTTTGATTGAGATTTGCTCAGATGTACAAGTTTGTCTTTGAAAAGAAAATACAGTCAGTCTCTATCTATAATAAGGTGTGGGTTGGAATTTCATTTCAGTTCATTTTTAATCAGAATGTACCAACATTTGCAAATTTCTTCGAATTCAGGACAAAAAGAGCTTGATATATATAGGAAATTTGTGTAAATGTAGGAAATTTGCGCAAATTGAAAGCAAGCACATGTTCTCCCAGCTGTTCTTAAGGGTTTCCATCCATTCAACAAAATGCTAGACAACCTGTTCCCTCTACCTCTAAAGCTACAAAATGTTCCTTGTCATTTACCCCCGATTCCCGCTGTTGCAGACTTGTGGTGGTTCTCCATCCTCAGCTATTAAGGAGCAATTCAGTTGCTGCCGCAGGTGTCCAGCTGCTCAGACTAAACAGGAAGTAGAAGATGTTTGGTTCTTCTTGATCATATGACTCTCAAATCAGCGGACTCTGCCTGTGGGTTTGTAGGGTCCATATATCCTGCCCCTAACCAGCAATACTGATGACACAGTGAAAGCAACCATTCACATCCCCAAAAAGTGTGTAGGGAGTTAGGTCAAAGTTCACAGGTGTGACTTCTAGATGAAAGGGTGTGGCTCCATGTAATGGTTGAGCTTAGCATGTTCCTTATTTCCCCCCCTTCAAATGTATCACTTCCAAGTGCTATGCCTTGCTATAATGTTATCTTAACTTGTCTTGAGTCTTGATTTTGCTTTAGTATGTGGCAAAAGTACTGGAAAAAAATATTATGAGAGGCCATGTTCAATGCATTTGTAGAATTTGGATCTTATGAAGCTACTTAAGCAACCAACCCGCTCATATACGTCTAAGGTTTTATTCCCCCTTAGAAAGAAAGTAGGGGAAAAAAGGATAATACATTTAGAAAGGTAGTAGTGGAGAAGGAGGTACATGTCACCTTATATATTCTGAGAAACATAGGTATTTTCTTGCTATTATCATTAGATGAAACACTTCACAACTGGCACAAGGTGATTATATATATATATATATATATATATATATATATTTGCTTTTAACAAAATTTGGATGTGCAAAGTAGAATGGTCATTATTATTATTTTTACTGAAAAAATAAAGATACTAATTACTTATAGACATGATACTTAGCACAAACAGATCAGCTTCAAAATGAAAAAAATATCTCTCTCTCAGTTTATGATAATTATGTTCTCTGCTTTGTTTTCAGAGACTGATAATTTGAGGCTTTAAAATCACCAGGAAGCCATTAATTGGAATTCTTCAATAAAAAATAAATTACACAGAAGTTCATGATGAGTTGTAAAAGCACAGATTGTATTATACAGTGAAAGACACTCAGTCACTATTTCTAGACTTGCAATGGAAACATTGAATGGAGGAACGCAAAAAGGCCGAGTTTGAGATGGTGAGATAGCTGTGATCCGGAGAGGCACACAGTTAGCTAGGGAGGTTCAGGGGCAAAAGCAACCCTCCAAGCACAGGGTGAGAGACCCTCGATGCTCTTCAAGTGCCTGCTGAGACTCAAAGCCCCACCCCACCACCAGGAACCAGATTGGTCATGTGACACTCAGCCTTGGCACAGGGACACGCCCTAGAATAATAGATTCCGGCAGGCTTGCAACTTTGCATGACTCATGGATTTCTGAAAAAACCATGCCATCTAGGGATGTGTGAATCAGCAAAATGTGAGCCTGCTGAAGCGCTCCGAAAGCCATCTCAAAACTCATTCTGACTTGAGTCCATATCAGCTTGCCAGCTTGAAAATCTATGCATATTTCCTTGTGTGTGTGTTTTTCCCAAAAGGACAGAGCGAATCTGCACATTTCTGAAATAGATGCATTCTTCTCCTATGGATGAACATGTATTTCTGCACATTCCTTTCAAAAGTATGCATGTTTTTTCATGCACCTTTTTCAAATGAACGCATGCTATCAAGCACACGTTTTGAGGCGTCCACAAATCATATTACAATCTCAGAAATGTACAAGTTTTGGCTGCAGATTGCGTCTGAGTCTGTGTCCGAAAGGTGCAAAGTGGGTAAAATCCTGAACAAAAACAAGCTGAAATGAATTTCGCATGCGTCCCTAATGCTGTCATTGTGATGTCCAGTGTGCATATCTTAAACATGGGGAACATTGTTACTGCAGCAGGATCAAAAGGACTGAGTAGGGATGTTATCAAGAATGTAGCAGTGCCGCTAACATATGCGCTGGTCTTCTGGAGGGTAGAAGTGTCTGGAGCAGAGAGCTGCTACAAGGGGAACTGGGAATGAGTCTGCTCACTTAACACCATGCTGATACATGGCTGTTGACTGACTAGTGCCCACCCAACACAGGTACAAGCCATAACCTCAATGACATCCAAGGTGCTGAATTGTATCCCCAAAATACGTTCTACACCTTTAGAGTTCTGGCTAGTTCTGACTAAAGCCCAGAATGGATTCACTGCTACAGCGCAATCAGAGCCGCTGGCCTCTGCTGCTATGCAGCACAGCACAGTGATGGAGCTGGTACCCTCCACCAAACTGCCCCATAAGCTGGTGTTACTTCATGCTTGAAACGGTTGGTGGTTCAATGAACAAGAGGGCGCGGCAACATTTTAAAGGTTAGAGTCAACTAATGTTTCATGGAAATGACTGGTAAACGAATTTGAGCCTCTAGCAGAGATATGTCCTGTGACTCTTTTGGTTTTGAGCCATTCTTTCTTCGTAAAATATCACTGACCTCAAAACTAGTAGGTCTTGAACTCTTGACCACTAGAAGGAGACCAGGCAAGGTTTACATTTACTACCTGTGTGCTGCCATGTTGCCCCGGCCCAAACAAGGAAGCTGTAGGAGACCAGTTGTAGCAGCCAAGGAAGACTCCTTGCACTGAGGAGTCAGGAGAAACTTCATGGCTAACTAGGGAATGAAATGCAGATTTTCTAGGTTCAAGTCTAAGAGTCTACCAGCTATACAGAGCTCATGTAGGGATATTGTGTGAGTCCTCTAGAAGGGTGGAATCCATCAGATTCCCCCCTCCCCAGTTTCCTGGACTCCTGTCTGCAAACCTCCACCTACCCATCTTGGGTAGGTGGAGGGCACCTGACGACCGGGGTGAGGTCTCACAACTTCTCAGCGAACAGCTATTTATCATGGAAATGGAGGCTCATTGTTTTCTATAGGAGACGTCTTATGCAAATAGCAGCTGTAAGGAGGCCATGTACACACATTTACAAGTATTCATGCCTGTAATCCTGTATGCATGGCTGCTTTATGGCCACCATCTGTGTAATGTCTTTTACAGGAAACAATGACTTGCCATTTCTAGACAAAATGGTGGCTCACTGAGGAGTCAGGCACCCACGTCCTCTCATTGGGTATCTACAGACCACCAAGCAGCTCACCCAGAGAGTTGAACAGGGGTGGGTATGTGGCTGGTTTTTGGTGAGCTGCTCACGTGGCACATGCCCGGTGGTTCGTCCATCCCTAGAATCACCTGACAAAAAGACTTGGTGCAACCATGCTAAATTTTGTTTCTATTTTTTAAACAAACAAACAAACAAACAAACAGTTTGTTTTGAAACTGGCTACATCTATTGCAGTTCTGATGTTTTGAACCCAGCACTTTGATATCTCCTCAATGCCTTTTCTAGAAGGACATTTGAGGGGGATCAGAGGAGGGCAATGAGGTCTGGAAACAAAGCCCTATGAGGAAAGAACTGAAAGACCTGGGTATGTTTAGGTTTGAGAAGAGAAGACTGAGGGTAGACATGATAGTACTCTTCAAGGATATGAAAGGTTGTCACACAGAGGAGGGCCAGGATCTCTTCTCGATCATCCCAGACTGCAGGACATGGAATAATGGACTCAAGTTACAGGAAGCCAGATTTCAGCTGGACATCAGGAAAAAAAAATCCTGACTGATAGAGCAGTACGACTATGGAATGAATCACCTAGGGAGATTGTGGGCTCTCCCACACTTCAGGCATCCAAAAGGCAGCTGGACAGCCATCTGTCAAGCATGCTTCAAGGTGGATTCCTGCATTGAGCAGGGGGTTGGACTCGATGGCCTTATTGGACCCTTCCAACTCTTCTATGATTCTATGATTGGGTGTCATTGTAGGGAAAGACCCCCTTTTGGGGCATCAGATTTTGTATAATCAGATGATTCAACATAATGGTCATAATTGTATGTGTGAGAGGAGGGGAAAAAACTTCTGAACTCACAGAATTAGACATGCTCTAGTTTGTACCCTTTCAATGACCTCCAGCAAACATGTGACCCAGATCAGAGATCCTCCTGTCCACTTGCATAAACATGATGCTTTACACAAAAAAACAAATGTGGGAGGGGGAGAGAGAAATAAAATCAAAAGAACTATTCATGATGATGGAACATATAGCGACACACACAGATTTGCTACTTGGGTACACAAACAAATCTAGAAACTGCAAGAGGCTCTCCGGAGGATTCTCGGTTATGCTGTATTGCAGTAACTTGGTGCATTCAGAGGGCTGTGGATGGTAATATCATTGATTAATAATACAAAAGCATGCTACCATTTTTGTTCTCTGTACCCTCATGGGTGACATCACAGCATTTCTCTCCATCGTTAGATGACAGGGAAAGGGGAAACAGGTATGAGGTCCACTTTCCAATGGTGAGGCTTGTTGAGGATCTCAGAGTTCCACTTTAAAGCTCTTTCTGCCCCAGTCCCATGTTTTATTTATTTATTTATTTATTAAATTTTTGCCCCCACCTTTCTTCCATTATGGTACTCAAGGTGGCTACATGTGGTTCCCAGGTGGTCATCCTTCCAAGCACTGACCAGACCCAGACCTGCTTAACTTCAGCAAGATGGCTGCCTCATGTGCCTTTAGACCACCCTCTGGGACCCTCATCCTAGGGCATGAGTCCCTCAACCCGTTCAATTGGGAATCCTATGCATTTGGAGTGCACATTATTTGAAGTGCACATCCAACTGCATATTTCCTCCCCCCCCCCCCCCCCCGCATGACTAAAGTGTGAACATTTTTCTAAAGCACGTATTTTGTAAATGAGCATTGCACTCTCGGGGAATGTGAAAGCTTTGCTTGCAAAATGCACTTGGGTTCGAGGCACGTTCTGCTCTTAAATGAATGGAAATTAAATTTGGGTCTAACGCACGTTGTAGGTAATGACTAGTTAGAGAACCCCTGTGCGAGGGTTGAAGGTGTGTTCTTCTGTTCTGTGGGACTGAGTCAACCTTCAGCCTCTGTCGCACACTGAGCACATCTTTTTAAGCTGTGCAAAATGCCATTATTTTCTCCACCTGGTCAAGGATTTGTTTTTGAAAGTTTCATGGTGAAAGAGAGCAGAGGAATGCAAGAGCTCCTGATCGTCTTGTAGGCGGCCTGCCTGTCAAAAAGAAGTTCAAGAAGGCCACACAACCAACCACCGTTTTAATTCTGATACCAGTCATGTTTTATGGGTGAAAGTCACGGATAGAAGGCATGTCAGCTCTGTGTTTCTGCCCTTGGACTTCATTCCCACAGATAAGGACAACACTGGGGAAGAACGGATTTTGGATACAAATATTCGAGATGCAAAGCTTTAAAAAGAAAAAAAAAGTTCACCCAGCGCACACAATCAGTGGGAAAGCAAAACAAGCAACAACTACTTAAGATATGTGCATTAGGGCTGTGTAGAACTCCATGTCATTCTCTCTTTTTTAGATTAGGGATAGGCAACATGGCATCTGCAGGTAACACTGTGCTCCAGACACCTTCCTTGGTGCCCAGGGAGTCTCCCAACTCCTGTATTCTTTTAAAAAACTGACATCTGTGATTGCTTCAAAGCAAAGTGAGAGCCTCTAGGTGCTTCTGTCTTAATTCCTCATGAATGCCTCTGGATTTTGGCATTAATGGGAAATTGTCCTTTGGCATAAGGCATGGCCACTTATTTTTGTTATGGTTGGTTTAAGGTTTTGGTACTAGTGTACAAGGCCCTAAAAACCTTGGGACCACGATACCTGAGACAGCGCCTTCTCCCTTACCAACCTGCCCAATAACAGAGGTCATTGGAGGGCATGGACGCTCCACATGGACCTGTGGCTTGATTGGAATCCACCAGGAGAAGAGCCTTTAGTGTAGTGGCCCCTTTTCTGTGGAACTCCCTGCCCCTGGAGGTCAGGCAGGCACCAACACTAGGCTGTTTTCGGCGCCTCCTGAAAACAACTCTGTTTCGAGAAGCTTACCTCAACTGACTAGCCTCTTCTTTTTTTTTTCTGGTCCTCTATTTTGAATAGAACAATTTTAATTGGCTTTTTAAATCTTTCTTTTTACTGTTTATACCTATGTTTACCGCTCCAGAACCTTTTTTAGATATTGTGTAGTATAGAAATAATGTAAATAATAAATAAATACATTTATTTATATATTTAAAACATTTCTTTTCCACCTTTAAGGGCAGAAGTTCTCCCAATGCGGCTTACAACCATATATATATAAAGCAGTATACACATTAAAGGCAATAAAAACACAGAAAGTAAAATATCAATTAAAACAATACAAGCTAACATTAAAAACTAGTAATAAAACAGCAAGGACAAGAGCAGCGTAACAGTATTCCATTATGAGAAGGCCATAGTAAAATAAAAAGGTTTTAAGGCCTTCTTACTAGCCTATAGGGATGGTGCATTTCCCAACGTGCCTACAGCCCCCAAAAGTTGCCCACTCCTGTTTTAGACTGATCACAATTATTTTGGCTACTCTCAAGATCCATCAGATATTTTGCCTGAGGTGGGAGAATTTCAGCAGCAACCAACTCAAACGTGCAATGGAAAATGATTTTAAAAGATGACATCTGACAAGCAACAGTTTGTAGCTCCAGTCAACAAAAGCATTATGCCATCATAGACTCGTTAGCGTTTAGGGCATCAGTAGACTCCTTGTTATTTTCATTTCTCTATTTTACCCATTGCATTTGTATGCCGCCCCATAACCAAAGCTCTCTGGGTGGTTTACATAAGATTAAAACACTTAAAAACAATATACAAAAATTAAAACTGCAAAAATATACAATATTCGCATACGTTTAAAAACACTATAATAACTTTAAAAGCTTTGCACCTAAAAAATAAATAAATATGGACCCAGGCTCATCAGATATTGCTAAAGATAGCAATGTTGGCACCTGGCGGGCCTTGTTGGGGAGATCGTTCCACAATTGGGGGGCCACCACAGAGAAGGCTCTCTTCCACTTTGCAGCAACAGGCGAACATGGCTTCCCCTCTGGAATTTGACAAACATCAGCTTACCTTCCAAGTGCAGAAATCAATAAGATGCCCACAGACATTATGCCTGATTTCGCTCGCAATTCTAAGGAAGAGGAGAGAAAAAGCCATTTCAGGTTTGATCGTTTGAATGACTTGCCTTTGCCAGCACAAGAACTCATATCAAACACAATTAGTACACGAATCCATCTCAAAGCCTAAAAAATCCCTGTTTCTGGGAACAGAAAGAAACTTTTTGTTCATATTAATCCTCATCCAAGTTGCTTAAAAAAATTAGTCAAATATTTTCATGAACTAGGTCAGCTAACGGTGGTATATAAAGTGTTATCTGACACTGCATGAAGTTTATTTCTGTCCTTGTCTGTTTTCACCTCATAAATATCGTATTCTCTTTGCTATCCCAGGTTCTGATTAAAATAGAAGGACTCAGCTGTACGCATAAAGGATTAACCTTTCATTACCCATCATCCCTTTCTTTCTTCTTATCACCACGGATTGCATCCGTTGTCTCTCCAGTGCCAACCTATCAGTTTGCGGTGGTTGATCACAAAATGCTCACATATGGAAAATAAGCAAGCACTCTGTCTTCCTTTCGCTTCCATAGGGATGGACTTCACGGTATATGCAGATGATGAAGAGAAGAAATCTAATATCAGAGAGGGTTGCCTTTCTCAAAAACCATCAGGAGCATTAGTGTCATGAGCAAAGCACCCATCTGTAATGACTCCACAGACCTTTCAATGGGAAATTGCACTCGGCTACCTTTGAAAGTATGAGATGCTAATTTGAGGATTTGCCTTTTTTGAACTGGAGGGCTGCATTTTTTGCACGGAATTTTGCTTAATTTTATTGGAAACACAACTGCCTACAGCCAACTGTCAACAAAAATCAACGCTAATAGCACGTAGGCTGTCACTGATTTATGTCGTGATGTGGTAATCTTCCCCATTTAGCTGGGTATTTCCCCCCCCCCCCCACGCAAAAATTGCTGAAAGTCTCGCTAGATGTTTTATGAATGTTGGGAGGTGCCATTAGGCCGGTAATGGGGACATACTAAAGAAGGATTCACTAGTTCAAAGTGTCATTTAAAGAGAGGGGGTGAAATGGATGTTGCTTAAGGTTTGAAGAAGATGATATACTGGGATTAGACAAATACATGGAGGATATGGCTATCAATGGCTACTGTTCATGATGGGTCTAGATTACCTCTAGGGATGGACGGACTCTAGGCTGACCATATGAAAAGGAGGACAGGGCTCATGTAACTTTAACAGTTGTAGAGAAAAGGCAATTTCAACCGGCGTCATTTGTACGCAATTAGTTCCTGGTGAAATTCCCTCTTCATCACAACAGTTAAAGCTGCAGGGGCCCTGCCTTCTTTTGTATATGGTCACTCTAGTATAGTACCTGCAACATTAACTGTTGTGATGAAGAGGGAATTTCACCAGGAGTGCACTTACGCTCCATTCGATAAGGTAAGGGGCGTGCAACTCCCAGCATGCAATTCTCCCATGACAACACCACAAGGGGGCAGAAGCCTATTCATCTAATATGAACACCATTTTAAAGACTACTTTTATAGTATCCTTGGCCAAGCAAAAACAAATAATTCCATCAATGAAGAGAACTTTTGATATCGTCTTGACTGAAGGTGAAATTTCATTCTGGACACAAAAAAGTCCCTCAGAATTTCAACAGTGGAATAGCTCATTTGAGAAATGGAAGCAGTTATTCATAAGCTTCTAGAGAAAAATAAGTATGTTGCATATATTTTAGGTGTTGGATAGCCATGTTTTTCTCTTTATTTTTTATGATATGGGGGCCTCTAAATTTTGTCATGGCTTAGGGCCTCATCATGTCTTAATGCAGCCCTGCTCAGACCCTACCTGTAACTTGTATTTAGTCTCTTGGCCAAGCTATTTATTGCTGAGCCTCATGATTGCATCTCCTAAGAATAGGCTGTTGGGGCCGAAAATGATCTGTTCAAAAGAGTGGGTCTTTGTTTTGGAGCCCAGACCCCTCCCCTGTCTTAGACTTAGATCCTTGGCCAAGTGACTGGATTGGCCAAGTCACCAATTTGGATGGCTTTCAAGGGGGGTTGGATAACTTCCTGGAAGAGAAGGCTATCAATGGCTACTAGTCCTGATGGCTAAGTGCAACCTCCAGTATCAGAGGCAGTTAGCCTATATTCACCAGTTGCTGGAGAACATGGGTGGGTGCTGTTGCACCGTGTCCTGCTTGTGGGATCCTGATCGACAGCTGGTTGGCCACTGTGTGAACAGAGTGCTGGTCTAGATGAACCCTTGATCTGATCCAGCAGGACTCTTCTTATGTTCTTACTTTTCGTATTATCTCACCAGGTTGCCTTCTGAGAAATATTTTGTGACTGGCCACACCCACCATGGCATCAACCCCAGAAGATTTGGGACTCATGTCATAGACCCATGGCTCAATTATTTTTTAGGGTAAATTGGGTCATCGGGAGACGGAATTCATAGATAACAGGTTTTTGAATACCAGATGTTGGGGCTTGACCAAGGGAGCTGGATATTCCCATCATACCCAGTTTAATCACTACGCAGTTTAATAACAATATGAACTTAAGCTATGCCATAACAAAATGCAAGCTCTTACCCACCATCCACTTGCCCAAATATAACATCGCACTATTTCGCACAGTGGCCAACTTCTGAGATCTGAACCTTACCGCAAGACGCCAATCCAATGCCTGCATAAGCAAAAGCAGCATCAGGGCAGAGCACAGAAGTGGGAATTCAGCACACTCCAAGTTGCAATTATGAAGCAACAGAATTTATTGGGCATAGAAAATACTGTCACTAAACAGCTCAACGGTCCTCATGAGTCCTTTCTGGGCTTCCAAACATGCCGTTGCAGGCAGACAATTTCTTTTCTTCCAGGCTTTTATTAAAAACCAATTCGGGCAAATGCTGCCGGTCTAGTCAGCAAGAAAACCTGTAGAGCCACAACTCCATAACTCCCGAGGTTCCTCTATGACATTTTAAGGTGTTAATAGCATGACAAAATGGTGCATTTCAACACTTCGTAGCAAAAAAAGAGAGGTCCTCTTAAGTGCAAAGACACACAGTCAGGAGAACCATGTGATGTAGCTTTTGCCAGGCAGGGCCAGCTCGGAATGTAGGAGGGGGAAATCTCATAGTTGAATACTGCCTTTCATGTACATATGTAAAGTTTTCTGCACACTTACAGAAAATGCTCATATACGAATGGCATGCAAGCCAGGCATAAAGGGTTTCTAATGAAGTCTTCTTTGTGACATTCTCATTTTTGTTACGTCCAGGAAGGTGTTTTCCCCCCAGTAACATGCATTTCCACTAGGGGTGTGTGCTGACTTCATCCTGAACCCCGAATCTGTGTCGAAGTGAGCAGATTTGTCCCCTCCTTCAGCCCGAATCTGGGCATGGCTCCGTGCCCATCAAAGAAAGTGGGAAACAAGCCCACCATCCCCAGGATGGCGGGGGAGGCATGGCCCCCTGAGTACGGGTTGTTGTTTTTTGGGGGAAACCCCTTACCTTATCGAATGGAGCGTAAGTGCACTCCTCTCGGCTCCTTTAAAAAAAATGGTGCCCGCAACT
This sequence comes from Anniella stebbinsi, assembly GCA_029215795.1. NCBI lineage: Eukaryota > Metazoa > Chordata > Lepidosauria > Squamata > Anniellidae > Anniella > Anniella stebbinsi. The sequence goes on along the minus strand of JARDYH010000003.1, from coordinate 266,087,875 downwards.
GTGCAACATCCCGGGAGGAAGCCAGGATGTTGCACTTCCTGTTCAGAAAGAAGAGGATGATCCCAGAAGCAGGTATATCCGGGATCGTTTCCCCTCTCTCCCTTTACACCCATAGGTGTAGAAAGAGCCCAAGTAGGATATTGCACTATGAAAGTGGTATGAAAGAGGTATATAAAAAGCAGGAGCCACACCAAGCAGGATATAGTGGTATGAAAGTGGTATGAGAGCGGTATATGGTATGTGTCTCATGGGCCCCAACAGCTGTCAGTGCACTTCAATATTGCTATAAAATGGTAGTGTGGCTCCTACCTCTTATATACCGCTTTCATACTGCTTTCATAGTGCTATATCCTGCTTGGTGTAGATCGGGCCTTTGACTTCCCTTGTCTTTCTTCTACATTCATAACAGGAATCTGTGCCTGTGTTAAGAGGCCACCCTCACACTCCTTGCAGACAATGCTTCAGGTACGTTTTCAATGTGAGCATGTAAATCCATGAAATATGGCTGCTATGGTCCATTGGAAGATGAGCCTCTCTCGAAAATGGCAAAATTGTAATGCAGAATGTACTGAGGCCAGTGGGGTGTGATTTTTTTTTTTGCATACATATTTTTTCTCCCTTGACCCATGCCGTACTCCTGCATATAGAGGATGGAGGAAACAGGGGCCGGGGGGGGGGGGAGGCGTTGAAGAGGACGCTTCGTCTTACATTGAAATGTGATGTCCTTTTCTGCCAGAGGCTGTTGCTGTTTTAAATGAGGAAAAAGCACAATGCATGAAGAAGGAAAATTAAAGCATATTCATTTTGTAAATTAGATATGGTGTCAGGAGACTCACTGGAAATAGCACGGTTTGAACACAGCACCAAGCTACATGACAGTTTCTTGAACTATTGACCACCATTTGTCCCAGGAACGTGCTTGAAACCTGGAGGTTGCTAAGAGCATTTTTTTTTATAGCCATTTAATCGTAGATGGTGGGTTTTGCTTGGCATTCGCATTCCCTGTTTCTTCATTCCAATTCCATGCAAGATACATAAACTAAAGCCGAGTCAAAATTCCCCTATCAGTTTCCCCAAAATAGTATCCCACCACAAAACCGGGAGGAGGCAGTTTCTGCTATTTTCTTGAGGAGGGGCAGACATTTCCCCCCCATTCATTGGGCGGAGGTTGCCATTTACCATAACCAACCTTGCAAGTTGACCAATGTTCTTCTGTTTCTCTCCCACCCCTTTGGCTTTTTTAAAACTGTTTGCAGCTGCATGAGGCTGTCTCTATAGCTTTCCACCAGATGCAGTTCCTGGAAGTGATGTCACTTTGCCCCTAAGGCATTCCAGGAAGTGCACCCAGCAGGAAATTCTCTCACACCATTTCCAGCTAGTCATACTTCCCAGAATGCCTTGGGAGCATTGTGAAGTGATGTAACATCATATGGTGTCACACTCTCAAAGCATTCTGGGTAGTGCAGTGGAGAGATCCTCATGTCACTGTCAGTTATTTTTTAATGTGAAAAGAAGCAAGGGAACCCCCCCCCCCCAGAAAACCCTTGGTCACCTCATAAGTTTGCATAAGATAAGCAGCAACCAACCGTCCACTGAAAATTTCAGAGATATTGAGCTCCATCACACCTAATTTTCCCCCCTGGTTTGCCTCCACTTTTTTTTTGTTTTGTTTTTTTACCTCTGATGCATAAGCGCATCAAGCTTATGGTCCCTTTCATCTGAATAGCTGCTCTTTCACTCTTTCGCTCCTTCGCTCCTTTGCTTTTCCACTCCACTCCACTCACCCCTCCCTTTTTTTTCTCCCTACAGTCAGGTTCTGTCAGATGAGCACTTCAACCAGACCACCTTTCTCCCGGGCAAAAATGGAACAACCCTTTAGTCTGGCTCTTTGGGAGCATCGAGGGAATATAATCCTGTCTCAGAAGAGACTCAGGCATTGTATGATTTTAAAAAGGGCTTTCGAGCTTGGGGTGCAAGGTTTGGGTTTTATATTGAGGTTTGGAGCCGGCTGCTGGGAGAGGTATCTTCCCCCCCTCATCTCTTCCCCCTCTCATGGATGAGCATGGCTATCTTTATCTATTTATCCCCGCCTTTGTGATCTTTGGGGTGGTTTCCTCCTCCATACCACAACCAACCCAATGATTGGTAGAGCACCAGCCTATCTCTCCTGGTCATTAATTATCTGTCTTTACATCCTTATGTCAGATACAATGAATAATAATAAAATAATAATAATAATAATAATAATAATAATAATAATAATAATTCCTAATAGCTATACAGGATCAAGTTATAGCCACCAAGAACTACCAAAAATACATCACAACCTACACCATACTATACATACTCACCCGAAACAATCTTGGAAAATGCAGATCATAAAATATACTGGGACAGAACAATTCATACTGACAACACAATACCCTGCAAAAAAGAAAATCACACATACCTCATCAGCATAGCAATACTGAATGACAAAAATGTTGTTGAAAAGGAAGAAGAAAAGAGAGACAAATATACACCACAGGCCATGGAAGTCAAAGAACTATGGCAACAGGAAAAGGTCACAATTATTCCATTAGTCACATCAGACACTGGCATCACATCAAAATAGTTTTGCAGAAAACCTTCAGAAACAGAGGAACAGCTATCCTTGACTTGATACTGACCAATAGGGATGACTTAGTGGATAAAGTGGCAGTTACGTGAACTCTGGGGAAAGGTGACCACATCATACTTGAGTTCTTGATTTTAAAGGAAGCAAAAGCTGAATGTAGCCATACGCGTACTCTGGATTTCAGGAAAGCCGGTTTTAATAAACTCAGAACTATGATAAGTAAGGTCACATGGCAAGTGACCCTAATGAGAAAAGGAGTCCAAGATAGAAGACAACAGACGAAACCAATGCGGCTCCACAAAAAGCTTAGAGATGACCTGAAAATAAAAAAGGATACCTATAGGAAGTGGAAGGAAGGCCAGGCTACAAAAGATGAGTACAAACAAGTAGCACAGAAGTGCCGGAATGGTATCAGGAAGGCTAAAGCTGAGAATGAGCTGAGGCTAGCGAGGGGATGCTAAAAGCAATATAAAGGCTTTCTACAGATACATGAATAGTAAAAGACAGAGGAAAGAAATGGTGGTTCAACTGCTTCATGAGGATGGCAAATTGGTAACAAATGACAAAGAAAAGGCCGACATGCTCAATTTCTACTTTGGCTCAGTCTTCTCTCAAAAGTGGATCTATGATCCCCCTGGAAAAAGTGTACAAGCTGACGGGGCAGGATTGCAGTTTGAGATTGATAAACAAATGGTCAAGGAACCCCTAATTTCTTCGAATGAGTTCAAATCTCCAGGGCCCAACGAACTGCATCCTAGAGTAATAAAGGAGCTGGCAGAAGAACTCTCAGAACCACTGTCTATTATCTTTGCGAAATCATGGAAGATGGGTGAAGTTCTGGAAAACTGGAGGAGCGCTAATGTTGTCCCTATCTTCAAAAAGGGCAAAAAGGAGGAACCTGGGAACTACAGACCAGTCAGTCTGACATCCAACCCTGGGAAAATTTTGGTGCAGATTATAAAGAAGTAAATCTGTAAGCACCTTGAAAACTATGCAGTAATGACTAGAAGCCAGCATGGATTTGTCAAGAACAAATCCTGTCAGACTAATCTGATCTCATTTTTTGATCGGGTAACCTCCCTTGTGGACTGTGGGAATGCTGTGGATATAGTATATCTTGACTTCAGCAAAGCTTTTGACAAAGTGCCCCATGACATGCTGATTAACAAACTAGTGAAAAGTGGGCTAGATGGAACAACTATTAGGTGGATCCACAGTTGGCTACAGAATCGGACTCAAAGGGTGCTTATCAATGGTACCTTTTCATACTGGGGTGAGGTAACAAGCGGGGTACAGCAGTGCTCAGTACTGGGCTCAGTGCTCTTCAACATTTTTATTAATGATTTGGACAAGGAGGTGCAGAGAATGCTTATCAAATCTGCAGACGGCACAAAATTGGGTGGGATCTCTAATACCCTAAAGGACAAAAACAAACTCCAAAGTGATCTTGATAGACTGAAGCGCTGGGCTGAAAACAACAGACTGAAGTTTAATAGGAATAAATGCCAAGTTCTACAACTAGGAAAAAGAAACCAAATGCACAGTTACAAGATGGGGGATACTTGGCTCAGCAATACTAAAAGTAAGAAGGATGTTGGAATTGTTGTAGATCACTAGCTGAATATGAGCCAAGAGTGTGATGTGGCTGCAAAAAAAGGAAATGTTATTTTGGGCTGCATTAATAGTATAGCTTCCAAATCGCGCGAGGTACTGGTTCCCCTCTAATTGGCACTGGTTAGGCCTCATCATGACTATTGTGCAGTTCTGGGCACCACACTTCAAGAAGGATGCAGACAATCTGGAGCGTGTTCAGAGGAGGGCAACGAGGATGATCAGGGGTCCGGAAACAAAGCCCTATGAGGAGAGACTGAAATAACTGGGCATGTTTAACCTGGAGAAGAGAAGATTGAGAGGAGACATGATAGCTAGGCTGACCATATGAAAAGGAGGACAGGGCTCATGTAACTTTAACAGTTGTAGAGAAAAGGGAATTTCAGCCAGAGTCATTTGTATGCAATTAGTTCCTGCTGAAATTCCCTCTTCATCACAACAGTTAAAGGTGCAGGGGGCCTGCCTTCTTTTGTATATTGTCAGTCTAGTGTAGTGCCTGCAACTTTAACTGTTGTGATGAAGAGAGGATTTCACCAGGAACTAATTGCATACAAATGACTCTGGCTGAAATTCCCTTTCTCTACAACTGTTAAAGTTACATGAGCCCAGTCCTCCTTTTCATATGGTCAGCCTATGATAGCACTCTTCAAATACTTGAAAGGTTGTCACACAGAGGAGGGCCAGGTTCTCTTCTCGATCAACCCAGAATGCAGGACACGGAATTATGGGTTCAAGTTACAGGAAGCCAGATTCTGGCTGGACATCAGGAAAAACTTCCCGACTGTTAGAGCAATAGGACAATGGAACCAATGACTTAGGGAGGCCGTGGGCTCTCCCACATTAGAGGCATTCAAGAGGCAGATGAACAACCATCTGTTGGGTATGCTTTAAGGTAGATTCCTGCATAGAGCATGGGGTTGGACTCGATGGCCTTATAGGCCCCTTCCAAGTCTCGTATTCTATGATTCTACGTTCCTATGAAACTGGGCCTACCAAAATACATCCACACCAATGTCCAGAAAGTAGTCATACTGAAAACATGCTCAGTTGTCAGGAAATTCCTGAATCTGTGAAAGACAGCATGACTTGGCAAAGCCCATCATGTCCGCCTAGAAAAACCTCCATGAGTAAGAAAGAGATACAATAATAATAATAATAATAATAATAATAATAATAATAATAACAATAATATGATCTGAAATGATCCTACAAATGCTGGGTATTTCTGCTTCCTTTGAGATGACTTGGAATTGGCCCCATTGGCAATATAATGAACGGAAAGATCACAGAGCTGATGCCCTCATGGTGGCTGCATTTCGTGCCATGAAGGGGAAGGTCTTGTTGTTTTGCATCATCCCTAAGGCCTCCTGCAGCCATGTCAAGTCTGCTTATGTGAGAATTCTGGAGTTTGTCACATTCTATCATTTGCAACTCAATTTGCCAGCTTGCCAGTCTAGGGTGGTCAGGTGTCCTACTATATGAAGGACAGCACTCTATTTTAGAGAAATGGAAGGCAATAGTCATCTGTTTGAAGGAATCTTCTAGAGCTCTCCAGTCCAAGCCCATTGAAAGGAGAACCAGCACAGGGCTTGAGGTTGCCATCCACAGATTGCACCTGGGAAGCAGACTACAGGTCACCAAATCAGTCTTAAGCACCATGGTGAGATGTCTTGCATTTTTACTGAAATTATAATTACTATTTCTAAATTTGCACCTAAGTGTGCATATGCGTATGTAATGCAAATTGCAGTCCTCTTTGGGGGCTGTCTTCATAGCACTGGGTTGGTGCCGCCTCCCTCTCAAAGCCCACACTTTCCCTCTCCTGGGCCGTTGGCAAGTAAATTCAATGTGGAGGAGGGAGCACAAAGGTTCTGGATGGCCATCCGGGAATGGGAGTCGAGGGTGGATCGGTCACCCGAATCGGCTGATGCCTTCCACCAGGCACGGCCCCCGGGTTGACGTTGCATTGCCCCGGAGCTATGACAGAAGCACCGGATTGACATTGCTCTGATTGAAGAAGTTGGGTAAAATCCCTGATTTTTTCAAACTGCAGCATTGTGGGGAACCCCATGGTAGCTGATGCAGCACAGATCCGCAGACACCTCAGGCTTTTACCTGTGTTTAGATAGCTCCTTGGTCTTCTTTTTTGGTGATTCTTTTTTTTTTTTGTTTTTTGGCTGATGCCGTAGGGATTGCTGAAGTCACCTTAGTCTGATTTGTCAGATATTTGCCCTGCCACCGTCCACCGTCCACCCCCCGCTCATTGGGCTGTGTAAACTTCTTTTGAGTGAAGGCCAAATAAGTGCTCAGCAGCCATCCACATTCACTCCAGAAATTACATATTTCCCCCCATTGCCTAAATGGTGGATTTAGGCAATGGAGGCAGCAGACAAGGACAACTTCCAAGGACTTGGCCACGTCTACACCAGGGATTTATTCCGGGGTTGTCCCTAGGTTGTCCCTGTGTGTCCACATGATGCCATGGGGATCCTGGGGGCAAGCGGGGATGGCTCCTCCATTTCCCCGGGATAACTGGTTGCCCAGTTATCCCGATGTTTCCCGTGGTCCATCCCGAGGACTGTGGGCAATGTGGATGCCAGTCCTGGCTTCTTCCCTCATCCCCACGAGTAGTGGGGGGTCAGCAAAGATGGAAGAAGCTGGTCTGGGGGGAATCTAGGGATATCGGGGGCGGGGGGAGTGCCTGCAACATCCCTGTTTGTTTCTGGGATGTCATGCTGGTGTTTGTAAACTGGGGGATGATCTGGAAGCAGATAAGTCTGGGATTGTCCCTCCTCCCTCCTTGAAGGCCCTTAGGTGTAGAAAGGGCCCTTGTCAGGCCTCGTGGGTACTAAGAGTACGGGCCTGCAAATGTGCTGTGGGCACCCAACTGGGTTTAGGGCTGGCCGGATGCAGGGGAGTCCATCAGATTCCTGGATTCATTCAGGTGCCTGCGACATCCCTAGGCATGTGGGCACCTGACTTGTCACTTCCATCCTTGGCCAAAGAACAAGGCACATTTGCACAAAGGAGAAGCCCCAACTTATTCTGTGAGCCTCACCTCTGACGTATTGGAACTACTCCTCATATGAATGCAAACCTAAATCACAGCATGATCAGAATAGCAGGGAAAATATGGGCTGCAACTTGAATCTCCTTGAATCGTTTCCAAACACAATGCATCAGGATGTCACTTAGTAACACAATGACAGTAACTATTACAGCTCTAAGCTAGAGTACCTCCTTCCCATACAAGCGCTCTGTGCTTCTATGAACTGGGCTGCTTTCGTCCTGGGTTTTAGGAAGCGGCCTCTCAACGGCCGTAGCATCTTCAGCCTGTCTTGTCATTTTACGGCGCATGGCAGCGCTGCATTTTGTGGCAGTATAAAAAGGTGTTGTTGTTGTTAAGGAGATTATAATGGCGCTGAATAAAGCTGGAGAGCAGGTCGAACCATGCTAATATCACAGTAAAGGTCTCAAAGCTGCAGATCATTTCTTAGAGCTAATTCTCAGCATCCACATTGTTTGACTTCAGAGATGACATGTAGACAAGAGAGGTTGAAGAGTCCATCTTTTATACGGTTACTGCTTTCCTTGTAGTAATAATCAAGGGGCTATAAATTACTCCCATACTAATTACACCCCCTAGAGCTGTTTGGTGTAGATGTTAGAGTGTTGGACTTGGACTCTGCTCAGCAACAAGATTCCTTGGTGACCTAGGTCAAATCTCTCTTTCTTACCCTACTCTACTTCATAAGGGATGTTGTGAAGATAACATGAGCGCATCCCACATACAGTGCCCTAAGCAGTAGCCAGGACTGTTTTGGACTACAATAGCCATAAGCCTTGGGCAGCACGGTGAACAGTCAGGGAGTATGGAGTTTGTAGTCCTGAACTACCTGGAAGGCATGATGTGGCCTACCCCTGTTTCTGAATCAAGTTGCAGGGCCATGGGATCTCTGCACGTCCATCAAAACATCATCAGTGTCATCAGGAAGAATTCCAGAGAGTTTGGCTCAAAGGGCAAAATTCCATGTAAATGGTAATACTGAAAGGTACTCTGTGTGTGTGTGTGTGTGTGCGCGCACACATGTATGTGCGTGTGTATCCATGCACACACACACACGCACACACAGAGAAAATTATTTATAATACGTTACAGCAGCAATTTATTCCTGCCTCTCTCCATGGATGAGGGAGGTGGAGTTTGGAGCACCTTGTTAAACAGAAGAGCTTGGCCCCTAGCCTTCCACGGCTGTTTAATGATCCACTCGTCATGTGCCACCTCTCTAATCTGCAGAGAGTGAGAGAGGTACAAATTGTATCTATAATGTTATATTACTTAACACAGTAATGTATTATAAATCAGGGAACAGCAATCCGGCCCTGTAATTGGCGAGACACGCTACACGAGGAGTCCCCTAATTCAATATCGAGTGGCTGCTCTTCTATGGAACTGCCTGGCTGGATCAGACGGATACAGCCCCGTCAGTGCTTGGGGGAGGCGTAAAACTTCAAAACAGCAACAAATAGAAATGCAAGGAAAGGATTAAAGCTTCTCTCTCCCTCTCTCTCTCTCTCTCTCTGTGTATAATATGTATATGTAAATGCTCCACATGTATTTGAAAATAATAATAATAATAATAATAATAATAATAGACAAAACAGATGAACAGTGATGCAATCAGGCAGATCTTAGATCCCTGAGAGATGCAACCAACCACACAATAAGAATCCATCTTCGTAATAAAGCAATTGGTATTGTAAGACTTATTACTCAAGATCCACCAGGCCAATTTTGCTCATTTTTGATTTAAATGTAAGCTTGAGCGGTGTAGATATGCAGAAAATTTTGAAAGTTTGAAAAACGTCAACGATCAAGCTTTAATAGCAATTATTTCCTCTGAGCCAAATGGGCAGGGCAGCCCTCTGCCAGCAGGACGATAGAAAGCCCTGCTCGGCCAATCAGTGTAACGTGAAGGTGGGCCCGGGGTACAGCCACATGGTTAGGCTGTTGCATTCAGTGGGGAGGGGGAAGGGGACAGAGGCGCCAAGCAGGGTGCATGAGGGAGAGGACAGGGTCTGCACCATCTGCACATTCCGGATAGGGGATTCACTATGGTTGAGCCACATTTGCATTATTCTTGAACTCGTCTATGGTGAGGGAATTGAGGGGCAAAAAACTGGGGGCCGTGAGCCCCCCAAAGCCCCAAATTTGCCCTCCTTCGCATTATCCCCATGAGAAGAAGTGAGTGTGGGGATTTGCTTGCTAGGAGGAGTGCCCAGGTGCCTACACCTCATCAGGTCCCAGTTTTTTATTGTAACCTTTTCTTTGGAGGAGGTGCGAGTGCACCTCTTCATGCATGTCCCAGGGTGTTTTTTTGGGGGGGGGGTTACCTTTCTTTCAGCTTCTCCCCATGCTGGAGAGGTGTGGAGGTGGGCCAGTGGCCATTCAGCTCACTGGCCCACCCCCTCCCCCCTGTCCCAGCTGGACGACCAATCAGGGGTCACCATCAGCTGGGGCACGCCTCCGATGCAGCTCTGAAGCATGGGGACAGATGGCAGATGCTGTCATCACCTTGCTCCAAGAGAAAAAAGGTGCGGTAAGTGCCTGACTTTTTTAAACCGGAGCTTCGAAGGGGTTGCCCCTGGATGGCTTCTCAATGGTGGTTGCGTCATATAGATGACCCGCCGCCACTGTGGATGCACCCCGGGGCAAACCCCTTGTCAAGACAAGCCCCAAGAAAAGGAGCAGGGTTTCTAGTGACCATGACAATATGGGCTTTACACTGCCATAATCTTTAATGTGAAGTGTGTAGCAGAAGGTGTTTGGTCCAACAGCATTCTGCTAACCTGGTTTTCACTATCCACCGGAAAAGTCATAGAGATTGAGCAAGGCGGCTTGCTCTTGTGGGGAGGCGTTCCAAAGTTGTGGTTAGGCACGGGAGAGAATTTTGCATTGTTAAGTGAATCAACCTAATTTGCTCTTCCCGGATTGGAACTGTACTGTGTACCACTCTGTATGTTGTAATAGGACTGTGTACCACTCTGTATGTTGTAATGCAGTGCTTGGCACAAAATCTACATACAAAACTTTATGTTCTGGGAAGTTGAATACAAAAACATGTATATTGGGGAAAGTTGGGTACAAAAATGCCAAAATGCTCAGGGAAGTTGCTTATGGAAATACATGCAATTTTTCATGTTTTTTTCCCCTTTTAATTTGCAGATTGATGCAGAAATCGGATGAAATAGACTCATGATCAAATACATGTGGAACTGTTATAGACCAGAAACATCCATCTCCATATGTGAACATAGGTGCCGCGTAATATGTTCACCCACCTTGTCTCTGTAGATGGGCTTTATATGGGGGAAATAAGACTGATCTACCTCGCCGGTTTGTTGTTGTAGGGATTCTAATAAAATTATGCACATGCGGTGCTTTGAACTCCCTACAACTTTGCAAAAATGGGGAGTATTGTTATGGATCTGCAGAAATCATCAACGGGAATTTTTATAGCATGGGGATAGATATTATCACCTGCTGATGTCTGCACGCCAAGCAGTGGATGGAAGTGCAGGAGCAGGGCTCATAAAAGGAAGTAGGTAACCTGGCTACACAATGCCATAACCAGCCCAGGGTTGCAGAGCATTCTGGGTAAATTGACCACACAGAACCCAGAAATGCCCCACCTTCCCAACCCCAAAACAGAGCCCTCGTGCATATTTATAAGACCACATCCCAACGGCCAGAAAGCCGCCTTTATGCTTTTGAACGAGGCCTCGTGCGCCATTCCAAAACCATATCCCGACAGCTGGAAACTCGCTTTCCTCTTTTAAATGAAAGCTGAGATGCCAGGGTTGGTCCAGATTCTCCCCCCAAGTATCTGTGGCATTGCTCATGAGGAACAGTTCTGAATGTAACCGGTTTTCGATGGCAGAGAAGTGGTTTTGTTCATTGGTACCCATACGGCACGACTTCCCCTCCACTAAAAGAGAGAGAGAGAGAGAGAGAGAGAGAGAGAGAGAGAGAGAGAGAGAGAAAGAAAGAAGTCTCTATAATAGGTTGGGGGATGTCCCCCCCCTTGAACAGTCTGCATTCTGTCTTAAATCAAACCTGACAGGACATTGCTCCCCCCTCACCCCCCCCCCCTTTTACACACACCCGCATTCACCTTTTGATAAACTAGGCCCTCGTGAGCCGCGGGAGCATAGCTTTGCCTACCTTCTCTGGTTTTATGGTAATATTTTGAGGGTAATATAAAGCAGATTCATTTGCTGGAATGTGTGTCTCCCCCCCCCTCCGCTTTTTCCTACGTACATCTGCATGAAAACAAGATTTAATGATTTTGAGGATTAAGGAGAACGTTCCGAAATGTTTCAATACCGGGGGTGGGGTGGGTGGGGGTGAAATAGCTGCGCAGAACGTCACTCTCTTTATCCTGACCCTCTGAGACCTCTCCCAGGCCTGCTGATGTAACCTGGTGCACAGTACACAATGGCAATAAATCCTCGGGGGCAAAGGATGCCTCTCGCCCTTGGTGGCAGCTCCCGACATTGGGGAGAAGTCCAGACTGTATCCCACGTCAGTGCGCTGAACATTGCCATTGAGAGGGCCATAAGAGTGCGCCTTGTAAAATGCAAAATGGGTCTCCCCCACTGGGCCGCATGAATGCTAATTAGGTGCCCTCATACAAGATGCCCAGACGTCGTATTTAATACTCCCAATAAAAAGCCCCCTAGGAAGACCGGCTGGTGCATGCCAAGTGTTGATGGGGAGGGGAAGGGTCGATGGATAAGGACTCTCTGTATGATGGGAGTGGTGGTGGTGGGAAGGTCGAATCCCCCGGTTCAGAAGCAAAGGACTAAGAAGGCATATGAGGTTTGCTGGCTTGGATTCAGTAGAGGTTGGTGGCTCTGATATCAATGGGGTGATAAATCTGCTCCAGGTTTCAGTCGATACTCCCTACCTATTTTGAGGGTGGGGTCCTGCACCTTGGATAGCTCCTTTAGAGTTCTGACTTGTTTTGACTGAATCCTGGAGTGGATTCTTCACCCCACTGACATTGAGCCACCATCCTCCACTGGTTGTACTTATTTATATATTTGGTAGTATTTTTATGCTGCTCCTTAGCTAAACAGTGGCTTTCATGCACTCCATTGAACGACACAGTCCCTGCCCATAGGATTACAGTCCAAGAATGCACAACAGGCAAGGTTAAATGGATGGGGAGGGATTCTCAAGTCTCTCTGCAGGGCTGTTAGAATGGCTTTGATCCCGCCCTCATCTCTCTCCATGTTGCCTGCTGGAATGGCTGCTGGTTGTAACCACTGAGGCAGCAGGAGACTTCGTGAGGAAGGCCTTCAGAAGGCTTTGAAGAATATAGCCATTCAAGGGGGAGTGTTTGGGAGATGGTGTGTGCCGTTTTTGTGATGGTTAGGGACACACCAGTTGGTTGAGGGATGGGTTGAAGTTAGGGATGGATGGACTCACCCGCATCTGGCTCTGTTGGATGCCTGACAAGCCACTGCAGCCACATAAGCTTCTTCACAGCCCGTCGAGCATCCGACAATGCTGCGAGGTCACTTGGACCCTCCATTGTACACAATAATGGCAGCTCCGGAAATTGCGTATTTCCCAAGTTGCGTAAATGGCGTCCATAGAGGATCCATACGCACAAGATTTAAGGCATGAATGGAGTCCTCTTACTCAGTCCTCCTACTTTCACTCAATGTATGCAAGAGGTTGAAATGAGCAAAGTCACATACTACAGGAGGAGAGTAAAATCAATAGATCTGTCTCCAAAGTCAAACCCTGTGCCATGTCAGATTGCAAGTAGAAATTCATGGTTCAGCACATCCTATTTTGGGGATAGAGTCCAGCCCCTTGGATGGCTCCTTTAGACTACAGGCTGGTTGTATTTAACACCTAGAATGGGATATCTGCCCCATGGACAATGGATTCACCAGTCTCCCCTGCCCCTGACGATTGACTATGCTTGCAGGGGGTAATGGAAATTGTAGTCAAAACCATTTGGAAGGGACTAGTTTGAGGAAGGCTGATTGACTGCTTCTCTCTGGTTTTTTAAAAAAAACCTGGAATAATAATAATAATAATAATAATAATAATAATAATTGCACCCCAATATTTTTCCTTTAGCATGCCAATTGCGGATATGTAGAAATTTCTGTTTCTGTATAGAGTAGTCTTCAATCATGGACCTCTACTTGCAATCTGACATGGAACAGGGCTTGACTTTGGAGACAAATCTATTTATTTTACTCTCTGGTAGTATGCTGCTTTGCTCAGTTCAACCCTCTTGCATGCATTCAGTGAAAGTATGACGACTAAGTTGGGAAAAATGGGAAATTTGTTTCAGTTTGGTTTTGACCAGGATTTACCCAATTCACACCTTCCGGACTGAACACAGACTTGGACACAATCTGAAGTCAAAGTCTGTACATTTCAGAGCTTGCAATGTGATTGGCGGGCCAAAATATTTATTTATTGCATTTATATACTGCCCCATAGCTAAAGCTCTCTGGGCGGTTTACAAAAATTAAAAAAATTGAACATTAAAAAGTCAATATAGAAAATTTAAAACCATAAAACATAAAACAGCTGATATTTAAAACATTTTAAACTTTTAAGCCTGGCCAAGAATTCAGTTCAAAACCTCAGCTTAAGCTGTTAAAATGCCTGGGAGAAAAGAAAAGTTTTGACCTGGTGCTGAAAAGATAACAGTGTTGGCGCCAGGTGGGCCTCATTGGGGAGATCATTCCATAATTGGGGGGCCACCACAGAGAAGGCTTTCTTCTTTGTTGCCGTCCTCTGAGCTTCCCTTGGAGTAGGCACCCAGAGGAGGACTTTAGATGTTGAGCATAGTGCACAGGCAGGTTCATGTCGGGAGAGGCATTTGACAGCACACATACGTTTGAATCATGTGCATGGAAAAATGTGTACCTTTGAAACATGTGCACGAGTAAGCTTTAATCACTGGGGCAGGAATTTCAATGGGATAACGTTTCAAAGATGTGCACAATTGATGCGTACATTTGGAAAACTATGCACAGAATTACAAATGGATCAAACCCAAATAGCTCAATCTGCTACGGACTAAGTCAGAACAAGTTTTGAGGTGGAATATGGGGGACTTTGCTGATTCGCTCATCCTTAGCCCCATTAGCCATGCTCTCGAAGGACTATGCACCCATTGGCTATGTTCCTGACCACCTCACATTCAACTATATGGCACAAATGTGCACAAGTAGGGCTCAGCTCCATGTGGAATAACTCTAATTGGCCAGGCTATGTGTGGGTGGATGAGCGAAAACCAATTGTAACCAGAACAATGCTTCTTCAAGGCAGAAGAAGGCTGTTCGTAGGAGCTCTCTGTGTTTAAGGAGCACTTGATGGGGAAACAGGATTGCACCCACTAGCCATTAGCGGTGCCTGATATCAGTGAGGGCTCGCCCTGCGAGTGCTCGCCCCACTGCTGCTGCAGCCTGCCCCCCCCCCCATGAACCAGGCAGGATGAGCCTCCGCTGAGTCCTCGTGAGGCTCGTGAGCTCTCAGGAGCTGCCTGCCCTGGCTTCTGGTCCTTCCCCCCCCACTGCGTCAGTGGCGGCCACCATTAATGCAGTGGAGGGAAGGGCCGGAAGCCAGGGTGGACCCAAACCTGAGCACCCACGGAGGGCTCGCAAGTACTCAGGCGTGGGTCTGCATGCATGCTGGGCGCATCCCACTGGGTCTGTGAGGACCAGAGCGCTTGATGGAGAAACAGGACTGCAGCTACTGCCATTAGAGGTGTCCCTCACAGAGCCAGGTGGACACCTGTGCCAGCCCTACTAGCCATCCTTCCTAGCCATGTCCCCATCCCAATGCCAGAGTGCTCACTGGCTAATTGACTGTCAGCTGAATATTTGGCATTCCGGTGAACTGGGTGGCTCTGCATATACAGGTGTATGTGTGTAAGACTTCTCTAAATGATTAGGCCAATCAGGGTTTTTTATTCATGTGGAGTGGGGCTGTGCATGTGGATTTGTTCTATGTAGGCTTTTCCCCCCCACACTAATGTCAAACATGCATCTGGTAGGAACATGACCAGCAGGCATGTTAGAATCAGGGGCACCACTAGCCGACACAACCCTGAGCGTCATGACGCAAGGGAAAATCGTGTTTGCTTACCGTGGCGCCTCTGCCTGCGCGTTTGTCCCTCATTACTCCCTCTTTCGAAAGAGGAAGTAAACAACTTGCATGCGGCCCATTCAGTGGGCTGTTTGGATCCAGCTGCTGCTGCACACAGCAGGAGATAGCGACAACTTCTGTGTTTAAAAATAAGTCGGACTTACTGCTTCCGGGCTCAATTCAACCTGCTGTTTATTACCTTTAAAGCCTTCGAGAGCCTAGGTCTTGCATTCCTCAGGGAGGACCTGTTCCCACATTTATGTCCCTGCCCTGCTCAGTTGGGGCGAAAAGACTCTGAGCCTATCTACACTACTGCCTTAAAATGGTTTATAACAGTTTTAAACCAGTTAGTACCGGTTTAAAACTGTTATAAACCGTTTTAAACGAGTAGTGTAGATAGGCTCTCTGTTTTGAACCCCCTCTGTTGCGGAAGCTGGGGTGGGACTTTTTCCCATCATGGCACACACCCTCTGGAATTTCCTCCCAGAGATAGAGGCAGTGGAGGCTGGTGGCTCTGATTTCTGTGGTCTGTGAAGCCATTCAGGGTTTCAGTCAGAACCATCCAGGACTCTAAAGGAGCTATGCAAGGGATTGGGGTTCAATACCTTTAACATTCTGGCCAGTTCTGACTGGAACCCAGAATGAATTCACAACTTCATCAAACTCAGAGACATCTGCCTCCACCGGATAGGGACATTTGAGTCATCAAAAGTTGAGCTCATCAAGGTTCTCCAAATTCCAGCTCAGAGATTTTTTGGACTCGTATCAGAAACAGATAGCAAGCTTTTTTGGACTTTTTTTGTTGGCGCTTTTTTTGCATGAAAACTTGTGTTTTCAGGTGCATTTCCCCAAACCTATGCATCAGCTGTGTGCATTTTTTTCAGATCTATACATTTCTTTCCCATTGATTAAAGTATGTTCTGTACATTTTTGAAATGTACACATTTTTCCATGTGCATTTTTAGGGGCGTTGGAGGAATCCATCCAGCAGCTTGCCACCCACCCACCCCAGACTCCAGATCACTTACCCGCAAACTGGCTACATTTGATCTGAATCAAGTTGGGTCAGTTTGCAGATTTTTTTTAAAAAAATCACAATTCATGCAAATTGTCATTTGCGCAAATTGCGATCATGATGCACTTAAATTGTGCAAATTGCACTCACAATTCTTGCAAATTGTGGGAACAATTTGCACAAAATTAAACATACTATGTCTGGTGGGCAGGGACTAGCGGCAGCGATAGTTCATCAGGTGTCTGGTGAAAGCAGATGGAGGTAGGTCCGTCCATCCTTAGTTGCGACTGCCAGAAGGAAGACTTTCTCCATGCAACCTTTTACGAATGTAAGGAATCCCCTGCCACATGATTGATGATGTCCACTAACTTAGTTTGTTTTATTTTTTAAAACACAATTCAATCCATACATGGCGGACAGATCTTTCAATGGTTACCGAGACACCTGAAGGACAACTTCCTCCCTCTCTATCCAGCCCATACATGGAGGACACACCACTCAATGACTACCAAAATACCTGAAGGACCATTTCCTCCCATTCTATACAGTCCATGCACTAAAATCTTCAGAGGAGGACCATCTCCAAATAACTTAAGTGGGTGAAATACACTTGCAGAGGAGAAGGCCTCATCTGCGATGGCACCCCCAACTTTGGAATGTCCTCCCATGGAGATATGATTGGAACCAGCTTTGTTCTCTTTTTCGCTGCCAAATTAAAAGGGTCTTTTTTGCCACACCATTTAAAATGTAACATGTGTGTTGTTGTTTTTAATAATAATAAGCATTGGGTTTATTATTATTATTGGTTTGCTTGCTGAAGAGGTTCCTCCCCCCCCCCCACCTTTGGCTTCATTTGTCATTTTATGATTTTGACATGAAATTTATTATTTTAAAATCTTGTGTATCCTCTCCTGAGATCCCTTGTGGATGAAGTGTGGATTATACATTTTAATAAATTAATAAACACCTAAATGAGACCCCTGTGCTAAGAGTACGTCTGAGGTGCAAGTACTGGGGTCTAACCTGGACTACCCCAGAAGCAGAATGCTAGAAAAAAATCTGCTCTTCGAATGCAATTCTTCAGCCCAAGTTCCTTCCAGGCCCCGGAACAGCTCGTCCTTAGCCATGTGCACCGTTGTCTTCATCACCCACTGGTCTCTTCCACCAGAGCCATTCCCTCCCCCCCCCACCTGCCATCCCCTTGCGATGGTGAAAAGAACTGTTGAGCCTCTGCCTACAACCCTTCAGCCTCTGGTTCCTTGACAGCAGAGGTTACAGGAGAGAGAGAGAGAGAGAGAGAGAGAGGAAGAAAGAACAATGTACAATCGGCACTGCATTAGAGATGGAAAAAGTACTTAACGCCGGCAACATTCATCAAGGCTGAATACATAAATGCCACATTTTGAATAAGCCAAGCACAAGACAATGACAAAGGAAAGGCACGTAGCTTCGAGAATCTCTATCATTTTCATTTGCTGCTGTCAGGAACCTGTTTTTTGCCTCTCACTCTATCAGCCATTATAGCATTAATGAAGTAACCTCACATAGTTATTGACTGGGTTGTCAGCTTCCCTGCCTGATCCCTTAATAGAAACCATTGGTCTTCAGTTAAAAATGGGGTGAGCCGGGAGGTGCTGTGGGCATGTGCTGAATTTCAAGTGCACTCCTGAGGTTATCGGAGAGCCATGAAATGCAAATTATTATATTTTTTAAACACACAGATTTCATGCAACCGAGCATATAAAATTGACTAATACTGTACTTTATGCATTCCTAATAACGCCTCCAAAATATGTGCCACATATGTTCTTTCCCTGGGAAGTTGTGGGTGGGATCTCAATAAGTCGGAATGAGCAGCCAACACTCTAATTTGGCACATAAAGCACCTTGCCGGGATGTGGTGAGTCTCTCTTTCTTCCAAATCTCTCTCTCTCTCTCTCTCTCTCTCTAGCTGCATCCATGCTCATATCTTCTGAGACAACAGGGGCCCATCTTTTTGTCTAGCTTCCCATCTCTGGATGAGATGGTTTCCCCTTCCCCCCTCCTTTCCTTTCATAATCCCCCCTCTTCTTCTTCTTCTTCTTCTTCTTCTTCTTCTTCTTCTTCTTCTTCTTCTTCTTCTTCTTCTTCTTCTTCTCATAAAGCAACCCCAAGTCCCAGAACCAGTATATTATCATTTGCTCGATATTGAGAGTTGGCAGAGGGTTTAAGAAATAACTTCTCCCAAAGGTTAATAAAATCCAGGGAGTAATTTCTAACATGGAGCTGTTAATTTGGGCACTCTCCTTTTTGTACACTCTCTGAGTGAGAATGAACGATGCCTTTGATCTGGATAGGAGACCTCTTGACGTCCCTGGATGAGATTTGCATCTAAGGAAAGTTACAGAGCTGCTTTCTACAATTGGTCCCTCCAGCCCAGCCGGGGAGGGGGTTGGAACCCCCTTTAAGCTCCAGTTCTGGGGAAGTTCCTGAGGTCCACATTCCAGTCGTGGATGGGGTTCAAAGGCAAAGGGACAGGGCCATAAAAAGTAAGAGTGTAAAGCTCTTATTGCCAGTAAGTGAGCTTGAGGAGAGACATGCCACCCTATTAAAATAGGGGGGGGACTGCACAAAAAGCTGGGAAGGTTGGGAAAAGCCATCTCCTAGGCTGACCATATGAAAAGGAGGACAGGGCTCATGTACCTTTAACAGTTGTAGAGGAAAGGGAATTTCAGCCAGTGCCATTTGTATGCAATTAGTTCCTGGTGAAATTCCCTCTTCATCACACAGTTAAAGTTGCAGGCACTATACTAGAGTGACCATATACAAAAGAAGGCAGGGCCCCTGCAACTTTAACTGTTGTGATGAAGAGGGAATTTCACCAGGAACTAATTGCATACAAATGACACTGGCTGAAATTCCCTTTTCTCTACAACTGTTAAAGTTACATGAGCCCTGACCTGGATTTTATCTGGTCACCCTAGAGTTGGCGGAAGGACCCTGTTGTATGTCCATAGGCGGACATCCATCATTGGATGTCCACTGTTGGCTCTCCATAGGTGGTAAAGCTGCAAGGTCTTTAAGGACATTGAACTTCTGCTAGCTGTTGTGGGCTTCCCTTATGGCGGGAAGGGCTGTTACCCAGTGATAGAGCACATGCTTTGGATCTAAAAGGTTCCAAGTTCAATTCCCGGAATCATCAAGTATAGGGTGACCATATGAAAAGGAGGACAGGGCTCCTGTGTCTTTAACAGTTATATTGAAAGGGGAATGTTAGCAGGTGTCATTTGTATGTATGCAGCACCTGGTGAAATTCCCTCTGCATCACAACAGTTAAAGCTGCAGGAGCCCTGCCCTCTTTTGTATCTGGTCAGTCTGGTATTGCTCTTGCAGCTTGAACTGTTTTGATGAAGAGGGAATTGTTAACCAGGTGCTGCATGCATACAAATTACACCTGCTGACATTCCCTTTGCTACACAACTGTCAAAGGTAAAGGAGCCCTGTCCTCCTTTCCATACGGTCACTTTAATCAAGTATAGCTGGGAAAACAACAACAACAACACTGTCTGAAATCCCGGAGAGCCACTGCCACCAATTGGAACATGCCATATTGAGGTAGATCAACCAATGGCCTGGCTTGGTATTAGACAGCATCCTAACTAGGCTTATTCCTTGTTTTCTTATTTTAATTATGTCTCTCCCGATTTCCTTTATTAGGACTAAAGTGGTTCCCAAAATCAAATCAACAAAATGTCATGGAATCATGCAAAACATCATGCAACATACCGATGTCACAAATTGGGGCGGGGTGAGAGTCGACACGGCGCTGCCTTTGTCTTTGTAATGTGCGCACTTGTCTTTGTGATGTGCGCACTTGTCTTTGTAATGTGCAGTTTGCCCCACAGGGTGAACCTTGGGTAGGCAAACTTTTTGGGCCGTGGGCACATTTGGAACTTTGAGCGAAAAGGCTACACTGCAGAGGAAATCATCTGCCTTCAGCTACGTTGTCCTTGTCACAAAAAAATGTCTCTGAGCTCCATGTGTGGCCCAGCGGCATTCACGGGAAAAGAAGATGAGAGCAGCTAGAAGCTCTCTAGGGATGTTGGAGAAATCTGTGGTGGGTTTTCCCAGGTTTGCCTCCCAGACTTCGCTTCAATTCCTGCTGTGATGCCCAACTCGCTTTGCTCTGAGTTGAGCCAGTTGATGGATTTTCTAGGAATTTTACACATGGGGGTGGGTGGGTTCCTGCAATTTGTTAAAGCTGCAGGAGCCCTGCCTTCTTTTGTAACTGGTCACTCTAGCAAAAGAGGGCAGGGCTCCTGCAGCTTTAACTGTTGTGATGAAGAAGGGAATTCACCAGGTGACACCTGCTGAAATCCCCTTTCCTACACAACTGTTAAAGATAGAGGAGCCCTGTCTTCCTTTCCATATGGTCACCCTATGTAATACTATCCAAACAGGTGCTGCTGGCACTCCTTGTGGCAGCAAATTCCATAAGCTAATTACGCCTTATGTCAGGAAGCTCTTTGTTTTGTCGATCCTGAATATACGACTGGTAACAAAAAGCAGGAAGACGTTTTCAGAAAGGCCAAGAACATAATGAAGGGCAATAAATGTACTGATTTATATTAAATAATCTCCATAAAAAGGCACCGCAGTTGACTGTACAAACTTGCCCCTGTGAGCAGATGTTTTTTCTTTCTTTTCTGTTGACAGCAAATGATGCCCATTGGAAAGTTACTTCCATGCAAGCTTTAAGAGGCCCTTTCAGGCACTGATGGATGCTGGGTGGGTGGGTGGAAAGAGCATTTTCCAGACGTCCAAACAGTGCGCAGATTCCACTGGCCACAACATTAGCATTGCACTTTCCTGTGGCTCCCCTCTCTCCCTCACTCAGAGGGCGCGTGGGGAGAGGAGGAAGGCAAGCGTTAAGAAGCCCTTCAGGCCCAGATGGGGGTTTGGTGGCGGAGGCAGGGAAAGCGCACGTCTGGAGGCCTTGAACATGCTCAACACTGAGTGCTTGCCGGGCTGCTGGGCGGAAGATGGTCAGCCGGGCAGCGCTCAGTGAGCGTGCAAGCCAAGCTCCCAGGTTGCTCGCCATTCACTACATGCAGGAATAATCGTTGCTTTCCTATTCTTTCCCACTTTCCTTCCCTCTCTCCCTTTGTTTAAATTTCACCAAGGACGGATCCGACATCCCTGCCTTTCCCAGTCTTCTGGAACAAGCCTTTAACTTCACATAGGGCTGCGATTTATTTTTTTTAGCACTCCTTATCTGCAAGGTCTCCCTAGGCTGGCCCCTTTCCCGCCTCCCTGGTGTCTTCCTCGGATATCTCTGCATGGCAACTTATACCTCAGTGAGCAACAGACATGACCCAAATATGTCCATCTGTCTCAAACATGATCAGAGGCAAGATGTCACTCAGCGAAGCCTCTCCCCCCCCCCCCCCGTCTCTCTTTGTTCAATGTCGGTCTGTTCAGCAGCCCAGGTTGGACACAGCTATTTGTTGCAGTCATGCCATTGACAACTACAAGGGATTCAGGTTATGAATCTCCCCCCGAAAGGGGAGATGCATCATTGTGGACAAAAAGGAAGGCAAAATAGGGCTGTAAATTCCATGAATATTTATATATGCTCTTCCACCTCGTCCTGGCACTGGCTGTGGGGGACATAGTTGCAGGCAGGGGGAGAAGAGGCATGCTTACGCCCCATTGGGGCATATTTGGTGCCACTGGGCTGGGGGCTGGGTGGCTGCGCTTATATGAGGCAGCTGCGCCCAGCCCTCCAGTCTCTTCGAAGCGCGGCTCTCTCCCTCCCACCCAGTATGCAGTGTGGGTTTTACCTGGTCGCCCTTTTGGGGGCCGAGTAAGAATTTTTGGCACACAGTCTGATTGGCCTGGGCTATGGGTCTTTTCGCCTCCTTCACATTGTAAGTGGGGAGAGAGAGAGAGAGTGTCTTAGGTATTATAATAAATAGATTTTGGTTGATTTGGTGACATTTGGCTCAGGCTGGTAGGGGCGGGCACGCTTAGAGGAAAGGGATGGTGATCATCCCGTGGCACTGTTGTGTGGTGGCAGATGATACCTGAGGCCTTCCGCTGAGGGTCGTGCGGCCCAAGAGGGCGGATAAGGCCACCCGTTAGGCCGAGTCTTGTCTCTCCCTCCGGTATCATGTGGCCTGGGGGGGTGAGTGGCACAGGTCCTGTCCTGGGTGTGCTGATTGTCTGATGCCGCTCGCCAGACGTAGAACGCTTCACCCGATGTAATGCCTAGCTAGTGGCTGGCGTAGAGTAGGGCCCGCCCATTTTCCCTTTGCAGATCTTCAATAAATGTGGCCTGAATTTGATACCACATACAGTTATCTCATCTCATTGTTTCTCCCTTTCACCTACAAGTAGATTCACCTGCATCAGTGCAAATTTAGAAATGATCATTATAATTTGTAGGGATGTGCACTGGATCGGACCCGATCCACGATCCGAGTCCGGTCCAGTGGGAAATCGGATAAATTATCCGATTTCCGATCCAACAGCTGGATCGGCCGATCCAGTCCGAACTGATCCGAAAAGGCTCCGAACCGGTTCGGCGGATCGGCGGATCGGCGAGCGCCCACTGGCGCCCACCGCCGCTTCCATTGGCGGGTGCCAGCGGGTGCCCGCTGATGAAAATGGACAGCAGGGGGGGAGGAGGGGGGCGCTTACCTTTGAGGGACATCCGCTCCCATCCGGCGCCGGCGGCTACTACCAGCGGGCTCCGCGGCCTGCTCCAGGGTGGCACGCCGGGTGATGTCATCACCCAGCGCGCTACTCTAGAGCAGGCCGCGGAGCCCGCTGGTAGTAGCCACCAGTGCCGGACGGGAGCAGATGGGCCGGAAAGGTAAGCAGGGGGCGCGCGGAGGGGAGGAGGGGGTGCGCGGAGGGGAGGAGGGGGGCCCTTACCTTTCCTGCCTGTCCGCTCCCGTCCGGTGCCGGCGGCTACTACCAGTGGGCTCCGCGGCCTGCTCCAGGGTGGCGCGCCGGGTGATGTCATCACCCAGCACGCTACTCTAGAGCAAGCCGCAAAGCCGGCTGGCGGTAGCCGCCGGCGCCGGACGGTAGGGAACGGCCCGGAAAGGTGAGGAGGGGGCGCGCGGAGGGGAGGGGGGGTGCTTACCTTTTAGGGACGCCTGTCCGGCGCCAGCGGCTACTACCAGCGGGCTCCGCGGTCTGCTCCAGGGTGGCGCGCCGGGTGATGTCATCACCCAGCACGCTACTCTAGAGCAAGCCGCAAAGTCGGCTGGCTGTGGCCGCCGGCGCCGGACGGGAGTGAACGGCCCTAAAAGGTAAGCAGTGGCGGGGAAGAGGGCTTACCCCCCCGGAGCCGTCCGCTTCTATCCGCGGGCGCCCGCGGGCGCCAGCAGATGGAAGCGGACGGCCCCAGGGGGGGTAGGGAGCGTGGGGGAGGGGGCTTACCTGCCGGGGCCGTCCACAGCGGACGGCCCCGGGGGGGAGGGAGTTAGGCCCCCCCTCACCCACCCGCTGCCATTTTTTCCTCATAGACTTGCATTGCAATGCAAGTCTATGGGGGGAAAAATGGCGGCCGATCCAAAAATTTACGATTTTTGGATCGGGATCGGACTTCATCCGGTCCGGGGGGCCTCCGATTTTGTCCGAACCGATCCATGACAAAATTGGAGGTCCCGATCCGGGTCCCGATCCGATCCGGGGGGTCCGTGCACACCCCTAATAATTTGAATAGAAATGGAGCGCATGCTCAGTCTGCTGTCTGGATGCTCACTGTTGGTGAGAAACAAGTCCTATGGTTCTTTATGTTTAAATTGGAATTGGACCCGACAGCTGTTCAAACAAAGGATATTTCCAAATAGAGGACTGCCCTCTTTAAGAAAAAAAGGACACCTGGCTACCCTATGAAGAATTGGTGCATGGTGGCAGCCCTGGTGAGGGGACCACCATGACATGCCAAGCAGTGGGGGCTAGTGGCACCGATTTTGGTGGGGCTGTGAATCCATTCTTGGTTTTAGTTAGAACCAGTTAGGCCTCTAAAGGACCTATCCAAGGTACTGAGCCCTAAATGGGTTCTCTGAGTCCCCACCAAAATTGGATCCATCAGACTCCACTGGGGTAATGTTCGGTGCTGGAAATGACCCCACACCTGGGAAGGGTCAATGGGTAGCAGACCAAGGCAGGTGTTTTGTGCGAAGTTTGCCTGATTAGCAAGAGCTCAATGGGTAGGCATGGGTGCGGTGAGGGGGAGATAGGGAAAAAGCACTTTGGCTAGCACCTGTTATTTTGCACAGAGCCAGAGAAACTAGGACCCTTCACCTCCCCTCTAATCTGTAGACCTGGGACCTTTTCTCCAGCCAAAAGCATTTCATCTGACCAACAATGTATAGCAAAGTCATGGCTGGCTAGGATGCCCATATGGAAAAGAGGACAGGGCTCCTGTCTCTTTAACAGTTGTATAGAAAAAGGTATTTCAGCAGATGTCATCTGTATGCAAGCAGCAGCTGGTGAAAATCCCTCTTCATCACAACAGTTCAAGATGCAGGAGCCCTGCCCTCTTTTGTCACTCTAGCTAGTGCAGCTTTAATCATTGTGATGAAGAGGGAATTTCACCAGGTGCTGCATGTGTACAAATGACACCTCCTGAAATCCCCTCTTCTATACAACTGTTAAAGAGACAGGAGCCCTGTTCTGTTTTCCTGGCCCAAGTCATTTTACTGCCTGTGGCAAAGAACAAGATGGTACCCCCTCCTATTCCATGCACAAAAGCCAAAAGGTCTGGCAGTTGAATCGTTATTTCCATTCTGGTGATGGGACAGATCCCCCACTGTACTTGATAGTAGCAGGCTAACTCGGGGGGGGGGGTGCAGGATGGGCCCCATGACTCACAACTCTCTCCTCCAACAGCTTGGTGCTGAGGTGATGGTGTCTCATCATCTTTTGGGGGTGGAGAGTTAGGTCCACCACCCGAAACAGAACTTTGATGGCACACCAGGAGAATGGAAAATGATCTACTATTGCGTACAGATGCCACAGAATGTGGCCTAAAGAAACAGAAGCCATCTCTGAAATTGAAGGAGCATGAAGGTAACAGCATCCCTCATGGCTTTCAATTGAGCCACAATGCTGTCTTCTCCCAGGATGCGCTCAACTATTCATGCAGACTTAAGACGACAGAGGCATGGTGCTGGCCATTCCGAGACAAACAGAATACCACCAAGAAGAACCTCGGCGGTGGGGCCTTCTCTGAAGTGGGACCCACCCTCTGGAAAACCCTCCCTCGTGCGGTTAGGGAGGCAGAAAACATTACATCTTTTAAACGGCTCCTGGGCTTTCCCTGGTTTTTAATGTAACTCGTTTTACACTGCCTTTTTAACTTTGTAATGTTTAAATGTATATTGCTACTTTTTATGGTTTTTATTGAGCTTTGGCAGTATAAAGATGTAATAAATAAATAAATAAATTATAAATAAATATGGAACACGCACATGAGTACAAATGTTTATCAATCAATCAGTGTATTTCTACGCTGCCTTTTCACAAATGTGTGTTTGAAGCAGTTGTGACTAGACACATACTGTTGAAGGTTTTATATATATATATGATAGTATTGGGAGTTCTTAAGTCTATTTCAATAAGCGGTGTTCATGGGATCTCAGAGTTTGTTTTTCAACCCATGACATGGATTGATGGGCACATGCATGCACACACACTGTTATGCTTAGTCTGTGGTGCAGAAACAAAGAAAGAGAAAAACAATCCCACTTCAATGAGGTTTTCTTGGAACAGGTTGTTCTAGAGTCCACATGAGGTCTATTTTAGTGGTTTTAGTTGAAATGGAGCAGAGGAACAGGTCCAAGAAGTAATATTGCTAAGCACCTAGAGAATAGAAACACTAATGAAATTAAATTCCTGCTCAAAAGTTCTCAGATAACAACAGAAATGTAACTTCTAACTTCAAAGGGAACAACTTTTTTTTTTAAAAAAATGATCCTGCAAAATTAATAGAAAGGTAGCTATTTTTCTTTAAAAAAAGACACCCACATCAATGGACACAAATATTAAAAATTATGGAGTATACATTTGTAAAAGAGGAAGTGATTTGCAAAAACATCCACCCGGTTAAATATCAGTGTTAGGAAATCTATGGTGGTAAAATAGCATCCTTTAAAATGTGAAAATGCATTCCAGAGAGCCCAGGAGAGCATAGATTGTAAAAAGGAAAATGTGCAAACATAGTAAGAAAGGCCAATAAAGATTTGGAGGCGAAATTAGCTAAAATAGAAAGAAAATCATTTTTTTCTTTTTTAATGAAATGCTTAAGAAATACTTTAAAAAAATGGCTGTAGGCTGGACAACTCAGCTGCAAGAAGAGTGATCAAGGATCCCCCCCAAAAAAGAGGGTGAAGAAGAGACATCTCACCCCATAATCCACTTCTCTGAAAGAACGATCATCTTTAAGTGTCACCTTAAAAACTAATGACGTTATTATGGCATAAGCTTTCATGAAGTTCAGCCCATTTTGTCAGACACATGTTGATCTTTAATTTGTTAGTCTTTAAGGGCACAGTCTGATGCATGTTTAGGCAGGACCCCCCCCCCCCACAACTCCCATCTAAACATGCATAGGATTGCATCCTAAGATGCCAGAGGATGTTTTGCTGTTTTTTTTCCTGTACCAGGTCAATATGGCTACCCCTCTGGCATTTATTTCATAAAGGCGTTGATGATGTAAACTATTTCAAATTGTGTATGATTTTTTGAGAAGGGTGAATGGTGTAGAGTAACTGCCTCCCTGTCCACAGAAAGATTCAGGTAGGAGGTTCAAATATAGATTTGGGCTATTCGGGATTCACATATAAATTCACAAACAGATTTGGGAATTTGGTATGTTTGTATCAAAATGCAAACTTGTAGGGAATGTTCCCACATCTCTAGATGTGGAATCACATGTCCCTTTCCTAGGACTCATTCAGATGATTTGTTATCTGTTTGTTTTTGTTTTAACAAAGCACTGTTCAACGGTACAGAAGGGACACATACGTGGTAACAATGATAAAACGGGCATTTTTTCCATGATTTTAACAAAAATAGAAAATGTATACAGTTTAGGAACCTGCTTTAAGTTAGTTCACATGCAATCATTTCTTTCTTTCTTTTAACAAAAGTGGGGTGCATCATTGCTAACAAACCAAAAGAATGAAATAAAAACGTTTCCCCCTTTGTTTGACAAAGCCTTTTGTGTCCTGAAAGATCCTGTTTATCATACCAACAACCTCATTGCCTGTGATTTGTATATTAAAAAGATTTTAATTGCCCAGGTAAGTATCTGCACCTGTTAGGACATTGTATATTGGAGCACTTTATTTTAATCTTTTTACATTATAGGGCGCAATTCACCCATAAAATTATTCTCTATACAATTATAGCTCAGTTTTGCTGAGGTAGAAAGTGCAACTTAACAGTTTGGTTGGGCTCATTATTATTAAAATCATGGAAATTAGGATCATTAGATAGCAGTTGTGTGGTTAACTCTTGGTCATGCCTTTTCCCTTTACAGTACAAACACTGACAGGGATATAAATGAACTGTTACATCGGCAATATTCAAAATTAGATCTGCTGCAGAAGATGATAGAAAAACAGATGATTTTCATCAGCTAGGGAATACTTCCGGAAGGCTGATTCTTTGTTCTTGATGCAGAAGCTTTTCAAGCAGGCTGGTACAACATGGCCCACTGAGCAAAACTGCTTTTATGTACTGGAGGACTGTGATACATGGCTGGAAGTAGGGTTGACTCAAGCACCAGACTGGGTTTGGGAGACTGGTGGATCCCCACCCCAGAACATAAGAACATAAGAAGTGCTATGCTGGATCAGACTGAGGATCCATCTAGTCCAGCACTCTGTTCACACAGTGGCCAACCAGCTGTCAGCCAGGGACCAACAAAGCAGGACTTGGGTGCAACAGCACCCTTCCACCCATGTCCCCTCCTCAACTGGTGCATACAGGTTTACTGCCTCAGATACTGGAGGTAGCACATAACCATCAGGGCAGGAAACCATTGATAGCCTTCTCACCCAGGAATTTATCCAACCCCCTTTTAAGTAGGGGTGTGCACGGACCCCCCGGATCGGATCGGGACCCGGATCGGGACCTCCAATTTTGTCCCGGACCGGTTCGGACAAAATCGGAGGCCCCCCGGACCGGATCGAGTCCGATCCCGACCCAAAAATCGTACATTTTTGGATCGGCCGCCATTTTTTTCCCCATAGACTTGCATTGCAATGCAAGTCTATGAGGAAAAAATGGCGGCGGGTGGGTAAGGGGGGGCCTAACTCCCTCCCCCCCCGGGGCCGTCCGCTGTGGACAGCCCCGGCAGGTAAACCCCCTCCCCCGCGCTCCCTACCCCCCCTGGGGCCGCCCGCTTCCATCCGCTGGCGCCCGCGGGCGCCAGCGGATAGAAGCGGACGGCTCCGGGGGGGGGGTAAGCCCCCTTCCCCGCCACTGCTTACCTTCTCGGCCCGTCCGGCGCCGGCGGCTACAACCAGCGGGCTCCGCGGCCTACTCTCGAGTAGCGCGCCGGGTGATAACATCACCCGGCGCGCCACCCTGGAGCAGGCCGCGGAGCCTGCTGGTAGTAGTAGGCGCCGGCGCCGGACGGGAGCCGCCGGGCCGGGCAGGTAAGGGCCCCCCTCCCCCCTCCCCCCTCCGTGCGCCCCCTCCTCCCCTCCACGCACCCCCTGCTTACCTTCCCGGCCCGGCGGCTCCCGTCCGGCACCGGCGCCTACTACTTCCAGCAGGCTCCGCGGCCTGCTCTAGAGTAGCGCGCCGGGTGATGACATCACCCGGCGCGCCACCCTAGAGCAGGCCGCGGAGCCTGCTGGGAGTAGTAGGCGCCGGCGCCGGACGGGAGCCGCCGGGCCGGGCAGGTAAGGGCCCCCCTCCCCCCTCCCCCCTCCGCGCGCCCCCTCCTCCCCTCCACGCACCCCCTCCTTACCTTCCCGGCCCGGCGGCTCCCGTCCGGCGCCGGCGCCTACTACTTCCAGCAGGCTCCGCGGCCTGCTCTAGAGTAGCGCGCCGGGTGATGACATCACCCGGCGCGCCATCCTAGAGCAGGCCGCGGAGCCTGCTGGGAGTAGTAGGCGCCGGCGCCGGACGGGAGCCGCCGGGCCGGGCAGGTAAGGGCCCCCCTCCCCCCTCCGCGCGCCCCCTCCTCCCCTCCACGCACCCCCTCCTTACCTTCCCGGCCCGGCGGCTCCCGTCCGGCGCCGGCGCCTACTACTTCCAGCAGGCTCCGCGGCCTGCTCTAGAGTAGCGCGCCGGGTGATGACATCACCCGGCGCGCCATCCTAGAGCAGGCCGCGGAGCCTGCTGGGAGTAGTAGGCGCCGGCGCCGGACGGGAGCCGCCGGGCCGGGCAGGTAAGGGCCCCCCTCCCCCCTCCCCCCTCCGCGCGCCCCCTCCTCCCCTCCACGCACCCCCTCCTTACCTTCCCGGCCCGGCGGCTCCCGTCCGGCGCCGGCGCCTACTACTTCCAGCAGGCTCCGCGGCCTGCTCTAGAGTAGCGCGCCGGGTGATGACATCACCCGGCGCGCCATCCTAGAGCAGGCCGCGGAGCCTGCTGGGAGTAGTAGGCGCCGGCGCCGGACGGGAGCCGCCGGGCCGGGCAGGTAAGGGCCCCCCTCCCCCCTCCCCCCTCCGCGCGCCCCCTCCTCCCCTCCACGCACCCCCTCCTTACCTTCCCGGCCCGGTGGCTCCCGGCCGGCGCCGGCGCCTACTACTACCAGCAGGCTCCGCGGCCTGCTCTAGAGTAGCGCGCCGGGTGATGACATCACCCGGCGCGCCACCCTAGAGCAGGCCGCGGAGCCTGCTAGTAGTAGTAGGCGCCGGCGCCGGACGGGAGCCACCGGGCCGAGAAGGTAAGTGCCCCCCTCCTCCCCCCCCCGCTGTCCACTTTCATCGGCGGGCACCCGCTGGCGCCCGCCAATGGAAGCGGCGGTGGGCGCCAGTGGGCGTCCGCCGATCCGCCGATCCGCCGAACCGGTTCGGAGCTTTTTCGGACCGGTTCGGATTGGATCGGCCAATCCAGCTGCGGGATCGGAAATCGGATAATTTATCCGATTTCCCACTGGACCGGACTCGGATCGTGGATCGGGTCCGATCCAGTGCACATCCCTACTTTTAAGCCTTCCAAATTGGAGACCATCACTACATCTTATGGCAGTGAATGCCATGATTTCACTATGCGCTGTTTGAAGAAGTACTTCTGTCCTGAATCTCCCACCAATCAGTTTCATGGGATGACCCTGGGTTCCAGCATTATGGGAGAGAGAGAAAAAAATGTCTCCCTATCCACATTCATCTCACCATGCATAATTTTGTACACCTCCATCATGTCTCCCCTTAGCCTCCTTTTTTCCAAGCTAAACAATTCGAGCTGTTGTAACCTTCCCTCACCGGGGAGATGGACCAGCCCCTTAATCATTTTAGTTGCCCTTTTCTGCACTTTTTTTCAGCTCTGTAATATCTTTTGTTAGGTGTGGTGACCAGGACTGTACACAGTATTCTAAGTGTGGCCACACCATAGATTTGTATAAAGGCAGTATGATACTGGCAGTTTTAGTCTCAATTCCTTTTCTTATAATGCCTAACATGGAGTTAGTCTTCTTTTCAGCTGCTGCACACTGGGTTGACATTTTCATTGAGCTGTCCACCGCAACGCCAAGATCTCTTTCTTGTTCAGTCATCACCAGCTCAGATCCCATCAGGTTATACTTGAAGTTGGGTTTTTTTTTGCCTCAACGTGCATCACCTTACACTTGTTTACATTGTTTACATTGAACTGCATCTGCCATTTGGTTGCCCACTCTCCCACCTTGGAGAGTTCCCTTTGGAGCTCATCCATCCCTGGGACCCAGTCTGGTGCTCTTGGCACAAGCACAGAGCCTGCTCGAGTGCCCACAAGGCCTTTCGCGTTCTCGGCAGCTGTCTGCCCCTTCAGGCCGAAATTGTGCATTTACTCCCCTGTGCCAATGGTGGCTGCCATTGCTGCAATGAGGGAATTACAGAATTTCTGGAGCCTCCATAAATTACACACTTCCCCTCGCTGCATCAGTGGCAGCTTTAAAGGCCTCATTTATGCCAGGGTAAACACATGAATGGAGCCTAGCTGGCAGGGAGTGCTGACCCCAGGATTTCAACCCAAATAAGGAATTTGAATCATATGAACCCGACAGGGTTCTGCAAACAGTACCTATCTTGCCACCATCATGTATATATTGGGTGGACACAAGAGACAGGGTCTTTTTCATTGTGACAGCCAGATGTCCTTCTATGGGAACACCGTCTTATGGGCAATCCATCCAGCTTCGTTATTGGATACTTTTTTGCAGGGCAGTTAAGGCTCACCTATTCCCACAAGCATTTTGTGCTTGAGTACACAATGGTTTCTATTATTATTATTATTATTAATTATTATTATTAACATGTATATGTCGCCTCACCTGACAAAAAAAAGCCCATCAAGGCATTGTACAAGAATTCATATTGCTAAAACCTTAAAACAAGAAAACGAGAAAATGAATTACAGTAAAAACATCAAAATGCTGAACGACATATTTGTAGGGGTGGTCAAACTCACCTGCACCCATCTCAATGGGCGCTTTCCCTGTTACCACTGGCATCCATCCCCACTTTCCAGGATGTGCAAACCTCTTCTATGGCTCAGCTTGGCACGGCGAGGACTTGGCAGCTGCCCACCCTGGCACAGCCCCCCCCCACATCAATTGTGGTGGTTGTTGATGCAACAAGGTGAATTGCGCAGAGCCTCTGTACATTGCGCACTCCCCCCTGCTGCATTAATGGCGGCTGTAAAACCCCCATTTACGCAAGGGTAAAGGCATGAATGGTGCATTACCCTTGCATAAATGGAGCCCCCGTTCGGTGGACGGATGTGTGTGTGTGTGTGTGTGTGTGGGGTTCTCCTGGACCAAGTCAGGTGTTCATAACATCGCTACACATTTGGAAAGGGTAAATTAAAAAGATGTGTCTTTCAACCCTTTCTAAAGGCCAAGAGAGGGGGAGTCAATTGTAATTCTTGAAGAGGTGCATTCCATATTTTGGGGAAAAGATGGGGGGGGGAACCCTTTCACAGGTGCTAACAAACAGGCCAGTACAGGTAACAGAGCCCTCAAAACAGCCTATTCTGCAGAGCTTAGTACATTGGCAGGTTTATGGGGAGACAGGCAGTCCCTCAGTTAGCCAGGTCTTAAGTCATTTAGGGCTTTAAAGGTTCAAATCAACTTGTTGAACGGCTTCCAAGCAGTAATGAGCAACCAATGCAGTTTTTTTCAGGACAGGTGTCATACTGTGCACTGGTTAGCAGCCTAGCTGTTGCATTTTGCATCAAGTGAAGCTTCTGGACCCTCTTCTAGGGTAGCCCCATATAGAATGCTTGCATGGATAACTGGTGCCAAGTCAGGAGGAATCACAGCTTGCACACAAAGCATAATTGGATAGGGATGCCTGCTATGGGGGTATCCACCCCTTTTGGGGCTCACCAGATTTCCTGGACCTCCCCTCCCCCACTCAGCTTACATTTGCAAGCAGAGTCACAGGCCTTCCCCCTGAAATCTGGAAACTCTCTCTCTCTTTAAAGCTATTTTCTTAAATTGCATTTGCAAATTGGGTAATTTCTGCAAATTTTGCCTGTAATTTCATAATCTGCACAAAATGCGGCTGTAATTGCAAGTGCAACTTGTGCAAAATCAAGAACAGTACAGCTGAAATTTGTGCAAATGGCTTTTTTAGCAAAAGAAAATCGGTAAACTGGGCCGACCCAACTCAAAACTGATCAGGTTTATTTATTTATTTATTGCATTTTTATTAGGGGTGTGCATCGGATCGGATCCGATCCACGATCCGAATCCGATCCGCCCCAAAATCGGGAAAATCCGATCCGATCCGATCCGATCAACCTCCGATCCGATCCGATCCGACGAGGTCCGATCCGGATCGGACGCCATTTTGAATGCTTTTTCCCATAGCCAAGTATTGTTTTACAAAAACGCCTATAACTTTTTCATTTTTAAAGATAGAAGGATGAAACTTGGGCACATTATACACTGGTTAGGGATAGTTATCTGTGAGAAATTTCAGAAAGATTGGTGCATGCGTTTTGTGGCAATTAATTGTTTAATAAATACCCAGAAATGCCTATAACTTTGTCATTTTTAAAGTTACAAACATGAAACTTTGCCACATTGTAGGTGGTACCTTGGGACCTATCTGTGAGAAATTTCAGAAACTTAGGTGCTTGCTTTGTGTGGCAATTAATTTTAGAAAAATGGGTAGTAGTGGGGTAAATACATTTACGCCTCCCATTTTTTTATTTTTGAAGATACAAACAGGAAACTTGGGCACATTACAGGTACCACTTGCCTTGATATGTGTGTGAAATTTCAGAAACATTGGAGCTTGCCTTGTGTGGCAATTAATTTTTGAAACAATGAGGAAAGAAACACCTATAACTTTGTCATTTTTAAAGTTACACACATGAAACTTTGCCACATTGTAGGTGGTACCTTGGGACCTATGTGTGTGAAATTTCAGAAACATAGGTGCTTGCCTTGTGTGGCAATTAATTTTTTAATAAATACCCAGGAATGCCTATAACTTTGTCATTTGTAAAGTTACACACATGAAACTTTGCCACATTGTAGGCGGTACCTTGGGACCCATGTGTGTAAAATTTCAGAAACATAGGTGCTTGCCTTGTGTGGCAATTAATTTTTGAAACAATGAGGGATTCATTGGACAGCACTTGCCCATAGGGATTCATTGGACAGTACTTGCCCATAGGGATTCATTGGAC
This sequence comes from Anniella stebbinsi, assembly GCA_029215795.1. Taxonomy (NCBI): domain Eukaryota; kingdom Metazoa; phylum Chordata; class Lepidosauria; order Squamata; family Anniellidae; genus Anniella; species Anniella stebbinsi. Next base: position 266,053,588 of record JARDYH010000003.1, on the reverse strand, counting down.
AGTACTTTCCTATAGGAAATCATTGGAAAGCACTTGCCCATAGAAAATCATTGGAAAGCACTTGCCCATTGAGAAATACAGTTATGCCTCCCACTTTTTTATTTTTGAAGATACAAACAGGAAACTTGGGCACATTGTAGACTGGTTAGGGATAGTTATCTGTCAGAAATTTCAGAAAGATTGGTGCATGCGTTTTGTGGCAATTAATTTTTTAATAAATACCCAGGAATGCCTATAACTTTGTCATTTTTAAAGTTACATACATGAAACTTTGCCACATTGTAGGTGGTACCTTGGGACCTATGTGTGTAAAATTTCAAAAACGTAGGTGCTTGCCTTGTATGGCAATTAATTTTAGAAAAATGGGTAGTAGTGGGGTAAATACATTTACGCCTCCCATTTTTTTATTTTTAAAGATACAAACAGGAAACATGGGCACATTACAGGGAACACTTCACTTGATATGTGTGTAAAATTTCAGAATGATAGGTCCAGGCATTTGGTGGCTACGAATTTTTTAGATTAAAAGTTATTAACCTTTTTTACACAGAGGCTGGGGCTGTCAATTGCACCCTCCCGCCTCCCGGGAAGAAGAAGGAAACACTTTCTCTCATCTCTTTGATCGTTGCACGCTTGGCTGCAACTGAGCTAGTATCCATTACAAAAGGAGAAACAAAGTAGCACTTGGCTCGTGTCTGCTTTGATACTTTCACTCAAGCAGAACGGCTGAGCCTAGGATCACTCTCTCTCGCTGGGATCGTTACAGGAGAAATTTTCTACAGTCTTCAAAGTGGTGTGTGCAGACACCTTGCCACCACATGCCTGGACCTATCATTCTGAAATTTTACACACATATCAAGTGAAGTGTTCCCTGTAATGTGCCCATGTTTCCTGTTTGTATCTTTAAAAATAAAAAAATGGGAGGCGTAAATGTATTTACCCCACTACTACCCATTTTTCTAAAATTAATTGCCATACAAGGCAAGCACCTACGTTTTTGAAATTTTACACACATAGATCCCAAGGTACCACCTACAATGTGGCAAAGTTTCATGTATGTAACTTTAAAAATGACAAAGTTATAGGCATTCCTGGGTATTTATTAAAAAATTAATTGCCACAAAACGCATGCACCAATCTTTCTGAAATTTCTGACAGATAACTATCCCTAACCAGTCTACAATGTGCCCAAGTTTCCTGTTTGTATCTTCAAAAATAAAAAAGTGGGAGGCATAACTGTATTTCTCAATGGGCAAGTGCTTTCCAATGATTTTCTATGGGCAAGTGCTTTCCAATGATTTCCTATAGGAAAGTACTGTCCAATGAATCCCTATGGGCAAGTACTGTCCAATGAATCCCTATGGGCAAGTGCTGTCCAATGAATCCCTCATTGTTTCAAAAATTAATTGCCACACAATACAAGCACCTACGTTTCTGAAATTTTACACACATAGGTCCCAAGGTACCGCCTACAATGTGGCAAAGTTTCATGCGTGTAACTTTACAAATGACAAAGTTATAGGCATTCCTGGGTATTTATTAAAAAATTAATTGCCACACAAGGCAAGCACCTATGTTTCTGAAATTTCACACACATAGGTCCCAAGGTACCACCTACAATGTGGCAAAGTTTCATGTGTGTAACTTTAAAAATGACAAAGTTATAGGTGTTTCTTTCCTCATTGTTTCAAAAATTAATTGCCACACAAGGCAAGCTCCAATGTTTCTGAAATTTCACACACATATCAAGGCAAGTGGTACCTGTAATGTGCCCAAGTTTCCTGTTTGTATCTTCAAAAATAAAAAAATGGGAGGCGTAAATGTATTTACCCCACTACTACCCATTTTTCTAAAATTAATTGCCACACAAGGCAAGCACCTAAGTTTCTGAAATTTCTCACAGATAGGTCGCAAGGTACCACCTACAATATGGAAAAGTTTCATGTTTGTAACTTTAAAAATGACAAAGTTATAGGCATTTCTGGGTATTTATTAAACAATTAATTGCCACAAAACTCATGCACCAATCTTTCTGAAATTTCTCACAGATAACTATCCCTAACCAGTGTATAATGTGCCCAAGTTTCATCCTTCTATCTTTAAAAATGAAAAAGTTATAGGCGTTTTTGTAAAACAATACTTGGCTATGGGAAAAAGCATTCAAAATGGCGTCCGATCCGGATCGGACATCCGGTCCGATCCGATCCGACCATCCTCCGATCCGATCCGATCCGACCCCCCAGGTCCGATTCCGATCCGCTATCCGATCCGATCCGGGGGGTCAGTGCACATCCCTAATTTTTATACCGCCCCATAGCCGAAGCTGTCTGGGCGGTTCACAAAAATTAAAACCATGAAATCATTTTAAAATATATAAAACAAGGCACAATCTAAAAACACAGAATAACATACAATATAAAAACAGAACCAGAATAAAACCAAGCAGCAGGAATTAATACAGATTAAAATACAAATTTAAAACAGCAAGGATTAAAATTGAGTTAATTTAACTGTTAAAATACCGGGAGAATAAAAAGGTCTTCACCTGGCGATGAAAAGAGTACAAAGTAGGTGCCAGGCAAACCTCTTTGGGGAGCTCATTCCACAGCCGGGGTGCCACAGCAGAGAAAGCCCTCCTCCTAGTGGCCACCTGCCTCACTTCCTTTGGCAGGGGCTCACGGAGAAGGACCCCTGTAGATGATCTTAGGGTCTGGGCAGGTACATATGGGAGGAGGCGTTCCTTTAGATATCCTGGCCCCAAGCCGTTTAGGGGCCCAGCTTGCAAGCTAGTGGGCTGCAGTCTGAGGGGGGAGCTGCTGAAAGCTGAGCAAACTTCACCCCCCCGGACAGATTCCTGTGACATCACTATAATTGTGCAAATACACTCCTTGCCACTGCTACCTTCTGAACATCCAGTGAAAAATGCAGCTGAAGAGGATGGAAAGGTGAAAATAGCCTCCACCATTCCTTGAAGTCCACTAGCATGAGCCTTGCGGGCATGGGATACTTCTATCACTTTTGTAAGATTCCCATGGAATTATGAGTTAAATTAATAACGGGGGGGGGGCAGAAGAAATTGAAAATTCCATGGTCACAGACATGGAACAAGGCTCATAAATCAAGCACAGGAGCATGGTTTTGAGATAGCGGAGCAAAGGGGTGGGAAGAAAGGCCTCTGCTGTTTCTAGTAAAGGTGTACAGATTTTGTAAAAGCCATTCAGTCTACATTTCACAGATTGTCAAATGCCTTTCATTTCGCCATCTGCCCATTGACAAAAATCATTTTTATAGTTTCCTGAATTTGTGTGAAGTCGCATTTGTGTGAATTCGTAAATGCGCAATACCTCCCAAATGCGCAAATCCTCCCAGAATGCAGAAATCCTGTGTGTGTGTGTGTGTGTGTATATATATATATATATATATTTCATGCTTTAGCCTATGGGGAAAATGCACATTTTCTATGGGTGTGGTTTTTTTTTTTTAACATATATTTCTAAATATAAATTTGCATGAAATTCCAGAAAGTAAAAACAAAACAAAACAACAAAAACAAAAATCCCACAAGTCCGTGGGATCCATGCAAATTGGGAAAAGCTGGCCTGCTGCAGACTCCCCAGTCAGATTCATGGATATCTGACTTCATTTGATCCCATTGTGGAATTTCCCCAAAACCATCTCTACCACCAGTTTCTCCCCCTTCTCTTAATCCTGTATTTTGATGCTGCTAATGATTTATTTCTCCCCTTTTTATTGTTCACTACTCAGATATTGTATTAGATTTAGAACAATATAAAAATTTTGTAAGTAAATAAAAGAGAGGTCTTGCTATGTATGTGTGTGTGTGTGGGGGGGAAGTCCTGTATCAGGCCAGAAGGGATCTGTGCCTGGCTCAAAATGGGATGATGGCTTTCAAAGTAGGGGCATTTGTATTTTGGGTCCCTCAGTTGCAGAATTGTGTCATCACTAGTTCATATACAAATCCCTTGAAATCCTGAGCAAATGGTGAAACCATTCTGAATTTCAAATGTCTAAATTAGCCATCAACACTTTGCCTAGTGTCGAATTTGTGTGAAAGTTTGTATCTCAGCATCACTTAGAAAGGGTAGATTTTCCAGGTCACAGGTGTGGTAAGAATCCTGAACCCCCAAAAGTTCCTGATGCTCCCATCAAACCCTAATGCTAAATATCCAGTCCAATAAACCCTGCCAAACAATTGTGTCTTTTAACACTTTATCCCTGGTTGCAGTAGTTTCGTGCAGCAATGAAAACAAATATATATATATATATATATATATATATATATATATTTGGAGGGGCTTAATCTCACTCAAAGCTTTGAAATAAGACAAAACAGATCGATAACATTATTGGCTCGATTTCATCCTCGGAGTTACGACTTCAGCTCCCACGGCGCTACACTTTCAGGGGTGGATTTGACTCTCCGTTTTAGTAAGATCCAGTTGTAGACAAGAAGGCGCATCGCAAATGCCAGGCAAAGGGATGCATCTTTTTCTTACAAACCCTCCAAAGCATCTTCCTTTTCATTAGAACTGTAGTCTGTATATCGTGTTTGGGAAAAGAAAGAAAAAAAGAAATGAAAATATTCTTTCTCTTTCTGTCTATCTATTTATTTTGGTAAACACACTCTTTTCCTCAAGCACTTTATGAATTAATGAACAGAAGTAGGGGGAAGAATGTTTCTGAGCTTTTTCTTTCATGCTCCATAGCAGAACAAAGAAAAACGAGATTGTGAATTTAGGGAGATTGGCCTTTTGCCATTCTGCGATTTCCAACAGGTTCCCCCCTTTTGGAATTTTTATTCTTTGGCATGAGATGGCTGTTTGAAATGTTCCATCCCTCCTCCCTGAACACATATTTATATTCTAATGTAGAGAACATGAATGGTGAGAATGTCAAAGTATTACAAAGGCCCAGAAAGCATGCAAACAGTTGTGGGGGGACTAAAATTAAAGGGGGGAAGTTGCCACGTGCCTTATAAATTCACTATAAATTCAAAACAATATTCAGTGCAGCTAGAGTTCCTTCATATGTTACAAATCTGCCTAGAGGGTAATGTATAGACCATCATTTCCCAGAGACTCGAAATGATGCATATGGTTGAACCAAAACACTTTGTCTTAGCTTTACCAAACATTTCGCATGATGCAAAGTTTGAAGTGGTATTTTGGGAAGTGGGGGGTGGGGAAGGGGGGGAAGCTGGTCATGAACTTTCTACAGGAGGCACCATTTTTTCTTTCTTCCTAGAAGTCTGCAGAGTGAGGGCAGGAAGAAGAAAGTAGTGCCTTCACTTGGATTGACTTCAAGGTGATGCTATTGAATGATGTTGCATTTCCATGCTCCCAGCCCTCACTTTTCAGCCTGCTGGGAAGAAAAAAAAATACCAGCCTCTGGGTCTCCTGGTGGTGGGACTGCAGTACCATGGATGGATGTTGATGGCAGTGAAAAAAGTTGGATTAGGTGTGGTTTCATGAAAACTTCCAATTCCCCATAGCTTTACTTGAGATGCTTAGAGAAATTTCTGCTCAACCCTACAAATGTTTCAGAGGTCATGTGACACTGGAGGAATTGTTCAGTATAACCCCTGGTGGTGAACCATGAGTCTGCCTATGAAATATTTCCACAGGTTCTGAGGTCTTCCAAGCGTGCAAGTTAATTCCACCCATCCTGGCAGCCCAATGGTTTGTCCTGACCTGACAGGACAATAATAGATTCTAGATCTGGTCCAGACTTTACATAGGCAACATACAGGACTCACCCCGCCTGATTCCTCCCTTTATATTTCTCTAGGTTGTCTACAGCCTGGCCCCATAAGGCTTTTAATATTGGTTTTGGATGCCCTGTTCTGTACCCATTCCATGTTTGACATTAGGTGGGAGAGTACAGTATTCTGTGCATTCTTGGTCCATGGTTATGGCATGTCCTTTCTCTATGTGTCATTGGCCCAATGTGTATGGATGAACATACTCTAGGCTTGGTCTTTAATAGAGGGCAGTAGTATGGTGACCTGGAAGTGGGGGGCACTAGTCTCATTGTCATGATCAGATTGCATTCTATTGAGGCTCCTTTACCCCTTTGCAAGAATGGATGACCTACTCAAATGCTCTGCCCCAGAGAATGATGAAGCCTCCTGGGTTCCTGAGGGCTTCAGACATTTACCTGCTGGTGTGTTTGGTGCTTGGTCTTCTGGTTGAAATGATCACTCATGAACTCTTTCTTCCTGTTGCACAAGCCTGTTCAGCACCTTGGGATACTGTGGAGCTGAAGCCTATGAAGTGAAGGGGAAGACTTTGGCTGAATTCGGACAGCATGATAGTCAATGGTGGGGTAATAATCAACTTTACAGTTGTTCATCTAGGGGGTACTCCCCACACAACATGGTAATAAATAATCAACAGTGGTGTGGATTAGGATCAGTGCTGAGTTTACTATGGCAGCATTCGGACGACATGATAGTCAATACAACTGACGATTGTCCCCCCCCCCCAGTTGCTTATTGTGTCGTCCGAATTTAGCCTTTGACTGAACACAGGCTAGAGTTCATTTTGGGGTCTAGTTTGCAAAGAATAATTCATGCTCCCTCCTCACTGCATTCTCACAGTGTTACCCTGAAGAGCTGTTTCAGGTGGTTCATGGCCTTTGACAAGTTGACCAGGAGAAAGATCTAATTGAACTCTTGATTTCATGTTATAATCGGCCTGCGGTAGAATTTGAGGATAAGGTCATTCAGATCCGTCATGTTCTAGAAGCCATCAGTGATGCAAACCAGATGGTGGAGGTGTCCAGTGCACTTTCTTGTGTAGGTCTATGGAATGACTTTTGGTTGTTGAGGACTAATGACACCGATAAAGTCGCTACACATTTGCAATTGATCTGTGCCCAGCTCATACTAAAATATGCATCAAACAAATTTTGCCACCATCCCTAGATGGAATTGCCTTGCATTGGACAGTTACAGACCTTTGCTTTGGGAACAGGTAGAATTGGCTGGTTCTTTTCTACACCCCAGGAAACATGTCCCCTCCATGTTTAAGGAAGAAGCTGAGGTCCAAACTAATTTTATGGGAACAGATGGCCTCATGAGCCTCCCCACTATCATTGCACCTTTAGTTTGTGGGAAAATGAGCTTAGTTCTAGATACTGAGAAGTCTTCTCACCCTCTGATGCCTTACAAAGGAAATAGTCTGATGAGGCAAACAGGATGCTCACCTCTGAAGTTTCCTTCACATTCTCTCCCTCCTTTCCTCTTTTTAGCATAAATAAAATAAATGTTGCCAATAAAATTCTATTCAGAGGAAATATAGTATGTGGGCATATTACTCCCTTGCACATCATCTAGTTTCTAATCCTGCTATCCCTTTTAGGATATTTTCTAAATTGTCAAATGACTTTGGCCTTTACCGAATGGCTAACTGGCGATGGATATTTAAGAAGCGTTGCTTTTACATGGGACTGGAGAGCAGCAGATCGTCTCTAACTGCACACAGTCTGAGAACTTGAACTGTGCAGAGGGGACCTCTCAAACTTCTCCACCCTATTTGTGGGTAGAGAAATTGGAGGGACAATTTCACCAAATTCCTCCAGGGGGAGGAGAAATTCTCCCAACAATTTCTCACAGGTAGGCGTCACCATGGGCAAGGGCTGTAGAACAGCTCCTTTCATTTTCCCTCGTAAGTTTTGTTTTGTTTTGGTTGGACTACTACTGCAAGTGGCCACAGCTTCAAGTGTGTTGGCAGCCTGGCCCCCATTTTGCATCCTCCATAATGCCCCATAGACCTAGCATCACTCCAGGGCATTGAAGGAAGGGAATGCAGCCACCACCAAAAAACAAAACAAACAAACAAACAAACAATGGCGAAGAAATTTGAGGGGAAAAAAATCTGAAATGTGTCCTTTTATTTATAGCAGATAAGAAAAGAAGAAAAAAAAAATCAGGAATTTCCTGAAAGTTTTCTTTTACCATGAAAGGGGCTTCCATTTTTCTGTCTCATTCTCAGGGCTAACTAATCACTGTCTATTTTTTTCTTTCTATTAAACATCTAATCGTTTCTGTACAGCTTCCCAGGGTGCTTGCACTTCCTGGTCTGAAAAGGCCCTATGGGAAGATTACATTTATGATGTCTTCTTCTGGGCAGAAAGTGCTGGAAGCCAAGGAGGCTACAGGCTGTCAGTGAGATGATTGTACAATGAAAGTCAAGACACTCAGTCATCTCATAAGTAGGGTAAGCACAAGAACCCTGAACCAAACCCATGAGAATTTCTCCAATATTTATTGTCCTTTGAATTTCTTCTTGAAAGCATAGAATCATAGAATCATAGAATCATAGAATAGTAGAGTTGGAAGGGGCCTATAAGGCCATCGAGTCCAACCCCCTGCTCAATGCAGGAATCCAACTTAAAGCATCCCTGACAGATGGCTGTCCAGCTGCTTCTTGAATGCCTCTAGTGTGGGAGACCCCACGACCTCCCTAGGTCATTGGTTCCATTGTCGTATTGCTCTAACTGTCAGGAAGTTTTTCCTGATGTCCAGCTGGAATCTGCCTTCCTGTAATTTGAGCCTTATTCCGTGTCCTGCACTCTGGGTTGATCAATTTCTTTTCCATCAAATTGAATGAGAATAGTTGAAAGTCTTTAGGTGGAAATTTTGGCACAGCACTGATGAGAATATCAATATTCAAGCTACGATTCATAGATACTGAAGGAACAGAAGCAGAGCATGGTAAGTTTGAATCAGATTGGCTCAGAATAGGGGTGAACTCGGCCCTCAGACATCAGCTCAATTTCCTGCAAGGTGTCCCAATTTGATCTGCATTGAATTCGGCCAGCTTACAGATTTTTGCTCTGGAAAGGTTCCCTGATTTTGGGAACCACTGCCAAGCTTGGCTCACAAATGCAAGTCAAATGTGTGTGGGGTGGGTGAGGTGGGTGAGAGAGGAATCCATTGGTCCCCAAAAGGGCTGGATTTCTTGGTGACTAACATCCTTAGCTAGGATTTTAATGAAATTAGAGATGTATGAGAAATTAATTTCAGTTCATTTTTTATCAGGATTTTACCCTGTTTGCTTCTTCTGGAACCAAACACGGACTTGGCTGCAATGGATGGTCAAAGTCTGAATGTTTCCAAGCTTGGATTCATGGACTCAAAAAAAATTGTTCGACAGCATGCATACATTTGTAAAAATAGGCACGAAAAAATGTGTACTTCTGAAAAAAATGTTTAAATATGCTTTAATTAATGGGAGAAGGATGTGTTTAAAAATGCACACAACTGATGTGTCCATTTGCAAAAACACACATGAAAATATGCACAGATTTTCATGTGGAAAGAAGCAAAAGCAAATCTGTTGCAGTCGAGTTGGAACAAGCTTTGAGATGGAAAATTTCAATGAGCTTGAGTTTTGCTGATTAACACATCTATGATTCTATAGGTATGCTTTAAGGTGGATTCCTCCATTGAGCAGGGAGAGGGTTAGACCTGATGGCCTTATCGGCTCCTTCCAACTCTACTATTCTATGATTCTATTATCCTTAAATGCAAGGGATTGTATTACAAACCTACTGAATTTAATACAAACCTACTATATCAATGCATGAACCAACATGCAGCTATCCTTTGGTATCCAGCTTTTCCAAATTTTGCGATGAAGTTTTCCGATCAATAAATTTATGAAAGATGCATATGAATGTTGCTCAACATTTTGAATGTTTTTACAATTTGCACAAATTTCTGTGCAAGGCACACCAATTACCATCAAATTTGCACAAATTATGCACATTACTGCAGAATTTGCAAAACGGTGCAAATTCAGCTGTAACTCATGCAGATTGCTCAGAAATTCACATAAATTTCCTCCCCCCCAATGCACAGAAAAGTTCTTAGAGTTCAGGGAACAGCCTACAGCTCAGCTCACAAATGAAAAGCATTTTGTACACACCACAGGACTTTCCTGAGAAAAAATAGAACCAGATTTCACAGAGATGGGCATCCCTGGTTTTAAACCACTGCTTTCCCCATAATTCCTCCTGCAACAAGTTTTCATTTGTAAGTGGGGGTGATGGCAGAGGGGGAAATGAATCTTCTTGTTCCCTCCCTGAAAGGCCTTCAGGTCTAGCCCTCTTTCTCAAAATGTGTGTGTGTGTGTGTGGGGGGAACCCAACCAGGCCCATCTTTGTTACAGAGCAGTGAACCTTTCAAATGCCTTGGCTGACTTTCTGGGAACTGGACAAATTAGATTTCATAGCAGACTGTACATCACATGGTGAATGTTTATGACACAGGATGAAGCAGAAGCTTAGAATGTCCTTCTCAGGTGTGCCAGAGCAGGGCAAACACTTGGTTGACTGACAAGGCCCTATTTTGTGCATTTCTGTATCTGTGCACTAAAAATGCCCGGCCCCTGCCTTTCACTAAATGCAAACCTTAACTCAGTGATATTGCACATTTAACCTCAGACCAGCTTTATATAAAAGAACCCAATGGACATTTATCACACAGCTTTATGAACAGTGGAAGTGTATTTCAATGAACTTAAAACTCACTTAAACTTTTCTTTGGGAACAGCAATATCTTAATCTGGAAAGCAGCAGGTAGCATGGAGTACTGCTGCTTCAAGGCTGCCGTCCACCTAGAACAGACTCTGAAGAACACCTGAGTGGTGAATGACATTGTTACTGGACCTTCATCTCTCTAGCTTTGACTTAAGGGCCGGCATCTCAGAATGATTGGGCAAGAAGAGTTACAATATACATAGTTCTTCATTAAATTGTGAGGTGTCTTTCAGACACATAGCGTCAGATTCCAAGGATCTGTTCATTTGTGGTGCATAGTTCGAACAATGGCCATTCCGAGTTCTGTTCGCCACACCTGAAAAAAGATATTATAGAGCAGGAAAAAGTGCAGAAATGGGCAACGAAATGGTCAAGGGACTGGAGCATCTCCCCTATGAGAGAAAGTTACCATAGTTGAGATTGTTTAACCTGGAAAAAAGAAGAGGCTAAGAAGAGACATGACAGAGGTGTACAAAATTATGCATGGTGTGGAGAACATGGATAGGGAAACATTTTTCTCCCTCTCGCATAATACTAGAACCCAATGGGGTCGTCCCATGAAGTGGATTAGTGGGAGATTCAGGATAAATAAAAGGAAAGACTTCTTCACACAGCAAATCGTTAAACTCTGGAATTCACTACCACAAGATGTGGTGATGGCCACCAGTTTGGATGGTTAGATCGCCACATTTGTTGGTCGCAGTGGGTGATGTCAACACCCGCCGTGACCAGCAAATGCGGCAGCCCACAGTGAGGAGGGAAGACGACAGCAGGACATCAGCAGGATAATGCGGAGGAGGCAGCAGGTAAGGAGGGAGAGTGGGGGAGGGAGGGAGTGCTGTGGACGGACCCAGATTGGATCCAGATCCCGGATCCGAGTCGGATCAGATCAGGCCCAATCAGATATGGATCAGATTGAGCCACAATCTGGATCTGACAGATCGGGATCCAGATCGGATTGGGGGGTGCGTTCACAGCTCTAATATTTAGCCATAGTGGCTAGTAGTGTGAAACTTTTAAAATAATAATAAAAAAGAAGTAATAAAGACACACACAAAGATACCTCCAAGGATATCATTTATGGAGAAAAAGAGAGGGTCAGTTGACCCCCAACCTGTGTTTCAGGACACATGTGATTATCTCAATGGAGGCTGGTAGCTCCGATTTTGGTAAGATTGTGAATCCACTCTGGGTTTCCATCAGAACCAGACAGAATCCTAACAGAGCTATCCAAGGTGTTGGACTTGTTTGGGTGCCTTGGGTAGCTCCTTTAGGGTTCTGGATGTTCTGAAACCTGAAGTGGATTTGCAGCCCTACAAAAATTGGTGCTACCAGCCTCCACTGGATTATCCCTCTGGAGCACCTCTATCTCTAAGAGTTTCGAGGTTAAAAAAAAGTAGGCCATCAAATGTTCTTTCATGCAGTTTGCTTGTAACTTAGTCTTGACTTTGTTTAACAGGGAACCACGCCAAGAAAGTTGGCACTTCCTGATACCTCTTCCTGAACATCTCAGCCACATGATAAAGATGGTAGAACCCTTAAAACAAAGCTCACAATTTAATTTATTTATTGTTGCATTTATATCCTGCCTATTTTCCTCCAAGGAACCCAAGGCAGTGTACTTAATCCTCCTCCTCTCCATTTTATCCTGACAACAACAACTCTATGAGGTAGGATGGGCTGAGAGTCTGTGACTGGCCCAAAGTCACCCAGTGGGTTTCCATAACCAAACGGGGACTAGAACCTGGATCTCCCAGCTCCCAGTCCAACACTTTAGCCGCTACGCCACATAGCTGCACAATGCTTCCATCACTTTGAAAAAGAAAAAAAACCATGCACTTCCAGGTGACACTTGCAATGAAAAGGCACTGTGGCACTCTTCCATCTTTTTTTTGTAATTTAAGTGGTTAAAAGAAAAGTTGGAAAAACCATTGTGAATTCATAGGAGGGCTACAGGTGGAAGACAACTTCATTGGGACCCCTGCCCCCATAAATATCCATAAACAAAACAAGATGGTAGAGACACAAAAGCCATATCTCAAAGCGCCCCTTGTTGGACTAAAGAAAGAAGATTACTAAGCTTGGAAGTAACCATCAAGAATGGCTCTCTGGCATCCAAGCTCTTTGGATGTGTCATGTAAAAAGGTCCGACGCTTTGGCTGACCATAGAGATAAGGATGAGGCACAGAGAAGGTGTCCATTTTTCAAAGGAAGGAGATGGCAGCTACCCTTGAGGTAACACTACCTTACCCTTGTGGAAATCCAACAGAGAACGCGATGCCTGCCCAGACGCCCAGAGGAAAGCAAGGCTGTGGCACACAACAGCTTGCTTTTTTTGAACTGCAACACAGTGGCTTAATTGATTTTCACTTTCTTCTTTGCAAGAGACAGCTGAATGTCAAAGGTCTTCCTTTTGTGAAGTACTGGAAAACCTGTCGTCAGACAACCATTTCCCATTTAATAATTCATCCCGTTTTGTAAGGGAAAAAGGCAGCCGACATACAGTAAATCCAGTCCATGTTGAAATGACAGCATTGGACGAGACTATGGAGAATGAATGATCGAGCACCTCCATTTCACATTAAACATATATGAAACATGTTTCCCCACTCCTAACACCCCTAAGAAGAAGAAGAAGAAGAAGAAGAAGAAGAAGAAGAAGAAGAAGAAGAAAAATATCATCAAAGGCTATGGCTTAGATGGCGAGATGGAAACCTTTAAGTGGATGGGAATACCGAATGGCCATTTTCCGAGCGGCAGACAAATTATTTATGTTATTTCTTCTATACATAAGGAATCGAGCTAAATGAGCAATGTTTAAGCGTGTCAGGGTTTCATCAATTTTGTATGAGCATTCACAAATATCCTGGTGGGGGTAATTGCTTGCAACTACATTTAAACTAATACATTATATCCTTCCTTGATATAAAACGATTAAAAGATACGTTATTGCATTTGACAATGCCATGCGACTGGGTCAACTCCTAATGACAGATTTCGGCATTTGTAAATTAAGATACACTCTGCAGGAAGCAAATATTTTGTAAAAATAAAAGCTATATACTATGCAAGCTAAATCATTTATCTAAGGCTTCGCTCTAGTTTACGTAAGAAATGGGCATGTACAGAAGACTGAAAGGAGATATTAAGACGCCGTGATTAGCTTGTGAGCCTGGAACTCAAGAGTCATAGATTATTATTTTTTTAACCATCTTCCTGAGGTTTTTTTAAAAAATTGCTTTGCTATATCATACTAAAGGTCCACTCCAGTCCACAGATTTGCCTCCAACAGTAACTGGCTGCTAGGAAGCATATAGGGTGATCATCAGTCCTTGTCTGTGCTTAGTCGCCGCCCGCTAATACTCTGAAAATGCACACTTCCCCCTTTCCACAGCAATGACGGCCACCTTCGATGCAGCAGGGGAAATGCACATTTTTTGGGAGTCACTGTAAACTGCGCATTTTCCTCCACCCCTGCACCAATGGCAGCCTTAAAGGAGCATGCACACCTTTCATGGAGCATATGTGCAATTAACCTTGTGTTAATTGGGACTTTAAGGCTTCCACTGGCATTGGGGAGGGGGATGTGCAATTTATGGAGGCTCCTGAAAATGCGCACCTCCCCAGTTGCATGAATGACAGCCACCATTGATGCAGGAAGGGGGAAGTGTGTGATTTTTGGAGAATGGATGGGCTGCTGCTGAGAGTTTGCTGGAGCCTCATAAGTGCTCAGGGGGCATCTGCACTCACAAGAGGAGCTCCTGACTGGGTCCATGGGGGATGTGGGAGGTCTGCCGGGCTCCCGGACCCAGTCAGGCACTCGTGACAACCCCCATCAGAACAATGATATGTGATGATGGCTGAGGTCACATGGATGATGTAAAGTAATCCTCACAAAGCTGGATGCCCTCCGGATGGGTCACACTGCAACACACATCATTCCCAGCCAGCATATAGAGGGCACCAACTTGGAGAAGACTGACGAAGAGTAACTCTTGGGAGGTTTGGGGAAAGGAAGATCACAGGAGTTCCCAATGTCAGCAGAAAGTTCCACCATCCACAATTTTCACCACCTAGCCCCTGAAATGTGCAACTTGATTGATTGTTTGATTGATTGGATATCATCTGTTCCCTGCCTGTCTTCTAAGACAAATGGCACTCTGGGAGGCTTATGATCATAAATAAAACTTGATTAAAAGTTTTCTACACCAAAAATAGTTGCAACAGGAAGAAGCAATCCTGCTGATGTCTTCCATTCACAACTTGGGTTGTTACAGAGTTGAGTTTCCTTTCCCCCCATTCCTCTTCCAAGAGAAGCCTGCTTTTCATGAACACTCTTCCAAACCCAGGAGGGAAAACTCAAGTACGATGCTGTGAAAGCTTTCAAGAAATAACTGCCATGTCCTCTCTCTTTCTCTCTCTCTCTCTCTCTCTCTCTCTCTCAGGTCACATATGACCTGGTTTGAGTGCGTGCAAAAGACGTTCCGAGATTCCGTTCTAATTTTTTGTGCCGCACAGACTCCTAATTGCACTTTTAAACAGAGTGTAATTTTTGTAATTAACATGGTGGTTGCAGAGGGCAGAAAAAGCTTGCTCTATGCTAATTGCAAACTGAAGTCGTGATTGTGGAAATCCAATGCTTTCTGTTACTGGGCCAGATTGCAGGAAGTATACACACACGCACACACACACAAATATATGTGATTATTTCAAAGCTTCTTCAGTATGGGGTCCAGTGGATTATGAGTTATCGTTAGCATTTGATCACATTTTTTTTAAACAATGTGACAGATTCCTGCATGAAGGTTTCTTACCTGATAACTGGGGGAAGAAATTTACATAAAGCCAGCCATTAGTTTTCTGTTCACATTAGTGTGAGCGAAGGTCAGTGTCATATTGGCTCCGTGCAACTCAGCACTTCTGAGCCAAGACAATTTGTGCTTTGTAATAAAACACAGAGGCCAGATCCACACCTATCAGGATATACCACTATGAAAGCAGTATGAAAGAGGTATATAAGGGGCAGGAGCCACACCAAGCAGGATATAGCACTGTGAAAGCAGTATGAAAGCGGTATATCGTATGCGTTTATGGGCCCCAACAGTTGTCAGTTCACGTCAATACCACTATAAAGCAGTAGTGTGGCTCCTGCCTTTTATATACTGCTTTCATACCTCTTTCATAGTGCTATATCCTGCTTGGTGTAGATTGGGCCACTGTGTCTCTTGTGAACAAGATGGATTATAAGAGTCTTCAAAGAAAAAGAGAGGGATTTGGGGGGAAAGAGGGAATTAAAATTGTCATGAGAGAGAGCCCTATTTATATCTTGCTTTTCTTCCGTGGACCTCAAGGGGGCACATATAGTTCTCTCCTCCATTCTACATCTCATTTTATTCCCCCCCCTTTAAAGGCACAATTTACGTAATGAGGCCTCGTGGGCGCTTGGAGCATGGATCCATGAATTTGCTGTGACAACTGACTTGGTCTTGGGGGGGTGAACGTGGGGGAGTCCAGCAGACTCCCAGATTCAGTTGGGCTCCTGTGCCATCCTTAATGATGAATGAAGCACAGAGACCCGTCTCAACATCTTTAAAGAAGCACCCTGTTAAAGTAGGGTGACTCTACGGAAAGGAGGACAGAGCTCCTGTATCTTTAACAGTCTTATTGAAAAGGAAATTTCAGCAGATGTCATTTGTATGCATGTAGCACCTGGTGAAATTCTCTCTCCATCACAACAGTGAAAGCTGCAGGAGCCCTGCCCTCTTTTGCATCTGGTCACTCTAATAGGCTGACCATATGAAAAGGAGGACAGGGCTCATGTAACTTTAACAGTTGTAGAGAAAAGGGAATTTCAGCCAGTATCGTTTGTATGCAATTAGTTCCTGGTGAAATTCCCTCTTCATCACAACAGTTAAAGTTGCAGGCACTATACTAGAGTGACCAGATACAAAAGAGGGCAGAGCGCCTGCAACTTTAACTGTTGTGACGAAGAGGGAATTTCACCAGGAACTAATTGCATACAAATGACATTGGCTGAAATTCCCTTTTCTCTACAACTGTTAAAGTTACATGAGCCCTGTCCTCCTTTTCATATGGTCAGCCTACACTCTAATATAGCTCCTGCAGCTTTAACTGTTGTGATGAAGAGGGGATTTCACCAGGTGCTGCATGTGTAGAAATGACACCTCCTGAAATTACCTTGTCTATGCGACCGTTAAAAATACAGGAGCCCTGTCCTCCTTTTCATATGGTCACCCTAGTTAAAGGCAAGGAATTCAGTTTTGTGAAAGACTTCCCTTTTATACCAGCACCAGTGGTTGGGCATGTTCAGACTAAGCACCTGTATATAAGCCCGCAAGTCCCCCAGGGTGTTTGGTGAACACAATGTTTAGGAGTACTTCCCATGTGTGGTCCTGACTTTTCCTTTGCCTAACCCTTTTTGGGATATTGTACTCGGATGTTTGCCTGGCATGATTTTTTCGACTGCTTCCTGGACAACTCCTCATCAGCCGGCTGTGAGTAAATGTGACCTTGAAGAGCCCATTAACAAAAATTATTATTCTCGCTGGCTGGGCTCCCAGCCTAATTAAGTGGACTGTATTTGAAAAGAGTTGCTGAGACAGGACAGTGCCCAATTGACTAACTATGAAGGCTGGATTATATGGGATTTTGGTCAGATCCAGCAGGACTTCAATCTTCAGCCTCTGGTGCTCCTGCTCCCAGCTGTCTCCAGCAAGATGAGCCTCTCTCTTAGTGGAGGAAATCCTTGGAAAGGCTGCAGTTCATGGCTAGGTGGTGCTAGAACTGGATTATTGTCCCAGAGACCTCTGGAAGAGCCTCAAGAGACTAGGTGAGCAAACATCTCTTGTCAGCCCCTAGCCAGGGCTACAGGTGCTCCTAGTAAATAATAATGTGAAATCTAGTACATGAAATGTTGGCCGTTTCTACACCAGCCTTTTGAGCTGGGATAGCCCTTGAGGAGTCCCTGTGAGTCCAAATGATGCACAGGGACTCTCAGGGCGGGGGGAGGGGATGGGCACGGGTTTACCCCGGGATAAGGGATCCCGGGGGAAACCCAAATCTTCCCATGGTCCTGGGAATGTCCCGAGACCACGGGAGATGTAGCCGCCTATCCTGGCTGCAGCCGTGCTTACTCATGAGTAAGCGTGGCAGCAGAAATGGGCACGGAGCTGCACTGAGCAGCTCTGTGCCCATCAGGGGAGGGGGTGGCAGCAATTTCGCCACCCCTAGGATGGCAGGGATGGGGTTGGGGGGACGATTTTGCATGTTTTTTTAAAATAACTTACCTTTTATGCATGAGCGCTCGTGAGCTTCCTCCCCCTGGGGGAAAAATGGTGGGCATGATGTGCAATGTCCCGGGAGGAAGCCAGGTCATCACACTTCCATTTGCATTACGGTGATGATCCCAGAAGCAGGTACTTCTGGGATCCCCCTCCCTCTACTCCCATATGGTATAGAAAGGCCCCTAGAAGGGGCAAGGCTGGCATCATGGATCAGGGTATCCATCTATGCCCATGGTCCAGCCAGGTGGGGCACAACTTCCCTGTCCCCCTGCTGTTCTTACTTGCTGCCCCCTGCCCTCCCCAAGCAAGTGAGCAGAGGCACTTTGCCTTGCCATCTCTCGCCATATGATGGTGCCCAGAGAGACATGGCAAGCCAATGGGCAGGAGCAATAGTGGTGAGGTGGTGGTGGGTTCTCAGGGAGAGGGACCCCAAGAAGGCATCTTGCCCAGAGGTTTCCCAAAATCTGGAGCTGACTCTGAGGAGAGGTAGGTGAGGGTTGAGCTATTGGAATAGGGAACAGGAAAAGAAATGATAGTAAATATATTTCTTCATATGAAATAATCAGTTACCTTAACATGAAATAATCAGGCTACAAGAGCCAGTGTGGAGTAGTGGTTAGTGTGCTGGACTGGGCCTCGGGAGATCTGGGTTCTAGTCCTCACTCGGCCATGAAGCTCACTGGGTGACTTTGGGCCAGTCACTGACTCTCAACCTAGTCTACCTCACAGGGTTGTTGTGAGGTATAAAAGAATAGAGAGGAGGAGGACAATGCAAGTTTCCTTGGTTTCCTTGGAAGAGGAAAAAAGGCAGGGCATAAAGGTAACGATACATAATTTTAAATACTTAATCTCAAAACAGGGACAACAATGACACATTCTTTAATCGACACATTTGTAATCAGTTGACAGCTTATCTTCACCATTTTCCAACTGATCTTCTCCAGTTGGGAATTTCAAGTAGTCCTTAGGAGATGCAAATAATATTCATAAGCAACTATTAGGTTATTGTTGTTATTATTATTATTATTATTATTATTATTATTGGAGGCGAGTTAGTAATGAAAACAGAAGAAGAAAGAAACATGGAAGACCGAGAGAAAGAACCTCTTCCCTATTTTCTCACGCATGCAGAGAGACCTTCTCTCTTTTCCACCTGCCCAATTGGTTATACAGCCAGACAGTTTACATATGCGATCCTTCGTATTTAGAAAATTAATAGTGTTTTCTGGCTCCAAATCACAGCTTGTGGCACTCGGCAGGCGACAGAAAACTTGGCCAGCATCAGCGGCAAACAGCCATTAGAAAATTAACCCTTGGCGACGGAGAAGCCAAAGGTACCGAAGCGAGGACCTTGGGAAGCAGCAGCCTGTAGCTTTCAGGTGCACCTACATATGTTAAGCTGTGTAAAAGGGAAGGCGGGCTTCCTCCCGGGAGGCCCTATCAGGCATGTTTGTACTTGGATCCTGTAGAGAGGGCACGGCCATATCACTTGGCAGCCGGAGCGACCAATATGCCAGGATTTTCATTAGAGCAGGAGGGAAACGCTAAGGAGTAATTAGAAAGCGGAAGCGGTCCGAATCCCAGCTCTACCTGATTATAATGCGCACCAAGTTGCTTGTTTGTTTTTGGTGTGTTTGTGTTTCTGTGTTTAAAACATGCCACCCTCTAGGGTGACCATATGGAAAGGAGGACAGGGCTCCTGGAGCTTTAACAGTTGCATAGAAAAAGGTGTCATTTGTATGCCTGCAGCAAAATTCCCTCTTCATCACAACAGTTAAAGCTGCAGGAGCCCTGCCCTCTTTTGTATCTGGTCAAGAGGGCAGGGCTTGCACCTTTAACTATGGTGATGAAGAGGGAATTTCACCAGGTGCTGCATGCCTACAACTGACGCCTGCTGAAATTCCCTTTTCTATACAACTGTTACAGATACAGGAGCCCTGTCTTCCTTTCTGTAGGGTCACACTACCACCCTCCCCACTTTGCTGCATGCGCACTTCCTTGGGAAACGTTTTGCGCAATTCTTTCCTGATGGCTATCGGGAAGATGGCCTCCTCAGACAGGTCCACCTGGCACTTTCTATGTTGTTCTCTTGGGGCTAGACAAAGTCTGTCCACTTCTCTTTTATTTTTAATGGCATGCAAGAGCTTTGTATAACCTTTTCTCTGCTGGTTTTAACCACTGTTTCCATGCATTTACCTTCTCGTCTTCAGGTTTCCCTGTTTTACCTCGTTACTATTGTACAATTGCATTTTATAGTGTCATTTTATCGTGAGCTGCCTCAAGGGCATTTAATGGTGGAAATGTGGGGGTGGGTAGATATTTTATTTTTTAAAAAAGTGATGGCCATGATTTTATAAACAAATGATGGCCACAATCCTCAGCCAAAGTGAGCCCCTTTGAATCCCATTGAATTGTGCGCTTAATTTTCCCATGGCTTTATTTAACTTTGATTGATTGATTGATTGATTGATTTGATTTGTCATTTGCCTTTCCAACATAAAAATGGCATTCAAGGTGGCTTACAAAGTGCTTAATGTTGGATGAATCGTGGCCTTTTGTATAGTGAAGAAAAAGGACAAATTACACATGTGAAGCCTTGAATTAAGTAGAATGAATTGATGCCAGTATTAGAGATGGATGAGTAATCCCCAGCTCATGTTGGTGTAGCTCAGAAATAATCTCAGCTATTCCCTGCCAAATTCAAAATTAGTTGAGACAACTCAAATCCCCCAATTGGCCACACAACCTCAGTTCTTCCAACCTATTCAGCTTCCTACCATCTCACCCACTCTGAATCCCCCAAACTCTTCTGCTTGCCTTCAAACTGAGTTTACCTCAATGGCAGAGCTAATGGTGGCAAGCAACAGCAGGAAAGGGCCTTCTTGGTAGTGCCCCCCCAAATTTTGGAAAGATCTCCCCAATGAGACTCACCAGGAACCAACATTGTTCTCTTTTCAGCACCAAGTTGAAAGTGTCCTCTTCTTTCAGGCATTTCACAGCATGCAATGAGTTTTTAATCAGGCCCTGAATTGTCTTTGGTTGATTGCTTAAAATAGTTTTTAGGGTATGTGTTGTTTTTTGAGAGTGCTATCTGTTTATATGTTCTTATGTAAGCGGTTTCGTACTTTGTATTTTTAATGGTTTTTGATCTTTGTGAACCACTCAGAGGGTTTCGGCTGTGAGGTGATGTAGAAACATAGTAAATGAAATAAAATAGGGTGACAGTATGAAAAGCAGGACAGGGAATTTCACCAGGACAGGGAATTTCACCAGGTGCTGCATGCATATAAATGAAATTCCCTTTTCTCTACAGCTGTTAAAGATACAGGAGCCCTGTCCTCCTTTTCATAGGGTCACCCTAAATAAAATAAGTAGGGAAGGGAAATGGTCCCTCTTTCTCCTCCCATAGGCATGGCATGCTGTACAGCAGGCTGCCAAGGTGGTAGGCCCCAGGTGCCCCTGATGTAGTTTTTCTAAAGGCTATTCTACAGCAATTTCAGTAGCACTTGGGGGCAGGAGTGGAACTACATTTCCCAGGAGCTACTGAGGCCTTGCATCCTGGCTTGATGTATGGCAGTCCATAGCGATTACCTTTCCACTAGGCTGACCAGATAAAATCCAGGACAGGGCTCATGTAAGTTTAACAGTTGTGGAGAAAAGGTAATTTCAGCCAGTGTCATTTGTATGCCATTAGTTCCTGGTGAAATTCCCTCTTCATCACAACAGTTAATGTTGCAGGGGCCCTGCCTTCGTTTGTATCTGGTCACTCTAGTATAGTGCCTGCAACTTTAACTGTTGTGATGAAGAGGGAATATCACCAGGAACAAATTGACACTGGCTGAAATTCCCTTTTCTCTACAGCTGTTAAAGTTACATGAGCCCTGACCTGGATTTTATCTGGTCACCCTACTTTCCACCTCATAAATTGTGATGGGCTTTTTTCCAATATCAAGGAATAATCCCAACACAGTAATAGCAATATCAGTAATAGCGTGTCCATTCCATGTCACACAGACAGACACCGTTTCAGTGTCCCTAACAACTGGGTTGGAAAGCAAAGGCTGCTTTGCCTAGATATGTGAAGGCCTATAAAAAGAACCCAGACAAAATGGGGGTTCATCCCTTTTTGAGTTCAGGGAGAGAAAACAGGTCAGTTAAAAAAAAATTAGGAAAAATGGGGGGATGTTTTTCAATTGTTTTCTGTTTTCCCTCAATTTTGTTTTCTTTTCTTTTTTCCTCCCCCAAGCATTCAGATTATTACCCTTGCCTAAGACCATCTGTTGAGTTCATTGCAGTGGTGAAATTCAAAGAGAGGTCCTTCCAGTTTCACTTTTGAGCTATGAGAGCCCGGCGGCTCTCATGTATAGGCCATTTACCTCCAGCGTTTGCGCGCACTGATTCTGTTAACTGCTTAAACAATTACACATCACATGCTGTACAACTGCATTACATGAAGGTAAACAACGCAGGCAGCTCCTGGAATAAACTGTCACAGTGCCCCATTATCGGGCAATAAATTATCACACGATAGCAGCTATTTTTACACTCGTGTTTCTCCTGCAAGGTGCCTGTTTTGTGCTTCCTGTTTTTCTGCACCATCTTTGGCTGTAGCTTTCCTTCCAACTCGTTTGGTTCCAGAGCTGTTACGAGACTTTGCGGAGCAATTTCAATTTGCAGCGCGGGTGGAGCTGGTGGCGTGTTTGGCTGCACCCTCATTTCACCATTATTCTCATCTTGCAGGAATGGGGAAGGTGACCATATGAAAAGGAGGACAGGGCTCATGTAACTTTAACAGTTGTAGAGAGAAGGGAATTTCAGCCAGTGTCATTTGTATGCAATTAGTTCCTGGTGAAATTCCCTCTTCATCACAACAGCTAAAAGTTGCAGGCACTATACTAGAGTGACCATATACAAACGAAGGCAGGGCTCTTGCAACTTTAACTGTTGTGATGAAGAGGGAATTTCACCAGGAACTAATTGCATACAAATGACACTGGCTGAAATTCCCTTACATGAGCCCTGCATTACATGAGCCCTGTCCTCCTTTTCATATGGCCAGCCTATTTAGTGGGAGCCACTTCTTCAAGTCCTCTCCAGCCATTTCACATGCGCCAGTTCTCTTACACGGATTATTGGTTGATTTATTACATTTCTACACCTCCCAATAGCTTGCTGGGTGGTTCACAACTGGGATGTGTGAACTCCCCCACTCCCTGTTTGACTCCTGAGAGTGAGGCTCTGGTCACTTGCTGAACCATGGTGCACAGGCGGGTTGAGCTGCCCAATAGTCCGCAGGAGTCTGGGGTGCACTCACAGGCCGTTTCTACACCAGCCATTTCTTCCGGAATCATCTCTGGGTCATCCCTGTGTGTGCAAATGATGCACAGGGACTCTCCGGGGCAGGTGGGATGGGCAGGTGTTTTCCCCAGGATAAGGGATCCCTGGGGAAACCCAATTCTTCCCACGGTCCCAGGAATGTCCCGAGACATTCCACCTAGTGCCCACTTACTCACGAGTAAGTGGGCACCAGAAACGGGCACGGAGCCACGCCACGAGGCTCCGTGCCCATCAGGGGACGGGGGCAGCAATATCCCAACCTCTGGGATAGCAGGGGGGGTTGGGCCCCAATTTCATTTAAAAATACTTACATTTTGCGATGGAGCACAAGTGTACTCCCGGCTCCTTCCTCCTGGGACATCATGTCTCCCCTGTGTGTATCCAGAGTGATGATCCCAGGAGTAGGTACATCCAGGATTGACCCCCCCTCTCCACCTGTAGGTGTTGAAAGAGCCACAGTTTCCCATCTCTGCTTGTTTTGCGGAATTATTTCCTTGTCCCTGAAAAGGCCCCATTGGAGAGAAGGAAACACAGTTCCACAAAGTAACAGGCTCCGGTTGTTTGACATCTAGTTGTTTTACATAAGTGTCTGACACTTACCTGAAACAACCGGAGCCTGTCCTTTCTGCCGCCGTGGTAGTGGGGATGGAGGAGGAGGGGGGGGAGGTGCTTCCCTTTCCTCCTTACGTCCTGCTGTGGCAACAGCAGCAATGGGGACCGTCAGCTCAGCCAGGGAGCGGGTGCCTGCACGGTTGCCTGAATCGGCACACGCTGAGCCAGGGAGCACGGTCGCCCGCAAATCTGCGTCCAGGGGGCTGAGCCGACATTTCCCCACTGAGCTTCAAGCCCCAACTCATGCCATCCCGAAATACAATGAAATAAACTACAAAATGTAAAGGCTTAAAACGATGGTATAAAATAAAGATGAAAACCAAATAGAACCTAGCAGCACTGCAAAGGTTTTTTTTGTTTTGTTTTTAATACAGTACCAGATTTAATTCATAAGCTGGGAAAAAAGCCAACAACTCAAAATGCCTTGGAAACAGAAAAAAAAAGTCCTCCCCCTAGCACTGGAAAGAGCACAATGTAGGTGCCAGGTGAGCCCCTCGGGGAGCTAATTCCACAATCGGGGTGCCACAACAGAAAAGCCCCCCCTCTTAATAAACAGTTCCTTTGATGAGAGCTCCTGGTGAAGGACTGCTGGAGATGATCCTAAGGTTTGGGCTGATGTATATGGGAGGAGATGATCGTTGAGTATAACCCCCCCTCCCAAAAAAGTCATTTTGGGGTTTGGATGTAAATACCAGCAATTTGAATTAGTCCTGGAGATGGCCTGGCAGCCAGCGTGGTTGGAAAAGTACTGGCAGAATATGATGATGTTGGCTGTAACCCATTCACAACCGTACTGCCCTATTTTGGACCAGATGTAGATTCTGGACCATTTTCAAAGGCAGACCCATGTATAATGCATTGCTGTAATCCAGAGGAGAGATTATCAGAACATGGAAAACTGTAGTGATCTCTGTCCAGCTAAGGATGCTGTTGTTTTATCAGCCTGTGTGGGTAACTGCATGGTCTTGGTAAGTGCACATGACGTGCTGTAAGGAATGCTAGGGATGGGCAAACTCACCTGTGTCTGATTCGTTGGATGCTCACCTCACTGCCCCATCCCATCCCACCATCCATCCCAGCTTATGGGGTCATGCAAGCTTCCTTTGAGGCTCCTTAGAATCATAGAGTCATAGAACAGTAGAGTTGGAAGTGGCCTATAAGACCATCGAGTCCAACCCCAATCTCAATGCCTTGAGGCCCCACAAGTGCTCAGGACTAGTCACCTTCTCCTCCATGAATTTGTCTAACTCCCTTTTAAAGCCATCCAAATCAGTGGCCTTCACTATGGCCCCTTCTACACCTAAGGGTGTAGAGGGGAGGGCGATCCCAGACTTACCTGCTTCTGGGATTGTCCCCCAGCTTCTAAATGGAAGCACAACATCCCAGAAGGGACCAGGGACATCACACCCACCATTTTTATTTAAAAACAACAACAGCACAGGAGCCGAGAGCACCGTTGCGCTCCGATGAAAAATAAGTCTAAATAAATAAATTAAATAAAATCCCCGACCCCACTCCCCCCACCTGATGTCCCTGGACTCCCCCCGGCCCAGCTCCTTCCCTCTTACTGACCCCCCACTACTTCCAGGGAGGAGAGAAGAAGTAGGGATGGACACCCACGCCACCTGCAGTCCTTGGGACTGTCCTGAGACTGCAGGGAAAATCAGGATAACCGAGGTCTCGGTTATCCCAGGAAAATGGAGGGGTCGTCACTGCCTGCTTCCAGGATCCCCTGTGCATCATTGGAATGCACAGGGACAACCTCAGGAAAAATCCCCGGTGTAGACATGGCCTACATCTGCTGGTAGCGAATTTTGTTGTCTATCTATGTATCTATGTGTGTACTTAAATAATAAATCTCAAGTTGTTTCCCTCCCAAATATGGGGGGGGGGAATGTGAATTTTGGTACATTCTTCTCAAAACTGAAATGAAATTCTTACTGCTCACCAATAAGAAGACCACTGAACAGCCTGCACCTTACTGCTGAGTAGGCAAAGATAGGATTGAGGGGCTTTGGTCATAGGAAATGTGTTTGGGGCAGAGTTACTAAACAAAAACATGTTTGTCCAGATCAGCCACAACCATACGGTCGTACACATTTGTTGGGTGACATTTAAAGCAGATTCCTTCAAAACATGAAGTGAAATGAAATAAACAGGGCCATTTGCCCGGAAACCATGACTTCTTGTCTCCCTGCCTCTGAATGTCTTAACTGTGCAGTACTGAAAGAAAGCAAATTCTTCAGTGCTCCCCCCCCCCCAGTAGCAGACTTCATAATAAAAATAAAAAGGGGCAAATAAGAGCCAAGTCTTAATTACTCCTTTCTGGTTTACTCTGACACACACAAAATGTACTGAAATGAAGACTAGGGTAATTATAGGTGAAGCGTTTTCAATTAGCCTTTGTTAATGCTATTAATGCGATTAATAATGTATAGTAAAAAAAAAAAGTCAATGCATTTATCTAAATAATTTTTATGATGCCCATTCAAGTGGCAATGCACAAGCAATTTGAAAATGTGGCCTGGAAAATGTGATGGTTCAGACAAGGGGAATGAAGTGGGGGGGGGGGCTCAGAGTTTTCCACCTCGGGAGCCTCGGAAAAGATTCCTCCTCCCTTGAAATAATCGTTATTCCGTCTTTTTCAGATGTTCAGCTGTGAGGGCTGATGCTTATGTAGCCAAGAAAAGCACCACCAATGCACAAACATGGGGTGCTTGAATGTTTGGGGAGCCCCCTAGATTTTTAGAGGTACATAAGACCTTTAGGGGAGCCCAAGGGGAGGGGGATCCACCAAATAACCCAATGAGGACTGAATATGATCAGTGGCCATGGGATTCCCATTTATTGTTTGGATGTGTGGTGTGGTGTGGGGTGTGTGTGTGTGTGTATGTGTGAAAACGGGTTGGAGGGGGGATATAGTGGAGTGACCCAAATCCTTAAAAGCAACACTCAATGTTGAAACTTTTGGAGTAGATCCCACTGATACAGTCATAGTGAGCTCAGTTCTCTGAATGTCATCCTCACACAACCAAAATGGCACCATCCATGCACACCCAACGGGGAGGTATCAGCAGGCTTCGGTGAACCTGAGGGTTTGTAGAAGTAGAAAACCATTTCTAGAGAGAGAGAGAGAGGCCTAAGGAGGGAACGCTCCACACCCACCGCAAACCAATGAGGAACGAACGTGTTCAATGGCCAAAGAATGTGGAAGGAGAAAATGTGAAAAGGGAGGGAATGGAATGGAATGGAGTGTCCTGCAAGAGGGCCGGGCTTGGCTGCAACTCTGAACAGAAGAACACCAGAGTGCAACCTTTTGCAGCAGGCCCACCTGCCATCTTGTGTTTTTGTCCGAGCTGCTAGATCAGATCAAAATGACACCTAGTTCTGTGTTCTGCTGCCAGAAGTATCCAGTCAGAGATTTCTGGAAGCTGATAAACAAGGAGCAAAGCAAAGGCCAAAGATGGTGGCTTTCCCCTCTTTTTTGTCCATAGCATCTAGCATTAAGCAATTCCCTAAACTCTCCTTAAGACAGGGAAGAGATTAGATACTGTACAACTGGGGGAAGGATGTTGTATGATGTAGAGCAGCTTTCCCCAATTTGGCACCCTTCAGTTGTGTTGATCGCAATTCCCATTATCCACAGCCAGTGTTCTGGCTGTGGGTGGTGGGACTTGTGGACCAACACATCTGGGA
This sequence comes from Anniella stebbinsi, assembly GCA_029215795.1. Taxonomy (NCBI): domain Eukaryota; kingdom Metazoa; phylum Chordata; class Lepidosauria; order Squamata; family Anniellidae; genus Anniella; species Anniella stebbinsi. The sequence continues at coordinate 266,026,073 of JARDYH010000003.1, read as the reverse complement.
TGCAGGTTAGGGAGGATCCTCCCCCCAAAATCCAGTTTCTTTTGAGTTTTAGCTGGGTTTACTGCCACATGACCCCTAAATCAAGGCTGATTAGTGACTGTGTTCAGGTTTACTTGTTCATTTGATTTGTATCTTGTAATTTACCTGAAATGGTAGTCAATGTGACTTAACATCACTAATAAACTTGATAAAACAACAACAATTAAACAGATACATTAAACACAATTAAAAACAATTAAGAAATACAACAATAACAGGGCAAAACAGCCTCCAACCCAACAGATCCACTAACACAGCAAAGGCCCACTTGAATAAAGTGGTCTTTGTCTGCCAGCAGAAGGACACCAGAGAGGGAGCAATCTTAGCCTCCCTCGGCAGGAGGTTTCACAGCCAGGGAGCCACCACTGAAAAGGCCCTGCCTACTGTTGCCACCAAATGTGCCTCTAATGATGGCAGTCTTAAAAGAAGGGTCCCTCTTGAAGATCTTAAGACTGGGGGGGCATTGTATGGGAGAAGGCATATGTCAGGTAGCCAGGTCCCAAGTCATATAAGGCTTTATAGGTCATAACTGGTAGGTAGTGAAGCTGTTGTGACAAGGGAGTTGTGCGCTCCCCATAACTGGGCCCAGTCAACAGTCTGGACAGAGCCTTCTGGACTAGCTGAAGTTTCTGAACAATTTTTCAAGGCTGCTCCATGCAGAGCACATTATAGTAGCCCAAATGGCTACTATAGGAGGACCGGGCCCCTGTACCTTTAACAGTTGTATTGAAAAGGGAATTTCAGCAGGTGTCACTTGTATTCATGGAGCACCTGGTGAAATTCCTTTTTCATCACAACAGTTAAAGCTGCAGGAACCCTGCCCTCTTGACCAGATACAAAAGATGGCGTGGCTCCTGCAGCTTTAACTGTTATGATGAAGAGGGAATTTCACCAGGTGCTGCATGCATTCAAATGACATCTGCCGAAATTCCCTTTTCAAGGCAACTGTTAATGATACAGGGGCATGATCCTCCGTTCCGTATGATCACCCTACCAAGACATGGGAAACAGTGGTCAGATCTGGTGTTCAATGGGATCCATTTGCCAGGCACTAGGGATGGAAACAATCCAACCTCTGCTCAGAGAATTGGCCTCTCCAATAAAGATGGCATCGTGTTGTATTCTGGTAGGGTGAATAGGCTGACCAGATAAAATCCAGGTCAGGGCTCATGTAACTTTAACAGTTGTAGAGAAAAGGGAATTTCAGCCAGGGTCATTTGTTTGCAATTAGTTCCTGGTGAAATCCCCTCTTCATCACGACAGTTAAAGTTGCAGGGGCCCTGCCTTCTTTTGTATCTGGTCACTCTAGTATAGTGCCTGCAACTTTAACTGTTGTGATGAAGAGGGAATTTCACCAGGGACTAATTGCATACAAATGACACTGGATGAAATTCCCTTTTCTCTACAACTGTTAAAGTTACATGAACCCTGACCTGGATTTTATCTGGTCACCCTAAGGGTGAATGAACTCTGCACAGACATCTTCAGTACCACCCACATATGAGACGCCTCCCTCCCTCTCCTCCCTGTGCTTACGACAAACCCTACTGCAGCCCTGTGTTAACTAAGGGGATCAACAAGCAAGATAGGGTGTGTGACATCAAGACAAATCAATTTAATTTCACAAACATTTACAAATGCATATAACAAATTTTCTAGACACAGAAATTAAAAACAAACAGGCTGATGCATGCCTAAAGTAAATAAGCAGAAAATCCCTCATATATAAGAAAACCAAACACATTTTTACCATATTCATTTCGATATTACATTTCCCAACTTGATGGGTGATTCCTTTTCCTTGAATTTTATTTCCTTTTCTTTTTGCCCTGTGTTTAACAGCTCTTCTGGGGAGTCGTATACAACCCTGCTAATAAATCAGTTAAGGCTGCGATCCTATATGCATTTACCTGGGAGTAAGTCCCATTGAACATCATGGAACTGAATTCTAAGTAGACGCAGACCTGGATACGATTGCACACTAAGCTACCTACACTTCTATGCAGCAAGAAGTACACTATTCAGAATGCAGTTATACTTCGGGTTTCACAATTCAACAAATTAGGGGATGCATTTCTCCAGACCAAAAACAACAGCAATGTAAACAAAAAGGTCTGCATTAGGGAAAACTCCATACAGAAATGCATCCATTAAGGAAAATAGTCTGCCAAAGGCAAATATTAGGGGAAAATGGCTTGCGAAACATTGCATATATTGGAGGAAAAGGGCCACCAAAATGAGGACAAATCTTTCTGCATCCAAACTTTTAGAATATAATAATAATAATAATAATAATTTCTTACCTGCCTCTCCCTCTGGATCGAGGCAAGGAACAACATTAAATACAAAATAGTATAAAATACATAAAACAGATTAAAAACATAAAAAAAATGAATACATTATTAAAATTGCTATGGATGTGATCCGACGCCTTCATTCCTGCATTGAGCAGGGTGTTGGACTCGATGGCCTTATCAGCCCCTTCCAACTCTACTATTCTATGATTCTGTGATCATGGTCGAGAACATCTGAAGGTCTGTGTGTGACCAACCTATGTTGAAGTGTGAAGATGTAAACCTGTAATGCGTGTGGTGCCCTTACTGTTAAATTTGCCTAACCCGACCCAACCATAACTATCTGAGTAGAAAATGTGACACACTTCTCTCTCTCTCTCTCTCTCTCTCTCTCTCTCTCTTTAATAACATGTATTATTAATTTAATAACATGTATTAATGGCATCATCCCTCATGCTAATGCATGCAATTAATTGTCCTAGAAATATGTTTCATTCAAGAAAGAGAAAGTTTGTGTGTGCGTGTGTGTGTGTGTGTGAGAGAGAGAGAGAGAGAGAAGGGGGGAAACAGAAGCAAAGTCTTTCTTTATATCGCTTAGTGGATGCAAGCAAATAAAATAAATACAATTCCTCTGGTCTAAAGGTTTCACAAAATAATATCCCCAATTATTGGATCCCTTCTATTAAAGGACCCCATGTTGTTTTTCTTAAGCAATTGAGAAACAAACATGATTATTCCTTGGTTTTCAATAAACATAATTGAGAAGAAAGACAACTTCCTTTAACGACTTGAAGTTTTCACCGTTGAGTTTAAATTCCTATCTTCTTCTCCATTCAGGTGAAGCCAGTGCGATTTAGAAAAGGATTAGGGTCGTTCTTTTCTTTTGCTGTGGGGTTATTGTTGTTTTTTTTTTTTTGGAAAACAAAATCCATTTTCATTAGGGAAAAGAGAAGAATTTTACTAATGGAGTGATGATGGCCCTTCGGGTCATTAATATGCCCAATGGTGTTTTTGCTCTGCTTTTCGTGGGAATTTCACCATGAAAACTTTACAGCAGCCTTTCCTTCGGCATCTGCTGCCCTCATCCTGGTCGCAAAGCGAGGACTCCTACTGTGCTTCATTCACAGTCAAATTAGTGCAGTGTGAATAGGTTACCGAAATGGCAATGTAGCTTCTGACTTGCAAAATCTGACCTGAATTTGGACAGTGTGTAAAAATAATTCACACACACACACAGCACAGAAATATCCCCAAACAAACAGGCCCATAGTGAAGAGAAAAAAGAAGGAAAGAAATTAGACAAGGGGTGCCTGTGTGGATGCGAGGCCGTCCCTATCGTGAGATAGAGTGAGGCGGCTGCCTCAGGCAGCTGATTTGAGTGTCTTGAAAGAGCAAACCTTTAGTTCTTTAATTTGCTACTGTTGAATCTTTTACTCCCAGGGAAGCGAGGAGGTGCATTTGGGTCTTTTCTGTCTCAGATGCCAAAATAACTTGATTGGCCGTGGCTATTACGCACCTTGAAAACCAGTACAAACCAGTACATAAAGGCAGGGGGAAAGTTTGGCTAGAAAAGCACTCCCTGGCATATAGTGGTTTGTACTTATGCAAGGAGGAAAGATCCTCCTATAGTCTGAAGTGGTATAGCCTAGACACAGGTCGCCACCTTGATGAGAATTGTCACTCACAATGACTCTACATTCACATTTATTGCTGGCTCCCACTTGAGCACAGTTCCCACCTGGCTTATGGAGCTGTTGTTGGGCTGTGTTCTCAATTTAAGTTAGTATGAAAGCAGCCGCATGCTTTTCAGCTGGTGGAACTAGGGTCATTGCAGGAGTTTTCTATAAAAGTCAGTAATGGAAGGTGCCAATTCAATGAACCAGCAACACCACATTAGTGAGGTCCAACAAAAGGTGTATATGGAGGCCAAAACTGAGTGTGAGTCAACCTCATATACAGACAAGAAGACCTTTTCCCCATTTTTCTACACCACGAGTAGGCAACCTGGTGCCTCCCTTATGTTTTGGACTACAAATCCTATAAACCCTGACCATTGGTCCCTCTATTTGAGTCTAAAATACCTGGAAGGTGCCCGGTTGCCGGTCCCTGTATTTCACGGAAGACCTCTTCCTCTGCCTGCTTCTGTTACCATTCATATTTTTATCTGTATTATTATTCTCCCTGAAAACTGCATAAAGATGGTGTTGCTTAGTCTCTCCCCCCATCAGAATACCAAAATGGTGGCAGACAAGATGGCGGCAGCAGCAATGTAGATCTGATAGCCCATGAGACAGCTATTTTAGACTCTGAACTTACTAGTCTTATGGGGTCCATCCACATGTGACAGTCATGTGTATGTCTTCACTTACTTCATAATGTTGTAAGCCAGCTTTGCTGCATTTGGGGACTCTCCTTATTGAGGTTGTGTGAATTCCGTCTTAAAGTTCGTTCTGACTCAAATCCGTATCAGATTGCAAGCCTTTTTTTAAAAAATCACCCCCCAAAAGTGTGATTTTTTTGCACCTTTTCCAACCCGCATGCACTAATTGTATGCATCTTTGAAATGTGTGCATTCTTCTTCCATTGATCAAAGCATACATGTGCACATTTCTTTAAAAAAAGTAGCTTTATTTTTGATGCAGAGTTTTTTGGGGGGTCCACAAAATTTATTTCTTGCTCAGAAATGTAAAGACTTAATTCACAGACTGCATCTGAGTCCATGTCCGATGCAGAAGGTGTGAACTGAATAAATCCTGATTTTAAAAAATGAACTGAAATGAATTACGCATGCATCCCTAGTCCATCCTCATTCTGCTAATGGGGCCCTGGACATCTTATCTTTCCCAAAGTCTTACACTGGAACTTTAACATTTTTATTCATGTAAAGCCCATTTCACATTTCTGGGAGGCAGGATGACAAGTTAAAAAAAGAAGGAGAAAGGATAATTAATTCATTTGGAATAACAGTTTATGAACTTGTTACATGACCGCTCTTTCTAGTGCACTTAGCATAATGATTTATCCAGACCTGGTTATCTAATCTTGATTTCTTCTCTCTGTGTGTGCTGTTGTTGCAGAGCTGAGGATGAGACACCCCTCATGTTTTTATATGGTTCCCATATACTGAGAAAAGGGATGGGCCATCATCATCATCATCATCATCATCATCATCATCATCATCATCATCATCATCCCATTAGTTACATCAGTCACCAGCATCACATCAAGTAAGGCAGGTGACTACCAGGAGGAGGGCCTTCTCTGCTGTGGCACCCTGGCTGTGGCATGAGCTCTCTAGAGAGGTTTGCCTGGCACCAACATTATACTCTTTTAGATGCCAGGTGAAGAGCTTTATATTTTCTCATTATTTTAACAGTTTATTAGTCTAATTTTTAATGTTGCTGTTTTAAATTTGTATGTTAAATCTGTATTGCTGACTTGGCAAAGCCCGTCGTGTCCGTCTAGAAAAACCTCCATGACTGAGAAAGAGATAATAATAATAATAATAATAATAATTATTATTATTATTAATGTGAAATGGGTGTCCCCTAATACAGGACAACTGAGGAGCAGCAAAAGAAGGAAAGAGAAGCTGGTTGAGAGGGAATCCCTATTGGAAAGAGTTGTCCCAGCTAAGAGATAAAAGCTACATTACATGAAATTAATGGATGCTGCCTGAGACATACATGAATCAATGTTTCAACGCTGAGAAACCAGCACAAAAGAATAAAGAAATCTGAGCACTAACTAGATCTTCAAAGGTCTCCTATTTATCCTGCTATCCTGGGTACAGAGCCGAGGGAGGGGGAGGGAATGTAAGAGAGGGGGAGAGGGCCGCTGTGATTGAATGAATGAGACCATATGAGCGATATTGGTGCCGTATGCATTCTATTTAGCTGATATCAAACACAGTTTAATGAAAGTTAAATAGTTTCTGAGGAGTGCATGAGCTGGAACGGATTAGATTCCACAGAGAGGTCCGTCAGCATATTGTTGCTTGGAGCTGCCACGATTCCAGCACTCCATTAGCAATACACAAAAGACTTATGCAGATAGCGGGCAGAAGCGCGTACCACCATGTTGGGAAAAAATAATGAAATAAAAGGCCGACGCACGATGGAGGTTTCGTTCGACGTGCTCATCTGAAACTAGATCTCTGTGATTCAAAAGGGCGGTAAGGAAAATGTGCAAGAGAGGAAGCAAAAGGAAGGCAGGGTTAGTGTATCATGATTGTTATTCATTCATTGTAAGCAAGCGGACAGGGCAGTAATTTCTTACATTAATTGCGTAGTATCTTTTTTTGTTGTAATGGTGCATTATAGTTCTCAGCGTTGTTCTCCAACTGCTCCATCCTCATGAATTCCTTTTCATGCCATCCTGCAACATGAGCCCATGGCTGTTGTGTGAGAGAGATAGGGTGAGCGTATGAAATGGAGGGCAGGGCTCCTGTACCTTTAACAGTTGTCTAGAAAAGGAATTTTCAGCAGGTGTAATTGGTATGCATGTTGCACCTGGTGAAATTCCTTCTTCCTCGCAACAGATGAAGCTGCAGGAGCCCTACCAGAGCGACCAGATACAACAGGGCATGGCTCCTGCAGCTTTAACTGCTGTGAGGAAGAGGGAATTTCAGGAGCTGCTGCATGCATGCAAATGACATCTGCTGAAATTCCCTTCTCTATGCAGCTGTTAAAGATATAGGAGCCCTGTCCTCCATTTCATATGGTCACCCTAGTGAGAGACTGAAAACATACAATGTTATTTCCCACTCCGTGTTACATATGCATCATCATATGGCCTCAGTCTATCAGAAAGTTAAGCTTATTTAAGCATTCTTCGCACAATTAAACATGCTTAACTGCATTGGATCGTGGCCTATTTAGATGCTGCTCTTGTCACTTCTAGAAATGGGATCCAGGCCTGTGGCTGCAGGGAGTGACAACTGGATGCTTGTAAGGAAGCATACATGAACCTCTCAGCCCATGCAATTGCTGGTGTGCCATTGTATGCATGGCCCAGAGATTGGATAGGAACATATAGACTAGGCTGACCATATGAAAAGGAGGACAGGGCTCATGTAACTTTAACAGTTGTAGAGAAAAGAGAATTTCAGCCAGTGTCATTTGTATGCAATTAGTTCCTGGTGAAATCCCCTCTTCATCACAACTGTTAAAGGTGCAGGGGCCCTGCTTTCTTTTGTACATGGTCACTCTAGTATAGTGCCTGCAACTTTAACTGTTGTGATGAAGAGGGAATTTCACCAGGATCTAATTGCATACAAATGACACCAGCTGAAATTCCCTTTTCTCTACAACTGTTAAAGTTATATGAGCCCTGTCCTCCTTTTCATATGGTCAGCCTAATATAGACTTATAGCAATCCCAACCAGTGCACATGAGGGTGTCCTAAATTATCATTTAATATGAACTTATCAATTAATGTTTTTTTCCTGGTCATCCCAGATTCCCCCTCTGCCCATTGCTTCTGCTTCTTTTTGTATCTTTTCCTTTTTCCAAAAGATGGGTGAGACTAGGCTGACCAGATAAAATCCAGGTCAGGGCTCATGTAACTTTAACAGTTGTAGAGAAAAGGGAATTTCAGCCAGTGTCATCTGTATGCAATTCATACCTGGTGAAATTCCCTCTTCATCACAACAGTTAAAGGTTCAGGGGCCCTGCCTTCTTTTGTATATGGTCACTCTAGTATAGTGCCTGCACCTTTAACTGTTGTGATGAAGAGGGAATTTCGCCAGGAACGAATTGCATACAAATGACACTGGTTGAAATTCCCTTTTCTCTACAACTGTTAAAGTTACATGAGCCCTGACCTGGATTTTATCTGGTCACCCTAGGTAAGACAGCATTGATGTGTCCCACCTGATGGAAGGTCACAACAACCCATCAGCTGAAGAGCAATGAATCAAAGGAAATCTCTAAATTGATGTTAAAAGGACTGACATGGTGCCACCGCACACTAATGCAGATTTGATCCTCCCATGGGCCATGGTATAGACAAGTATGGTGGCCTTTTTATGTAGAAACCACATCTGGCTTCGATAATGATTTTTTTTCCTGGATTGCTCTAGAGGAACTTCCTCCCATCTGTTGTCCTCCAGATGTGTGTTGGACTGCAATGCCTACTATTCTGAGCTACCATGGCCATTGGCTTGCTTGCTTGCTTGCTTATTTATTTATTTAAAACCATTGGTAGGCCACCTTCAAGGGGAACGGCCTTCTCAAGGTGGTGATGCTCTCTAGAGAGATTTGAGGTTGAGCACGTGGAACCATTTTCACACAAAGGAAAGCATCCTTTCTTTCTTTCTTTCTTTCTTTCTTTCTTTCTTTCTTTATTAAATATGTTGTTAGGTGAATAACTCCTAAATGAAATAATGTTGAATGGCCACTCTGAATTGTTGTTCTGGCATTAGTAAAATTACAAAAGGCCCACATTTAAACTCCTGCCCCCTTCCTCATACAATTTTTTTCTTTCCCCCCGTCTCCTTCTACACATCTTAAAATTACGATATTATTCATTATAATTATTGATGTTTTTTGTTTCTGGGTTTGTCGGGGGGGAGGGAGGAAGAGGAGGCATCTGTTTGAGAAAGTGGCCGGCCACGGTTACTGCTAGTTCTGGGTTTTTGATTTAATCTGACAGAACTAAGCTTGCACCATGAAATCTGTACTTTCACTGGATAATAGAAGTTGCCACACTGGAACAAAAAATGTTTCTCCATTTAGGTCAGGGTTTTGCTTCTGCAAGAGCTCTGTCTCTCTCTCTCTCCCCCTCCCTCTCTCTCATTTTCTTTATGTTTGTATGCACGTGTGTGTAATCTTTGCACGAGTGTTTTTTTTTAAAGGAAGCTAACAAAACAATCAAAATAAAACAATCAGAAACTAAAAAGTCAGCTAAAATAGATAATCTAAAACAATAGCAGAGCTTTCTTCATCATCATCATCATCATCATCATCATCATCATCATCATCTCTTCCCAAATGCATGACCCAAAAACCTCCTTCTCATCCAAGGGTTTTTGAGAGCATGTCCCAAAGCTTAGGTGCTACCACAGAAAAGACACTGTTTCCGGCTACCACCCATTTAACCTCTGATGGTGGGAACACCTGAAAAAAGGGTCTCTGCTGAAAACCAGAGAAAACAAGCAGGTGGTGAGTGGTTCTTCAGATACCCAGTAGCCTAAAACTGCCTGGGGTCATTCTATTTCAGAATCACAGTGCAACAAAGGAAAAGGAAATGCAATGCTGGAGCTGTGGATCACGTTGTGAAACTGTGTAATTTAAAATATGGTACACAAGCAGAATATAGCAGTTGGCCTATATAGAGGCTGGCGCCGACTTTTACCGAAAGTCAAATTTCAAAGTGAAAGTTCCTATTTGGGAGGGGACACCTGAGGGACTGTTGACAGGTGAATTTTTCCATGGAAGGGTTCCATGCATCCCTACCTGGGGCTCACATAAAGTGTTTGTGTAGGTTGTGTGCCAAGCTGAGATGTTCCGTGTCATCTGCCTCAAATCTGTTGGGGCTCCAGAATTTTGGGAGCCCTTGGGCAAGACACCCTCAATGAGTTCTCTCTCTCAGTGAGTCTACCAACTCACCACAATTGTCACAAGCTGCTGTTGCTCCGCAACTTCTGTCTTATCACCACTTCCTTGCTTGACAAGTAGAAGACCAGTGAGCAAGTCAGCGGTGGCACCTCCTTCTTGCCACCATTGTCTGGGCTCAAGTGAGAGGCAGATGTACAAGCAGGCTTCAATGGTGGAGGAGAAGACGCCTGGCCTGGTTGAGAGTCCCAACAGCGATGAAGAAATTCTCCATAATGTGAATAAAGCTGGCAAGGCCAGAGATAAGGGATGTCATTATGCTTTTCCAAGGAAGAGAAATTCCACTGAAAATTTGTTGGGAGAAGCCTCTGAAGAGTTTTAAGAGAAGGTACGTTTGGTTGATTACTGTCGTACTGTTAACACTAGCAACTTTTTTCCATACAGGGTTCTTTACCTCCTTGCCTATTTCAAACTCAAGAAGGGTTTGCCATCCTTCAGTATGATGAGACATCAGGAGATTCATTTAAGGGAATGCTTCCATCATGCTTTCCCACTATAACTAAAGTGGCCCACAATAATGAAAGCATTTCCATAAACAGATGCATGCTGGTGGGAATTCATAGTTTCCAGACATGGTTTGCAAGTCCGGCAGCTCATAACTCTCTCTTTCAATGCAGAGGTGAGTATTATAACACCTGAGTTCCTCTTAGGGTTGGTGAATGGGAGAGGGTGGATGGGTAAGTTTACAGGGATGGGTAAGGAGGGATTGGATCTGGCTGTGTATGTGCATGAAATTTGAGAACGATCCCTCCAACCCTCGATTTTATATGAATTTATTAAAGATCGTTTAAGTTCTGACAGGTCAGAATGACAGCTCGCCACGTGCGTTCATTCAGACCTGTCAAAAAGTTGCAGGATCTTTAATAAATTCATATGAAATCGAGGGTTGGAGGGATCGATCTCAAATTTCATACACATGCCTAGCATATGTTGCTACACATTTGTGCTAAATTTCAGATCAATCCGTCCACCCGTGTATTTTATATGAATTTTTGAAAGATCGTGCAACTTTTGACCTGTCAGAACTTAAACGAACTTTAATAAATTCATATAAAATCGAGGGTTGGAGGGATCGATCTCAAATTTCATACACATATTTAGGCATACCCCATAAGCATTGTGACCAAGTTTCAAGCCTCTAACTTTGAAAATACAGAAGTTATAGGCAATATTTTCTTTAAAAAATCCAGCTGTATAGGGCACAATGGGGCTGCAAATTAAATATCGTATTTCCGATAATTATTGTGAAGACGATACGGTTCACCTACGATATTATCAGAGACAATAGTTTTTTTGGTCTGAAATTACGATAACGATAAAATATAATATCATCGGGCATGCACATCCTAATCCCTAATCATTGGAGGCTTTTATGAAGGCCCTGAAGGTTAAACATCCCACTCTGCCCTTCCTCTGCTTATGTTTAATCGGACTGAGTTGTAAAGTCTATGTTAAGCTGATGTTTGCTTCTTCTCTTTAAGAATGTTTGCTGCTGTTGCTTTTTTAAAAACTGTGATTTCACTGGATCACCCCCCCACCCCCAATCATATCTGTTTTTATTATGTGTTTTATTGTTTTACACCACCTTAAGAGCTGTCCTGAAAGGCAGCCAGGAAATATTACAAATAAATAAATACAAATAAATAAACAAAACCTAGAGTGACCATATGAAAAGGAGGGCAGGGCTCCTGTATCTCTAACGGTTGTATTGAAAAAAAGAAATTTCAGCAGGTGCCTTTTGTATGCATGCAGCACCTGGTGAAATCCCCATTTATCACAACAGTTAAAGCTGCAGGAGCCCTGCTTAGCGTGGCCATATGCAAAAGAGGGCAGGGTTCCTGCAGCTTTAACTGTTGTGATGAAGAGGGGATTTCACGAGGTTCTGCATGCATACAAATGGCACCAGCGAAAATTCCCTTTTCAATACAACTGTTAAAGATGCAAGAGCCCTGTCCTCCTTTCCATATGGTCACCCTAAAAAATGGTGGTGAACAAAAATGGCCCCTTTTGCCTCAAAGTTTGGAGCTGTTTATCCCATTGCGGTAGCAATAGTGGAGTTTGCCATTGTTTTTTTTCTCCAGAAGTCCCCTTGGAATGATACTACATTTCATTGTCCTTTGGAACATTTGAGGGGAGAGGGTGGACCATCAAAAGGTAGCTGCTAAGAGGACCCTCATTGAGCTTCTGCCTCTTGCAGAAAGAACATAATCAAACACAGCAACATTATAAAGAAGAAAAAAGAGAATTGTTAATCCCAAAATCATACCCTGTCGTAATCTTTTGGGTGAATTTCACTGGAGAATCTTTGGCTCCGTATTATAATAAACCTATTGATGAATGCCTAATTTAAATGGAACTCAGTATCAAAACACATTGTATGTAGCATATAAATCTATTTCAGCTTAAAACAAAACCACAGAATCCACTGTATTCCACAAATTTTCTCACAAAACAATGACAAACTCAGACTGAAAGGCCAGGCTAGGGTCATTAGCTTTATAGAATACCTTCAAGATCCTATCAGCACTTTATGTTACCTTGCTGAACTCGAAAGTGTAGTACCACATCTGGCCATTTCTAGTGGCGGTGCTGCAGAGACCCTAAGATCTGGCTAGCCGTTCCCTCTGTTTACAAGTTGACATGCAATTAGGTGCCTGAATCATGCCACATGATGAGTCTTCTGTTGGCGACCCTCTGGCACCTTATCCCATGATAATTTCTGGGATATGTTCACATAGTGAACATTTTCCATCTAAGATATGGGCCCTCAAAGTTAGAGGCTTCATCTTACCAGTTCATTTCTTCTTTGCTTGTTAGGGACAAGAGATATGGACTCCTGTAATTCAGTCAAAGACATAAGGAGACAAATGTGAAAATGCCCCAATTTACTCAGGTCTTCCTGTATTCTGCTTTGAACCTTCCCCTATTAATTTTATCCAGATTAAGGATGAGAATTTCCTTAGGCATCACTTCTGAGTTTTTTTTTTTAACATTATTCATAGTGTCTTCTTTTTTCTTCTTTTTTTTTTAAAGTGGACCAAAACGTAGCAAGCTGAAGATCCATTTAAGGTAGCCTGTCAGATCCACTAAGGTAATTGGCTCCATATCTTCCTCCCTTTTTTTCCTAAAAGAAGATAATTTTATTAAGTGGTGCAGGAGGTGTTTTGTTCATGTCACCAGCTGCCTACTAGAAGCAGAGTGGGGGTTTGACATATTATTTCTAGGGATGTGTATCGTATCTTTACAATGTACGACAATGATACGATAGAGTCATTATTGTTCATGTGTTTAACAATGACGATATGATACAAAAACCTACGATAATCATCAGAGACGATAATGTTCGGGCAATTTTATCGTTTTATCGGACTGCCATATAAATATACCTATAACTTCTGTATTTTAAAAGTTAGAGGCTTGAAACTTGGTCACAGTGTTTATGGGGTATGCCTAAGTATGTGTATGAAATTTGAGATCAGTCCCTCCAACCCTCGATTTTATACGAATTTTTAAAAGATCATTTCAGTTCTGACAGATCAGAATGACAACTCGTAACGTGCGTTCATTCAGACCTGTCAGAACGGAAACGATCTTTAATAAATTCATATAAAATCAAGGGTTGGAGGGATCGATCTCAAATTTCATACACATACTTAGGCATACCCCATAAGCATTGTGACCAAGTTTCAAGCTTCTAATGTTTTAAATACAGAAGTTATAGGCATTTTTTCTTTTAAAATAGGGATGCAAAAAATATCATTTTTTTCATGATAATTATCGTGAAGACGATATGGTTCACCTACAATATTAATGAAGATGATATTTTTTTGGTCCAAAATGACGATAATGATAAACAACAATATTTTTTGGTGTGTACACCTCTAATTATTTCCATCTGTTCTCATGACATTATGTCATCATCGTCAATAGTTTCATAATGTCAAAGGTTGAACAGTTTCATGTACTGAAGCCTGGGTGATTATTATTGGTATTATTATTTTATTTAAAGACAGGTCCAAGTTGTCCTTCTCAGGATGGAGAAAGAGGCAAGAGGAAGAAGAAGAAATGACAAGCATGCACAGGTTGAAATAGCTTTTCCTTTCAACAATTTTAATGTAAATCTGAATGACACTCTGCCCTTGATTTTCATGAACTCCAGTACTTTTGAAGGCTGATACACACTTACACACCTACCTGGGAGTAAATCCTATTGGGCTCACTGGACTTACCTCTATGTAAACATGCATAGGATTTTCCTGCAAAATCAGAATGAAAAGAGAATCATGCCTGTAGACATGTGCAGGATGCAGGCATGCATGTTGGTGGTATGTCGGGATGGACAGACTCACCTGGGTCCAGAGTGTTGGGTGCTCATGAACTTGCCACCATTGCTCAGCTGTGTGAGCTGGGCCATGCACGCCCCTGCAGCCTCCCTCTTCTCCCTGTGAGCTGGCTGCGAGCCGCCATTTTCCGTAAAAGCTGTGCTCTTGAAAGCACACAGATCTGATCTTGCACACAACGGCTGCCATAAATGGCCATTTCCGCAAGTTTGCGCATACTCCCCATGGCCCATCAAGGCAAGTCCAGGGATTCGGACAGGAAATTGCCCGCCACAGTCCTAGACCCAACCGGATGTTCACCACATCCCTAGTGGTGTGTTACATTATCACATCTGAACTCCAAACATGCACAGGTTGAAGCTCTTTCTGCGTCGAGTCCATATCAGAGTGTAAGCTTTGGTTTGTTTGTTTTTTCGCATGAAAATCAGTGTGCATTTTTATGCATAAATGGACACATCAAGTGTGCACATCTTTGAAGTGTATGCATTCCTCTCCCATGGACTAAAGCATATTTTTGTGTATTTTTCAAAAGTTCACATTTTTTCACTCACATTTTTGAAATGTAGGCATGCTGTCAAATGCATTTTGGGGGATCCACAAATCACCTTGCAAGCTCGGAAATGTACAGAATTCGACCGTGGATTGTGTCCATGTCCATGTTTCGTCTGGGAGGTGCAAACTGGGTAAAATCATGGTAAAAAACCCCAAAGTGAAACTAATTGCTCAGACATCCTTACAGCTGCTCTGGTCACTCTCCTCTGAAAGCACAGTGAAGATGGTCAGTTTTTACTTCTCCCCAAAACCTTGAAGTGCATTGTCTGAAGCTCTAACCTTTACAACATGGTGGGTATTCATGAGGGCTACCTAGAAGAGCAACCTGCATGTGAGGGGCATATGTGCACTCGCCAGCCTATACAAATCCATCTCAAGACACTTGCCGTACCCCGCTCTTAGCTTACCTTCTTGGTCTCTCTTCACACCTGCATCCTAGCTTGTGCTACCATGTCTTGCCACGAACAACAGCCTCACCTCACTTTACCAACCAACTTATGGACTCCTACTTCGGCTTTAACCAATGAGTGAAAAATCATTTGATTTGCTTTTCGTTAGAATTTGTCCAAATCCACAAATTTGGGTAAATAGATGGGAAAATGGAATGTGGGTGATAGCAAAACAAAAGGCTTTGAGTGCTCTTACGCGTTTGGGTTTGCATCCCTTTGTATTCAACCATGTTTGTGGTGCTAAATTAAGGACTCCTCATATATAACGGTTACATGGCTGGCCTATGTACCATCGTCCTCTCCCTGCTAGGAATTACCACATGTATTGAGTACGACTGGTGCAGATGTCTGAGAATTTTGTCCAGTTTCTTCTGGATAGGAATGTAACAAGTTCACACATTTCTCCTGAAACTGTAAGGAAATCAGTACAACACTTGGTTTTTAAAAAAATGTGTTTAGGAGACAGCAAAACTGAAAGATTCATCCACCCCTAGGGATGAGTGCAATTCCCATGTTCCATCCCTTTATTGTTTGGCGGGTTCTCCATCCCACAGCTATGGATTTCTAGTTTGATTAGGAGAATTTCTAAAATCCACTCCAGATTGGAGCACATGAAGTTTGCGGCTGTTTTCAGTTCCTTCGGTTCATTTGCCACTTTCCTGACCCCTTCCCACGTAAAGGACACACATTAATAACCCCCGTCCCCACCTCAGCTGCAACCTTGACGAGGTGATACATACGATTGCTTCAAGATGCTTTTTGTAAGGCATGTTAGCGATGCATCAATAAAACATCCCAGAAAAAAAGAACATTGATGCAGTCATACATTCGATCCCATCAAACTTATTATTGTTGTTTGCAGAGTTTTCTCAATGCACACACAATGCCCACCAGAAATGTGGAGCCAGTGTGGTGTAGTGGCTAAAGTGTTGGATGGGAGTCAGGAGATCCGGGATCTAGTCCCCACTCGGCCATGGAAACCCAGTGGGTGACTTTGGGCCAGTCACAGACTCTCAGCCCAACCTACCTCACAGGGTGGTTGTTGTTGTGAGGATAAAATGGAGAGGAGGAGGACTATCTATGTCGCCTTGGATTCCTTGGAGGAAAAATGGCAGGATATAAATGCAAAAATAAATAAATAAATTATTTCTTACCCTTCTCTCTGTTTGGATCAAGGCGGGGAACAGCAGTAAATATAAAATATAATAAAATACATAGAACTGATTAAAAACATGGTACACATGATTAAAATAGCAATAAAACCTAAAAACATCCTAAAATTCCACTGGATATGCCTGCCGGAAGATACTAGTCTTTAGAGCTTTCTTAAATTCTAAAAGAGTGTTAAGTTGATGTAGGGTGACCAGATAAAATCCAAGTCAGGGCTCATGTAACTTTAACAGCTGTAGAGAAAAGGGAATTTCAGCCAGTGTCATTTGTATGCAATTAGTTCCTGGTGATATTCCCTTTTCATCACAACAGCTAAAGTTGCAGGGGTCCTGCCTTCTTTTGTATATGGTCACTCTAGTATAGTGCCTGCACCCTTAACTGTTGTGATGAAGAGGGAATTTCACCAGGAACTAATTGCATAGAAATGACACTGGCTGAAATTCCTTTTTCTCTACAACTGTTGAAGTTACCTGAACCCTGACCTGGATTTTATCTGGTCAGCCTAGTTCACGAATCTCCTCCAGCAGGCCATTCCACAGTCTGGGAGCGGCCCTCTGGGTAATGGTTGTCAGCCTAGTTTTGGCTGACTGTAGTAGGTTCTTCCCAGAGGATCTGAACGTGCAAGGCGGATCGTATTGAGAAGGTGATCCCGCAGGTAACCTGGACCCAAACTATGTAGGGCTTTAAAGGGAAGAAAAACCCATGAAGGAACTGAAAATGTGCAAACAGCTACAAACTGTACCACTTTTATTTTAACGGATCCACATTTTTGTACAGAGCAGTCAGAATGGGCAATTGATATGTACAGGTTTTGGAATATATATATATATATATATATATATATATATATATATATATATACAATGCACAGGACTCCTAAGTATTAGTTCAGAAACAAGTACAGATCATTCAGATCCACAGAGCCTTGGGGTGGGAGTGGGGGAACTGGGTACTTCCATAGTGCAGCCATATTAAGCACACATTTTAAATACATATTTGATATTATACTCGGGAAAAGTGATAATATGCATTTCCCCCCAATCGCAACAAAGCGAAAAGGCCTTACGGCTGGGTTTTCTATACAAAAGGCATATATTTTAGCCCTTTTCAGGGATGGGGGTTGACAACTATTTTTCTTCTACCTGCAGGTGGCATTAGCAGTAAAAATGGATTTTCTTTCTGTCGTGACTAACGTTGAAGCAGCAGAATGCAGGAAGCCAGGAGTGGATCTATTACATGGCTGCGTGCTTAAAGTTAGCCACACGAACTGCAGGTGGCCTTTTGCATGTTTTGTAAGGTATGGAAATGACAACGTTCTGGTGCACTGACTCGCATATGAACTTTTTAACTGTAACAAAAGGAAATCCAGATTTTGTGTTCTTTCTGTCTCCTTCACGTGATAGAAGAAGAGAGCCCAGAGGTGTTTGAGAGTGATTATCCCAGCTTCCAGACATTGCAACGTGAACCGCACACAGCTGAGCTGCAATGGAGTTCTTTTCAAATTCCCCCAATGGTAGTATTTCAGGGGAGAGTCCCCCTAAGGCTGCTGCTATTGCACACATCTTTGGGGGAGATTCATGTGAACTCCCCCTCCCAAAACAAAGAGCAAAGGAAGCTGCCTTGTACAGAGCCAGACTATTTGTTGGTCTCCTCCAGGGACAGGAAATGTGTGATGCTCCAGAGCAGACGTTGTTGGATTGCAACACCCATCATTCCTCACCATTGTCTATGCTGGCTAGAATTGATGGAATTTATAGTACAAAAACATCTGGAGGGCCACACATTCCCCATCATTGGTCTACTCAGGGAGAGATGGATTTTTCTCATCATCTGCTTCCTTATCTCTTAATTGGAGAGTCCAAGGAACCTTCTGCATGCAAAACAGGGCCTCTTCTACTAAGCTATGCCATCACTGGCTGAGTTGGGAGGCACTGCATTGCAGTGGTTCCGCTCCTACTTGGCGGGGCGGCTCCAGAAAGTGGTGCTTGGGGGCATAGCTCAGCCCCATGGATTCTCCAGTATGGGGTTCCTCAGGGGTCAGCCTTGTCCCCCATGCTGTTCAACATCTACATGAAACCATTGGGAGCGGTCATCCGGAGTTTTGGAGTGCGTTGTCATCAGTACGCTGATGACACACAACTCTATTTCTCCTTCTCATCTTCAGCAGGTGAGGCTGTGGGTGTGCTGAACCAGTGCCTGGCTGCGACAATGGACTGGATGAGGGCTAATAAACTGAAACTCAATCCAGACAAGACTGAGATGCTGTTAGTGGGTGGTTCTGCTGACCGGATGGAGGGTGTTCAACCTGTTCTGGATGGGGTTGCACTCCCCTTGAAGGAGCGGGTTCATAGCTTGGGGGTTCTCCTAGAACCATCTCTGTCACTTAAGGCTCAGGTGGCCTCGGTGGCATGGAGTGCCTTCTACCAACTTCAGTTGGTGGCCCAGCTATGCTCCTATTTGGACAGGGATAGCCTTGCTTCAGTTGTCTATGCTCTGGTCATCTCTAAGTTGGATTACTGCAATGCACTCTACATGGGGCTGCCTTTGAAGATGGTTCAGAAACTGCAGCTTGTGCAAAATGCAGTGGCCAGAGTGATAATAGGAGCCAGAAGGTTCAAGCATATAAGACCTACTCTGGCCTGCTTGCATTGGCTGCCTATATGTTTCCGAGCCCAATTCAATGTGCTGGTTCTAACCTATAAAGCTTTACACGGCTTAGGACCACAATACCTGATGGAACACCTTTCCCGACACGAACCTACCCATACACTATGATCTACATCTAAGGTCCTCCTCCGGTTGCCTACTCCGAGGGAGGAACGGAGGGTGGCAACAAGGGAGAGGGCCTTTTCAGTGGTGGCCCCCCAATTATGGAATGATCTCCCCAACGAGGCTCGCCTGGCTCCAATATTGTTATCTTTCCGGTGCCAGGTCAAGACTTTCCTCTTCTCCCAGGCATTTAACAGCATATGATGAGGGTTTTTGTGTTTTTGTGTTGTTGTTGTGCTTTGACTCAGAAGGATATTGTAATTTTAACTTGTTTTTATGCTTTATGGTTTTTAAATTTTGTATATCGGTGTTTTTAATGTTCAATGTTTTTAATTTTTGTAAACCGCCCAGAGAACTTCAGCTATGGGGCAGTATATAAATGGAATAAAATAAATAAATAAATAAATAAATAAATAAATAAAATCACCTGAAAGGTCCTGTCTTGACTCCCATCTAGGGATGCACGGATTGTGTAAAATCCATTACATTTGCATTTTGCAGAATGCCGTCCTCCCAGTATTTTTCCCCATTTCTGAATTTGTGCAAATGCTAATTTGGGCAAATGCGATCTTGCACAAATTCACATGTGTGCAAATGTGCAAATTTCCTCAAAACATTTATTGTCATGCTTTAGCCTAAGGGAGAAATGTGCATTTTTTGGCTGGATTTTTTTTTTTTTTTTAGTTTTGCAAATTTTGCTACAATAAAATTTGCACAAAATTCCCAAAGGTTAGGAAAACAGACTGCAAGTCTATGGAATCCACCCAACAAGGAAAAAGCCAGTCTGCTGCAGCATCCATTGTTTGGATTAATAAAACTCTGAACTCACATGGTTCCATTGCAGATTTTATCTGACATTCCTACCCTCACCCAGTGCTGGCTCCAGGTTTTGGTCAACCTTCTGTGGGTCAACCTTCTTGCTACCTTTGTCACTAGGGATGCATGGATAATTTGTTTCAGATCATTTTTATCAGTATCTTCCTCTGATTGCACCTTCTGGACTGAACACAGACTCAAACCCAATCTGCAGTTGAAGTCTGTACATTTCCAAACTTGCAGTGTGATTCATGGAGCAAAATAGTGATAATAATAAAAAAAATAAAAATAAAAATGCCTTAGACAGCATTTGTGCATTTGAAAAATGTGTGTGAAAAAGGTGCTTCCATCAGTGAGAGAAGAACGCATGATTTCAAACATGTACAGTAAGGATGGATACATTTGGAAAAAGATGCATGAAAATACACAGTTGTTTTTTCATGTGGAAAGAATAAAAGGAAATTTACAATCTGATATGAACTTGAGTTGGAACCAGCTTCAAAACAGAATTTGGAGAACTTCAGCATGCTTGAGTTTTTTTCTGATTTGCACACCTGTAATTGTCACTAACAGCACTTGCTCCTGATCCTTTTTCTCATAAATGCTTGACAGGCAAGGAGCCAATGAGCAGGGAAGCTGTGGCAAGTTGACTGAGCCAATACAATGTAGGCTCTACTCTGAGTGGACTCTAAATGGGCTTCAGGTCTATACAAAACCACCAAGAGTACCTCTTTGATGTCCTCAGTGACTGGGGCAGGATGGTGAGGTGCTTTCTTAGATATTATTGTGGTTAGTGTAGGGACCTCCATCATTGGGAAATTCATTTCTGTTTTTGCTTGATGGAGTTCCATGCCCAACTTGGCCAAGCAGTGGGCATTTTGTATAATTGTATAATTTTTGGTGGTGAGATGTAATTTGCGCAAATAGAGATTTGCACAGAATTCAGCCTTTAATTGCACAAGTTTTAAAATACAGAAAATCCATGAATTGGCCAGCCTTGGTGCAAATCGAGTCAGGTTTCACAGTGGAAAATGGTCTGGGAGCTCAACCAATGAAAGCTTTTCATGCTCCATCCCTAAAATAGATTTCTCTGACATCATAGATGAATGTTATTAATTATTATTCATGTACTTCCATTAACACACATTGTATTTTAAGAGAAAAGAAGCTTGGTCTATGATTCGAGGAGTTTACAATCCCAAGCTAAATTATGCCAATATGGGAGAGAAAGAATATGCAGGTAAAGGAGGAATGGTAAAGGTGGGGTAACCTAGGGCTCATTTACACCTAAGGGCCTAGCAGAAGGGAGGGGGAGGATTGTGGATGTACCTGCTTCCATGATCCTCCCCCAGCTTCTATATGGCCACGCGATGTCCCAGAAGGGAAGATGGTCGTCACAGGTGCCATTTTGTTTTAGAAGAGGAGCCGCAGCCCCAATCCGGCAAAATAGTAAGTTAACCCCCTGCCAAACTCCGCTCCCAACCCCCCCATCCCACAGATGGCAAAATTACTACCCCCCACCCCCATGGGCATGGAGGAGGAATCAGGAGCCTGCGTCACACCAGCCACTGTTCTTGGGATTGTCCCAGGACTGCTGAAAAGCCAGGACATCCGTGGTTACAGTTATTCCAGGGCAAGTTTCTGGTCATCCCCATCATATGGATTCACATCATTTGGATTCACAGGCATCATTTGGATTCACAGGAATGACCTAGAGATGACTCCAGGATAACTGCATGGTGTAGACATGGCCCTAAGCAGTAATGACAGAAGTAAATTCAACTGCACATATTTAGCACTGTTTGTGCATATCTATATCTATCTATCTATCTATCTATCTATCTATCTATCTATCTATCTATCTATCTATCATCTAATCTCCTGTGTTCAGGCAATTCAAATTCTGCATCAACAAAATCTGGATTCTGCAGCCTGCATAAATGAAGCAAATTAATAACATTTGAGTAATTTCCCTTATCTCTGTGTAACATTTTTGAATACATAACTTGTTACTTCCATGTTAGTCATGGAGCTGGGCAGAGTGCTGAAAACCAACTATCAACTACTGGATGGGCATCTTCTTCTGGTCACCTTCTGGCTTCAGAGATTTCAACTTGCATTGCTCAGGTTGCTCTCAAGCATATCGCTTGCGGCCGTAAGGACTAGAAACGTGCTTTAAGCTGAGATGTTCCAGAAGCGGAATTTTGCTTCCAGAAGTCGTTCTGTGCCTTTTCTGCACTCCGTGTGGAACCGGATATACACATGTCTCTGATTCAGAGTTGTTTCCACTAGGCCAAAGAGTCCATTGATCTGATTTGGTAGCATGCAACTCCTCACAGACATTGCAGCAAACCCTAGAAGGTGGCAAATTCATCCTTTTTCTCCTGAAGGTCTATTTCCAAGCGTAGGAGACTATTTTCTACCATTGATCCTTCCTCTACTTACCAAGGTGTTTCCTTGGAGTTGATTTCCTTTGTCCATCCATTATCATTTCACTTGGCATTGCTCACATCACACACACATAATGCGCCTTTATTAAGCACCACATATGTTGTACAGCTATTAAAGGCAGCACGGCCACCGCCGCCTTGAAGATATTACAGCATGTGCTCCAGAAACCAAAGCTAACAAGCCTAAAGTGGGTGGTTATTGTTTGCTTATGTGCCCCTAATGGTTCCCATATGAGCAGTCCTGATAGATTCCTGTATTGCAACACCAAAGGTAGAATAGCAAGGCAGGTGGGGTGGAGGGAAATGGCACAGAAACGTTGCAATAATGCAGTATTGAGTTTGTCTGCAAGCAGCCATTTGGGTGAATCACTCAATCTTGGACTACATTCATATGCACAGTGATGTCACTAAAAATAACAACAACATCATCATCATCATCAACAACAACAACAACGACAACTAGGGGTGTGCACACCAAAACATATTGTCTTTTATCATTATCGTCATTTCGGACCAAAAAAATTATCGTCTTCATTCATATCGTAGGCGATTTGTATCGTCTTCACGATAATTATCGTGAAAACCTGGTATTTTTGGCAGAAAGAAAAAAATGCCTATAACTTCTGTATTTTAAAAGTTAGAGGCTTGAAACTTGGTCACAGTGCTTATGGGGTATACCTAAGTATGTGTATAAAATTTGAGATCGATCCCTCCAACCCTCAATTTTATATGAATTTTTTAAAGATTGTTTCCATTCTGACAGGTCTGGCGAACTGTCATTCTGATCTGTCAGAACAGAAATGATCTTTAAAAAATTCATATAAAATCGAGAGTTGGAGGGATCGATCTCAAATTTGGCACATATGTGTAGCACATGTTGCTGCACATGTTGCTACACATATGTGCCAAATTTGAGATCGATCCCTCCAACCCTCGATTTTATATGAATATATTAAAGATTGTTTCCATTCTGACAGATAAGAATGACAGCTCGCCACATGCGTTCATTCAGACCTGTCAGAATGGAAACAATCTTTAAAAAATTCATATAAAATCGAGGGTTGGAGGGATCAATCTCAAATTTCATACACATACTTAGGTATACCCCATAAGCACTGTGACCATGTTTCAAGCCTCTAACTTTTAAAATACAGACGTTATAGGCATTTGTATATGGCACTCCGATAAAACGATAAAATCGCCCAAAAATTATCGTCTCCGATGATTATCATAGTTTTTTTTATCATATCATCATCGTAACTTTTAGGCACGATAGAGAGCATATCGTATCATTATCGTGAATTCTAACGATACGGTACACATCCCTAACGACAACAACAACAAAACCCAACCAATAACATGGTGTAAATGCTTCTTTTGATCTCTCTGAGGTCATGTTGTTACAGGGCCCTCTGTCTTGCTATTCAAGGACTCGTCTTTAGCTTGGATATGTCGAGATCAGCCAGGATTTGAACCCATTTGCAGTGGTGGGTAGCATGTGGCACTCAAGACGTTGTTAGACTGCAACTCCCATCAGACCTCGCCAGCTTAGTCAATGGGAGTTGCAGTCCAACCACATGTTGCCCATTCTGGCCCTACTGGTTTGAGTTCTGGTTCTTCTGAGTCCAGAAGAGTTGCACAATGTTTTGGGAGAACTGAATGGGCCTACACTTTGCACAATCTGTCAGAGACTGTGGTGCAGGGCCTGCCCACCACTGGAACGTGGCCCCGAGAGCTGCTCCAAAACAAACCTCAGCCTTCAGACGGGAAGATGTCCAACGCCCTTGTTCTAGACAGTCTTTGGCCCTTTCTACACAAGAGGGCTGTAGTAGGTGGGGAGCAGGCGAACCTGGAAGTGGCCACTTCTGGGTTCGTCGCTCCAGTGCACATTTAAATGCAATGACCCAGGCTGCTCCAGGGACGTCGCAGAAGCCATTTTGTGTTTTTCTGAATCGGAGAGGAGCACTCAAGCGCTCCACCCAAAGGTTAGTTTAAAAAAATGGCTCATGAAATTGGGGGCCCTCTCCCCCCACCATCCTGGGGATGGCAGATTTGGTCCTCCCCTCTACCCTGATGGGCATGGAGCTGTGCGGCATGGCTCCGTGGCCATTTCTGCTGCCCACTTACTCACATGTAAGCGGCCAGCACCCGGGACGGGCGGACACAACTCCCGTGGTCCTGGAAACTTCCTGGGACTGCAGGACACTTTGGGATTTTTCAGGTTTCTGTAAACCCAGAAATAGGGTGACCAGATTTTGCAAAGCAAAATCCCGGTTCAAAATGGCTGCCCAAAGGGGGCGTGCCCACCAAAGCAGACCCCCCCCAACAGAAAATTACAAAAATTAAAAAGGCTGCCCACCATGCGGCCAACAAGCAGGCACCCCCCCACGTGAAACAAACCCCACCACCAAGACACTCCCCCCAGAAAAACCAGCCCGGACCTACCGGGTTCTCTGCCGCCACTGGGTCCGACATCACTTCTGGAATCAGCACTCCCCCGCCTCTTCTGTGCGGGTATCCGGGCTCCTCGGGGCTCGTCGCCATCGTGACAAACCCCGAGGAGGCCAGAGGCCACACAGAAGAGGTGGGGGGGCTGATTACATAACTTCCGGATTCTGCCCTCTCCCGCCTCTTCCGCGCAGCCTCTGGCCTCATGAGCCTGGCGGCAGCGGCGGCAACAGAGGACCTGGCAGTGGCGGACCTGGCGGCAGTGGAGGACCCGGCGGTGGTAGAGGATCTGGCAGCGGCGGCAGCGGAGGACCCAGTGGCGGAGGACCCGCCATCTGGGCTCCTTGAGGCCCAGTTTGCCCCCGCCGCCCCCGGTCGGCCCAGATCGCCCCAGTTTTCCCGGTTAGGACCGCAACCCTGGGCAATCTGGGCACCCTACCAAGAAAAATCCCATGCCAGCCCCCCACACACACTCCAGGACTCCTTGTGCATCATTTGGACTCACAGAGAGCAACCGGGGCCCAACCCTGGCAAGAAGCCTGCCGTGTAGAAGGCCAGACTCTTCTCAGCAGCAACATTGGGCAGACAAGAGAATGCACAAAACGGCAGGGAAAGAGTTACCCTTTTCTCTTACTGCTGCTCCTTTTCTTCTTCTTCTTCTTCTTTTTTTATTTTGCCCAGTGAAATGTTTATCGACTTACAGGGAAGGTCTCCTTTCTTTCGGTGAGTTAAGTCAGCCTCTGCTTTGTTTGAGGCTGCCCATTTGACGAAAGCTTATCCCTGACCTTCTGCCAGAGAGACTGATGACAAGGACAGTTTGCACTAACCTTGACATTCACGAGGGTAAATGACTTTCCCCCCCATCCCTCTTTCCCTCCCTCCCTCCCTTGGAACAAGTAGTTGGCAAACAAGCGAGAGCCAGTCAAGAGCTAATGAATCTGTACCTGAGAGAAACTGAACGACCGTTGTGCTTTTAAAGAGAGAAGACGAGCGCAACTCCTGAGGGCCCTGAAGAAACAAATCAAATCTTCACTCGGCTTATTTGGAATCTTCAGGGACTGTGAGCAGGATCTGGACCTCAGACTAGTCTTCATTGCCTGCCAGAGAGACGCTACGGTATACCAGCTTGAGCTACGAGTTGTAAGAGGGGACTTGTGTCTCAGGCCTACCTTGCAGGGTGGTTATAAAGATGATTGAGGTCATGCATGCGACCTCAATCATCTTTCTGTCACACTTTGGGGACAGAAAGCTCAATGTACTAAGCATCTGTTTTAGAGCTGAACCAAAACTGCCTACCATTTTTTGCTTCTTCTTCTTCTTCATTTTTTTTTTTGCCTGTAAACAAAACAAAATAAAACCTGGCTTCTGAAAATATTGATCTGTGTTCATTTCTATTTCAGACTTGCAGGCCATCACTGGGGATGTTTTGAGTGCGGGAATAGGTCCAGGAGTCCAACCCCCCCTTCCCTGGGTTCACCCTCCCCTGGACCCAGTCAGGAAAACCCAGTGCGAGCACAGACATTCACTCAAGCACCCATGATGCCCCTGTGAGTGCTCAGCAGCTGTCTGCCCTGGCTGCCAAAATTGTGCCTTTCATCAAGCAGGGGCCTCCAGAAATTGTGCACTTCCCCAGTAGTGATAATGGCAGCCACCATGGATACAGGGGGCAAGTGCATGATTTCAATAGCCAGAGCAGGCAGCTGCTAAGTGCTCACTGGGCCAAGCTGGGCCTCAGAAGAGGTTCTCACGGCTTGGTGAGCAGGGATGGACAGTGGCGCAATGGGGGTGAGCATCCGCCGAGGCAGGCGAGGGTGGATTCTCTCAACCCTAGCCATCACAGAAGGCCCCTGCTTGATGAGACAAAAGGACTCAGGACCCCTACATGGCTCAGGATCCCAAAACCTCAAGGAATAACCTCGAATTAACCTCATTTGTCCCTGAGGTCAGCTTCAAAGGCCCTTCTCTGTGTTCCCCCTCTGAGAGAAGCTTCAGAAACTAGCCTTTGCTGTGATAGCCCCACGTTTATGGTACACTCTCCCCAAGGAAGCCCGTATGGTGCAGATAATGTCCTCTATTTGGCACCAGGCAATGATGCACTTTTATTTATTTATTTATTTATTTATTACATTTGTATACCGCCCCATAGCCGAAGCTCTCTGGGCGGTTTACATAGGATTAAAAACAATTAAAAACAATATACAAAAATTTAAACAGCAAAAACATACAACATACACACAATCTGTACATTTAAAAACCACTTGAACACTTCAAAAAAAAACTACAAAAACATCAGCATTTTGATGTTAGTTATGGTGCAGTTATGGGCTGCTTTTGTGAAGACCACGAAGTGGAAAATGCTCCCCCCTATATTTATGGATTAACACTTTCCACATTGTATTATTGTTATTTTTTATGGTATTTATGTTATTCTTGTGCTTATGGCTTATATAGATTTTTAAGAACATTTTCTGTTATATTAATCATGGATTCCTGTACTGTGTTTATAAGTTGCTTCAACATTGCTCTTTATGGTAGGAGGTGATGCATACATTTAATTTAAAATTATAACAACAACAGCAGCAGCATTCTTTTCCCCACCCCACAGGGGCCAATCAGGGGGCCCCGAGAAGACCACAAGCCAGGCTTGAAGGCAACAGTCCTTGTCCGTCCTTGCTTCTCAGTGACCTGTATTCAAGCACAAACTGTCTCTCCATAAGGGATTTCTATAATGGCTAGAAGTCACTGAAGAACCCGTCCTACAGGAATTTGTCTTTCATCCTTCGAAAGGCATCTGCGAGAACATTGAAGAGCCCTGCTCGCATCATTCATCTCATCATGTGTCAATGCAAAGACACATGTCCAACTATGCTGAGGCACATAGTTAACCTATGGAATCCACTGTCACAAGATGGATGCCACTGAAATTGAGTGGCCACCCAAATTGGATGGCTTTCAGTGGGGATTAGACAAGTTCATGGAGGAGAACGCTGTCAATGATGGCTTATAGTCCCCTCCACAATACATATAGGCCTCTGTATATCAATTGTTGGGGAGCACAGGTGCTATTGCATTCATGTCCTGCTTGTGAGCTTCCCACAGGCAGCTGGTTGGCCACTGTGTGAACAGAATGTTGGACCAGATTGACCCTTTGAGCACTCAAGTTCTGCCATTCACACGGATGGGAGGTTCTGGATCCCAACAGGCAATGTCCAGAGGCCCCTTCTCCAGAATTCTTTCAATGAGTGCCTGGCAGCAATGCCATTGTAAGTACCTACACATCCCCACAGAGACACTATATTGTTGCAGGGCATGGTGGGTAATTATAATAGCAGTTGCCTGGCAGTCATCTGAGGTTGGCTGTCAATGGCCCACAACCACTTGCTGTGGTGTTTCCATCCACTCATCCTAGGATGACCCTATGAAAAGGAGGACAGGGCTCATGTAACTTTAACAGTTGTAGAGAAAAGAGAATTTCAGCCAGTGTCATTTGTATGCAATTAGTTCCTGGTGAAATCCCCTCTTCATCACAACTGTTAAAGTTGCAGGGGCCCTGCCTTCTTTTGTATATGGTCACTCTAGTATAGTGCCTGCACCTTTAACAGTTGTGATGAAGAGGGAATTTCACCAGGAACTAATTGCATACAAATGACTCTGGCTGAAATTCCCTTTTCTCTACAACTGTTAAAGTTACATGAGCCCTGACCTCCTTTTCAGATGGTCAGCCTAATTCATCCCCATATATGTATGGAAATAAACAGGCAGAAGGATGTGGGCTGCTACCCACTGACACAGGAGACCCACATCAGCATGGGGAGTACTACAGCCCCCCCCCCCTTGCAAGGCTGCAGCTGGCCATGGCTGGTTCTAAGCTTGGTATCTCCTGACTCGGCCTCATCATGTCTCAGAGCAATTCATGAGGCTTTTAGTTCTGATACTTTAGAGCCTGGGATTTTGCTGGTCAGTTTTTGCCATTGCTCAGGCAGCAGCATCCATTGTGTCCCAGTTTCAGTGCTAAGACTGGAAATAGAGGGAGTTTCCAATTTCACTTTGTCCTGTATATGCCGTTCTTAAATTTTCAATTTCTTTGGGTGACCCTATGAAAAGGAGGACAGGGCTCCTGTCTCTTTAACAGTTGCATAGAAAAAGGAATTTCAGCAGGTGTCATTAGTATGCATGCAGCACCTGTTGAAATTCCCTCTTCCTCACAACAGTTAAAGCTGCAAGAGCTCTGCCTAGCATAACCAGATACAAAAGAGGGCAGGGCTCCTGCAGCTTTAACTGTTGTGATGAAGAGGGCATTTCAACAGGTGCTGCATGCTTACAAATGACACCTGCTGAAATCCCCTTTTCTATACAACTGTTAAAGATACAGGAGCCCTGTCCTCCTTTTCATAGGGTCACCGTACAATTGCTTCCATCCCAAAAATGGAGGAATTTGTGGATTTTGGTAAAATCTTCACCAAACCAGTCTGTAAGAAAGCAAACAAAATGCTCAGCCATCTGCATTGACCAAGTTCAGTAGATGCAGCTATTCCCTGCAGGGAGAAGACTACACTTTAGATGCCTGCTATGTTGCTGTTAAAGAGTAAGAGCCTGCAGAAAAAAAAGAGGTGACCTCATTTGGTGCCACAAATGTGGCTGAATACACAGGGACTCAATCCCATACTTTTAAGAATTAAGAACTCAAAGCCTCTAACCTGGATGAATGGATGTGTGCATTCTCTCCATTCTGGTCTTTCACATTCCAATTGTTGTTTATAAAGAAATCCATGAATGTTGCATAATTCTTATCAAAAATGAACTGGAAAAAAAATGTTCACTCATCTCGAGCTGAGATTAAGGAGGAGCGAATGGGCTCATCAACACCTATGTGCCTTCTGGAACGGGCGGGGGGACGATCCTGGCTTGCTGGCTTCCGGAATCCTCCCCCAGCATCCAATTGTCAGTGTGATGTCCGGGAAGGAAAGAGGGACATTCCGGCACAGCGTGTTATTTTTATTTTTTTTAAGTGAAGACGTTAGGCAAGTACGCTGGTGGGTACTTTTTTTTCTTTTTTAAAAAAACAACAACCGGGAAACTCGGCACCCCAACACCCCCCGAGAGCCATCCAAAGGATGGCGAAAATGCTGCCTCCCACCCCCAATGGGCATGGAGCCCCCCGGCTAGCTCCATGCCCATTTCCTAAGGCCACGCTACTCACAGGGAGGAGGTAGGACCCAGAAGCTGGTGCTACACCGCCTGCCATCCTCGGGGCTGTCCTGGGACCATGGGAAAAAATGGGATAAGTGCCATCCATTTTATCCCGGGGAAAGTGAGTGGTCATCTCCGGTTGACCCTGGGATCCCCTGTGCGCCATTTAGATGCACAGGGATGACCTCGAGCTGACTCCAGGATAAATGGAGGGTGTAGCCATGGCCAATGAGTGATGTTTGGGACGCTCTGAACATCATGCCCTCACTTACCCCCATCCCTGATTCACATTTGTGATTGTGTTTGCTGCTTGCTCTGCGTGAGCAGGAAACCTATGCAAATTGAGCCAAGATCGAATCGGAGAGCTGAGCAAAGCTCCCCAAATTTGCACAAATTTCCTCCATAGGCCAAAGTGGGACTGGTTCAGTCTACTGAGGAAATTTGCGCAAATAAGGAAATTTGTGCAGATCAAACTGGGAATCAGGAATGGAATGAACGTTCATTTGCAATTTTTTTTTTTGGTGGACACATGCTCGCACTTGCGCTCCAAGCTTGGAACAGGCTATGCTTGCATGGTTTGTGAGCAAAAATGAAATTCTCTTACATTCCTAGCTGAGACCCTTACAAGTTGCAATTTTTAGAGTTTCTACCCTGAAGCTCCGGATCATTGGATTGATCCATAAGGTATTTATTCAAATCCCGTCGGCCTAGCAGGAAAGCCAATGAGATTCTGGGGCAAAAGAGAGGGAAGCCAAACAATGATGCCACAATCCTTATGAGCCTCAGTCTTAGAAGATATTGCAACAAATGGATACATGAAACCACTGAGTGCGGTCATCCGGAGTTTTGGAGTGCGTTATCATCAGTACACTGATGACTTGCAGCTCTTCTCCTCCTTCTCATCTTCATCAGGTGAGGCTGTGGATCTGCTGAACCGGTGCCTGGCTGTGACAATGGACTGGATGAGGGCAAATAAACTGAAACTCAATCCAGATAAGACTGAGATGCTGATAGTGGCTGGTTCTGCTGACCGGATGGAGGGTGTCAACCTGTTCTGGATGGGGTTGCACTGCTCCTGAAGGAGCAGGTTCATAGCTTGGAGGTTCTCCTAGAACCATCTCTGTCATTTGAGGCTCAGGTGGCTTCGGTGGCTTCGGTGGCACAGAGCGCCTTCTACCAACTTCGGTTGGACAGAGATAACCTGGCTTCAGTTGTGTATGCTCTGCTAACCTCCAGATTAGATTACTGCAATGCACTCTACGTGGGGCTGCCTTTGAAGATGGTTTGGAAGCTGCAGCTTGTGCAAAATGCAGTGGCCAGATTGATAACAGGGACAAGAAGGTTTGACCTACCCTGGCCCGCATGCATTGACTGTCTATGTGTTTCCAAGTCTGATTCA
This sequence comes from Anniella stebbinsi, assembly GCA_029215795.1. Lineage (NCBI taxonomy): Eukaryota > Metazoa > Chordata > Lepidosauria > Squamata > Anniellidae > Anniella > Anniella stebbinsi. The sequence goes on along the minus strand of JARDYH010000003.1, from coordinate 265,994,541 downwards.
AGGTGTTGGTTTTAACCTATAAAGCCTTACATGGCTTGGGACCACAATACCTGATGGAACGCCTCTCCCAACATGAATCTACCCGTACACTATGTTTAACATCTAAGGTCCTCTTCCAAGTGTTTACTCCAAGGGAAGCTCGGAGGTCGGCAACAAGGGAGAGGGCCTTCTCTGTGTTGGCCCCCAAATTGTGGAACGATGTCCAACATTGTTATCTTTTGGATGCCAGGTCAAGACTTCCCTCTTCTCTCAGGCATTTATCTGATGAGCCTGGGTCTGTTTTTGTTTTTCAGGCTGCTCTTGTTTGTTAGGCTTATAGATTTTTAAGTTAGTATAATGGTTTTAAATGTATGTGTATATTGTATGTTTTGCAGTTTTAATTTTCGTATATTGTTTTTAATTTTTTTTAAAAATGTTTTAATCTTATGTAAACCACCCAGAGAGCTATGGCTATGGGGCAGTATACAAATTCAATAAATAAATAAATAAATAAATAAATAAATAAATAAATAGAGACTGTGTTTAAACCATGGTTATGTAGTCACCATGGTTTAGGAATAGTTCACATGGCACATGAAGTCGTGGTTTGCATGACATTCTATACCATAATGTTTAGCTCAAAATTCTTGACCACCGTGGCTTAGCGTGTTGTCTGAATAGAATCATAGAATCATAGAATAGTAGAGTTGGAAGGAGCCTATAAGGCCACAGAGTCCAACCCCCTGCTCAATGCAGGAATCTACCTTAAAGCATACCTGACAGATGGTTGTCCAATTGCCTCTTGAATGGGGTCAATATATATGTACCTTGATGCACACACACACACATACACATCTGGAGAGCAATAGATCATAACACTGATCTGTGGAATATATTATTTAAATCTCTTGAGCGTTATTCTTGAAATAAACAAGACGTTGAACATGGGTAGGAAATTAAAGTAGAACAAAATTGCAAACATTACTAAGACAATATTTTGCATTACCTGGTGCTTTTTTTTTAAAAAAAAGTTTGCATCCATATCATACAATTTAAATGTCTAGGCACATAAAAGACTCGATGACCTTCTGTTAGCTGGCTCCAGATTCCTCTGAGATCTTGCATGGCGTGCCATGTTATTGCACGTGAATAAGAAACAGCCTGGCGACCGTCAGGATAAACAAGAATATGGCTTCATGCGTGGCAACAGCTTGGGCTGGAGGTTTTTCTTTTTCTTTTTCTTTTTTTGCATCCACTGATCAAATGCTGAGACGTCCCTTGAACTGTCAGAACATGAAATGCGGAAGTAGCTCAAACGAACGGGACAAACCTCTTTGCGCCAAGAACGGTGGGCGCCCCTGGGTGAAGCCTGTCAGGAACGAGTTGAAGGCAGATAAGTCTATAACCTTGTAAAAGTCTAACAAGAGAGAGAGAAAGAGAGAGAGGTGGTAGGTAGGCAGGTAGGCAGGTAGGCAGGCTCCCAGAGAAAGGGAAGTGATGCTATAGATGATGAAGAAGATAATATTTCATCTCCCTCTGGGTCAACTGCTCTTTCAGAAGAATGGTGTGTGTTTAAGACTGCTGTCTTTCCAGACAGGCGACACCCCCTTCCTCCCTGACTGAGCAAAGGTCAGCCTAAATATCTCTCCCTGCTTTCTTATGCTGATAAATCCCTGCTTGCGGCCTTCACTCTTCCAATTCTTTCTCTCTCCCCTCTCTTTCCTGCATCCTCAAAAGACACAGCTTTGTCTCTCTTGTCCCCTCCCCCTTGGGCCTGGAACTGCTTCCCAGAATGCCTCTGGGAAGCCACCTCTCTTCCTTCTTCAAAGCCCTCCTAAACACCCACTTTTCCCATGAAGCCTCTGTCCTACTCTCCTGAGCCCCAAATCGTACTGCTACGAAGCTTGAGTTTGTCTTCTTTGGGCTCCGTCCCATCTACTGTTTTCCCCCTGGTTTGCCTCCACAATTTTGACCTCCATTTCATTAGCGCGTCAAGCTAATAGCCCCTTTTACGTGGGTTTGTGGTATTGGTGAAATCTCCATCTGCTTGTTCGCTCTTCCACCCCACCCCACCCCATCCCTTCTCCTTCCCCTTCCAGTTCATTGGTTGTGACATTGTGAAGGGCATGGATACCTCCCCCTTCTGGCTCTGGCTCTGTCGTCTAGCATTTTACCAATTTAACATTTCATTGGCTGGGTGCCATTTCTGTAGACAACGAGGGTGGGGCTAGAGCAGCGAAAGTCCATTCAACTCACTCAGCACAAGGCCGTTTATTCAACCCGGTTTGCTGGAGAAGGAGATGTGCCCCACTGTCCTCTTTCATCAGCAAGACCTCCCTTCAAAGCACATGCCCTCAACAAAGGACATAGCACGGCAACGGCAATGCACGGGGGCGGAAGAGCGCTTTCATCCTGTGTGGAGGCAAAAAGCCAGACTTTCCCCACCCTAGGAAAACACAGAAAATAGAGGGGAAGAGGTGGGGTGAGTACTGTGCTGCAAAACACCAAACCAGGCATGACGAGAATGTGATAAAATGCTGGTGTGATGGAACCCTTTGTCTCCCCATCTTACATTTTAGACTGTAAGCTTCTCTGGGCTGGGTTCTCTCTTTTTCAACTTCATAAAGTACAATGCATACTGACTTGACCCCGGGGCAGATGGATTTGGCCCCAGGCCTGGGATTCCACACCCCTCGCTTATGGATGTGTCATTTGATGTTTTCTAGTTCTGTTGTTTTCTTCTTTCAACCCTTCCCTTTGAGCAAAGCACATCCACAAGAACACTCAAAAGGCACATAGAGATCCAGTGTGGTGTAGTGGTTAGAGAGTTGAACTGAGATTCGGGAGATTTGGATCTAGTCCCCCATTTGGTCATGAAGCTGACCGGGTCACTTTGGGCCAGTTGCAGAGTCTTAGCTTAACCCACCTCACAAGGTTGTTGTGAGGATAAAATGGAAAGGAAAAGGAGGACCATGTAAGGCCATGTCTTCATGGGGGATTTTTCCCAGGGTCGTCCCTGGGTATCCAAATGATGCAAAGGGTATCTTGGGAGCAGGCAGGGATGACCCCTCAATTTCCCCCACCATCCTGGGATGATCCCGAGGACTGCGGGTGTTGTGGCCGCCCATCCCGGCTTCTTCCCTCCTCCCCGTGAGTAGCAGGGGTCACACAAGGGAAGGAGATGGGTCAGAGGGAGTCCAAGAGCATTGGGGGTGGGGGGAGCAGGGTCACGACTTCTTATTTTTACTAGGGGATGATCCCGGAAGCAGGTAAGTCCAAGATCGCCCCCTCCTTCTACGCCCTTAGGTGTAGAAAGGGCCTAAGCTACCTTAGGTTCCTTGCAAGATGAAAAATAATGGGATGTAAATGTAAATCCAAACGGAGGGGTGGATAAGAAATCAATTATTATTATTATTATTATTATTATTATTATTATTAACAAATACACAAATAAATAAATAAATAAATGTGACAGATGTGTGTTTGTGGACGTAACACACATTGTTCCTACACGCTCCGTGAAGGACACTTGCCCTCAAGCCCTCGCAATTGTGGGTGGCCCAATGCCTTTTGGGATCCCACGGGGAAATGCAGAGTGCTGCTGTCAGCGGACGACATGAAGGTACGTTGGATCCTTACGAGGCACAGTTTGGGAACCAAAACTTAAAGTACTAGAGAGTAGGTGCCATTGAACCTAGGAGATGTCAGTTCTCGGTAGGCATGTACAGGATTCCAATGCAAGGTAGCCAAAGTCCAATTTATTAAGCTCAATTTCTTCTTTCCTTTTGCATGACAAAGGGAAACACAATCTCCTTCCCAGCTTTGACAACAAAGCATGAAAAAGAGCAGAACTTCCTGAGGTCTTCTGAAAAAGAAATATGCCTTCCTGTAACCACAGACCCCTGCTCTTGAAGATTTTTTTCTTCTTCCTGCCCATTTTTGGCTTCTGAGAATTCTAATTTCATCCTTCCTTATTAAACACAACACCTATCTTTACACTGCTTTAGAAAATGAAATAAAAGACAGGCCTGATTTATTTCTGACACATCTTGGTGGATTTCTACAAGATAAGCGAGTGTGCGAGCCGCACATACATGTTGAAAATGCAGTTTTCCTGAGAATGGAGGCAAGTCAACTATGATTTTTAAAAAGACCAGGGCAGAACCCACATTGCCTTATAACTGTTTTTTGTTTACAGTTGATGGAGTGCTTCTAATAATCCTTAGCAAGGTACCACGTCATGGGGAGAGATACATGCAAGATGCATGTTGTTCTGTTCCTGCCTTTGGATTGACAGATATCTGTCAGAAGCAGAGACTGTGTAGACACAATCCTTAGGGATGGGTGAACTCCCCCAGCATCCTGTTTGTGCTTCACTTGCTGGACTCCTGCCTTTTGCCTTATCCCGGTGGAGGACCCGGCGGTGGTCCGGGGGTGCCCAGCGAGAGCTCACAACTTCTTTTTAATCGAGTCATCTTTATCATAGGGTCAGCCTAGGTCATAAAAACAACAATCCCTCTGAAATGGTTCAAGGTTTGGACCAACTTGTTAGAGAAATAATGCATGTTTGACCCTCCACCACTTGTTGAGGCACTTCCAGTGCTGGAGGTAAAATACTTCAGAATTTCTCCTTGCCCCAGAGAACTTTGCAGGAAAGACTGCCTGAATTCCAGGATTTGAGAATGGGCTTGTAAAACTGAGACTCAGACTGTATGAGAAATTCAGTTCAGTTCATTTTGGACCAGGATTTTAGGCTTTTCACACCTTTCAGACAGAGCAGAGAGTTGTCACCGAGGCCCTTTCTATACCTAAGGGTGTAGAGGGAAGGAGGGGGAGGATCGTGGACTTAACTACTTCCGCAATTCTCTTTGGGCATCTGAACAGGAAGCATGACATCCCGGAAACAAACAGGGACGTCACACCCGTCGCCCCACCATTTTATTTTTAAAGCTGCAGGAGCCAGGAGTGGAATTGCACTCCTCCATAAAAGTAAGTGAGAAAAAAAAGCCCTGATGCCACTCCCCCAATGCCCCTGGACACCCCCGCCGGACCAGCTCCTTCCCTCTTACTGACCTTCACAACTCGCAAGGAAGAGGGACGGGAGCCCACACCGCCCACTGTCCTTGGGATTGTCCCGGAACTGTGGGGAAAATCAAGGTAACCAAAGTCTTGGTTATCCCATGAAAATGGAGGGGTCATCCCTCCCTGCTTCCGGGATCCCCGTGTGTCATTTGGACACCCAGGGAGCACCCAGGGATGACCCTGAGAAAAAAGGCCAGTGTAGACATGGCCTTGGACACAATCTGAGATCTTACTCTATACATTTCCAAGCTTGCCATGTGATTCACCTCCGCAATGCTTTTGACATCATGTGCAAATTTGAAAAACGAGCATGGAAAAGGCACACTTTTGAAAAATGCGCACAAATGGGCTTTCTTCAATGGGGGAAGAATGCATACATTTCAGAAATCTGCACAATTGATACAGACATTTGAGACAGTGTGGTGTAGTGGCTAGAGTGTTGTACCGGGAGTCAGGAGATCTGTGTTCTAGGCCCTACTTGGCCACAGAAGCTCATGGGGTGGGGTGACTTTGGCCCAGTCACAGACTCTCAGCCCAACCGACCTCACAGGGTTGTTGTTGTGGAGGATTAAAAATGGAGAGGAGGATTATGTATACCAACTTGGGATCATTAGAGGGAAAAATGTGGGATATAAACGTAACGATCAAGAAATAAATAAAATAAAGAAAACATGCACTAAAATATGGATGGCTTTTCGTGCAAAAAGAAAAAAAAGTGCAGCTCACACTCTGATACAGACTCAAGTAGGAACAAACTTTGAAATGGAATTCAGAGAAATTCAGCAAGTTAAACTTTGACTGATTCATACACCTTTAGCCTTTATGAAAAAGACAGACAGACAGAGAGAGAGTGAAATACAGATAGAAAAACACTGTAGTGCTACAAATTGATAGGCCGGCTCCACTGTCATTTATAGGGCATTTTCGGAGGATAATTCAGGCCTTATTTTATTTTACTTTTTATTTGTTTTAAGCCAAGTCTTGACTTTGGTAGACTAAAGACACCAGCTACTGTCTAGCGATGGGTTTCCGGAGACGTTGGCTTCGTTGAATAACAGAAAAGCTGTTAGGAGCTGCAGGCCTAAAATGGAAATGGAAAGTCCTGGGGGAAAAAAAAATGAAGCTGAACTGTGCGAGCGAATGGCCTCTTCCTTTAAGCCCCATGAAATATGCCCGTATAAAAAGCCAAGAGTAAACAAAATTCTCCGTTTAACAATCTCCAGGCCCTTTTAGCTTTCCACAACACTGACCCCTATAGCTGTAACCAAGTGATATGGGTGAATAACAGAGCGGCTGGAGAAAAGTACAGTCTGACCCAGCCGCGACCTTCCTGCAGCCAGGTGCCAGGGAAGGGGGCGTAACTTCAGTCTAGTGCATTCCACTTGAATTTTGCTTTTGCTTCAAGGGCCGATCGAGGGTCTCGGGAAGCAAAAGGAGGACGGGTAGGGGGGCGGGTGTGGTTCCTTCAGGATTCAGGCAAGGATTCCAAAAGGTAGATGCGAGCTGTTTCTAAATTGTTGACTAAACACTGATATGGTGGGGCACAAGGGGAAGAAGAGAGGGCTGGGATGCGTTTTCTGAAATGAAAGGAGGAGGAGGGACTCTCCACCACTAAGCACTACGATTAAGCACATTCCTGCAATGTTTATCGGGAAGGTTAGAGGGGACGGACGTGCAACGTGGAAACAGGGGGCTGATTTGGACATACAACTTTAGATCCAGGTCCTAAAGGTGATGGGGAACAGGACTTTGACCTGGGCCCTTTCTACACCTAAGGGTGTAGAAGGAGGGCCTGGGGGTGATCCCGGACTTACTTGCTTTTGGGATCGTCGCCCACTTTCTACACATGGAGCGCAACGTCCCGGAAGCAAACGGGGACGTCGCGCTTGTTGCGCCTGCCATTTTTTTAAAGCATTGGAGCTGGGAGCTCCGATGCAAAAGTGAGTACAAAAACAAAAAAGCCCCCACCCTGCTCTCCCCAATGGCCCTAGGCTCCTCCCGGCCCAGCCCCTTCCCTCTTGCAGACCTGGCTACTTGCGAGGAAGAGAGAAGAAGCCAGGATGAGCACCCACATCACCCACGGTCCATGGGATTGTCCCGGGACTGCGGGGAAAATCTGATTTTTCCAGGGGTTCTTTATCCCTGGGAAAACCCGTGCTTGTCCCCCTCCCCGCCCCTGGGAGTCCCTGTGCATCATTTGGATGCACAGGGAGCACCCAGGGACAACCCTGGGGAAAAAAGTTGGTACAGAAACAGCCTTGGTGTCATAACTTAGGCTGATCAGATAAAATCCAGGTCAGGGCTCATGTAACTTTAACAGTTGTAGAGAAAAGGGAATTTCAGCCAGTGTCCTTTGTATGCAATTAGTTCCTGGTGAAATCCCCTCTTCATCACAACAGTTAAAGTTGCAGGCACTATACTAGAGTGACCATATACAAAAGAAGGCAGGGCCCCTGCAACTTTAACTGTTGTGTTGAAGAGGGAATTTCACCAGGAACTAATTGCATACAAAGGACACTGGCTGAAATTCCCTTTTCTCTACAACTGCTAAAGTTACATGAGCCCTGACCTGGATTTTATCTGGTCACTCTATCATAACTGAGCCAATGGCAGTTCTTTGAGCTGAACAAGGAGCCAAGAACTAGAAACCAGGGGATGGGTCTGGAGTATGTTTGGAGCCAAGGATTGTGCAGGAAGAGAAACTTGCCACTCAAGCAAGGTCAAAGTCCCAACAGGAAAGGTGTTAAATGCCTTCTTATCACTGGCAGTTCCAGAGCCTGTGAGTACTTCATGGTCAGTAACATGTTCCGCGTTGCAGTTCTGATTGCGGGATGCATGGAATAGTACACTTCAGTACCTCTATAAAGCAGCAGTGTGACTCCTGCCTTTTATATACTGCTTTCATACCACTTTCATAGTGCTATATCCTGCTTGGTGTAGATTGGGCCTAGGAAAGGCTAAACTAGTGATGTTCAAAATCACGAGGATTCTCCGAAAATCATCTCACCGCTTGTCTCAGGCCGGATTCATATTCATGTTGGCGATTGCTGCTCACTCTCTGTGAATAGGAAACTTGCCCAAATCAGGCAGTGATCAATCAGGAAATCTGTGTAAGTTCCCCCAAATTTGCACACTCATCATAGTTTGCACAACTTTCCTCCCTAGATTAAAGTCAGGCTGATTCAGTCTCGAGAGGGAATTTGTACAAATCGAACTGTGCACCAGGAATGAACATTGTGGCCTGGACTGAGCACTAGTTACTTTTCAGGGGGTCACAACTTTCTCAGCTCCTCCCATCGCCTACACAGTGTGGCGAAATTAGTACAGTATTGTGCTGAAAATGACTCCCACATTTCTTTTGATCATTCTCATGATTCATTTTCGAAATAAAAGAAATTGGTTTTGAAAAGAAATTCAAAGGAGAAGAAAATTTCAGAGAAATTGGCAGTATTCGGATGACATTTTAGGCAACGGAGGTGTAAATAACACATACTCACCATGTGTTATTTTGCCGGTGCTTTGCACATGACATATTGCCCCTCCCCCATCACACAGCTGAAAGTCCAGGCGTCCTTCTGGGCTGCTGCGTCTCTTCCCTCCCCCCTCCCTCAGTCCTCCAACTGTATCCCATCATTCACCGCAAGTTCTGCAGGCTGTATCGGAGCTGCTCCGGCCTGCAAACTCTGGACCGATCTACACTAAGCAGGATACAACACTTTGAAAACATTTTGAAAACTGTACATGGAATGTGTCCTGGGCCCCAACAGTTGTCACTACTGTTATAAACCGTTATAATAATAATAATAATAATAATAATAATAATAATAATAACAATTTATTTCTTACCCGCCTCTCCGTCTTTAAACCATTTTAAAGCAGTAGTGTAGATAGGCTCTCTATGACCAAGTGGAATAACAGATGGAGAGAGGGGGGGGTTTCCCTCCACACGAGACTTTAAACAACGGATTTTGGGATAAACAACGTGCAAGCCCATTGTTTTTCTCCATAGTTTAATTGCCCAAAATAGCATACAGTCAGTTGTGTGTGTGTTGTGTGTTGCCCTCCACATGGCACAATAAGCAACACAACTGACAGTTACCTCTTCCCCCCTCTGTTGATTATCATGTCATCCAAAACAGGCCATTCTCATGGGCTGGATGTTTGTGCTTACCTGACTGAACAGGTGACTGAGCAGAGAGAGGCTGTTTTCGCACTACACAATAATCAACGGAGGGGGAAATAGCGTACTGACCGTGCGTTAGGTAGGCGGTGCTCCCCACACGTCACGCTGCTCTGCCGTCCTTTGAGTGGCTGAAAGTTCCGGCATCCATCTTGGCTGCAGCGTCTCCTCCCTCCCCCTCCCTCGGTCCTCCAGCCATATCCCAGCATGCACTGCAAGTTCTGCCGGTTGTATCAGAGCAGCCGGGGGTTGTCGGCTGCTCTGGCTGACAGAACTCTATGACCAAACGGAATAGTCCACGGAGAGAGGGGGGGTTGGTTTCGGACAACACTTTAAACAATGTGCTTCAGGATAAACAGCGTGCAAGCCTGTTGTTTCTCTCCGTTGCTTAATTGGGTGGAATAGCGTACCATCAGTTGTGTGTGCATGGTGTGTAACCCTCCACGCAACACGATAAGCAACACAATTGATGGTTGCGTCCTGTATTTCATGGTGCAATAATCTCTCCTGCAGCATGTAGTATCCTCAGCTGCTCACATTGCAATTGCAGCCCACATGTAGATATCATGAGGTAATTCCTGGCATAGGGCTTTTCCTGTTCAGGAAGCCAGGGCAGCATGGGAGGCTGCAGATCAATGGAGAGACATGTAATAGGAATAAAACACACACAGCACCCTTGACTGCCTCACAGAGCTTAGGTAAGTTTGAAAACACCACAAAACTAAATTATAAAACACTCAGAGAATGTGGCAGAACAGCGGAAGCCTCTTTCATGCGGTAGAAGGACTATCAGGAAACTGGAGGACAGATTTTGGCTGATCACTAGTCCCTGGAGCGACCCCCCCCCCCCCCACACACACACCTGCATTGTGGTAGGCTGACCCTATGAAAAGGAGGACAGGGCTCATGTAACTTTAACAGTTGTAGAGAAAAGGGAATTTCAGCCAGTGTCATTTGTATGCAATTAGTTCCTGGTAAAATCCCCTCTTTATCACCACAGTTAAAGTTGCAGGCACTATACTAGAGTGACCATATACAAAAGAAGGCAGGGCCCCTGCAACTTTAACTGTTGTGATGAAGAGGGAATATCACCAGGAACTAATTGCATACAAATGACACTGGCTGAAATTCCCTTTTCTCTACAACTGCTAACGTTACATGAGCCCTGACCTGGATTTTATCTGGTCACCCTATGCTTAGCGGAGTCTTTCCCAGCTAAGTAAAATCTCAATGGCTTTTCCTTCAGATCAGATTTCCCTAAGTTAGGCTGACCAGATCCTTTTCATAGGGTCAGCCTACATTGTGGTGAATGCAAAATGGGGGCCAGGCTGCCAATGCTGTTGATGCTGTTGCCTAGGATGGCCATATGAAAAGGAGGACAGGGCTCCTGTGTCTTCAGCAGTTGCATAGAAAAGGGTATTTCAGTGGGTGTAATTTGTATGCATGCAGCACCTGGTGAAATTCCCTCTTCATCCCAACAATTAAAGCTGCAGGAGCCCTGCCCTCCAGAGTGACTAGATACAAAAGAGGGCAGGGCTTTTAACTGTCATGACGAAGAAGGAATTTCACCAGGCGCTGCATGCATACAAATGACACCCGCTGAAATACACTTTTCTATGCAACTGTTAAAGATACTGGATCCCTGTCCTCCTTTCCATATGGCCACCCTACTGTTGCCACTTGCAGAGGTAGCACCCCCCCCCCACCAAAATAAAAATAAAACCCTTAGGGGGGAAAAAGAGAGAGGAGCTGTACTACAACCCCTGCCAGTGGTGAGCCTTGCCTGTGAGAAACTGCGGAGAATGTCTCCTCCCTTCTAGAGAAATTCAGGGAAATGGTTTTCCCAGTTTATCTGCCCATAAATAGTGTGGAGCATTGTGAGAGGCCCTTAGTGAACAGCTTCAAATAATACCGGGATACCTCAGAGGGCTGTTGTAAGACGTACTGCAATGCTGCTTCTGTTGTTGTTGTTGTTGTTATTATTATTATTAGACAATCAAGCGAGTCAAATCAGGGAAGAAGGCAGGGAAAACGTTAGGGAAAAAGTCCATTCAAACTTGGCCGTTTTCCCTTCTGAAACCGATGCCGCTTCCTTGAATTAATTGGCTATCCCAGGCAACCTCAGGATATAATATATTTGTAATTGAGGGGCAGAAGGATGCAGCATGAAAAGGAACAGGGCTGAGGGTTCGGGGGTGGGCGTTGGGCAGACAGGAGATGCTCCGAGGCATTTTCGACAGGGCCACAGTTCACTTTTCTATTCATTCCCATTGTCTGTCATCGCTGTACCAGACACACTCCATTCATGGCCGTTCCCCTTGCTGTTTGTTGTTAAGAATGAGCTGCTCAGGGCAGGAATGTTTCCCAGACGGAAGGTCAGCAGGTCAGTCTGGACCTCTGGACATTTGCGCCTCTGAACGTGCAGACATGTCATGTGAAAAACGGGGTGAGCCTTTGGGAGTCGGACGGCAAGTGTGTTTGTGGTCATGCCGCAAAGCGCAACTTAGATCATAAGCTCAGGTCATTTGCTCTGAAATACATTATGAGAAACGCCCAGAAAACTGACAATGGTGGACTTGCAGGCTTTACGTTTACTAACATTGTCAGAAATTCTCTTGGGAGTGTGTTGTCAGCTTTGCAGAGATCTGTAAGTGTGTGTGTGTTGTGTGGAAGTGCATGTATGTTTCTCCATGTGTGTATCCTGAAAAGCAGGTTGACTGTAATACTTTCATGCTACGTGGAGTAAAACTGTCACTGAAACTTCTATTCCAGATTAGAATACTCAAAATTCGTCTCTGGAAGACAAAAAAAAAAAAATAATAATAAGAAAGAGAGGGGGTGGGTAGGAAAAGAAAGAAACAAAGAGTGTGTTTAGAAAGTTTGCGATGGACTGGAAGAATAGAGCTACTTTAAAAAGGGCAAAAGGATACACACACTCTCTACACTTTTGACAGATTAGAGGAGCTGTGTTTTTTGTGGTGATTCATGTAAACACTGATTAACTGTATGGTCTGAGAGAACGGCTCACAATTTGCTAGCTGAATTGCTCAGGATCCTCATCCGTCGAAACGAGTATTAATGAGAGAAATTTGTTTTTATTATTTTAGGAAAGAATGGGAGGTGAAATCCGATAAGCAAGATTTTACAAATATGGTTGAAAGTAGCTTTTTTTGGGGAGGGGGCACGGAATGCCCCCAAATCCCTTAGCACCACACAGGAACTCTGTCCTTTCTTTTTCAATGTAGCTGTTTTAGTCTGGAGGAGCATTTTTTTTTAGTTTTTTTGTTTTGTTTTTGCATTGATTCTTTCTTTCATTCCCCTCACAGCTGCTGGTGTTGCCTGTATTAGTATTATTTTAAATATATATTATAGCTTTATGCAGATAATGGTGTTTGCCTTCAGTAAAATTGGAGTGGAACTATAAAATGCAAACTCTTTAAAGAGACAAGTGAAAAGTGTGTGTGTGGTGGTGGTGGTGGTGGTAATGGTGTGTGTGTGTGTGTGTGTGTGTTTGAGAGAGAGAGAGAGAGAGAGAGGCAGGAGGAGGAAGAAAGATGCTGAGAAATGAACAAACAACGTTTGCTTATACATGTTCACATGCATAAGCAAAACCTTAGATCATCCCCCACCCCACCTGCTCCATCTCTTTGAAATAAAAAAAAACCCTCCCCAGATTTGAAGTGATGTGGCCGTTATTTGCAAATAATAATAAAAAGAAAAGGATACAGGCACTCACATATGGCAAAAAAAAAAAAAAACCATTTTGAAAATGTACTAAAGGGGCATTTCATGGAAGATATTTCAATTTCTTTCAGCATACATTATACTCGTGGAGTTTATATTTTATTCCCCATGTTTTTTTCATTCGACATATTTTACATTGTAACCAATCTCAAGCCTGGTCAATGTAAAAAACAAAAACCCTCATCGATCCATAAATAAAAAGACAGCCTATCCATTCAACCTTGTCACCGTTAAGGTAACACACTCTCTCTCACACGCACAGAGAGACATACACACAGAGAAAGGCAACAACATACAAAATATTTTGTCGCCTGTCGAAAGGAATTACCGATTTCGGACTGGTGAATTTTTTTATCTTGAAAACACGTTTTGATAATGACAGCCAAATGAATTCGTAGCAAACAAGCAAAAAGAGCAAAGAGTAGTTGGTAGTAGTTCATGCCGTAGAAGGCATCCCAGTAGTTTGGGAACGGTGTGGTATTGATTTGATCAGAATAACGACAGGTCTGTTCCTTTACAAAATAATATCGCCCCTTCTAATTCGGCAAGCAGACATCACAGCACAGGGGCGCATGATTTGGAATTCTCTGCATACTCTATCCCAACATGGCTTGGATTGCACGAACCATGGATGGACATGTCACTGTTGTACGTAATAATAATAATAATAAAAAGGCAAAGAAAAGAAATGAAAGAAATTTGCATAAAACAATTACCCCATGGACAGTGGCTTCAGAGTTGTCTAGACAACATCCTTTAGATGGTATCACTGACCTCAGACACACTAGGCTAGCTTTAAATTAGCAACGAAGAAGACTGGAGGGCTGTATTATGGTAGTTATAAACCATAAGAAGGTATTTAAATAGATAGATAAGACACATGCAAATCTGCCATTGCCATGACAACCATCTTGATATAGGTTTTCCATATGTAGCAAGGAGGGCAGAGCAAAAGACGCCAGGAGGGGGGTGGAATAGCATAGAACCTGTAAAGATAATGGACCCTGACAGTGTATTAGACTGGCTCCTTGGTCACTTATTAACTCTTAATAGAATACAAACTTCTGTAGTAGTACACTGCTCATTGGGTCAGAGAGCAATTACTCCTAAACCTCAGCCGGTGAGAATCTCAGCTATATGGTTGCACCTAATGTAGCAATTCTTCACAAATTGATCTGACTGATTAAAAAACACTTTGCGATTAGATGCAAATTGCTTAGCTGCTCAAAAGTGCTTGCCGAGAGAGGGTGACGAAATGTGTCATTTTCCAGACACGTCTCTATTTCCTTTAGTTGATGGTATTATTATTATTATTATTATTATTATTATTATTATTATTTCAAGTACGGTGAGGGTTATTATTATTATTGCTCCCAGCAGTCAAATGCTGTGAATCTGAAATTCTTCCTATTAATTAGCTTCATTCCATGGGACAGCTGCTCTCAAAATTGAGGGGAACATTTCACACCTCAAACAATAAGAGGCAGATTATTATTATTATTATTATTATTATTATTAACAATAATAATATTGCTACATTATGAATTGGGTTTTTGTTTCTTTGTGAATTTCAGTGGGCTGAACAAGTTGTAGTGGATCTGATTTTTGTTTGTTTTTGAAAAACAAAATGAAACAAAGATGATTTATTTTTAAGCCCCATTTCATCACACACGTGAAAAGTTATTTCATGAGCCTCTTCAAGCACTATGGAAGCCTCTGTTTGGGTGCTGAGGAATAGAACTGGATGAAAAATTTCTTTCAGTTCACTTTTGATAAGAACTCATCCCAATTTCAAAATTCTTCACATTCAGGGCAAAACTTTTTTTTTAAAAAAAATGAACATTGGAGAAACCAAAATTTCAAGGTCTTTCATCTATCTGGGCGAAGAGGTTTGGGTGTCTTAGTTTTAAAAGTCTAGGTTCAAATCCTTGTGTGCTTAATTGGTTTTTTTTTAACAACTCCGAAGCAGGCAGGTACAATGTGGTCATCTCCAGGCAGGTGGGCGAGAAATTCTTTTCAATTTGGTTTTGAGAAGAATTTCCCCAAATATGCAACATTCTTCATATTCAGAAGAGAAAGAAAATTTGAAATTGTGCCAACTGGTCAGATCTTTCCATTCCTACTGAGGAAGATTTCCTTGTCTTATATTCTCAAACTGGAACTAAATTTTGATGTGGGGCTCAGCGGGAGAGCTGGGGCAGGTGGACATGCCTGAGCCCCTGCGTAGGTTCTCAGAGCGCTCCCATCTGGATACATGTTACCAGAGGAATTTGATCTTCCTGAATTCTGATGTAGATTAACTTGAACATCATTTTCTCTCAGGCTTTTGTGCGAATTTGAACTTCATTGCCCACCGGCTTTGAGCCCTTCCTGAATAGCGTAACACTGTTCTTGTTAAGAATGGTTCAGAAATTTGCACCGTCAACTGTTTAGTTTAAGAATTCATCCTGTTTGCACCTTCCAAACCTTTCAGCGAGATGAGACAGAGTTGTGTTCTGAGATTTACATTTTTGCAAGCTTTGCGATGCACCTCAGCTCGGGGGTAGGCAGGGGGAGGGGGAATATGCACCAGAATGAGTATATTAGGGGAAAGTGTGCACAAACTGAACATGTTTCAGGAAAATGCGCGCGCGCGCACACACACACACACACACACAGAGCATTTCAGCAATGTAAAGTACTTGAAAAATTATTTATTTACATTTTATTTATTGCATCTCTACACTGCCCAATAACCGAAGCAATTGTACAAATGTGTACAAAAATTGTGTATGAATTTCCTGATGATTTTATTTTAAAGTCCATAAGTTTATGTGGAAATGGGACAGAATAAACTCAACCTAAAACAGTAACAACAACAAAAACTTCAACCATCTTGGTGAGCCCCAGATCGACAGATCCGTTTTGAGATGAGGCTTCATCTCAAAACAAATGCCAGAACATGTTTAGAAATGCCTATTTTGAGGTAAAATCTGTTCAGATGTATGCATTTTGAGAGGAACTACACATGAAACTTGTATCTGAATACATATTTAAGTATGGCTTCCCATGAGGATTTAAAATAAATAAATAAATTTGCATTAAGGAGGAAACGGGAAAGAACAGACTCATGACTAAGGCCCTTTCTATACCTCCCGGTGTTCTGGGAGAGAGGGGGAGGCTCTCGTGATATCCTGATCATGAGAGCCTCCCCCAGCATACACACATGGCGTGTGATGTCCAGGAAGGAAGCAGGGACATTGTGGCCACCATTTTTGGGGGGAGTTGAAGCAGCGGGGCCAGTCATGCAAGGCCCTGCTCCATCAAAAAAGGTAGGTAAAAAAAAATCCCCTGAAATCCCAGGCCTTACCCCCCCCCCCCCCATTCCATGGATGGTGAAAATGTACCCCCTCTCCCCTGATGGGCATGGAGCCGTGTGGCATGGCTCTGTGCCCATTTCTGGTGCTGCACTTACTTGAAAGTAAGCAGACACCAGGCAGAACAGCCGCCCACACCTCCCGCGGTCTCAGGACAGTCCCGGAACTGCTGGAAGATTTAGATTTTCCCAAGGTTTCTATATCCTTGGGAAAATCCATCTCCCTCCACACTGCCCATGGGAATCCCTGTGCATTATTTGGACACACAGGGATGACCCAGGGATGGCCCCGGGGAAAAAAGGCCAGTGTAGAGATGGCTGAGTATGTGTGAAAGTGACACAGATCAGAATAAAAATGATTCATCCATCTCTAGCAGCAGCAGCCAATGAGCATGAACAGTGAAGGGGAGAGACGGAGCACCATGCATTTTGTCTTAACAAATGTTATTAGGGAAGGATGGAGTTGGAGGTTCAGCTCCACCTCTTTTCAGGGGTAGCCACACATCACTGGTTCAGGGCTCAGCTCAGGCACATATCCGAAAGAAAGAAGGCACCAGTTCTAAGCGGGGCTGGTGAAGCCATGACAGGGGGCAAAGTCCCTGCCTCAGAATGCCGAAGGGGAGCAGCAGCAAATTGCACTGCTTGTCCACATCCTCGCTGGTGCTCTGGAAGGCCCAACCGCTCTCCCACCAGGGCATTTGCTCCAGGAAGAGAGTTGTGTGCTTTTTGAAGCAACTAACATCTGGAGAACTATGTCAGCCAGAGGAAGCTGCTGACATCTCCTGGGACACCACTCCCATGCCTGGATCTGAGGAAGGACCCCCCCCCCCCCTCAAAGCCAGCAATTTCAGCCTGACAGGCTCTCAGAAGGGCCACTTCCAAAAGCCATGCAGGTTAGAGGTAAAGACAGAAAGGGGAGGAGACATGGGTTTGGAAGGGGGTTGTGGCACACCAACATTTGTGCTCCCTCACCTCAGGTGGTGGGAGAGCTTACACCTGGGCCAGATCTACACCAAGCAGGATATAGTGGTTTGAAAGCGGCATATAAAAGGCAGGAGCCACACTAATGCTTTATAGCAGTATTGAAGTGCACTCACAACGGTTGGGGCCCATTGACACATAATAATAATAGTAATAGTAATAATAATAATAATAATAATAATAATAATAATATATTTATTTATTTATTACCCGCCTCTCCCAACGGATCGAGGAGGGGAACAGCATCAAACATAAAATACAAAACTGATTAAAACACATAAAACCAATACATCATTAAAATACCAATAAAACACCAATAAAACACTTTAAAATTAATCTGGGTAGGCCTGCCGGAAGGGATCAGTCTTTATAGATCTTTTAAATTCCTGAAGACTAGTGAGTTGGCGAATCTCTCCCGGAAGGTCATTCCACAATCTGGGAGCGGCAGAAGAGAAGGTCCTCTGGGTAACGGTTGTCAGTCTAGTTCTTGTTGACTGTAGTAAATTTTTCCCAGAGGACCTGAGCGTGCGGGGCAGATTGTAGGGGAGAAGGCGATCCCGTAGGTAACCTGGACCCAAACCATGTAGGGTTTTAAAGGTAATAACCAACACTTTATACTTCACCCAGAAACTGATTGACGGCCAGTGAAGAGATTTTAAAACACATACCACATACCACTTGCCTAGTGCTATATCTTGCTTGGTGTAGATCTGGCTCAGGGCTGGTTCTAAGCCCTGGAAGCACCTTGCCTGATGTAGCCCCTCTTTCTCTGTTTTGGACTCTAGTTGAGTCAGGGACATGCTCCAAGGTGCGTGTCTGTATGTGCGCATGGCAGACTGGTAGCTTGAATAATGAATTGTGACTGAAGTGTAGTTCACTGCCCCAACCACTGTACCACATTCATGACAAGTGTACCACATTCATGTTTCATTCAGTTTCCGGTCATAATTTACCCAGTTCTCACCTCCTGGACCACACACAGATTTGAATGCCATCTGCAGTCAAACTCTGTACATTTCCAACCTTGCAATGTGATTTGCAGACACCCCCCCCCCGCAAAAAAATAGTATTCAACTTTATGTGTTCATTCAACAACGTGTATAGAAAAATGCCGACATTGAAAACTGTGCAGGAAACTACGTGCACTTTTGAAAAATGTACGCAGACGTGTTTTAATCAATGGGAGAAGAATGTATACATTTCAGTCCAATGGATGCATACATTTGGGAATGTGAACACAAAAATTTGCACACATTTATACGCAAAAAGACAAATGAGCAAATGTCGCAAACTGATGAGGACACGAGACAGAACGAGCTTTGAGGTGGAATTCAGAGAACTTGAACAAACTCAAATTTGGCTGTAGGTACATCCCTTACTGCAGGTGAAGGGTTGAGTCCCATAACCCATTTATGTGTATATGGTTGGCAGAATTTTTTTTTAAAGAGATGTGTAACCATTCCAAACCTCTTCCAGCTTCCCTGGGAATTACAAAAATGATTTCCTTGAGCAAGAAACTTATGCTTATGCTTTTCTTCAGGTGAAATCCAGTGACAACGTAGGGACCTGGTAGAGAATTCACTAGACCCTTTCTGGGGCAAGCGCCACTGTGGGAGAGTGGTCAGGAGGGCTCTCCAGAGCACCAGCTGGAAGCCACAGCTGTGGCCCTCTTGGTGAGGATGGGGGGAGCAGTGCAATTTGCTGCTCCTCCCCCTCTGCAGCCTGAGGCAGGAGCTTCAGCCTGCATCATGGGTTGGCCAGCCCTGCTTAGAACTGGTACTTTCCTTCTTTTGAATACATGTCTGAGCTGAGGCCTAAGCCAGTGATGTGTGGCTGCCCCTGAAAAGAGGTGGGCAGGCAGGTTTCTGAGATCTTGGCTCATTCCCTGTCACGTAAAGGGCCGTCCCAATGGTCTGGCTGTCTAAAATGGCCCTCCCCCTTCACATTTACAACTCATCATTTGGTGTCCTGCTATGACCTAGCCCCTAACTACGTGTACAGGATTCTGTTGTTCCAAGACTCAAGGGAAGTCCAGGGGTTTAATTTCCCCCCCACTGGCCTGAGAGCTGCAGGAACAGTGCTCCACCCCCATGATGCCAGGAAGTGTGGGGTTTTTTGGAGCACACGCTTATCCCCAAAGTATGTTCAGCACCTTGGATAGCTCCTTTAGAGTTTTGGCTGGATCTGACTAAACCCCCAGAATGGACGAGACTAGATGGAGGCCTGTCCTAGAGGCACCACTTGGTTTGGGGTACCCCTGGGCAAGTTGCTTCCCTGGGGCTAAGGGCAAGTTCCCCCTCCCATTTATTTTACTTGTAGTTGGGGTACAATGGCAGCTCCTTCTCCTCCATGTAAGAACATAAGAACACATAGTCGAAGGAAGCACCACGGCAGCCAGCCGCGTGAGGCTGCGGCCCTGCAGTGCACCATTTTAAAGGAAAGCTATTCCTTTTTTCTTAACTTTGATTAGCAGGGAGCTCAACCAATCAGACACTATCTTTGGGGGGCCATGGCCAATGAGGTCACAGTAGTGGCAAAGGGGTGGTCTTTATGCCACTTTCTATTGCCATTGGGCGAGGAGGAAGGATACCTCTGTTGCTGCCCACCAGAAGGTCATTTGTGGCCATTCCCAAACCAGTTGTCTGTGGTCCGGCCCTGGTGACACCATTGACCCCTCCCAACACCAGTGCTAGCCAACCTTCTGGATGGCCACAGATACTATGGACTCCTCCCACATTGTCCAGAAATG
This sequence comes from Anniella stebbinsi, assembly GCA_029215795.1. NCBI lineage: Eukaryota > Metazoa > Chordata > Lepidosauria > Squamata > Anniellidae > Anniella > Anniella stebbinsi. The sequence goes on along the minus strand of JARDYH010000003.1, from coordinate 265,974,471 downwards.
AAGCTAAGGATGAGTGCTTTGCATTTTCTCAAAGTCATCTCTCTCTTTTCCCTTCGCTGTCTTTCCATCTCCCACTTCAGGTGCCTCATCCAACCCACTCCATCTCAAATTAGATTGTAAGCTCTTTGAGGCGACGAGCTTAATCTGGCCTTCTCTGTAGCTTTCATGGTACTATGTAAAACACCGCTATCCAAGAGGTCTATAGGCATACAATTGTATATGTGTAGTTACCATCCGCCCTATCTTAATCACCTGATTTCAGCAGGTAAAGTTAATGTAGAGCAGTCCTATCCCTAATGCATGGAGATAAGTTATGGCCGGGGGCTGTGCAGGAAGAAATCGGGTGGCTATGATCCTGCACCCCTATTGTATATGTACTGTGCAAACTTTGAGCTTGTCTACCCAAAGCTGTTAATATGATGCATCTATTTTTGGTTCCATCACAGAAGTGACATCTGAGCACTACATGAAGGGCATTCCTTTCATGTTTTTCTGCTCTGTAACCTCTACATGGCACTGTGGTATAGCAGAATAGCACAAATACACAAGTGAAAGCACATTTTCTTTTACAAATAATACCATATTTTTTTCCTGCTCTAAAAAAAACAAAAACAAACGCACAGCGCACAACACACAATGCCCAACACAAAACACAACACTTCCAGAAACTGCTCTTTCCACACAGAAGTGAAACTGGAGGGTCAGCACATCATCTAAAGAATGTACGAAACAACCTTGAGTATGGAATGATGTGCACACAACGAATGTCTCATGTAAAAAAGCTCTTTAAGGAATGGGTGCAGAACCTCTTCCAGCCTGAAGGTCAAATTCCATTTCAGAGAAGCTCTCAAGGTCTTCATTCCAGCAGTGGATGGGGCTGTAGTCAAAAGGGGTGGAGAAAAACAACAACAAAGAACCATATTTTAGCAGAATCCCAGCATTAGCTGACAGCTCTTACTGTCAGTAACTAACCCTTAGGAGAGGCAGCAGCACAAAATCCAGAAAACCATCAAGCAATCTATGGAAAGCTTTGGATATTGAGCAGTATAAAATGTAATAAATGAAGTGAACGGTTGTGGAATAAGGAAACACCAGAGTACTGGATTAAGACCCCTGGTATGCCAGACCTGGTCCACAGGTCTGAAGTTGTGTACCTTTGCTTTAGGGCATGGATGGGGATAGCTAAAAACTGGTAATATCAGGCTTTTGGGGGAAGGATCATATTTTTACTTTGTTTACTCTCTAACATTTTCCTTGGATCTCTGTTTTAACAAACTGGCCATTTCTACACCAGGCTGTTTGCCTGGGATGGCCCCTGGCTGGTCCCTGTGAGTTCAAATGACGCACAGGGACTCCTGGGGATGGGGGGGGGATGGCCACAGGATTTGCCCGGGATAAGGGATCCCTGGAAAATCCCAATCTTTCCATGGTCCTGGAAAGATTGGGCCCGGAAGCAAAACAAAATGGCAGGCACAATGTGCAATGACCTGGGAGAAATCCGGGTCATCACACTTCTGGTGTGTATTTGGGCAACGATCCTAGAAGCAGGTACTTCCAGGATCACCTTCCCTCTCTCCACACCCCTGTGGTGCAGAAAGGGCCTGTGTTTAAATGCAGCTTTGTTTCCTGATCTGCCTCTGCTGAGCAGTGATTTTATTAAGTGATCCCATTAAGTATTAGGTGAATGTCTCCAAAGTTTGTAGAGGTTATCCTTCTAAAGGGGGGCATTGCCTAGTGGATTTGGGGGTAGTTAAAGGGAGTGTGTGAGATCACCTTTGCCTACTGCTTCTGCTATATAGAACCTGTTTCCTCTTCAGAAATATGGCCATTTGGATCGGAAGCTGCTCTGAGCTAAATTATACTCATGATGTGGTCCTCACAAGATAATTAAAAGCTGTTATTGTACAAGATGTGTGCCTGCCATTCTGATCCATGCTTTTAAAAATAGTTTTGCCCAACCAAAATAGTTTTTTCCCCCGAAACCAAAAACTGGGCAAAAAGTAACAGGGGATCGAAAGAAAACACAACTGAGCCATGTGTAGGGATGAACTGACTCATCTGTGCCTGGCTTTTTCCTACTTTGAATCCCCCCCCCATTTATTTATTTAAAAACCCTCTGAAAGACCATATTATGTCAGTCCTTTTCCAGCACCACTGGCTGCCGGTTCAGGTCCAGGCATGATTCAAAGTGCTGGTATTAACATTCAAAGCCCTAAACGGCTTGGGGCCAAGTTATCTGATGGAACGCCTCCTCCCATATGTACCTGCCCTAAGATCATCCTCAGGGGTCCTTCTCCATGAGTCCCTGCCAAAGGAAGTGAGACAGGTGGCTACCAGGAGGAGGGTCTTCTCTGCTGTGGCACCCTGGAAGTGGAATGAGCTCCCTAGAGAGGTTCGCCAGGCACCTACATTATACTCTTTTAGATGCCAGGTGAATACTTTCTTTTTATTTTCTCAATATTTTAACAATCAATTTAATTTTTAACTTTGCTGTTTTAACTTTGTATTTTAAATCTTTATTAATTTCTGCATTGCTGCTTGGTTTTATCCGACTTGTGTTCTTATATTTTATTTTATACTATGTTTTTATACTGTTGCTGTTTTTATGTTTTGAATGGTTTTTACGGTTTTAATTTGTGTAAACTGCCCAGAGAGCTACAGCTATTGGGCGGTATAAAAATGCAATAAATTAGTAAATATATAAGTAGAAAAAATGACATAGCAGAGAGTAGGGATGTTAGAGAAATCAATTTGAGGAGTGGAATTTGATGAACTTCCTTAGGCTCAGCCACCCTGGACTTTGTTTTGGTTCCTACTATGGTGCCCAACTGGAACTGCAGTGAGTTGAGCCAGTTTGCTGATTTTCTGGACATTTTGCACATTTTTTTCCCTGCAATTTGCCTCAATGTCTGACCAATTTTGCACAAATGTCTGAGCAATTGATGCTGAGAGGCCTATAATTTGTGCAAATTCCTCAGAGATTTGCTCAAATCGCAAAACCTGTGGGGGAGGGAAGTCACAAAACGATCTCCTTTGTGCCTCTAACGTTGCAAAAATGGCCTGTTACAGCCACCATTTTGCGCAACATTAAAAATACAAAAATTACGGGGCCGCAGTCTTGCGAAAAAAATGGCAGCTCACATCAAGGGGGGGGCGGCTGCAGGGCATGCAGCAGGGGTGACTTTGCATGCCCTGCAGCGAATCCATCCATCCCTTGTAGCACATTTTCCCATGATGTACTTCTTTTCTTTTAATTCTGTGTTCACGTGCCTGGGAATAAGCCCTGTTGACATCAATAGTACCTACTTCTGAATAGACATGTATAAGATTGTGTTCTATGAGGGCAGTGCTCTACACACTTACTATCGAATTCAATGGAATATCTTTCTGAGTAAACATGATTGGATGAGATGCACCAGCTGAAACATGGCTTCTTTAAAACCAAACCAAACAAGACAGTAACACCCCCTCAAACAAATGTTTCGTTTCATTTTTAATTGTCGATTTAAACTCTTGGCATTTATTAGCTGCTTTTGTTGCTGCAAGTTGTTCTAAACACTGCAGCATAGATGTAACTCGGGAAGAAATGTATAACCAAGCACATAAACACATAACGTTCACATTTCGAGCCAAATTAGTCTTGCTGTTGTTCATTTTAGCACATGGAGTGATTTTGAATTCCTCAAAACAAAGAAAAATACAATCAAAACATCTCAAAAGCTTAAAGAAAAGATGCAGAATGTCCCAGTAAATGTGCAAAGTGCCAGGTATACTCTGGTTCTGGTTGATGTTGTTGTTCTTTTTAACAAAGCAAACCAGTGAGTTCCTTGGCTGCACTGTTAGATGTGCCAAAGGGGGGAAGGGACGGGATTTAGAAGCGCATAGCTGGCGCTCAGGATTGCAGCCTTTTATCTATAAACAAACGGGCTTATCGCCACTGTTTATGGTATGGCTAGCCTTGATCACAACCTTTATGTCTTTATTGCTTACATACCATTCCCTTGTTTATACGTCTGTACCAGTCGGCACCCTTGAACTTGGCCCTGCTGAGCCCCGACCCTTTCCTCTCTTGCTCGCTCACTCACTCACTCCGGTCACGTCTTCAATCAGTAAATCTGAGACAGGGGCTGGCTGATAGCCGAGCCGCGAGCAGGGCAATTAACACAGGCCGAAAGTGTCATTCACGGCATGGCTAAGAGAATCGCCGTCTGGAAATGACAGTCCTAAGTTCTGCCGTGACATCCAGGCCGGCCGGAGATTGCAGCAAGCGGCGGAGTAAAGGGCGGGGTGGGGGTGGGGTGGGGTGGGGGGAGAGAGAGGGAAGGGAGACGTGGAGATGTAAAGAAAAAGGCCAGATTGAGTCCCTTTGAAGGATTGTTTATTTCTCTGGATAGGGCTGCAGCTGGACAGACAACTGAATGGAGGCACGCTGCCCCCTCGGGCTGCTACGAACAGCCTCCACCGGGTTGTTGTTGGTGGGGGAAGCGTTGAGTATCCTGGCACCACATTGACAGAGTAAATTGGCCATAGCACATAACGGTGTGGAATGAAAAAGAAAAGAACCAAAGCTATCAGGAGAGCATCCAGTCCAACCCAGAACCCCAATTCCCTGAATGTAGACTTTTAGCCCCGTCTAAGACCACTTTCTTCCAAATCCCTTCTTTCGAATCCATCTTCCAAAAAAAAGCAAAAACCCTTCTCTCTTATTTGCTCCTTTCTCCACCTCTTTCCTTTCTGGGACGCATTTCAGACTGTAGGTTCCCCAGGGAAGAGAGCTGTCATCTTCTCTTTTGTAAAGAACCGGGCACATTGAGGGTGCTACATTATGAAGAAATAAGCTACCCTCCCCCATCTTGGTTGCCTGACTATGCTGGCTTTCCCTCACAGCCCAAACCACTGCAGTGCTTGCCCAAATCAGGCCTTTTGCCTCTGTCAGTGTCTAGTAGATTAGGGAAGCTGTGGAAATAGTTATTTTTTAAAAACAAACAAACAAAATCAAATGTGTGTTTCATTGTTTACGTTCGTATTTGAGAGTTTATCCGAAAGGAGATCTCCATCAATGAAATAGAATGCGGAAGTAAAATTGACAAAGGCCACATACAAGCTTCCTCTAAGTTGGCCCAAATGTTTATGGATCAAGTGGGTGAGCGCAAAACATTGATCAGTTGTGCTCCACCCTTGATGGAATTCTGCCTGTCCCTCAGCCAGAATATCATTTTCCTCTGCCCAAGACTGGTGCTTATTTAGTAGAAATGTTCCATACACTTTTGACGCTATGGCCAAAAGATATATTGACCTATAATGTTTTGGGTCCATTCTCTCATCCTTTTGATACAGGGGAATAATTATTAGTTCTGTACCAAACACTGTGACCATTCCATTTTTGGCATTTAATGGGGGGGGGGGGGGGATGAAAACTTGGGCAAAAGAGGCTGGAGAAGGTGAGAATTTTGGAGAATTTTCTCCTCGGGGACAGGGTTTCCACATACCTTTTTAATGTAGCCAGTTCTTGAGGGATCTTCTTTCTTTCTATTTATGTTTTAAAAAACACCCCCGGCATTTCCAGGAGCCCAGGAGTTCTTCTTGAATGCTTATTGGAGAGGGTGAGGTCACATGGTCTCCAATAGGCATTCACTAAGAATTGCTGGGATCCTCCAAATGCCGGGGGAATGGGTGGTGGTTTAAAAACAACAACAACAACAACAACTAAAAAATAGAAAGGACGCACAACTATCAGCTACACTTAAAAAAAGGTATGTGGAAACCCTCCCCCCCCCTCGAAGGAGAAAGTTCTCTGAATTTCCCTCCTCCCTGTGAAAGAGGCAGAAAAAACAATGCCTCTTTGACAGGGGGTGAACATCATGCGGCCCGGTAGGGATGGCTGCGATATTATTCAGGAATAAACGGCTGGTGTGGATAAGACCTAAAGTACAATTTTTTAAGCAATACAAAAAAACACCGTGGAAATTTACATTTAATGAGAGAGGCCGAAGCAAGAGTGCCCACTGAAAGGGTCTGTATTGGGTGGAGATAATCCAACCCTTCCATATGTTATGGCTTCTCAACGTGTACAATCCTCCAGCCGTATAGCTTTCCCTTAATTATAGAGCAGAATTCCTGCATCTTTGATAAGGTCTGTTCTGCCTGTGAACAAGAAATCAGGATCCAGCCCTTGAACAATCTTGGAGGAGAAGGCTAGCAATGGCTATTAAACCTGATGGTCATGTGCTACTTCCAGTATCAGAGGCAGTAAGTCTATATATACCAGTTGCTGGGGAATATGGGTGGGAGGGTACAGTTGCACCATGTCCTGCTTTGTTGGTCCCTGATTGACAGCTGGTTGGCCACTGTGTGAACAGTGTACTTGACAAGATGGACCCTCGGTCTGATCCAGAAGAACACTTCTTATGTTCTTATGTTCTTATGTTCAATGTCAGTGGGGCAGTACATCCTCTCCATGTTTGAGTTAGAATCAGTCAGAACTCTACAGGAGCTCTCCAAGGTGATAGTTTGGGTGAATCCAGTCCTCTCAAGCATTTTTCTCCCTCATAATAGCAGAACCTGACGTCATCCCATGAAGCTGATTGGTGAGAGATTCAGGACAGATAAAAGGAAGGCTTTCTTCACACGGCACAGTTAAAATGTGGAATTCACAACCACAAGATGTAGCGACAGCCACCCATTTGGATACTTTTAATAGAGGTTTGCATAAATCACTGGAAGAGAAGGCGATCAATGGCTACTAATCCTGATGGCTCTATGCTACTTCCAGTAACAGAGGCAGTAAGCCTATGTGCATCAGCTGCTGGGTGGGAGGATACACTTGCAGTTGTGTCCAGTTTGTGGGTTCCTGGTCAACAGATGGTTGGCCATTGTGTGAACAGACTGCTGGACTAGATGAACTCTTGGTCTGATCCAGCATGGATCTTCTTATGTTGTGATGCAGCCCAGCAGCATGAGGGAACTGGTGAAAAGGAAGTTGAAAGGGGGGGGGAGTCAAGAGGGTTAAATCCCTTCAAAATGTGTGGAAGTTATTCAAAACAAGAATAACAGAAGCTCAGCTAAAATCTATAAAATAGGTTTGGAAAGGTAGCACCAAGTGCAAGGGGTCACCAGCATGGTTAATTAGCGGTATCAAGGAAGCTATGAAAGAAAATAAGGCTTCATTCAGAAAATGGAAGTTTTGCCCAAGTGAGGAAAATGAAAGGGAGAAAAAAGCTTGCACAAAGGCAATGCAAGCAGACAATAAGAGATGCAAAAAAGCCTTTTGAAGACCATGTCACCAAGAATATCAAGGCCAACAATACATAATTCTTTAAATAAATCAGAAGCAAGAAGCCAGCTAGGGAAGCAGGTGGACCGCTAGATGATGATGGAGTTAAGGGAGTACTAGAGGAGGACAGGGAGGTTGCAGAGAAGCTGAATGAATTCTTCACATTGGTGTTCACAGCACAAAATATTGGATACTTGTGCCTTTTCAGGAAGGGAGTATGAGGAACTGAGGCAATCAGTGGTGACAAAAAATGAAATTCTCAACCTTATTGACAAATTAAAAGCAAATGCCTCATCCCCTCGCCTGGCGAAGCCTGGGCGGGGGGGGGGGTAATTGTGGAGAGTGGCGAGAGAGACCGAGCATGGCTGCAGCTCATTGGCTGCAGGGTGTGGTGCCACGAGGGGAAAGGGGAGGCAGCTGCTGCATAAATAGGCAGTGTGGGCAGCCCTCCTCCCTCTTCCGATCTTCTTGCTCCCTCCCTCCCTCCCTCCCTCCCTCCCTTGTAGGCAGTATGGGTTCACTGGTTGTCCATTAAGGAGGCCGAGTAGGAAATTTTTGCTCATGGTCTAAATTGGCTGTGAGTTTTTTCGCCTACTTCATACTGCAAGACAGGGTGGGTGTGTAAATAGGTTAATTTGTTGGAATTGGTCACATTTGCTGGGTGTGGGCATCTAGAGTGGGGGAACATTGGTGAGCATTCTCAGGCACCCTTGGGGGTGATGGGTAATGCCAGAAGCCCCTGGCAGGGAGCCCTGCGGCACCTGATGGCAGGCCAAGGCTTACCTTTGAGGCCAATCCAACTCACCTACTCGGAGCCATGCGGCACGAGCAGGGCAGACACCAGAAGGCCTCCCTACCTGAATAGGGAGCCCGTGGAGTGGTGAGATGGTGCACCGCTTCATGGTCTAGAATGGCTCGCCCGATCCTAGATTGGCCTAGGAGAGGCCATAAAGTAGATGCCTGCTTTAGGAACTACCCCTTTGCAGATCTTTGAATAAAATATGGCCCAATTTTAAACCCAAACTATTGTCTCGTCTCGTTATTTCGCCATCCAGTTCACAAATAAATCACCAGGCCCAGTTGGTATCCATCCTAGAGTTCCCAAAGAACTCAGATATGAAACTGCTGATCCTCTGTCCAAAATATGCAACATGTTTCTAAGCTCAGCCTCTGTACGAGAGGACTGGAGGATGGCCAATGTAACATCACTGAAAAAAAAAAAGATCCAGGGGGATCTGGGAAATTACAGGCCAGTTAGTTTAATGTCTCTTCCAGGTAAATTGGTTGAAAGCATTATGAAAGACAAAATTAGTAAGCCTACAGAAGGCCAAAAAAGGATCAACACAGCTTCCACAAAGGGGGCGCGCACGGAGGAGCCGAGCACGGAGGAGCCGAGCACGGAGGAGCTGAGCACGGAGGAGGAGGAGGCAGCGCCCCCTTCTTCTCCACCTGGGATGGGTGAGTAGGTGGGAGACAGAGCTGCCTCCTCTCCCTCCGTGCTCGGCTCCTCCGTGCGCGTCCCCTTCTTCTCCGCCTGGGATGGGTGGGTAGGTGGGAGCTGCCTCCTCCTCCTCCGTCCCTCCGTCAAGTAAAGAAGTCCTCTAGTGCCCATGCCTTTCCCCAAGCCATTGCCTACTGGAGCCCCTTTTCTCATCCCTGAACGAAGCCCCCAGACCCAATTTGACAGCATCAGCTCTTCTAGGGGAAAGGGGGGGGGCAGAAGACGGGCTGTCAACTCAAGAATACTGTCAGGAGCTGGGGGGACCTGGACAGGTTTCCGACGGGTTTAGAAGCTGTGCTTCTAAAATTCATCACACATGTGAACCAAAGTGGTATGTCTAATGTGGAGAAATTTCAGAAACATAGCTTCAAGCGTGTAGTGGCAAGGTATTTTTGAAACAATGCCTATAACTTTTTTATTTTAAAAGTTAGAAGTTTGAAAGTTGCTCACGTTGTAGATGGATTAGGGGTAGTTGTCTGTCAGAAATTTCAGAATGATAGGTCCAGGCATTTGGTGGCTACGAATTTTTTAGATTAAAAGTTATAAAAGTTTTTTCCACAGAGGCTTGGGCTGTCAATTGCACCCCCCTCCTCCGCCTCCCCCTCCCTTTTTTAATCTGTCAAAGCTCAGAGTTTGGACAGATAAAAAAGGGAGGGGGAAGCGGGGGAGGGGGGTGCAATTGACAGCCCAAGCCTCTGTGGAAAAACTTTTATAACTTTTAATCTAAAAAATTCGTAGCCACCAAATGCCTGGACCTAACTTTCTGAAATTTCTGACAGAAAACTACCCCTAATCCATCTATCCATTTTTTAGGATATTTTTTAATGTTGTGTTGTTCTCTTGTTTTTAAAATTTTTAACTGTTGTGAATTTTTGTGTTTATATTGTTGTTGTTCCCCGCCTCGATCCAGAGGGAGAGGCGGGTTACAAATAAATATTATTATTATTATTATTACTATTATTAATTATTATTATTATTATTATCTACAAAGTGAGCAACTTTCAAACTTCTAACTTTTAAAATAAAAAAAGTTATAGGCATTTCTTTCCTCATTGTTTCAAAAATTAATTGCCACACAAGGCAAGCACCTATGTTTCTGAAATTTCACACACTTATCAAGCCATGTATTACCTGTAATGTGCCCAAGTTTCCTGTTTGTATCTTTAAAAATAAAAATGGGAGGCATAACTGTATTTACCCCACTACTACCCATTTTTCTAAAATTAATTGTCACACAAGGCAAGCACCTATGTTTCTGAAATTTCACACACATAGGTCCCCAGGTACCTCCTACAATGTGGCAAAGTTTCATGTGTGTATCTTTAAAAATAACAAAGTTATAGGCATTCCTGGTTTTTTATTAAAACATTAATTGCCACAAAACGCATGCACCAATCTTTCTGAAATTTCTCACAGATAACTATCCCTTACCAGTCTACAATGTGCCCAAGTTTCACCCTTCTATCGTTAAAAGTGAAAAAGTTATAGGCATTTTTGTAAAACAATACTTTGCTATGGGAAAAAGCATTCAAAATGGCGTCCGATCCGCCGATCCGATCCGGATCGGACCTCGGTGGATGGGATCAGATCGGAGGGTTGGTCAGATCAGATCAGATTGGATTTTTCTGATTTTGGGGCGGATCGGATTCTGATCGTGGATCGGATCCGATCCGATGCACACCTCTAGTTACAACAGCTTGGATTTTTTAGCCTAGGAAAAAAGAGGCCAAGGGGAGACCTAATAGAGGTGTACAAAATTATGCATGGTATAGAGAATGTGGATAGGGAGACATTTTTCTACCTCTCCCATAATACTAGAACCCAATGGGGTCATCCGATGAAGCTGACTAGTAGGAGATTGAGGACAGATAAAAGGGAGTACTTCTTCACACAGTGCACAGGTAAACTTTGAAATTCACTACCACAAGATGTAGTGATGGCCACCAATCTGGATTGTCTTCAAAGGGGTTTGGATGAATTCCTGGAGAAGAAGGCTGTCCATGGCTACTAGTCCTGAGGGCTATGTGCTATCTTCAGTATCATAATCAGTAGGGATGTGTATCATATCGTTAAAATGTCTGATAACAATACAATATGCTCTTTATCATGCATATGATTAACAAGAACCATACAATACACTTCCAACGATAATCATCGGAGATGATAATATCCAGCCCGATTATATCGGATTATCGGACTGCCATATAAATAAACCTATAACTTCTGTATTTTCAAAGTTAGAGGTTTGAAACTTGGTCACAGGGCTTATGGGGTATGCCTAAGTATGCTATGAAATTTGAGATTGATCCCTCCAATCCTTGATTTTATATGAATTTATTAAAGATCGTTTAAGTTCTGACAGGTCAGAATGACAGCTCGCCACGTGCGTTCATTCAGACCAGTCAAAAAGTTGCAGGATCTTTAATAAATTCATATAAAATCGAGGGTTGGAGGGATCAGTCTCAAATTTCATATACATGTTTAGCACACGTTACAACACATATGTGCCAAATTTCAGATCAATCCCTCCACCCCTGTATTTTCTATGAATCTTTGAAAGATCATGCAACTTTTGACCTGTTAGAATTTAAACGATCCTTAATAAATTCATGTAAATTCGAGGGTTGGAGGGATCAATTTCAAATTTCATACACATACTTAGGCATACCCCATAAGCATTGTGACCAAGTTTCAAGCCTGTAACTTTGAAAATACAGAAGTTATAGGCATTTTTTCTAAAACAAAGTCAGCTCTATAGAGCACAATGGTGCTGCAAATTAAATATCGTATTTCTGATAAGTATCGTGAATACGATATGGTTCACTTACGATATTATCGGAGATGATAAATTTTTTGGTCCAAAATTATGATAACGATATAATATGATATTTTCGGGTGTGCACATTTCTAATAGTCAGTAAGCCTATATACACATAGTTGCATTGGGAACATGGGTGGGTGGGTGCTGTTGCTTGTGGGTCCCTGGTTGACAGTTGGTTGGCCACAGTGGGAGCAGAGTGCTGGACTAGATGTACCCTTTGTTATATCCAGAAGAGGTGTTCTTATGTTCTTACAAATGAGGGTCCACAACCAGCTACTCCATATATGCACGTCCATCAAGGCATTTATAAGTCTCTTGCTTTTGCTGCCCATCCAGGCTTGCAAAAATAGAAGAGAAGGACATTTGAAGCACTTGGCAGCTCACCCCTTATGGCTGGTGGCCTGTAGTCAGTGCTGTGGATTACAGAATGTCCTAGTCTGTTATGCATAAAAGAGGGCATTTTGGCAAGTTTGCAACTGGCTGTCCATGAATGAGAACATAAGAATTTCCTTGCTGCTAGATAAGACAAGGTCTATCTAATCCAACATTCTGCTTCCAATAATTGCTGGATGCTCACAAGCAGGGCATGGTGATGTTCCCAGCTTCCCCCTCAAAACAAACAAGCAAACTAACAAACAATAAAACCCAGAGATGTCATACCCATCTGTTTGCATAGGGTGACTTGAACAGTTCTGTCTGGGCTGAGAAATGTAAGCAAAATTAAGGCAGGATGGCTGCAAGAAGCAGGCTGTGACATTCTTGAATTCTGCTTTCACCTAAACCTTTCATGACCGTGGGATGTGGTTATATCAGTTTTGTAAAAAGCCACTCACTTGGTCACCCCTGGTGAATAAAAATGATTTCCAAGTGAACAGCCAAGGGGTAACTGGAAAAGAGCAGATCCTTCCCTGCCCACCCCAATTAGATCGCCAATATGCCACAAACAGATGTATGTGGGGGAAGGAAGCCAGCAAAATAAAGATCTCAACTTTACAGAGATATTTTCAAGGCTTCACAGTAGGGATGTATTCAATGAGTTTTTCCTGGCTCTCCCCTCATCTTCATTTAGATTCCCACTCTGGCACCTGAGTCAGGCCATTTTGCAGATTTTCTCTGCATTTTGTGTGTTTCCCCCACAGGTTCCACAATTTGCGCAAAGGTTTGAGTGATTTGGGTAAATTTGGCCCAAATTTGTGCAAATTGCTCAGAAATTTGTACAAATTGCTCAGAATTGTACGCATTTTTTTTTCTGGATTGCAGAATCTGATAAAAATGTGTGCGTGTGTGTGTGTGTGTGGGGGGTAACCCTGTTCCCAGAGTTTGGGAAAAGCCCGCAGCTTTGCTTGCAAACACAAATCAAGCCCTACATGCCTCAGAGCTTTGGCTACGGGGTGGTATATAAATGTAATAAATAATAATAATAATAATAATAATAATAATAACAACAACAACAACAATGGATCAGATTTTCCAGTGATGGACATCCCTAGTTTACAGTAAATGCATGCATGTGAGCCCTATTGTGGAACAACACAATGCAAAGCAGTGGAGTGCAAACCTCTTGAATTTGTCGTTTTTTGTTTTTTGCTTCTTCCTGATGTGTTGTTGATGCACATTTTAATTGCTTGTCTTTGCTCTCTGCCAAGCTTTCTCATACTGTGAATATGCAGAGCAGGAGGCTGGTGTGACCCCGGGGGAACTGGAGTGGAGAGTGGATGTGGCCATAAAAATTACTAGGTGCAAACAAAGACGGCAGGGCTATCAGCAACACCTGGAGACAATTGTGCTCAACCTTCACCTATCTGTAAATCACCCCACCACTGGTGGTTGCCTTAGCCACATCAGACACAAAGGAAACAGCTGTTTAATTTTGTTTTCTTGAAAGGAAATGCAAATACTGAATTGGAGTTTTTTTTTTATTGAGATTGCTGCCATGGGCATACTTCCCTCCCCTTTCCCCACTTACTTTAAACTCAAACATTTTGCGAGTCCATCTAAGAGACAGTTCACACATGGGTCAGGAAGCCTTGTGCTCATGTGTCCACTACCTTCTCCACTGTGTGTAAAATCCTTTCAAGTGCACTTGAATATAAGGACCTGAATTCCATTTGCATGATTCATCCACCACTTTTCACCCCAGAGTTGGCTACTGTCAATGCTTGGGTTGTGAGAGAAATCATAGAGGTGGAAACTCTGATGTTCTACTGTTTGTGGTTGTAAATATATTGCAAAGTTTATTGTTTGTGATATGCATTTGTTTGTATCTTTAAAAAGGGCTAAGAACAATAACAGGTAAAGTAAATTATTATTATTATTATTATTATTATTATTATTATTATTATTTCTTACCCGCCTCTCCCTTCGGATCGAGGCGGGGCACAACATCAATGCAAAAATAATAAAATACATAAACTAATTAAAAACATATAAAATTAATACATCAATAAAATCAACAAAGACTTAGCTAGGCCAAAATGTACTTACTGTTTGTGGTTATAGGTCTTGGTAAGTATAGAGTGATTGGCTGGTTGTGAGGGAGTGCCTGGATTGGCTGGCTGTGCGCCCGAATGGAAGGTGAGTGTTGATTGGCTTGTTGGTTGGAGTGCCTGGATTAGCTGGCTGTGTAAGAGTGTGAGGAGCTAGAGTGCAAGTGGAGTGTATATACGTGTCTGACAGAGAGAGCTGACAGGATTGATTGGGGGGAGATTTGAGGGGGATTTTTGAGAGAGACCTTGAAAGGTATTTGAGAGAATTGAGAGACTGAGATAAAATTTTAGAGCATAGATCAAATGAAGAACAGCTTATACACATATAAGAGTTCTGACTGAAACCAGTAAGCATTGAAACCTTGTAACCGATGAGCAATTGAACTGAAGTAACCGTTAAGTTTGTTGACACGCACTTTCTTATTAAGAAATTTTTGTTAATTCACTCTCCTGGTGTGGAATGTGGGTGTGCTGGCGAAAAGGGAAAGAAGCACCAATGAAGTGGAATTGAAAAAGAGATGATCTCTGGTGCTAATGAAGTTGTTAAAAATTTGTTGCTGTTGTTTTATTGTTGAATAAAAAGCTCAACGTTTCGGATTTTGCAGTTCTTCCTCAGGAGCTGATAATAGAAGACAAGAAACAGTGACAGGAATGTAAACTCTGTTTTTGTTGGTGATACAATCTTGGTGTTCTTCTCTGCGTTCTTATGAAGAACTGCTTGACTCGTGATATTTTCGTAGGAAGGCAGAGAAGAACGCCAAGGTTGTATTACCAGTGGTCTGTGGGTGTACCCGAGAAGGTACTGGTGGCCGCGGAACCAAGAAGTTATCTGGAGGCCAGGTTGCTGGGCTGTGGGGGCCTAAATAGTAGGGATGTGCACTGGATCGGACCCGATCCACGATCCGAGTCCGGTCCAGTGGGAAATCGGATAAATTATCCGATTTCCAATCCAACAGCTGGATCCGCCGATCCAGTCCGAACCGATCCGAAAAGGGTCCGAACCAGTTCAGCGGATCGGCGGATCGGCGGGCGCCCACTGGCGCCCACCGCCGCTTCCATTGGCGGGCGCCAGCGGGCGCCCGCCGATGAAAGTGGACAGCGGGGGGGGGAGGAGGGGGGCCCTTACCTTCCCGGCCCGTCCGCTCCCGTCCGGCGCCGGCAGCTACTACCAGCGGGCTCCGCGGCCTGCTCCAGGGTGGCGCGCCGGGTGATGTCATCACCCGGCGCGCTACTTGAGAGCAGGCCGCGGAGCCCGCTGGTAGTAGCCGCCGGCGCCGGGCGGGAGCGGACGGGCCGGGAAGGTAAGCAGGGGGTGCATGGAGGGGAGGAGGGGGCGCGCGGAGGGGGGAGGGGGGCCCTTACCTTCCCGGTCCGTCCGCTCCCGTCCGGCGCCGGCGCCTACTACCAGCGGGCTCCGCGGCCTGCTCCAGGGTGGCGCGCCGGGTGATGTCATCACCCGGCGCGCTACTCGAGAGCAGGCCGCGGAGCCCGCTGGTAGTAGCCGCCGGCGCCGGACGGGAGCGGACGGGCTGGGAAGGTAAGCAGGGGGTGCGTGGAGGGGAGGAGGGGGCGCGCGGAGGGGGGGAGGGGGGCCCTTACCTTTCCGGCCCGTCCGCTCCCATCCGGCGCCGGCGGCTACTACCAGCGGGCTCCGCGGCCTGCTCCAGGGTGGCGCGCCGGGTGATAACCCGGCGCGCTACTCGAGAGAAAGCCGCAAAGCCGGCTGGCGGTAGCCGCCGGCGCCAGATGGGAGCGAACGGCCCTAAATGGTAAGCAGTGGTGGGGAAGGGGGCTTACCCCCCCCGGAGCCGTCCGCTTCTATCCGCTGGCGCCCGCGGGCGCCAGCGGATGGAAGTGGACGGCCCCAGGGGGGGTAGGGAGCGCGGGGGAGGGGGCTTACCTTCCGGGGCCGTCCACAGCGGACGGCCCCAGGGGGGAGGGAGTTAGGCCCCCCTCACCCACCCGCCGCCATTTTTTCCTCATAGACTTGCATTGCAATGCAAGTCTATGGGGAAAAAAATGGCGGCTGATCCAAAAATTTCCGATTTTTGGATCGGGATCGTACTCGATCCGATCCGGGGGGCCTCCGATTTTGTCTGAACCGATCCGTGACAAAATTGGAGGTCCTGATCCGGGTCCCGATCTGATCCGGGGGGTCCGTGCACACCCCTACTAAATAGTAAAGGCGAGACGGGGCAGCAGCAGCAAGCGTTTGAGGATAAAGCGTCACAGAAGCGACGTTGGAATTCATCTAGTCCAACCCCTTAACCAGTGCAGGCTCTGCAATGCAAGATGCAGCTACAGATGACCACCCAGCCCTCTGCTGAAATATCTCCAGCAGAGGAGAACCTGCCACCTCCCAAGGCAGTCGACTGCACTGCAAAGAAGCTTCCTCTAACGTTGAGCCAAAAACAGCTTCTTTGCAACTTCCAAACATTGATCCTCGTCCTGCCATCTGGGGCACCAAAGAATGAATCCGCTCCATCTTCTGCACTGCAACCGTTCAGTCAGATATTTGTAACTACTATCAAGTCTACCCTTAATCTTCTCTTCTTCAGGATAAACATATCCAGCTCTTTCAACCACTCCTCATTGAAGTTGTTGTCCAAACTCTTCACCATCCTGGTTGCTCTTTTCAGTTTGTCAAGGCCCTTCTTATGAAAGGTGGGAGCAGAAGCATAATGAAACCCACAAGTCCCACTTCCAATTTTGTCCATATCAAACTTCTCCTAGGCTTCTAAACTCTGGAGCTAAGGGGGGGCAGCCCAAAATATAAAGGGGCAGCTGCCTTCTCCACCCCCACCTCTCCATAATTCAAGCATTGGCTGCCGTCCATTAAAACGGATTTTCTTAAAACTTGATTCTCTTAATTCTCAATCCAAAGCAACCTAATTCCCAATGTGTGCAAGCATGTGTGTCTGTGTGTGTCTGTGTTGTGTGTGTGTAAGAACAGAAGAAGGAACATTGGAGTTTGGGAGTGCGTTAGAAATTGGGGATAGGTGGACCTAAACTGCATTTTACTTTTAATACAGAGCATCCAGCTATGTCATCAGAACATAAGAAGAGCCATGCAGAATCAAACCAAAGGGCTGCCAAGTCCAGCATTCTGTTCACACAGTGGCCAACCAGCTGCCTGTGGGAAGCCCACAAGTGGGACATAAGTGCCACAGCACCCCTTTGCTTGTATCCCCCAGTAACTGGTATTCAGAGGCATAGTGAATAGCTCCCATCTCCCATTGGCTGCACTGGGTGATGCTGATCGGAACTGTAACCAAAGTAGGGTGACCATATGGAAAGGAGGACAGGGCTCATGTATCTTTAATGGTTGTATAGCAAAGGGAATTTCAGCAGGTGTTGTTCATATGCATGCAGCACCTGGTGAAGTGCTGTCTTCATCACAACAGTTTAGCTGCAGGAGCTCTGCCCTCTTTTGTATCTGGTCACTCTAGCTGAAGAGGACAGGGTTCCTGCAGCTTTAACTGTCATGCTGAAGAGATAATTTCACCAGGTGCTGCTTGCATGCAAATGAACATCTGCTGAAATCCCCTTTTCTATACAACTGTTAAAGATGCAGGAGCCCTGTCTTCCTTTTCATAGGGTCACCCTAAACCAAAGGCATCTGGAGAAATCCAGATTGGGGAAAGCTCTTTGCTCACAATATCCAGCCATTGCAGGTCAACTGCATTTAAATATGGCGACTCTGCTGGCTGATAATGACTAATACCCATTGGTAGGCATCTCCTCCATGTATCTTGGTAACCCTTTTTAAAAGCCTGCCAAAACTCATGGTCATTCAGAAATAAGTAGGGACGGATCCATCAGTCCTTTCACAGTCCATACATATTTTATGTCCAGTCATAGGTCCATTCTATCCTGTCTTCTGCAATTCTATCTGGTTTAACCAGATGAAAACTGACATTTTAAAATTGTATACATTTCCCCCTAAACTATCAAGGCTTTGTATGCATTTCCTCTGAGGTCTGCATTTTTGCACATTTTTTTTTTTTTTGCTGAAACATGCATTTTCATATGCATATTGTGAGCCGAGAATGGCACCACAAAATCCAGAGACATGCACATTCCCAAGAATAGCTAGATAGGCTCAGAAGGCAGCAACAAGAGGCAGGACCTTTTCAGTGGTAACCCCCCAACTGTTGAATGCTCTTCCTGACAAGGGCCACCTGGAACCAACATTGTTTTCTTTTCAGTGCCACGTTAAGACCAGTACTTTTCTTAGGTATTGACAGAATATGATGAGTTTTTAGTCTGTCCCGGATTTGTCTTATGGTTATGGCTAATTGCTCAGTGTTGTTTTAGATATGTCCTTCGTATATACTGTTTGTTTGTGTGTTTTATTGAAATGTGTTTTTTAAAAAACGTTTACACTAGGTTTTAATGTGGGTGGGTGGGTGTTTACAGTAATCTAATATTTGATGTTTTAGTCTTTGTAACCTACCCAGAGAGCCTCAGCTATGGGGCGGTATAAATATGTAATAATTAATAATAATAAATAATTCTGATTAAGGGTGTCAGAGGAATCCCTCTTGGGGTGTGGGTGGGGTTCATTGAGCTTTCTTTAGCTTCTCCAGAAGCTGACCCAACTTGATTCCAGCTGTAATTTATGCAAATTAGGGAATTTTTGGCCACAATTTGCAGAATTTACAAGGGGAAAAAAGGAAAAAAGTTCCTCAATTTTGGGAAACGCCTACAGCTTGCCTCATGAATGCAAACTGAGCCAGCTGGGCAGTGGGAATCCATTGGACTCAAAGAAGGCCGGATTCTCAAACCATGGGCATTCCTAATTCTGATCCATGTATTTGTCTGGGTATTTTGTCCGTTATCTTTAAAATACAGACTGGGCGAAGTGGCCATCACCACATCTAACCTAGTAGCCATCACTACCTGTTGTGACAAAGAATTCCAAATGTTCATCCTGAATCATGTGAAGTAGTACTTCCTTTCCCTCCACAGCCCCACTCAACCAATACGAATCTAGCCTGCCCCATCCCGATAGCCAACTTCCCTGGGTGACTCAGGTCTTTTCTACACCACAGATTTATTGCAGGCTCATTCCTGGGTCTTCCCTGTGCATCCAGACTCCAGGGGGCGGGGCGGATGGGGATGGGTTTTCCCAGCGATAAAAGAACCTTGGGAAAACCTGATTCTTCCTGTGGTCTCAGGAACATCCTGAGACCACGGGAGGTGTGGGCGCCCGTCCTACCTGGTGCCCACTTACTTGTAAGTAAACAGGCACCAGAAACTGGCATGGAGCTACGCGGGGTGGCTCTGTGCCCATCAGGGGAGAGGGAGGAAGCAAGTCTGCCATCCCCAGGATGGCGGGGTGTGGGGGTGGCCCCCTGATTTCGGGGGTATTTTTTAAAAAAACAATGTACCTTTCCACTGGAGCGCAAATGCACTCTTTGGATCCATTTTGAAAAATAATGGCAAGCAAGATGGTGTGATGTCCCAGGAGGAAGCCAGGACATTACACTTCCTATTTAGAAAGAGGATGATGATCCCAGAAACTGGTAAGTCCAGGATTGTCCCCAGGCCCTCCCTCTACACCCTTAGGTGTAGAGAGGGCCTCAGAATTATAAAGTTGGATGGCGAACAAAGATGTTCCCTATTGGCTGACTTTGGCTAGATCTACAGTATTGCTTTATAGCCGTATTGAAGTGCACTGATAACTGTTGGGACACAATCCACATTCCATATGCCACTTTTATGGTGTTATATCCTGCTCTGTATTTCACATTTGTATTGATTTGACACAAGGGCCACATCTACACCAAGCAGGATATAGTAGGCTGACCAGAGAAAATCCAGGTCAGGGCTCATGTAACTTTAACAGTTGTAGAGAAAAGGGAATTTCAGCCGGTGTCATTTGTATGCAATTAGTTCCTGGTGAAATTCCCTCTTCATCACAACAGCTAAAGGTGCATGCACTATATTAGAGTGACCATATACAAAAGAAGGCAGGGCCCCTGCAACTTGAACAGTTGTGATGAAGAGGGAATTTCACCAGGAACTAATTGCATACAAATGACACTGGCTGAATTTCCCTTTTCTGTACAACTGTTAAAGTTACATGAGCCCTGACCTGGATTTTATCTGGTCACCCTAGGATATAGTGGTATGAAAGCAGTATGAAAGCGGTATACAAAAGCAGGAGCCGCACCACACAGGACATAGCAGTATGAAAGCGGTATGAAAGCGATATAAGTTATGCGTCTATGGGCCCCAATAGTTGTCTGTGGACTTCAATACCTCTATAAAGCAGTAGTGTGGCTCCTGGCTTTGATATACCGCTTTCATACCGCTTTTATGGTGCTATATCCTGCTTGGTGTAGATTGGGCCAAGGTGTAGATCCGGCCCTACACTGCATGATCGTAGCTCTAGCTCCGTATTGCACTGTGTGCCTTCCATTGCGTGTCTCCTCTCCATTACGCTACCGTGAGAACTAGGTGGAGGAGGGAACCGGCGGGTGGCCTGTCAAGCTTTCAGGCGGTGCGAGTTCCGTGGTAAAGCACCCGAGCTTGTGGCTTCCGCCTGTGCGATAGCCAGGCAGCTACGAGCGAATGCTTTATTGCCGTCTGGAAGTGTTTATTTTCTGGACATAAATTCAATGGACACAGTCAAGGCATGTGTAGAAATAAAGCATACCATCATTTGAGCTAAGCTGACAGGGACAATTTACTGTACCATGCATTCGTTTTGGGCCGGTCAGGAAGAAGCCAGGCTATTAACATGCTGAAATTCCCGCTGTTCCCTCAGTATTGTCCCTTCCCTGAACTTTGGGAATGGCATGTATTAACCCCTCGAGAGCCTTTGAGGCACAGCGTGCAGCTGGGGAGGAGACACTTGGTTAGAGCCCGGTAGGCATATGTACAACGTCCAGATATTATTGACGGTTGCAGAGTTGCCTGCCTGCCTGCCTGAAAAGTCGTGGCCTCCAAGTGGGCTGTCAAGAGGCCCAGCGGAGGGGTTAAAATATTTCCCGAAGGCAGTTTCAGTCCCGTACATCAACTTAAACCGGTTTCAGTCACAAAGTTCATCTGCCCTGTCGTCCTGACCTTGATTTCCCATGAAAGAAAGGGGGCTGCAGAAAAGGGGGGAAGACACAAGGGGGGGGAAAAGCAATGAGGTGGTCTTTCTGTGTCTGGGCTGTAGCATTTCAGACTGCAAATGAGGCTTTCTGGAATGAATACAGATAACGAAATATTGATAACCCCCCTTGCAAATAGAAAACTAGCATATCAGGGAGAAGACTAGAGAAGGCTAGGGCAAAAAAAGACCTTTCTTACTGACCACTAACAGAGAAGGATTCAATCAAGTCTGCTGGGACAAGAAGTAATGTTGTCCCCCCTCCTGGTGAGGGTGAAAACCCATCCAGCTTAATTCTATGTGCAGAATTGCCCTGCTCTGTCTCCTTTGAAAAGTATGAGAAGAGTTCCAGGCACAGCTGCCACCCCAAGGTTATAGTATAAGGTGACCATATGAAAAAGAGGACAGGGTCCTTGTATCTTTAACAGTTACACAGAAAAGGGAATTTCATCAGGTATCATTTGTATGCATGAAGAACCTAGTGAAATTCCCTTTTCATCACAACAGTTAAAGCTGCAGGAACCCTGCCCTCTTTTGTATCTGGTCAATAGGGCAAGGTTCCTGGAGCTTTAACAGTTGTGATGAAGAGGGAATTTCACCAGGTGCTGCATACATACCAATAACACCTGCTGAAATTCCCTTTTCTACACAACTGTTAAAGATATAGGAGCCCTGTTCTCCTTTCCATATGGCCATTCTACATATACCGCTATATTCTGCTCAGTGTAGATCTGGCCAAGGCCTTTGTTTTTACAGAGGGCTCTAGAAAATGATTAGAGTGATTTGTGGAGTGCAGTTCTATCATCACCTTTTTGCCATGGGTGGTATTTCCACGTACCACTAAATGTCAGGTACTGGACCTCAGGAGAAGACCATCATCTTCAGGGCTTGCTTGTGAGCTCCTAAACTCTAGGAAAGGGCTGTTGAATAGGGTGACCAGATTTTAAAAATAAAAATCCCGGTCCCCCCCACCCAAAACAACCCCCCCACCAAGCCACCCCCCCAAAAAAAACCAGCCTGGACCTACCGCCGGGTTCCTCCACCGCCCGCGCGGGGTCCTCCTTTGCCCGCGCAGCCGCACGGGGTCCTCCTTCACCGCCCCCACGTGGGGTCCTCCTTCGCCGGCCGCGCGGGGTCCTCCTTCGCCGCCTGTGTGGCCGCGCCGGTTTCTTCGTTGCCCGCACGGCCGCGCAGGGTCGTCCGTCGGCGCCCGCGCGGAAGAGGCGGGAGAGGGCCGGATCCAGAAGTGATGGTTACGTCACTTCCGGATCCGGCCCTCTCCTGCGTCTTCCGAGTGGCCTCTGGTTTTACGAGCCCGGCAGCAGCGGCGAAGGCGGTGGAGGAGCCCGGGAAGCGGCCGCCCCAGCAGGTAAGTGTCCCCCTTCGTGCTTACCTGCTGGGGCGGCCGCTTCCCGGGCTGCTCCGCCGCCGGGTCTACCACCGCTCCTTGCTTGCTGCCACCATCGCGTGACCCCCTGCCACCCCGGTTTGCCCCCCCGCCCCCCGGTTGGGCCGGTTTGCCCCTGGATTCCCGGTTAGGACCGGGAAATCCTGAGCCACCTGGTCAGCCTACTGTTGAACCTCTTTCAGCTGAAGGTCAATTTCAGAGAAGCTCTCAGGGGCCTTATTCCAGGGGTGAATGGAGCCCAAGGCAAAGAGGGCGGAGTCGACTTACTGAAAATACCAAAAATACCAGCATATGTTAGCTTACGGCTCATGCTGCCAGTAACTACACTTTAGGAGAGCCATTTTAATCCTTTGAAATGGGAGAAAAAATGTGCAAACTGGAAAATCACCAACATATTGGTGTGGAGTAGGGTGACCAGATAAAATCCAGGTCAGAGTTCATGTAACTTTAACAGTTGTAGAGAAAAGGGAATTTCAGCCAGTGTCATTTGTATGCAATTAGTTCCTGGTGAAATTCCCTCTTCATCACAACTGTTAAAGTTGCAGGGGCCCTGCCTTCTTTTGTATATGGTCACTCTAGTATAGTGCTTGCACCTTTAACTGTTGTGATGAAGAGGGAATTTCACCAGGAACTAATTGCATACAAATGACACCGGCTGAAATTCCCTTTTCTCTACAACTGGTAAAGTTACATGAGCCCTGACCTGGATTTTATCTGGTCAGCCTAGTGTGGAAGGGAAGGAGAGGAACCAAAAGAAGGGTGTGTGGCCTTGTGGGACACACAGGACTGTGATCTGGGACTGAGGAGCGCCTGCATATTTGGAAGCAGAATACTGCAAAACATGGACTTGGTCCATTTTATGTTCTTTTAGATGAACACAGCGTGTCCAAGCTTTGCAGGGTGTATGTAGAGCTCCCAAGACCTCAGTTGCCATCCTGTGTTTTCTCCTTGAAATGGCAAGCGGTCAAATCTTTGAGTCACTATTTACAACTCGCAAAATATAGAGTCGAGATTTCAGTGGACCAAAAAGATAAGGCCTGGTTACAAAACCATGAATCATTATCACCCTTAACATTGACTTAATGGTTTATTCCCTCTGACTATGGCCCTGTCTACACTACAGGAGTGTAGCGGGCCCAGCGTGACTGATCCTGGAAGTAGCCACTGCTGGGTTCAGCGCGCTCAAGCCACATCATGGGCGCAACGTCCCGGGTCATCGAACGTCGCATCCGCCATTTTTCCTTTTTTTTATGAGTAAGAGCGCTCCTTCTCTCCAGCAAAAAAGTGTATATATATATATATATATATATATATATAATTTTTAAAAAACATGCTGTGTGCAATCGGGGGGCCCTCCCCTGCCATCCTGGAATGGCAATTTTGCTTCCCCCTCCGTGGTGCGGCTCTGTGGCCATCGGTACTGCCATGCTTCCTCGCGAGTAAGTGCAGCAGCACCGGGGCGGGCACATTTTTCCGCAGTCCCAGGAACTTCCTGGGACCATGGAAGAATCGGGACTTCTGTGGTTCCTGAGAAGCAGGAAAAATCCCGTGCCTGCCCCATCCCCACCCCCGGGACTCCCTGTACGTCATTTAGACGCATGGGGCAGCCAGGGTCCATCCCAGGCATTTTGCCTGG
The DNA here is from genome assembly GCA_029215795.1 of Anniella stebbinsi. Taxonomy (NCBI): domain Eukaryota; kingdom Metazoa; phylum Chordata; class Lepidosauria; order Squamata; family Anniellidae; genus Anniella; species Anniella stebbinsi. Next base: position 265,950,241 of record JARDYH010000003.1, on the reverse strand, counting down.
TGTGGAAAGGGCCTATCCCTCATTGTAAACTGCCCTCTAACTCACAGAGGGAGCTTCTAGATAGTGGTGGTTTAAACACACATACACACGTGTGTGCAGATACATTTCCTTTTAGCTGAAAATGTACTGGGGGAGGGATTTTTATTTTGTTGATAAGATGAAGGAAGTGATCAGAAGAAGAGATTGCTGGTGCTTTGGCTGGAAGGAAGTGGAGGGAACAATGTCGAGCCACTGAATAACCAAGACCAAAACACTCACTTTTTGTTTGTTTGTTTAAACACCTTAGACCCAGCCTGGACAAAGTTGTGATACCCAAAGGCAAACGCAAGAAAGGCTCAGTGCATCACATACAGCAAAGAGGTGCTACGTGGTGTGCTGGAAGCTACCCGTTTCCAGACAACACTGCTGCATGGAGGAGGCTTATCTGGCACCATTACTGAAGAACATCTCATAAAGCATTGGAGGAGGCAGAGGGGTTGTTATAACAAAGCACTGTTCAGGCATGCAACTGTTGGAGGGGTTCGCGTCAGCCAGCGTGGGTCACAAATGCCATGACCTCTGTCTGCGTGGAGTCCTTCTATCCACTCCAATGAGCTTGGAGTAGGGTGTTGTGGGTTTCTTTTAAAAGTTTGTTGCTTTCACTAGGGGTAGACAAATCTAAGCTTTTTAGTTCCTCTTCATTTCTAATTTTCCCAGACTTAAATTGGGTTCGTCTCGAACTTTGAGAATTTCTCAAGTCTTAAGTTAGGGTGACCAGATAAAATCCAGGTCAGAGCTCCTGTAACTTTAACAGTTGTAGAGAAAAGGGAATTTCAGCCAGGGTCATTTGTATGCAATTAGTTCCTGGTGAAATTCCCTCTTCATCACAACAGTTAAAGGTGCAGGCACTATACTAGAGTGACCATATACAAAAGAAGGCAGGGCCCCTCCAACTTTAACTGTTCACCAGGAACTAATTGCATGCAAATGACACTGGCTGAAATTCCCTTTTCTCTACAACTGTTAAAGTTACATGAGCCCTGACCTGGATTTTATCTGGTCACCCTATCTTAAGTTCAGTTCAGCCCGAGCTTTGAAAAAAAAAATCTTAAAAGGTTTGCATGAAATTCATAAGCATATTTGTACATAGTTCTCCTAACGCATGCAACTTTGGTAGGCATTATTGCCTAGTGGACACATCTGATGAAAGAGATTTTCCAAATAAAATGGATCTTTGAATGCCCGATATATGCATTTTTCCATAGGGCTGTGTACACACACACCTGATTGGCCTTGGACACCTATTCAGGAGCTTTTTTCTTTAAAATGGTGAGTCTAATTGAGGATGCGCGGCTAAGGTAAGTCCTGTGAGCGGTGGGGGCAGCAGTTTTGGGTTATGGGGGTGAGCGGGGGGGAGGGAGGGGGGAGAGAGAGGGGTCAAGTGGGTAGTCTAATGGACTCCCGGTCGGCCTCATGGGGGGTGGGGATAGCAACTCACCGCTGCCCCAAATAGGGCTGGAGCACCCTGAACTGCCTCGGACCCATTCCAATCTGCTTTGGGTGCTCAGCCCAATCCAGTTCCACCTCAGATTTGGGCCAAAGTGGGCCAAAGCAGCCCACCTCAGTGGGGATTCAGAGTTCAGCCCCAAAGCAGTGAACAGCTCTAATTTTTTGTAGACATGTATATAATTGGAAAACTCCACTGCAAAAATTGGAGAAGTGTTGATTTTGAAGGATAACTGAGGCCTCATCTACACCTAGGAGGCCTTCTGGAAATGGGGGGGGGGATATCCTGGGCTTACCTCCTTCCGGGATCATCCCCCTACATCTAAATGCCAGCATGTCATCCTGGAAGTGAAGAGGGATGTTCCCGGCATGGCAAATCATTTGCGCAATTGCAGGGTCCCAATCCAGTGCCTCTGTAATTTTTTTCTAAAAAAAAAACACAATGAAATCTCAGCACTGGAAAACACTGAGAGCCATGCCTGGGATGGCGAAAATGTTGCCCACACCCCTGATGTGCACGGAGCCACCCCCCTCCACAGCTCTATGCTTGTTTGAAGAGCCCCACTACTCACAGAGAGGAGGGAGGACCCGGGAACACTGACCACACTGCCCGTGGTTCTTTGGGTTGTCTCAGGATCATGGGAAAAATTGGGAAAACCGCAGCCCCAGTTATCCCGCGGACAACTGAGCGGTCATCTCCGGTTGACCCCGGGATCCCCTGTGTGTCATTTGGATGCACAGGGATGACCGCGAGGTGACCCCGGGATGACTGGCAGGTGTAGATTAGGCCTGAATCTTTGGTTAGCATAGTGGTTAAATGTGAACCAGTAAAATGTGAACTGGACAAATCCCACCCCCACCCCTGGTTTTCACAAGTAATAGTGCCCAAAGTAGCTCACAATAAACAACCACAATGTTTTTAAAAATGAAATGAACACTACGTATCAAAATGTAGTGAACAATTCACATGAGTACAGTATAATAAAAACCATGTCACCATTTAGATAAGTATATCAAATTCATTTCAAGAGGGACAGCATTAGCATTTCAATAAACTTAGTACTAGCCATGCATTTCAATAAACATAGTATCAACCTTTCAATAAGCGTGATATAATCAGTTCAATCAATAAGGAAACCACAATATTGAGGCAGCAGAGACATGAAATCCCAGAAGCAACGAAAAATGGAATAAATTCCTATGTGGATGGGAGAAATACAAGTGTGCCGAAGCGTCATAGAATGCTAAAACAAACCAAAGTACAACACAGCAATCTTTTGGACTATATACACTTAAAATTCTGGAACATTGCACTCTAAAGTGAAATACATCAGAAGGATTTTTTTAAAAAAAAGATGCAAGGGGGAGCAAATTATCCCATGGGGATGAGATAAGAGCATCCAACTCTCTTACCCAGCTGAGCAATGTCCCTCAGAGTCAGGGTGCTGAGTCACCTTTCCCCATGCCGCAACATTCAGTAGAGCCCACTGGTACCTCCGGCGGACCGCCTTGCAAGGTCTCAGGGTTCCTTTTAGACCCTTGATCACAATGAGAATAGGAGACTGTTGTCGTATCGTAGCTAAGAGACTGAACTGCAAAACACGTTTGATCCCAGCACTTGCTATGAATTCAGTAGGTGGCCCTAAGCAAGCTTCTCCTTCTCTCTCTGCTTCAGCTCCTCCCATCTATAATTAGGGATCTTGGAGAAATCCACAATGGGATCTAACGAGTTTGGGTTTCTGTGAATCCAACCTGCGAATTTGGCAGCAGTCCTGCTTTCCCTGAGTCGCACGGATTTTGTGGACTTTGGGGAATGTTTTTTTTTAAAAAATAACTTTCTGGAATTTTACACAAATATAGTCATAGAAAAATATGTTATTTATTTATTCGTTTATTAAAAAAACACCGCCAGCTAAAAATGCCCTATAGGGTAAAGCATGAAAATGCTCATTTTGGGTAGGTGTATGCATTTCACAAAATGTGCTCAAAATTCAGGACATGGGGGGAGGGGGACCACTCCAGCTAATAAGCAGATGATGAAAAGTGAGAGCGGTTGACAGGCGGCTGTGGCAAGACTCCCAGGTTGGTCGCCGATCCCTTGTTCTCTCCTTGCAAGGAGAGTGCGAGAGGTTGGTGACCTGCGAATGGGACTCTGGTGGACGCCATTTTGCCCAAAATATGTACTTGTTGTCTGTAAGTCCCATTTTACACAAAGGGCAGTCATAAGTAAGACCTTATATTCAAAATCACAGGCATAAATGGTCCAATTGGACTATTTATGCCTATAATGTTGTATTATTGGCACCTATTTATGCCCGATGTTTGTGCAAAATTGGGACATACGGCTAACAACATCCCACCGTGTTGTGCAAAATGTTGACTTGGAAAGGGATTGGGTGGCTGCGCACTACTCGTTGGTGCTTATGGACTGCCTGGAAGCTTGCTATGTGCAGTGAGAAACATTGGGCTGTCGACAGGGGTCCGGAAAGCAGTGCGCAGGGTGGGCAAAGGTGAGTTCCCCCGTCGTGAATGTACAGTGTATTTCCCTTTGCACGGCTTCTTCGTAATAAGCGAGGTAGCCATTGTAGGACTACAGTACCTAGAATCCCTCAGGGAGAAGAGGACACAAACTCAGGACAGGTTAAATGGCGAGGCATTTGCGGTGTGGCTGCGCTCACCCCTTCCTAACAGGATCTACCTGCTCTTCAAGGAAAGGAAGTTGGAGAGCATTTCAGAAAGAGTTAAAGGGGGTGGGAGGGGAGAGCTGGAAAAATCCTTACAACGTGTACCATATGGTTTGACATTTACCAGATTAGTTAAACATTTCTACTGGGGATAAATATGCCGAGATATCTATGTAAAGAAATTGCATGAGACAAGGACGCATCCAACATATTTATGGTACAGAGTCATTTCTTTCCCCCTCTCCCTTATGTTGAGCAGTATTTAGAGGCCTGGACATGCCGGGTCCAAAGAGTACGAACCCAAATTCACCCTCACGGAGTGGCTATTTTTCAAACGGGCTTTGGGCACGTGATGCGGGAAGGGACTTTGAAAAGGGAGGGAGGGATCCCTTTCAAAGTTTCAATCGAGCCAAGTGGTGTGTGCGTGTGTGTTTTAAAAAAGATGAAAAATCCACCACGTCCAGAAGCCACTTTCTCGGAGAGGCAAAGAGCATGAAAAGTTTTGTCAGAATCTATTTTCAGGACTCCGCGTTGCCTGCGGAGAGAAGAGGGTGATGGCTGCCAAATTGATTCCAGGCCGGCTGATGCAGAGGAGGGGACTGCCGGTGCCCAGCTTCTGGCGCAAGCGAGGCTGCTCCTTGGTGAGCAGCCCTAAAGCCATGGATTTCATTTGATCTTTGCAAAGGCTAACATCTGTCTGCTGTCATTTTAGTAAGATTGATGACAGACTGGGAAAGGGGGAAGGAGGGAGGCTTGTGCAGGTGGGGGCGGAGGAGAGGGAAGGAAGCTGAGCCAGAGGACAGCAGCTCATGGAAGGCCCAGTGGCCACCGCTGAGGCTGGCGGGGGTCACCAGGGCACATCCACCAGTCGTCTGCGGCAACGGTAGGGAATGGCCCGTGCGCTACCCTGCCGGTAATTGCGTCGGCTTGTTGAAGCCGACTTCTGCGAGTCAGAGGCACAAAGGCAGCGGATTCTTGCCTCCTCTCCTTTTTGTTTTGCACCTTGCATATCTCCGTCGATTACTCACCCAGCAAACCCTACGGAGCTAAACGTTATGACAGCCATAAGAATGTGGTTTACTGTTATCTTAATGTAGCTGGGCAGTGCAAGGTAAAACTCTCAAAGGCTATTACTCTTTTTTAACATTCCCAAAGAAGCTAATTGATATGGACATTGGCCTGCTTTTTTTTTCCCTGTGTAAAACAAAATTCTTGAATGTTTGGGGGCTGGGCTAGATGAGGAGGGGATTTGCTTCAGTTGCAATTAAAGTACCTTCTGCTTTACTTCTTCTGTGGGGCAGCAGATTCCTGTAGTATAGGGAGGGCTTCCTGTTCTGCTTCCCTCCCCGCAGGTGTCAGGGTCAGCCCCATCATTAGGCGGAGTGAAAGGGATGCCTCAGGCAGCTGATTCAAGGTTTCATGAAAGGGCAGCAAATTGTTAGCAATTTACGTTATCGTTGCTGTATTTAGGAAGGTATGACAAATCCGTTTCAGTTCAGTTTTGATCAGGAAGTATAAGACATACCTTGGATTTTACCCAAAGCTCACAATCTGCTATGGACTCATATCAGAATGAGGTTCAATATGGAATTCAGAGAACTTCCACCAGCTGAAGACAGTAGTGTCGACACTGACTGGCAATGGCCATCCAGTTTCAGGCAGGAGTTTTTTCCCAGCCTTTCCTGGAGATGCCAGGGATCAAACCTGTGATTTTCTGCATGGAAAGCAGGGCCAGCCCTAGGATAAATAGACATGCCATGCAATAGCCAAAGCTCTCTGGGTGGTTCACAACAATACTGTGTGAGTTGTGTGTGCAATTTATAGAGTGTGCATGGGTTCACAACAATATATTGGGAAAATCCATTCTCCCCTGCTTCCCTCCAACAACTGTGAGCATTACAGCTACACACAGAGTGAACAGGGGAGTCAGGTAGGGAGGGGTGGGTGGGAATGATGTCATTACCCCATCTAATCTAAAAATCCAGGTGCTTTGACACTGTGAACCCTGGTTCCACTACACTACAGGTAACAGCTCTGACCAATATACAAGTGAACTCCATCAGATGGACGTATCCTAGGCTTACAATAACATAGGAATGTCATGAGCAACCAGCTTGGGCTTGAGTCCTGATGATTTCTTGCCAGCTTGTGCCCTTGGATGCCAGTCTGTGGATTCTCATGCTTGCCATACTTGGCTTGTGCCAACTTGAGCATGCATGGGGATCCCTGCTCCCTCAGTGAGCCACCATTTTGTGTAAATAATGACCCTGTTCAGATGGCACACTAAGCCACAGTGGTTAAGCATTTTGAGCTAAGCATTATGGCTTAGCATGTTGGGTAGGCTGACCATATGAAAAGGAGGACAGGGTTCATGTAACTTTAACAGTTGTAGAGAAAAGGGAATTTCAGCCGGTGTCATTTGTATGCAATTAGTTCCTGGTGAAATTCCCTCTTCATCACAACAGTTAAAGGTGCAGGGGCCCTGCCTTCTTTTGTATCTGGTCACTCTAGTATAGTGCCTGTAACTTTAACTGTTGTGATGAAGAGGGAATTTCCCAAGGAACTAATTGCATACAAATGACCCTGGCTGAAATTCCCTTTTCTCTACAACTGTTAAAGCTACATGAGCCCTGTCCTCCTTTTGTATATGGTCAGCCTAATGTTGGGGGAACTAGACACAGGCCATGTCTACACCAGCCTTTTTTCCTGGGGCCATCCCTGGGTCGTCCCTGTGCATCCAAACGTTGCACAGGGGATCCCAGGAGCAGGCGGGGATGAGCCCTCCATTTATCCAGATAACCAGTTATCCAGATTACCTGCAGTCCTGGAATGATTCTGAGGACCGTGGGCAGTGTGAGCACCTGTCCCAGCATCTTCCTTCCTCCTCACAAATAGCAGGGGTCAGCAAGAAGGAAGGAGCAGATCCAGGGGGAGTCCAGGGACATTGAGGAGGGGGTTGGGGCTTGGGTTTTTTTGTTTGTTTGTTTGTTTTACTTTCAGTTCACTGGAGTGCAATTGCATTCCCGGCTCTGGTATCATCATCATCATCATTATTATTATTATTATTATTATTAATATTAATATTATTTTAAAGTGGCGGGTGCAATAGGCGTGACATCCCTCTTTACTTCCTGTTTAGAAACCTGGGGACGATCCCAGAAGCAGGTAAGTCTGGGATCTCCCCCTCCCTCCCTCCCTCCCTCCCTCTATAACCTTAGGTGTAGAAAGGGCCTAAGTGTGTTGTGTGAATTATTCCTAATCATGGTGGCTACATAACGGTTTAAACACGCTTACTAATCATTTACTGTTAAAGGTTAAGCAGCCTAAACATGGCTTAGCATGTTATCTGAACAGGCTCAGACTTTTTCACAAAGGGACATTTACCTACATCACAACTGTAAAGGGGGCATCCACTCAAATTTACCAGCTAGCATGACCAATGCTCAGTTGGGGGAAGGCTGCTTTACCGACCTTCAGATTGGATGCAACTTACCCCAACCCCTGACACCCTTCCTACAGTGTGATCCGGGTGCAGAAGAACCCTTGCACACTGTGTTGTTATGCTGTGGGGCACAAACTGGCTTTCACTCTTATTTCATACTGGGTACTGGAAAGGCCTGTGGGGTGCAACTGTTCCTCTGTGCAAACTGTGGCCCTTTCCACACCTGGGATTTTTTTCCTGGGTTGTCTCTGGGTGCTCCCTGTTTATCCAAATGATGCAGGGACTCCAGGGGCAGGTGGAGATGGGAACAGGTTGTCCCAGGGAGAAAGAAACTCTGGGGAAACCCGATCCTTCCAATGGTCCCAGGACTTTCCCGAGATCGTGGGAAGTGTGGATGCATGTTCCGCCTGGTTTCTGCTTACTCGTGAGTAATCGTGGCACAAGAAAAAGACATGGAGCCACACTGCACAGCTCCATGCCCATCAGGGGAGAGGAGGCCTGCATTTTTGCCATCCATGTAATGGCGGGGGGTGGGGGGAAGGGCTGTGAGTTGAGGTACTTCTGGCTCTTTTTTAAATAAATAAAAAATGGTGGTCACGATGTCCACGATGCAGGCACTATACTAGAGTGACCATATACAAAAGAAGGCAGGGCCCCTGCAACTTTAACTGTTGTGATGAAGAGGGAATATCATCAGGAACTAACTGCATACAAATGACCCTGGCTGAAATTCCCTTTTCTCTACAACTGTTAAAGCTACATGAGCCCTGTCCTCCTTTTGTATATGGTCAGCCTAATGTTGGGGGAACTAGACACAGGCCATGTCTACACCAGCCTTTTTTCCTGGGGCCATCCCTGGGTCGTCCCTGTGCATCCAAACGTTGCACAGGGGATCCCAGGAGCAGGCGGGGATGAGCCCTCCATTTATCCAGATAACCAGTTATCCAGATTACCTGCAGTCCTGGAATGATTCTGAGGACCGTGGGCAGTGTGAGCACCTGTCCCAGCATCTTCCTTCCTCCTCACAAATAGCAGGGGTCAGCAAGAAGGAAGGAGCAGATCCAGGGGGAGTCCAGGGACATTGAGGAGGGGGTTGGGGCTTGGGTTTTTTTGTTTGTTTGTTTGTTTTACTTTCAGTTCACTGGAGTGCAATTGCATTCCCGGCTCTGGTATCATCATCATCATCATTATTATTATTATTATTATTATTAATATTAATATTATTTTAAAGTGGCGGGTGCAATAGGCGTGACATCCCTCTTTACTTCCTGTTTAGAAACCTGGGGACGATCCCAGAAGCAGGTAAGTCTGGGATCTCCCCCTCCCTCCCTCCCTCCCTCCCTCCCTCTATAACCTTAGGTGTAGAAAGGGCCTAAGTGTGTTGTGTGAATTATTCCTAATCATGGTGGCTACATAACGGTTTAAACACGCTTACTAATCATTTACTGTTAAAGGTTAAGCAGCCTAAACATGGCTTAGCATGTTATCTGAACAGGCTCAGACTTTTTCACAAAGGGACATTTACCTACATCACAACTGTAAAGGGGGCATCCACTCAAATTTACCAGCTAGCATGACCAATGCTCAGTTGGGGGAAGGCTGCTTTACCGACCTTCAGATTGGATGCAACTTACCCCAACCCCTGACACCCTTCCTACAGTGTGATCCGGGTGCAGAAGAACCCTTGCACACTGTGTTGTTATGCTGTGGGGCACAAACTGGCTTTCACTCTTATTTCATACTGGGTACTGGAAAGGCCTGTGGGGTGCAACTGTTCCTCTGTGCAAACTGTGGCCCTTTCCACACCTGGGATTTTTTTCCTGGGTTGTCTCTGGGTGCTCCCTGTTTATCCAAATGATGCAGGGACTCCAGGGGCAGGTGGAGATGGGAACAGGTTGTCCCAGGGAGAAAGAAACTCTGGGGAAACCCGATCCTTCCAATGGTCCCAGGACTTTCCCGAGATCGTGGGAAGTGTGGATGCATGTTCCGCCTGGTTTCTGCTTACTCGTGAGTAATCGTGGCACAAGAAAAAGACATGGAGCCACACTGCACAGCTCCATGCCCATCAGGGGAGAGGAGGCCTGCATTTTTGCCATCCATGTAATGGCGGGGGGTGGGGGGAAGGGCTGTGAGTTGAGGTACTTCTGGCTCTTTTTTAAATAAATAAAAAATGGTGGTCACGATGTCCACGATGCAGGCACTATACTAGAGTGACCATATACAAAAGAAGGCAGGGCCCCTGCAACTTTAACTGTTGTGATGAAGAGGGAATATCATCAGGAACTAACTGCATACAAATGACCCTGGCTGAAATTCCCTTTTCTCTACAACTGTTAAAGTTACATGAGCCCTGACCTGGATTTTATCTGGTCACCCTAGGACTGCCTCTAGTTTTGGAAGGGCGCCTTAGGATCCATGCCTACATCCCTACCTGTTACTCTAATGAATAGTCAAATTTGAGTAGTACATGCTGCCTTCTTGATCCCTGTCAAGAACAATTCTGAGGTAAATGTTCTCCCTCTGTAACCCTAAAACATATAAAATCATGCAGAGGGCATTTATATTAATCTGGATACATTTTTGCTGCTTACGCTTCTGTCAGAGTTGCTTTATTGATTGAATACACTTTGCCAGGGCTCCTAAAACATACCATTAAGGATTTCATCCTTGAGGATGAAGAATTTATTTTTATTGTGAGGCGTGAAGAAGAAAGAGGGTATATTTATTCCAGTGACACGGATAAATATGATGTGGCTATTTCTACATTACCAGAATTTAAATCTCACTTTGTTCAAGGCCCTTAGTGCATGAGAAGCCGATATTATAAGTGTTGCCAAGATATGTTTACTGCTTTGGGTTATAATTAACTTTAAAGGAAGAGGCCTCTATGAAGACAACAAACTTAACCTGACAACTCTGGTATCATCAAATCCTCTTTTCCCATCGCTAAAGGTGTGTGGGTGCTTTATTTCTGGCACGTCATGTGTTCCTGTTTAGTCTTTTTATCGGCTTTTATAGTGCTTTGCTCTTTACATGTCTGACAGATAAAGGGCTAATCTATACTTGCAGTCCTTTCGCTACTGAAGAGGGGTGCTTCCGAATGTTCCCCTCTTCCGCAATTGGCACTCGCAGGGCACACGCAACTGATCTTTACCACAATTACAGGAGTGCCATTGCGGGAACATGTGCGTCCCGTTTCAGTGCTTCTGCATGTGTACCCATTATGGCTGCACATTAGTTTCCGGGCGATGTATAAAGTGTTGGTTATTACCTTTAAAGCCCTACATGGTTTGGGTCCAGGTTACCTGCGGGATCGCCTTCTCCCGTATAATCCACCCCGCACACTCAGGTCCTCTGGGAAGAATTTACTCCAGGCAGGCAGAACTAGGCTGACGAGTGTTACCCAGAGGAACTTCTCTTCTGCCACTCCCAGGCTGTGGAATGGCCTGCCGGAGGAGATTCGACAAATTAGCAGTCTTCTGGAATTTAAGACAGCTGTGAAGACTGCTCTCTTCCGGCAGGCCTACCCAGTTTAATTTTAAGATGTTTTTAATTATGTATTTGTTTTTATCTGTTTTAATGGGGTATCTATTTTATTGTTTTTATATTTATATTTATTGTTGTTCCCCGCCTCGATCTGGATGGAGAGGCAGGTTAGAAATGAAATAAATAAATTAAATAAGTGGTGGGGCTAGGCAGACGGTTATGGGGCAGAGGTTTTTTTTAAAAAAATGACTCATGAGGGATACGTATGAGCGCAGACACACAACCACATACGGGGTGATAGGAACTCCCTCAAATATGCGCTCCTGCGCAGAGTGTGCTTCTATTAAAAAGGGGGAAAACCTCACACTCGTCAGTGAAACACACCAATACCCATCCAAAACATGTGGTGGAAATGGTGGACAGGCCCACTCCCACACTGCCCATCACAGCTGACTGGCTGTTCGTTGAGCCTGGAACTCATGATGAACAGCAACAGCATCACAAAGGGGGGGGGGCATTGCACACATGCTTCGACATGGAAGCGAGGGAGCTGGGAAAGCCACAATAAAGGCAGTCAGGGATATTCTGGTATACCTGAGAGGTGGAACCGAGATCACTGCGGGAACAGGCGAACATCATGTGCCCCATTCGTGATGACTGTGATACAACCCTGCAAGAAATGGCTGATGTAGATGTCCCCAAATTGCACCAGGCTTCCGGTGTATCTGTACCAGCTACTTTCTCCACAGATATGACTTAACCAACTTGGACACTGCACTCCATCTCATGCCTTATGATTCGTCTTGCACATACAAGAGTGTTGGTTTCTTAAAAATATATTATGGTGAACGTCAGTGCCTGTTTAGGTTTGGAATGGCCTGGCTGTTTGGCTGGGGCTGGAGGCTCAGCCTCCCCCTGCTCCGGATGCCAGTCTGCAGAACCCCACTCTTACCTGACTTGGTGTGCCTTGAGTTGGGCAAGCGTGCTGCCCTCCCAGTCCCCCGCCAAGTTGAGCCTGTTATCTTGCCTGAATGGCCACTTTACAGCTGCCATTTGCACAAATGGGCCAGTACCACAAAGGCCGAGCCACCATTTTTACACAAAATGGTGGCTTCCCAGGGGATGGGCAGCTGGTGGGGGGGGATGGACTTATGAGCCAAGCGTGACCAGGACTAGGGTGAGATCACCTGTCCTTAGTTTAGGTGAACACTTGTTAAACATGAGGTATCATACAGTGTGGCACAGACTCATTCAGGGGTGGGGTGGGGATTTAGGAGCATAGGAGGCTGCCTTATACTGAGCCAGACCATTGGTCCATTTAGTCCAGTACTGCCAACACTGTCTGGTAGCATCTTTCCAGGGTTTCAGGCAAGAGACTTTTCTAGCCCTGTTTGGAGATGCTGGGGATTGAACCTGGGACATCTTGCATTAAAAGCATGCACTCCGCCACTGAGCTATGGCCTCAGATTTAAGGCTGGATGGAGGGCCCATAGTTCAATTGTGGCTCACACACATTCATAGGACCACAGAAGTTGGAAGGGAGTTCAAAGGTAATCTATTCCAATCCCCTGCTGATGCAGGAAATCCACTGTTACAGCACCCTGCCATGTCACTGTCTAGACTCCGCTTAAAGAAACCTTGAAGGAAGGTCCACCGCTTTCCGAGGCCATCTGCTCCATTGTCAAACATCTTGTGCTTCCTAATGGGCATTCCAAACCCTCTTTGTTGTATTTTTTATGAAATACAATAAAGAAAGAAAGAAAATGAATGAATGAAATAAATACATAAATATTGTAACCCATTGGCTTGGGCCCTGTCCTTCTCAGCAACACAAAACAAAATTCTTTATGACAGCCTTGCAAACGTTTGGAGGTGGCGATCATTCATGGTGCCTCTTAATTCTCTCTTCTCCAGGCTAAAAAAAAATCCCTCAAATGTATCCTGTACTAACGAGTCCACATCTGGAATAGCGTGTCTCGTTCTCAGTTATACACTTTCAGAGGAATCTACATGAACTTGAACATGTTCCACAGAGGGTCAGGGGTATGTGAAATTTAGAGAAATGTCGAGCTGGAAAGAAAACTGTGTTCCAACCTTCCAGGGCCAGCATCAAGGGGTAGGCATGTCCAGGCGCCTGCAGAATGCTCACAGCCCAGTAGAGGTCCATGGACAAGGACTCATTGGAGTTGCTCCTCGTCATTCTTGCAACCTGAGTGTTCGCTTGCTCCTCCTTCTGTTCCAGACCAGAGTGTTCTTGAGAAGAAGGGGCAGTTGATGTGCTTGGCTGTCTGCCCATCAAGCAAGCAAGCAAGCAAGCAAGCGATAGCAATGACGAGAAAGAGGATGAGGGTCCATAGGGGTTGATGACAATGGCCGTGAGAAGGTAGACTCACTGGGGGAGGGGAGCCATTGAGGGTGGGCCAATCTACACCTACAGCCCTTTTACAATGGAGGAGGGATCATTGCGAAGTTTCCCACTTCCGCGATCAACATTCATGGGGCACACACAAGGGAAGTTGCCTGCAAGTAGAGGAGAGCCGTTGTGAGGATGTGTGTCCCATGATGGTGGTTCTGAATGTGCATCGGGAGAAGTGGATGGGACTGGACAGATGGGTATGGGGCATGGATTTGAGTTTGTTATAACTCCTCCAAGATGTGCACCAGCACAGACACACAGCAGCACAGGGGGGATAGGTACGGTGTCGAAGATGTGCTCCTGCACAACAGTATGTTTCCATTCAAAACAATACACACAGTCGGAGCCAAAATACACCAATAACAAATAAAAAAAATGTTCTGAAAAGGGTGGACGCCTACGCCTGGACACATCCAAAACTGCCGGACATGTCCCTGACAGCGGGTTGGCTGTTCTCCATGGCAGGAGCTCGTGCCGAACAGCAACAGCTTTGGGAAGGGGGGGCACACAAGCCACGGATGTCGGGATTGTAGCGAGAGAGCTGAAAAAGCCATGACAAATCTAAGTCACCGATATTCCTGAATAACTGAGGGGTCAACCCAAGATCACCATGGGAGTAAGTGAATGTCCTGTGGCCCGGTAGGGATAGCCGCGATATTATTCAGGAATAAACGGCTGGTGCAGACATGGCCGGTGTCCTGGCCAAGGATTTTCAAAAACCATGAGCACTGCAATCTTCACATTAGTTCAGGGGGACGTGCAAATGCGATCAGCTTGCTTTCGAAATGCGGTCCGAAAGAAATCCTTTTCAGGAACAATTCAAACATTCTGATTTTGCGTTTTGAATATTAAATTATATCTCAGAAATCTTCGAATTCAATGGGACTTAATTCTGAGTAGACATATACAGGATCGCACTATTACACTTCTCGGCATCTCTTGTTTGTTTGGGAAGGCATCCAATATGGAATCTTGGGATCAGACTAGACGTGATAATGAGAGATGTATGTTTCCAAAAGTTTCATTACAACTCCACTGGAGAGGTTGTATTTCCTCCTCCCCTCACACCATTTTCTTGTTGAAAATGACTCTTGCAGCTTCTATATTGGACCTGTATGTATTGTTTTGTTTTCCCTTTGCAGACAATAGCAGCTGAGGATGGGAGCAGACAATTTCCATTAAGAAAATGGAACTGTGGGAAAATGTTAACCTTTCCCTACCCCAGTGCTGTGGTCTCCAATGGACCACTCCACCCTGGGCTGTTGTTAAACCTTTTGGAAAAAAACAGTGGGAGTCTGATCACAGGTCTCCTGATGATGCTTCTAGTTGCATCCTCAGAAGCTTTCAGCTGTCAAATGCTGGCAACCCAAATTCTGATGCATATCGACCATCAAATGCAATCACAGATGAAATTCTGGTGCAAAACTCCAGACATTTTATACTACCACCCTATTGGCCATGCTGGCAGGAGCCAATGAGAGTTGTGGTCCAAAACATCTGGAGAGCACCAGGTTGAGTTGGAGAAGGTTGGTCTATAGGATAAGTTGGGGTACATTCAACTGACGGACGGATGCTAAACATGTTCTTAATTCAAATTGCCATTCCTGGAACCATCTTTTCCACTTGCTCTTTTGCGTCCCGATTTCTGTTTTTCATTGTTGTTTTAAGAACGCTGTACTCTTTCCTTTGTCTCTACCACAAAGTGCCCTTTAGTGCATCTACTATTGATTCTGCTGCCTCCTCTGTGGTCTACAGTGTCATGTCGGTGAGTCTCCCGACATCCACTGACCTGGAAAACAGGAGAACCTCCGTCGTTTCAGCAAGATGTTGCCAGTCTCCCACGTGGTCACCAGGAAAGGAATGTCGCCTTGAGTCACTGGACTGTCCAATATATTTAACTCTGTGATGTCACTCATTTCAACTTACACCGCATTTGCATTGAGAAGCCGCTACCCTGTGATGCCCTGTGGGTTTTGTCATAGTGGTGAAGTTACAAAGGGTAAAGAAGAAATAGCATTCAGGATGATTCAGTCCTAACCTTTGCTTCCAGTTGCCTTTGCAATAGAGCTGAAAGTAAACAGGCCTGATTTTGTTCAGTCCAGGGACTATATTCCTATCCTCATAGGTGAACCTTGGGTTCAGCAAAGTTTCTCCTCAATTTGTAAGGCATGTTGAAGAAACGAGGCCCTTTGGAGGATTCATTTTTGTGAAGTTCATTTGAAGACCCACCTGTTTTCATTGGCCTTCCTCTACTGCCTTGGGCTGATGGTTTCCTTGGTTTTTATTGGCAATCTCTGTTATTGGTAACCTCTGTTTCTGTTTTCATTGGTAATCTGTGTTTTTCCAATTTTTATAGATATGTACTCAATGATTTGTACTGTATCAACTTTGTATAGGGTTTTTTTTCCTATTGTGTATGCCCTCTTGAGAGGATTCCACCCTTCAAGACACCTAAAAGTAATTTTAAATTAATAAATTTCACTGGCTACATCTGGAGGTTGGAAGCGCTGGGAGGGTCTTTGGGCCCAGGCTGATAACAGGGCATCACCAAAGAAGAAGGAGTACTGGGGTGGCAGCATGTCCTATTTTATAAAGAGGAGTTCTCTAACTGAAGGGATGTCAGAAGTCAGCCCTCTACTTGATGGTCTGTCTGGTTCAAGTCCAAGTTAATGCTCAAGAAACCTAAGAAAGTAGGTTGACCATATGAAAAGGAGGACAGGGCTCCTATCTCATTAACAGGGAATTTCAGCAGGTATCATTTGTATGCATGCAGCCCCTGGTGAAATTCTGTCTTCCTCACAACAGTTAAAACTGCAGGAGCCCTGCCCTCTTTTGTATCTGGTCACTCTAGTATAGCTCCTGCATCTTTAACTGCATCTTTAACTCTACTATCACTAGAGTGACCAGATACAAAAGAGGGCAGGGCTCCTGCAGCTTTAACTGTTGTGATGAAGAGGGAATTTTACCAGGGGCTGCATGCATGCAAATGACACCTGCTGAAATTCCCTTTTCTATGTAAACATGGTGACTTCTTATTTTTCGTAAATTTAATCTTATGGAAATGTTTATGTTTACATAAAATGTCTCCTTTATGTTCATGTACAATGGCAACCTGGAGAGAGGCCGTGTAGCGGCTGGACCCTATTATTATTATTATTATTATTATTATTATTATTATTATTATTTGTATCCCGCCTTTTGCCCAATACTGGGCCTCAAGGCGGCTTTACAACATGAAAACATATACTGTTAAAAGCTGTACATAGAAATATGCAAAAGTTAAAAATATAATTAAAGAGGTTTCAATATTTAAACATTTCAACATTTAAAACACACATTAATTATTATTATGAATTACTTGTTGGGCATGTGGCTGTTTGGCGCCCTCGCTTGGGCAAGTAGGAAGCTTGACAAGCGGTCCAGGGCACACAAGCAGGGGCAGAGAGGCTCATGTAGGGCTTGGCCGACCTGGACGGAGGTGATTCTGTCCATCTCTAATGCTCTGCTGGCAAGAGCCCAGCATAGCAAGAAGAACGATTGAGCCTTTTTCATTTTTGTTTTTGTCCTCCTAAAATGTATGTCACATTAGGTGGGATGCTGAGCCCCTGTAACTCACATACTTTGCTGGGGACAGGAGCCAGGCTTGGGGGGTGGGGGCATGTGGATCTGGTCCATCCATGGCCTCTTTTCACCCTGCCCACTTCGCCACCCACCAACATGCCCATGTCCTCATCTCCTGAGGTTGCAACACCACCGCAACGCTGCTGGGAAAGCTGTGTCGTTGTCTCGTCATCGGCCTTGCAGGGGAGAAATCCCCGGTATCCTATGACTTCTCAGACACTGACTGTGTCTAAACCGGCCTTTTTCCCCGGGGTCATCCCTGAATCATCCCTGTGTGTCCAAATGACACACAGGGGATCCCGGGAGCAGGCAGGACGACCCATCCATTTTCGCGGGATAACCGAGGCCTCGGTTATCCCGATTTTCCCCGTGGTTCTGGGACGATCCCGAGTACTGTGGGCGGTGCCCATCCCGGCTTCTTCCCTCCTCCCCGCAAGTAGAGGGGGGTCAGCAGAGGGAAAGAGCCAGGCTGGGGGGAGTGCAGGGCCATCGGGGATGAGGGAGGAATGGGGGGTGGTATTTTTTACTTACTTCTATGGAGGAGTGCAAATGGTGGGCGTGATGGCGCAATGTCCCTCTTCCCTTCTGGGATGTCACACTTCCTGTTTAGACCCTGAGGGAGGATTGCGGAAGCAAGTAAGTCCACGATCCTCCCCCTCCCTCCCTCCACACCCTTAGGTGTAGAAAGGAAGACTGTCTACAAGTACTCTTTCAACCACTGTTTTAGAACAGATCTCATTGTGGAGCTTAATCCTGTCACTTGCTCTGTACGAAAACTCTCCAATCAGTTCCAGCGTGGAAAACACGCAGGAACACACACACACACACACACACATATACTGGATTTCTTCAGCTCGCTTTCAACTCGTGTAATTCTTTCCCTTAAGTTCTCTTTTCTTAATTACTTTTATTTATTTCATTTTGTAACATTTTTTAAAAAATACTTGCCACCTAAATAGGCTGCCGTTTAGAGCACAAACATCCAGAGATAACAATTAGTGAAATAATTACACTTGTTCTGTCAGTGTGACCCCGCGACCCAGAAAGTATTACAAATCCATTTTAAAACATATTAAATGTTCATATTAATGAAGAGAATGCAGTACAAGTACCAGCAAACTAAATATTGTTAATGATTTTGAGCTATTAAATTCATTACCGTTTCTTTTCATAATAAAGCGGTTACTTGCTAATTAGACCTTTTTAAACCCGCCGTTATTGAATTCATTATACGGCATGCCATTAACTCTTAGAGATCTGTTGGGGTGTGTTTCTGCACAATTAGAACAATAATCATAATAGTTTCGAGACCAGATTCATAAGGATACAGGCCTTGGAATTCCTCGTGTGGTATTTGACAGTCACTCCATGTTCTTTTTCTCTGAGTACATTTTCTTGACACATCATGCCTAGCAGCTTCTGAGCTGTCACAGTAACTTTGACAACACAAATTCTAAAAAAAAAACTAAAACTAAAAAAAACCCTCCAAACCCACCAAAAAACACATTTTAATTTAACATTAAAATTCCAACTTTGGCATCCATCTATCTATCGATCAATTGATCAATCGATTGATCATACGGTTATCTAAAATCTTAACCCAGCATATAAACAAGGGGTGTTCCTTTTTCTAAAGGTCAAATTGGGCACTGGGGAAAGAAATAAAGAAAGAAAGAAAGACAGACAGACAGACAGACAGACAGACAGAGATTTTTTTCACCTGGGGAAAAGAAACGTAATTCATAGAAAATATACTGTCACTGATAAGCATTTAAAAGATGAAATGCAAAACTAATCCACAACATTCCACACTGAGTTTCCAAAATAATAATAATAATAATAATAATAATAATAATAATAATACCCCTACACTATATTGAGTAGACTATGTTTAGTACAAGGTCTTCCCAATGTGCAATACATTGAACCAAATGAAGCCCACCAAACGAAATGGTCTGGTTCACACGCTGAGATGTAACCACTGTTTTTGAAGTTTTTTAAAGGCAGTTTGAGGAGCTAAGCAACCCAAGATTGTGTTCTGTCCCAGGGTTGTTTCCTGTGATGTGTGGACCATAGGAATGGATGGGAAATTCAGTTCAATTCGGTTTTGAACAGGATTTACCCAGTTCAAACCTCTGGACCGAACATGGACGGCAGTCGAAGTCCATACATTTCGAAGCTTGCAATGTGATTCACGGACAGAAAAAGATGCACTCAACACCACGTGTACTTCTGAAGGGGCCAGGTCGGGGGAGGCCATCACATGACCTTTGCTTTCTCAATCCTCCATATCATTTCAGGTCCTCACTCTCCTGCCAGATATTTAACAATGTGGATCCTCTTTGATTGGGCCCAAACCAGTCTTGGTTTATGCACAACTATGTAGGATTCTAGACTGTACCACCTCACATGTCAGTTGGGTGTGTTGTCGGGTGACCATATTTGGGAAACCAAAAAAGAGGACACTAAGTGGGAGGGGCAGGAAAGTGTGCTTTCCAGGACCTCTAGAAACCACATCGCTCTCCAAGCTGCTAATGGCAGCTGCCATAGGGTGACCATATGAAAAGGAGGACAGGGCTCCTGTACCTTTAATAGTTGTATTGAAAAGGGAATTTCAGCAGGGGTCATTGGTGTGCATGCAGCACCTGGTGAAATTCCCTTTGCATCTCAGCAGTTAAAGCTGCAGGAACCCTGCCCTCTTGATCAGATACAAAAGAAGGCAGGGCTCCTGGACCTTTAACTGTTGTAACACAGAGGGAATTTCACCAGTTGCTGCATGCACACCAATGACCCCTGCTGAAATTCCCTTTTCAATACCCCGCCACTGCTTACCTTTCCGGCCCGTCCGCTCCCGTCCGGCGCCGGCGGCTACTACCAGCGGGCTCCGTGGCCTGCTCCAGGGTGGCGCGCCAGGTGATGTCATCACCCAGCGCGCTACTCTAGAGCAGGCCGCGGAGCCCGCTGGTAGTAGCCGCCAGTGCCGGACGGGAGCGGACGGGCCGGGAAGGTAAGCAGGGGGCGCGCGGAGGGGAGGAGGGGGCGCACGGAGGGGAGGAGGGGGGCCCTTACCTTCCCGGCCCATCCGCTCCCGTCCGGCGCCGGCGGCTACTACCAGCAGGCTCCACGGCCTGCTCCAGGGTGGCGCGCCGGGTGATGTCATCACCCGGCGCGCTACTCTAGAGCAGGCCACGGAGCCCGCTGGTAGTAGCCGCCGGTGCCGGACGGGAGCGGACGGGCCGGGAAGGTAAGCAGTGGCGGGGAAGGGGGCTTACACCCCCCGGAGCCGTCCGCTTCTATCCGCGGGCGCCCGCGGGCGCCTGCGAATGGAAGCAGACGGCCCCAGGGGGGGGAGGGAGCGCGGGGGAGGGGGCTTACCTGCTGGGGCCGTCCACAGCGGACGGGCCCGGGGGGGGAGGGAGTTAGGTCCCCCCTAACCCACCCGCCGCCATTTTTTCCTCATAGACTTGCATTGCAATGCAAGTCTATGGGGAAAAAAATGGCGGCCGATCCAAAAATTTACGATTTTTGGATCGGGATCGGACTCGATCCGGTCCGGGGGGCCTCCGATTTTGTCCGAACCGGTCCGGGACAAAATTGGAGGTCCCGATCTGGGTCCCGATCTGATCCGGGGGGTCCGTGCACACCCCTACACTCTAGTATAGTGCCTGCACCTTTAACTGTTGTGATGAAGAGGGAATTTCACCAGGAACTAATTGCATACAAATGACCCTGGCTGAAATTCCCTTTTCTCTACCACTGTTCAAGTTACATGAGCCCTGACCTGGATTTTATCAGGTCAGCCTATCCCAAGACCACCCAAATGATATTGACATCAAAGGCAGGAACCCCTCAACAGCACCCTTCCCCCCACATTAAAATACAATAATAATTAGGGATGTATGAGAAATTTGTTGCAGTTTGTTTTTGACCAGTATTTACCCAGTTTGCACTTTTCAGTTCAAACACAGACTTGGATACTATCTGCAGTCTTGGATGCACAAATGATGGGCTACGTTTGGGGAAATGTGCTTAAAAATACTCAGAGATTTTCATGCAAAACAGGTAAAACAAAGTGCACAATCAAATACAGATTTGAGTAAGAATGAAATTCGGAGAACTTTTGGAGTACTTGAAATCTGCTGATTTGCACATCCCTAATAAGAATACAAGAAAGGGCACAATCCTTTGCATGTTTAGACAGAAAAAAAGTCCTACATCTGCCAGCATTTCCCAAACCCATTATGCAGGACTTTTTTTTCTCTCTCAACCTGCATAGGCTTGCACCCTTAGTCATTAACAATTTGCAGCTCTTTCATGACAACCAAATTCAGGTTGTATATTTATTTGTATATTTATATGCTACCCTTCCTTGCAAGGAACCCAGAGTGATGCTGCCCAGGATGGTAGGTTGCCTCATGGTAGGGCTGGGTCTGTTAGAGTTCCTGATAAGAAGTTTAGTGTAGTCCTTTCCCAGATATGCTCATTTAGGGTTAGACAAAAGGGGCTTCAGATCAAGATCAACTTTTGATTCATCCCAGATCCCAAATCATCCCAGATCTACACTCCAGCCTTGGGGATGTCCAAGATCTCCCAGCCTAACCCACTTTGATGAGTTGTAAGGTTAAAGGAGGTTAATCCTTTGCACTTTACTGTGATCTGTATTTATCCAGCATTTCACCTGAGCTGGAGTGAGCAAATTCACCTTGACGTTAGCAAATTCAGTGGCAACTCTGGTTGTGGGGTTGAAAAGAACATAAAGCAAACAAAGAGCCCTGCTGGATCAGACCAAGGGTTCCCCTAGTCCAGCACTCCGTTCACACAGTGTCCAACCAGCTGTCAACCAGGACATGGGTGTAACAGCACCCTCCTGCCCATGTTCTCCAGCAACTGCTCTATATAGGCTTACTGCCTCAGTTGCTAGAGGTCACACATAGCCATCAGGACTAGTAGCCATTGATAGCCTTCTCCTTCAGGAATATGTCCAAGCCCCTTTGAGAGCCATCCAAATTGGTACCCATCATTCCAAGTGGTGGTAGCAAATTCCGGTATGTGCTGTGTGAAGAAGTCCTTCCTTTGTTCTGTCCCGAATCTCCTACCAATCAGCTTCATGGGATGACTCCATTGGGTTCTAGTATTATAAGAAAGGTAGCAAAATATATCCCTATCTATATTCTCCACACCATACATGATTTTGTACACCACTATAGTATATCCCTTTACCCTCCTCCTTCCCACAAGCTAAACAGTCACCGCTATTGTAACCATCCCTCGTAGAGCAGATGCTCCAGCCCTTTGATCATTTTAGTTGCCCTTCTCTGCACTCTATCCAGTCCTTTTCTGCACTCTTTCTATCTTTTTTTAGGCGTGGTCCATGATGGATGCATGGATCTTCCTCAGGGCACTGGATTCGTCTGCTTTTTCTCCCCTCTCCCTCCCTAATGAGGCAGATCCTGTAGACAACGAGAGGTTCAACTTTTCATGATAGAAAATGAGCTGCTTCGTGGCAGGTGGGTGGGGTGAGGCTGTCCTCCCCAACCCACCCTCCTGTCCAGTAGCCCCCAGAAATATTGCCATAACATCGCCATTTTCCCGACAGCAAGTAATTTTGCCGGGTTTATGTGACATCTCATTCCAGCTTTACTTGATGCCCTGAAACTTTGCTGATGGGCCTGCCTCAGAAATGTGATTGGTAATCACAGTTTAAAGATGTGTACCTTGTAGAGTTCTTCAGAAATGACAGTGGGTCTTTAGCCCAACCAGGCCTTCTTTTCCCTTCCTGCCAATCAGAATGCTGGGATATGCATGCAGGAGAAATAACCGTGCAGTTTCACAGGTCAAATGACATCCTTACTCTCGGCGCAGCTCAGAACACTTCCTGCATGGTGTCACATATAATAGCAATAACTCGACATATTTGTAGCTCGTGTTTTATTTAAAACTGCATCCCTCTCACCTGTAAAGAGATGGGACATAAACACACCTCGGTGATTGCTCTATTGAATGGTTTTGGCACGTAAGAGCCCCCTGTGCTCTTCCTGTGTCCTTTAGTTTATTATTATTTGGAGGGTAGAGCTGTGTGATTATCCATTCTTGCTTCGGGCCTAGTAAGCCATCTGGAATGCTTATTAAACCCACAGGCAGATCAAAGGGATATAGTTCCATCGTGGTACCTGGATGTGAGCAGTACTTCATCATCAGGGTGTCGGTCCTCTAATGATGTACTAGACATTTTAGCAGGCTCAGATTAATACATGGAAGCGTAATGGATGGATTTTTTTTTTTAAAGAAGTATATTCTGTAAATAGAGGAAGCATTTAAAAAAAATATTAAGATTCCTATTTTAGATAATCTGTGAATGGGTAACCAAAATGAAACATATGTAAAATGAAAGAAAGAATAAAACTGGTACCTAAAAGTCTGCAGTGACTAACTCCTCTCTCCCCAGCTCAGATAAAATGTATTCCTAGTTGCATCTGAAAAGATGCTGAAATGTGGGTTTTTGGTGACTCATCCAGGGAACAGTGTTCCGGACTTGTCAGACAGTTTCTAAGATAGCTTTTTTCTTTTTCCCCCCCATTCATGAAGTTGTTACTTGGCACACTGATGAGAGATTGTGCTTAAAAAGATTTAGTGCTCCACATTAAGGATTCAAAATATATTTATGAGATTTGGTCTGAGAAAGTGAAAAGCTCATATCTATATGTAGGGAAATAAGCCCTGGACCTTCCGAACATGCTGTTCAGAATCATGTCTACCTTCAGTCTTCTCTTCTAGAGGAGAAGATTGAGGGAAGACATGACAGCACTTTTCAAATATTTGAAAGGTTGTCACACAGAGGAAGACCAGGATCTCTTCCCGATCCTCCTAGAATGCAGGACACAGAATAATGGGCTCAAGTTACAGGAATCCAGATTCTGGCTGGACATCAGGAAAAACATCTTGACTTAGAGTAGGATCACAATGGAACCATTTCCCTAAGGAGGTTGTGGACTATCCCACACTAGAGGCATTCAAGAGGCAGCTGGACAACCATCCGTAAAATATGCTTTAAGGTGGATTCCTGGATTGAGCAGGGGTTGGACTCGATGGCTTCATAGGCCCCTTCCAACTCTACTATGCTATGATTTGAAGCAACATACTTCCCCATCTGGCCCACCAGTGTTTTCCCCAAGCTTCTGCCAGCCCCACCTCATCTTCATAGCCAAAAAAACAAAACCTTTAATCTGCAGCTGATCAGAGATAAGAGTTCTTCACCATGAAAAAGCTTTTATCTCTGATTACCTATTGAGATAAGACTTTTTCTCAATAAGACTTGATGACGGGGGTTGGGAAGGGTGTGTGTGTGTGTGTGTGTGTGTGTGTGTGTGTGAATGCTGTGAGTGCATGTGGGTGAAAATTAGCGATGTTGTAGACTCATGACTGGGTCCCCCCAGACCACATTTGCCAAGCTGCTGCCACTTACCAGACTCAGTCCAATGGTGGCAACAAGGCCTACAGGATCCCAATCCCTTCCAAAGTCACCATATTTTATAAAAAATGGTGGCTCGGTTATTTCTGGGGTTTCCCTCTCTTCTTCCTCCTGCCCCACCAGCTCTGCTGTGGTAGCCAGGATGGGAAGAGGAGAAGGGAGCGCTCCCTCCTCCTCCCATCCTGGCTACCGTGGCATCAGCAGAGCAGGAGGAGGACAAGAGGGGCTTCCCTCAGTGGCTGCCCTGTCCCCAAGTGAACCAGCAACATGCACATATTGACCTTGTTCAGACGACACACTAAGCCATGGTGGTTAGGCATTTTGAGCTAAGCATTATGGCTTAGCGTGTTGTGTGAACCATTCCTAACCATGATGGTTACAAAAGAACGGTTTAAACCTACTCACTAACCATTTGCTGCAAAAGGTTTAGCGGCCTAACCATGGCTTAGTGTGCCGTCTGAACAGGCCCATGTCAGCTCAGTTACTTCAATAATTCCCAAGTTGCAGAAATGGCCACCTTAAAGCAGTGATGCATGCAACGTGAAAGGCATAAAGGGTGTGTGAATGTGTGTGCCTGTGTGAACAATGTGTAAGAGTGGATGGCCATTCCACTTTGGGCTCTGGCCATGGTCATTGCGGACAGAGAAGGACGCTCAGAAATCACGACACAGATACCAGAGCTTGGGGAAACTAGGGCCTCTTTATTTAATTGGGTAATTCACCCCTCCCTGGATCTGTATGTGAGAATGCAGGAATCTAATTAATCCTTTCTCCAGGCAAGTAGCCTGCATTATGGGCGAGCCGCTCGATTAAGCCAGGAGTCAGGTAAAGCCCATCTCCTTTCTTGAGCTATGGTTGTGTGCGGGGGGGGGGGGGGGGATCTCCCTGTGTCACCCTCACCTGGTGCCGCACAACTCTGAACAGGTAAAACAGAGAGGTCCCCAAAGGCAAGACATATATCCTGAGTCCTGAGCCGCACAGCCCATTGAGGATCAGACCTCAGAATGTGCCAATTGCCAGAAGATGCCAACAAGTGGTCACCAAACCTCCTTTCATGTCCTTTCTACACAACCCTTCCCATTCCAAACAATCTATTTACCCACCCTCATCTAAATTAAAGACCAGTATGGAACAGGCAAAAAACCTGTACACCAGAGCCAATCCATGGCAGGTAAAATTCCTACTCACCCCCCCCCCTCCAAAGGGAGCAACTGGCTAATCCCATACTAGTTATAGGGCTAGTGCTGACATAGGGAATAGGGCATGTTGGCGTGCACCCCTTGCTAGATCAGAGCAAAGACCTATCTAGTCCTGAATTCTGTTCCCACAGTGGCATACCATGAGTGGAATAAGTTGTCTCCCCCTGCTAAATATAACAACTGTATTTGGAGGTATGTTGCATCTCACCCTGGAAGTAGCACATAGATAGCATCATTACTTGCCATTGGTAGCTTTAACTTCCATGATGGCAAGGATTGGACCTGGGCCCTTCTGCTGGAGGCCCTTTCAATGCTACTGCCCTTCCAAAGGAACGTAGGAAGCTGCCTCATATCAATCCAGGTCACTGATCCACCTAGACCAGTCTTGTTTTCAAGACTAGCCTTCTCATTAGGCAAGGTGAACCCTTTGGTCAGGCAGTTGACTGGGGGGGCATTAGATTGAGCACCCCCAACCCATTGTCTCATCCACCTGCCTGCCACTGCCAGCCACTGGCTGGTGAGGCTCTCTGGAGCAATCACCTACCTGCATGTTGTTTGTATCTCGTTCCCACCTACTGTAGGTGCATGTCTCCCAAGATGTGCCAAATGTCTCACATGACCCATCTGGCCTCTCACAGAACTTGTTTGACTTTTCATGAGACCTGTCTGACTTCCTTCAAGACTCATCCAACCTCTCATGAGACCTATCCCACCTCTTGCGAGGTCAAATCTTACAACATCAACCAATTGGTTTATATTGAAAGCACTTAGAATAAGGTTAGGGACATGCCAAATTTCGCTAGTCTTGTTAAGACACGTTTGGCTTCCCAACATTTCTCAAGACATCTCACTTGAGGAGGAACCTCAGAGCTCTCTTCAGATTCCACCAGACAAAATCCAACAACCCGCTAGGGACAGATGGAACTGCCATTGTTGGCCATGAGATAGTCTTGTTAACCTGACCCAAACTTCCTTTTAAACTTCCCTTGAACTTCCCCAGGTTTTTCAACTGAGGAGGGACTTTAGGCAAAATGACTGTTGCAGACCCATTTCCTACAACTTGCAAGGCGAAGGTTAGGATGGGAGGGGTGAGGAATTGAAGCTCACGGAGTATTATAGACCTCACAAATTAGCTGTGGGAGAGAAACATGTTGTGCCTGTATTTACTGAGTTCTAAATAAAACTCTGCTCAAATGTGTTCACACCCCATATTGCAAATGCTGCTGATGACAGTTTCGCTTTGGAGAAAATGTGTTTAATGTCTTGCAATTTTTTGGAAGCAGGTTTTTTTTCCCCCTTTAATGAAGTTTCTTTATTTATGGATTTAAGCATTTTTTAAATTATTTTTTTTAAATTATTGTCTAATCAGATTGATGCAGTGGCAATAATAAATGGTGTCATTTGCCTACCCCTATCTCTGTCTTTCTATTTACACCTGAGGAGAATAGCTGACTCTCCAGTAGACTTGCATGGAACATCAAGCCTGGTGAGTTTGGCCTGTCCCCCTCCCCCCCAACCTGCCAGGAATCTGGGTTTCTCACTTTGTCTGGTGAACAGAACCGTTGGTGACATTCAACCTTGCACAACTGGATGTCTGCTTGGCAAACAGACCTTCCCTTTCCTCCCCTCTGCCCTGCAATCCCCTGCCCTCCCCAAATTTGCTCCACCAGTCATCCAACCCTCCAGAACAGATGTGAGGGGGTTGCGGGAGGGAGGACGATTCTGTTCTGCCATTGGTGGTCCACAAACATGATTGGGTACAACCCAGAATCAGGCAGCATGCCTTGTTTTGAGTGCTTGGTCCGTGGAAAGGACATCAGTGGCTCAAATAAATACATAGAAAATAATGATGACTGATTTATCCAAAAACTAAATGCATTATCAATAGAAGATCAAGTTGGGGAGGAATGATGAATTGTACTTTTGACAATGGGTTGTTGTTGTTTTTTAATGGCTAAGGTTGCAATCTTATGCACCTGGGAGGAAGGACGGATGGACCAGTCCATTTCCAGTCCATGTCACTTTCACATATGTACATCCATAAATCTGCCCTGTCCTTTTTCTGCCTCAGAGGCCTCCTTCAGAAGACACCTTAAACCATGGCTTTAACCTCAGTTGGTTAAGCCAGAAAGCTGGGCCATGTTCAGAAGACACCTTAAACCACAGCTAATGATGACTAAGGCAAAAAGCCTTATTCACCGTGGTTAATGCCATGATTTAAGGTGTCTTCTGAATACAGCCCGGCTTTCTGGCTTAACCACTGTGGTTAAAGCCATGGTTTAAGGTGTCTTCTGAATGGGGCCAATCTGTGTTTTTTTAACCCATGCAAACATTGGCATGTACTCACAAAATATGCATGCCGAAATGATGTTACCTCAAAATACCCATTTTAAAATATGCATTGTGATTTAATTTCTTTATTAATCGAACCAAGAACTGCATCACACCATTTGGAGAGGCATGAAATCCAAAGGGTAGAACCATCCAAGAACCATTTCTGTCACTTGAGGCTCAGGTGGCCTCGGTGGCATGGAGTGCCTTCTACCAACTTCTGCAGGTGGCCCAGCTACGCCCCTATCTGGACAGGGATAACCTGGCTTCAGTTGTCTATCCTCTGGTAACCTCCAAGTTAGATTACTGCAATGCGCTCTACGTGGGGCTGCCTTTGAAGATGGTTTGGAAGCTGCAGCTTGTGCAAAATGCAGTGGCCAGATTGGTAACAAGGACTAGAAGGTTCGAACATATAAGACTGATTCTGGTCCGCTTGCACTGGCTGCCTGTATGTTTCCAAGCCCAATTCAAGGTGCTGGTTTTAACTAGGGGTGTGCATCGGATCGGATCCGATCCACGATCCGAATCCGATCCGACCCAAAATCGGGAAAATCCGATCCGATCCGATCCGATCCGACCAACCTCCGATCCGATCCGATCCGATCCGATGAGGTCCGATCCGGATCGGACGCCATTTTGAATGCTTTTTCCCATAGCCAAGTATTGTTTTACAAAAACGCCTATAACTTTTTCATTTTTAAAGATAGAAGGATGAAACTTGGGGACATTGTAGACTGGTTAGGGATAGTTATCTGTGAGAAATTTCAGAAAGATTGGTGCATGCGTTTTGTGGCAATTAATTTTTTAATAAATACCCAGGAATGCTTATAACTTTGTCATTTTTAAAGTTACAAACATGAAACTTTGCCACATTGTAGGAGGTACCTTGGGACCTATGTGTGTGAAATTTCAGAAACATAGGTGCTTGCCTTGTGTGGCAATTAATTTTAGAAAAATGGGTAGTAGTGGGGTAAATACAGTTACGCCTCCCATTTTTTTATTTTTTAAGATACAAACAGGAAACTTGGGCACATTACAGATACCACTTGCCTTGATATGTGAGTGAAATTTCAGAAACATTGGAGCTTGCCTTGTGTGGCAATTAAGTTTTGAAACAATGAGGAAAGAAACACCTATAACTTTGTCATTTTTAAAGTTACACACATGAAACTTTGCCACATTGTAGGTGGTACCTTGGGACCTATGTGTGTAAAATTTCAGAAACATAGGTGCTTGCCTTGTGTGGCAATTAATTTTAGAAAAATGGGTAGTAGTGGGGTAAATACAGTTACGCCTCCCATTTTTTTAGTTTTGAAGATACAAACAGGAAACTTGGGCACATTACAGGGAACACTTCACTTGATATGTGTGTAAAATTTCAGAAACATTGGTGCTTGCCTGGTGTGGCAATTAATTTTTGAAACAATGAGGGATTCATTGGACAGCACTTGCCCATAAGGATTCATTGGACAGTACTTTCCCATAGGGAATCATTGCATTGCACTTTCCCATAGGGAATCATTGCATTGCACTTTCCCACTGAGAAATACAGTTATGCCTCCCACATTTTTATTTTTGAAGATACAAACAGGAAACTTGGGCACATTGTAGACTGGTTAGGGATAGTTATCTGTGAGAAATTTCAGAAAGATTGGTGCATGCGTTTTGTGGCAATTAATTTTTTAATAAATACCCAGGAATGCCTATAACTTTGTCATTTTTAAAGTTACACACATGAAACTTTGCCACATTGTAGGAGGTACCTTGGGACCTATGTGTGCTAAATTTCAAAAACGTAGGTGCTTGCCTTGTATGGCAATTAATTTTAGAAAAATGGGTAGTAGTGGGGTAAATACAGTTACGCCTCCCATTTTTTTATTTTTTAAGATACAAACAGGAAACATGGGCACATTACAGGGAACACTTCACTTGATAGGTGTGTAAAATTTCCGAAAGCTGGGTCCAGGCATGTGGTGGCAATTAATTTTTGAAACAATGAGGAAAGAAACGCCTATAACTTTTTTATTTTAAAAGTTAGAAGTCTGAACATTGCTCACTTTGTAGATGGGTTAGGGGTAGATATGTGTCAGAAATTTCAGAATGATAGGTCCAGGCATTTGATGGCTATGGAATTTTTAGATTAAATGTTTCAAAAAATGTTCCACAGAGGCCAGGTCTTCCTTTCCTCCCCCTCCCGCTTCCCGCGAAGAAAAGGAAACACTGTCTCGTCTCGATCCCTTTGATCCTTGCTAGTATCCATTACAGGGCTCGTGTCTGCTTTCCTACTTTCACTTTTTACTCAAGCAGACACGAGCCCTGTAATGGATACTAGCAAGGATCAAAGGGATCGAGACGAGACAGTGTTTCCTTTTCTTCGCGGGAAGCGGGAGGGGGAGGAAAGGAAGACCTGGCCTCTGTGGAACATTTTTTTGAAACATGTAATTTAAAAATTCCATAGCCATCAAATGCCTGGACCTATCATTCTGAAATTTCTGACACATATCTACCCCTAACCCATCTACAAAGTGAGCAATGTTCAGACTTCTAACTTTTAAAATAAAAAAGTTATAGGCGTTTCTTTCCTCATTGTTTCAAAAATTAATTGCCACCACATGCCTGGACCCAGCTGTCTGAAATTTTACACACCTATCAAGTGAAGTGTTCCCTGTAATGTGCCCATGTTTCCTGTTTGTATCTTAAAAAATAAAAAAATGGGAGGCGTAACTGTATTTACCCCACTACTACCCATTTTTCTAAAATTAATTGCCATACAAGGCAAGCACCTACGTTTTTGAAATTTCACACACATAGGTCCCAAGGTACCACCTACAATGTGGCAAAGTTTCATGTGTGTAACTTTACAAATGACAAAGTTATAGGCATTCCTGGGTATTTATTAAAAAATTAATTGCCACACAAGGCAAGCACCTACGTTTCCGAAATTTCATACACATGGGTCCCAAGGTACCACCTACAATGTGGCAAAGTTTCATGTGTGTAACTTTAAAAATGACAAAGTTATAGGTGTTTCTTTCCTCATTGTTTCAAAAATTAATTGCCACACAAGGAAAGCTCCAATGTTTCTGAAATTTCACTCACATATCAAGGCAAGTGGTACCTGTAATGTGCCCAAGTTTCCTGTTTGTATCTTAAAAAATAAAAAAATGGGAGGCGTAACTGTATTTACCCCACTACTACCTATTTTTCTAAAATTAATTGCCACACAAGGCAAGCACCTATGTTTCTGAAATTTCACACACATAGGTCCCAAGGTACCTCCTACAATGTGGCAAAGTTTCATGTTTGTAACTTTAAAAATGACAAAGTTATAGGCATTCCTGGGTATTTATTAAAAAATTAATTGCCACAAAACGCATGCACCAATCTTTCTGAAATTTCTCACAGATAACTATCCCTAACCAGTCTACAATGTCCCCAAGTTTCATCCTTCTATCTTTAAAAATGAAAAAGTTATAGGCGTTTTTGTAAAACAATACTTGGCTATGGGAAAAAGCATTCAAAATGGCGTCCGATCCGGATCGGACATCTGGTCCGATCCGATCCGACCAGCCTCCGATCCGATCCGATCCGATCCGACCCCCCAGGTCCGATTCCGATCCGCTATCCGATCCGATCCGGGGGGTCAGTGCACATCCCTAGTTTTAACCTATAAAGCCTTAAACGGTTTGGGACCACTATACCTGATGGAATGCCTTTTCCGACATGAACCTACCTATACACTATGCTCAACATCAAAGGTCCTCCTCCGGGTTCCTACTCCAAGGGCTTTCTCTGTGGTGACCCCCCAATTATGGAATGATTTCCCCGATGAGGCCCGCCTGCCACCAACACTGTTATCTTTTAGGCGCCAGGACAAAACTTTTCTTTTCTCCCAGGCATTTTAACAGCTTAAGTTGAGGTTTTAACTGACTTTATGGCCAGGCTTAAAAGTTTAAAATGTTTGAAATATCAGCTGTTGTATGTTTTTATGGTTTTAAATTTTGTATATTGACTTTTTAATGTTCAATCTTTTAATTTTTGTAAACCACCCAGAGAGCTTCGGCAATGGGGTGGTAAATAAACATTAGTAGTAATAATAATAATAATAATAATAATAATAATAATAATAATGTTCTGATCTGTACGTTCATCTGGTACCAGGATTGTATCAGAATTCACAAAGGGTGGACTCTTCCAGCAGTCCTAATTGGACGTAAGCCCTATTGAAGTCAATGGGGTCTTTTCTTCTGAGTTGACTTGTATAGGAGTGCACTGTTAGGGGCTTCATTATTATAAAGCCTGCTATTTGATAGGAGTGGGAGTGCCTTACCTTCTCAATCCCCCTCTTCCTATAGAGGGCAATTCTCTATGGATAGAATGCCCTCTGCAGGCCATGTTTGACCTTCTTAACTTTGGGACTGTGACTCTACAGAGATCCATAAAAACTGAACAGCTCTTGCTCAGCAAGCTTTCTGTGGCCTTAAACAGCTTGAACGTTTTAGATCCACAGTATTGCCTCTCATCAGTTAATCCAATCTGCTGTGAGAAAGTTTTTTTTTTACTGTCTCCAAGTCCTTATGAAAACATTCAGAGCTAATTGAGACATTCCCAAACAATTAAGATAACCAGATGTGTCTGTTATTTGTAATTACCTGAACATGTATCCCTTTCTTCAACAACAGTTCCATTTTTCCTCCTTCCTGAAGCTTTTTGAACTACTCCAGATAATGGATATAGGAAGATTAACTTGTCGAAAAGTAATCTCTTGTATGTGCCTACTGTGTCTCATTCGGAGGCATGGTACTTTCTGAATTAAGCCACAAAGCCAAAAACATTTGGTACAAAGAATTCTGTAATTCAGTGTGTGTGTGTGTGTGTGTGTGTGTGTGTGTGATTTTGGTATTGTTTAGAGCTGAACTGAAATGGGCAGGGCCTGTGCTTTTGCACACATTTTAACAAGCTGGCAGTCATGAAAGTGCCTGCAGTATAGTTCACTCCTGCAACCTGTAAAGAATGAGGGCATTGTTCATCCTCTCACTCCGAACTGGCTTTGTGACACCATCTCACTCCAAACTGGCTTTGTGACATCATGAAAGCCCCAATTCTGAATGGCTAAGTGTCCACTTCGTGATGCCATTCCATCATCATGCTAGCATACCATGAACCTGGTTGGCTGAGATCATGGTGCTGAGGAAACATGTAGTACTCAGGGCTGCAAAGTCTTGTGAAAAGCAGTGAAAAGGGTGTTTGGGGAGGGCTAGGCTTTGGGAAATGTTCCCTCCCCCCATTTTCACAACAATAAATTAAAAAAATGCATCTTAAACTTCTGTACAACACTGATTTTGTGATGTAACGTGGGTCTTCATTGATTTCTTGATTCCCTTTGGCTGTTTTGCCATGTAAAATTAAGTGTCATAATGGGGGGCATTACAGTGATTTTGGGCTGCAAAAAGGGGGCCCTACCAGCAGCAATTCAATATCTACTGGTTAGCAGAGACCATTTTGGTCACCCAGTTGTCCCCTTGGTTTGTGCTATGTTATGTGATGCTATAGCATCCTTCCAGGAGAGTTGGGGGGGAATGGAGAAAGTGGTACACCTGGAGTGATTTGAGCCACTATCCTAGTTACCTGAGTAGAGGCCTGGGGCAGAATAAGTTTGACTGTGATTGTAAGGGACATGTGGAAGGGCCTTTCTCGGAGCCAATGATGTGGTTGTGATGTTGCAGTGACAGCTCAATAGTGGACAGGAGGTCTATAGTCTTTCCCTTACAGATGATCCACCAAACACGCAGCGTGTCTGGTGGGACACATGACATCAGGGCTGTGGGTAGTTCATTCCTTTCTGCATGTTGTGTCTATGGGCTCTTCTACACATGCAGGCCTTCTGAGATGGAGGGGGGAGGATCTAGGGGTTTCCAGCTTCTGGGATCATCCCCCATGGTCAGAACGCCAGTGCATCATCCTGGAAGTCAAGAGGGGCATTTCGGCACAGCATGTGTGTGTGTGTGTGTGTGTGTGTGTGTGTGTGTGTTTTAAGATGTTGACACAATTGCATGGGCACAATCTTGCACCAAAAGTTAGGTTTTGTTTTTAAACAAAACTGGAAACTCAGCACCGAAAACTGCCAAGAGCTACCCCAGGATGGCAAAAATGCTGCCCCTCACCCCGATGGGCATGGACTCCCTCCACAGAGCTCTGTGCCCATGTGAGCACTGCTACTTGAAGGGAGGAGGGATGACCCCAGGAGTGAGCGCCACACCACCCGCGGACCTCGGGATCCATGGGAAAAATCATGAAAAATCCAGTCCCATTTATTCTGGCACAACTGAGCTCATCCCTGGTTGACCCCGGATCACCTGTGCGTCATTTGGATGCGCAGGGACAATCTCGAGCCGATCCCGGGATAACTGGCTGGTGTAGACATGGCCCACATTTGGAGATGAACAATTGAACAGGGCTATTGTCAGATCAACATCTGCCTTCCCTGGGAGCTGTCCAAAGTCCTGCAGACCCTGACTCTAGCCTTTCCATGGGCTATTCCCGCTCAAAGGGTACCTCAGGGCTATATTGCTTTAGACTGCATATCGGAACTCATATGGTTGAATGCCTCCCATACAAAATACTAATGATTTAGCTAAAAAAATCAGCTAAATTAATAAATTAAAAACATATCCTGCATTGAGCAGGGGGTTGGACTCGATGGCATTATAGGCCCCTTCCAACTCTAGTATTCTATGATTCTATGATTCTATGATATCCATATATACAATTAGCATCTCAGGAGGAAAAGATTGAAATGGTTATTCCTGATATTTAATGTCCTGTGTAGAGGGAGGTTTCGTATGGAGGGTCATTCTGTTATTTAGCCCAGGCAGACACTTACCAATGGATTGAGGCTTAGGCTTACTTTTCATAGGGATGCCTGAG
This sequence comes from Anniella stebbinsi, assembly GCA_029215795.1. Classification (NCBI taxonomy): domain Eukaryota; kingdom Metazoa; phylum Chordata; class Lepidosauria; order Squamata; family Anniellidae; genus Anniella; species Anniella stebbinsi. The sequence continues at coordinate 265,915,182 of JARDYH010000003.1, read as the reverse complement.
GAATTCAATCTTTTAAAATCCTGGTGTGAATAGTCTTGATTGCCCCCCACAACCCCCCCCCCCCCCCTTATTTATGGATAAGAACATATTTATTCTTCAATTTTCACACTTCTCCAAAAGTTTGGCACTGCAGCTTTTGGCTCAATGAATGCTATAAAAGGCATTTAAAATGTGTATTTTATTTATGCATTTATTTCAGTTTTTTTTATGCCCCATCCGTCCTCCAAAAGGAGCACAGAGCAACTGTAAAACAACAATAAAATCCTACTAGTACAATAAAACAATTTGAAATACAACAATTATAATCTAACCTAAAAAACAAGGAAACCTACAAGTGAAGAGCCAACTGCTTTTGTAGTTAAAAAGGTCTACAACTGAGGTTTAATTATTTTTTATCCACAATATTTTAGGTTAACCTTTATTTAGAAATGCATACATTCGTATCATAAACATTTCTAAAATTGTGTGTGTGTGTGTGTGTGTGTGTGTGTGGTGGGGAAACGAAACCCAAAAGATGTATCCCAATATGCATTCGTATAGGAACAGTTGTGCAGATTAAAAACAAACACACAAACCATCACACACAACAACTGTACATCAATGTGGAAATGGGATGGAGGGGACTGTGAATGAACAGATGAGATGAGATGGTATAGATGGGAAACACACTGATCCATCCTTAATTTGTACTCTGCATTTGACATCTTCTTCTGCTGCTGCATGATTCCTGCTGATGTTCATTCCCTCAAAGCAGGAGCAGATAGAAATCACATATCCAAATGTTTTGGACTTCAGCTCCCAGTACGGATATACACATTTTTGTAAAAATCGGCCCTGTCTGCATTTCGCAGATTTTCAGGTGCCTTTCAGTCCATCGTCTGCTCATGGATGGAATCACATTATTTTACAAGTTCCCAAATTTGTTCAAAATTCGTATAGCATTTGCTTAGCAACTGAAGGCTCACAACAGACCTGTGAAAACTAGGGGTGTGCACGGACCCCCCGGATCGGATCGGGACCCGGATCGGGACCTCCAATTTTGTCCCGGACCGGTTCGGACAAAATCGGAGGCCCCCCGGACCGGATCGAGTCCGATCCCGATCCAAAAATCGGAAATTTTTGGATCGGCCGCCATTTTTTTCCCCATAGACTTGCATTGCAATGCAAGTCTATGAGGAAAAAATGGCGGCGGGTGGGTAAGGGGGGGCCTAACTCCCTCCCCCCCCCCGGGGCCGTCCGCTGTGGACGGCCCCGGCAGGTAAGCCCCCTCCCCCGCGCTCCCTACCCCCCCTGGGGCCGCCTGCTTCCATCCGCTGGCGCCCGCGGGCGCCAGCGGATAGAAGCGGACGGCTCCGGGGGGGGGGGTAAGCCCCCTTCCCCGCCACTTACCTTCTCGGCACGTCCGGCGCCGGCGGCTACTACCAGCGGGCTCCGCGGCCTACTCTCGAGTAGCGCGCCGGGTGATGACATCACCCGGCGCGCCACCCTGGAGCAGGCCGCGGAGCCTGCTGGTAGTAGTAGGCGCCGGCGCCGGACGGGAGCCGCCGGGCCGGGCAGGTAAGGGCCCCCCTCCCCCCTCCCCCCTCCGCGCGCCCCCTCCTCCCCTCCACGCACCCCCTCCTTACCTTTCCGGCCCGGCGGCTCCCGTCCGGCGCCGGCGCCTACTACTTCCAGCAGGCTCCGCGGCCTGCTCTAGAGTAGTGCGCCGGGTGATGACATCACCCGGCGCGCCATCCTAGAGCAGGCCGCGGAGCCTGCTGGGAATAGTAGGCGCCGGCGCCGGACGGGAGCCGCCGGGCCGGAAAGGTAAGGGCCCCCCTCCCCCCTCCGCGCGCCCCCTCCTCCCCTCCACGCACCCCCTCCTTACCTTTCCGGCCCGGCGGCTCCCGTCCGGCGCCGGCGCCTACTACTTCCAGCAGGCTCCGTGGCCTGCTCTAGAGTAGCGCGCCGGGTGATGACATCACCCGGCGCGCCATCCTAGAGCAGGCCGCGGAGCCTGCTGGGAATAGTAGGCGCCGGCGCCGGACGGGAGCCGCCGGGCCGGAAAGGTAAGGGCCCCCCTCCCCCCTCCGCGCGCCCCCTCCTCCCCTCCACGCACCCCCTCCTTACCTTTCCGGCCCGGCGGCTCCCGTCCGGCGCCGGCGCCTACTACTACCAGCAGGCTCCGCGGCCTGCTCTAGAGTAGCGCGCCGGGTGATGACATCACCCAGCGCGCCATCCTAGAGCAGGCCGCGGAGCCTGCTGGGAATAGTAGGCGCCGGCGCCGGACGGGAGCCGCCGGGCCGGAAAGGTAAGGGCCCCCCTCCCCCCTCCGCGCGCCCCCTCCTCCCCTCCACGCACCCCCTCCTTACCTTTCCGGCCCGGCGGCTCCCGTCCGGCGCCGGCGCCTACTACTACCAGCAGGCTCCGCGGCCTGCTCTAGATTAGCGCGCCGGGTGATGACATCACCCGGCGCGCCACCCTAGAGCAGGCCGCGGAGCCTGCTGGGAATAGTAGGCGCCGGCGCCGGACGGGAGCCGCCGGGCCGGAAAGGTAAGGGCCCCCCTCCCCCCTCCCCCCTCCGCGCGCCCCCTCCTCCCCTCCACGCACCCCCTCCTTACCTTCCCGGATAGAAGCGGACGGCTCCGGGGGGGGGGGTAAGCCCCCTTCCCCGCCACTTACCTTCTCGGCACGTCCGGCGCCGGCGGCTACTACCAGCGGGCTCCGCGGCCTACTCTCGAGTAGCGCGCCGGGTGATGACATCACCCGGCGCGCCACCCTGGAGCAGGCCGCGGAGCCTGCTGGTAGTAGTAGGCGCCGGCGCCGGACGGGAGCCGCCGGGCCGGGCAGGTAAGGGCCCCCCTCCCCCCTCCCCCCTCCGCGCGCCCCCTCCTCCCCTCCACGCACCCCCTCCTTACCTTTCCGGCCCGGCGGCTCCCGTCCGGCGCCGGCGCCTACTACTTCCAGCAGGCTCCGCGGCCTGCTCTAGAGTAGTGCGCCGGGTGATGACATCACCCGGCGCGCCATCCTAGAGCAGGCCGCGGAGCCTGCTGGGAATAGTAGGCGCCGGCGCCGGACGGGAGCCGCCGGGCCGGAAAGGTAAGGGCCCCCCTCCCCCCTCCGCGCGCCCCCTCCTCCCCTCCACGCACCCCCTCCTTACCTTTCCGGCCCGGCGGCTCCCGTCCGGCGCCGGCGCCTACTACTTCCAGCAGGCTCCGTGGCCTGCTCTAGAGTAGCGCGCCGGGTGATGACATCACCCGGCGCGCCATCCTAGAGCAGGCCGCGGAGCCTGCTGGGAATAGTAGGCGCCGGCGCCGGACGGGAGCCGCCGGGCCGGAAAGGTAAGGGCCCCCCTCCCCCCTCCGCGCGCCCCCTCCTCCCCTCCACGCACCCCCTCCTTACCTTTCCGGCCCGGCGGCTCCCGTCCGGCGCCGGCGCCTACTACTACCAGCAGGCTCCGCGGCCTGCTCTAGAGTAGCGCGCCGGGTGATGACATCACCCAGCGCGCCATCCTAGAGCAGGCCGCGGAGCCTGCTGGGAATAGTAGGCGCCGGCGCCGGACGGGAGCCGCCGGGCCGGAAAGGTAAGGGCCCCCCCTCCCCCCTCCGCGCGCCCCCTCCTCCCCTCCACGCACCCCCTCCTTACCTTTCCGGCCCGGCGGCTCCCGTCCGGCGCCGGCGCCTACTACTACCAGCAGGCTCCGCGGCCTGCTCTAGATTAGCGCGCCGGGTGATGACATCACCCGGCGCGCCACCCTAGAGCAGGCCGCGGAGCCTGCTGGGAATAGTAGGCGCCGGCGCCGGACGGGAGCCGCCGGGCCGGAAAGGTAAGGGCCCCCCTCCCCCCTCCCCCCTCCGCGCGCCCCCTCCTCCCCTCCACGCACCCCCTCCTTACCTTCCCGGCCCGGTGGCTCCCGTCCGGCGCCGGCGCCTACTACTACCAGCAGGCTCCGCGGCCTGCTCTAGAGTAGCGCGCCGGGTGATGACATCACCCGGCGCGCCACCCTAGAGCAGGCCGCGGAGCCTGCTAGTAGTAGTAGGCGCCGGCGCCGGACGGGAGCCACCGGGCCGAGAAGGTAAGTGCCCCCCTCCTCCCCCCCCCGCTGTCCACTTTCATCGGCGGGCGCCCGCTGGCGCCCGCCAATGGAAGCGGCGGTGGGCGCCAGTGGGCGCCCGCCGATCCGCCGATCCGCCGAACCGGTTCGGAGCTTTTTCGGACCGGTTCGGATTGGATCGGCCGATCCAGCTGCGGGATCGGAAATCGGATAATTTATCCGATTTCCCACTGGACCGGACTCGGATCGTGGATCGGGTCCGATCCAGTGCACATCCCTAGTGAAAACGTCATGTAGGTCTTCCAACAGAACAAGAATGCTACACTCCAACACATCATGTATACGAGTCTTCATTCTTTGCTTACCATAAGCTATGAGCATTTTGCAACGATGACCCTTTCGGAATGTATGCAGGTATGTGCCAAGAGTTGGCAAAACGTAAACATAGTCACTTTGTAGTCACCCTGACTGGTAATTTGAGGTCAAATAGCAGCACAGGCCAGTTTGGCCTGTATTGTGACTGGGGATCACCAAAGATGTTGCCTTTGACCTCCTCGTCCATTATTTCAATTAAATTGACTTGATTTGGTTAGATTTGGTCAATTTTCAGCAAATTAGCTGAACAAATCATATGCAAACTGGAACTAATCAGGGCTGAAGTTGGAACTAATAAGGTGAACTGAAATCAAGACTAAATGGGATCTTGTGTAAATAGTAGCAAGGGGAGGAGGAAATCGTTTTTCGAAATCAGATTTGCCTCGCCGTCTGCTGAATCCGATCTCCACACATGTTTGAGGGAAAGTTTGTTCATTTCCGCCTTTGCACTCAGAGTCGATTCAAGATTAGAGGAAGGAAAAGGTAAACTTTTCAGTGGGAATCAGTTGCCTCTTAGGGGTGGGTAAACTCACCCCTGTGTGCCTCAGTAGGTGCTCGCCCCACCACCATCGGCCTCCACCCATACTGCCAGACTGCGTGGTCCTCTTCTGAGGCTTAGCTTAGTTCATTGCATAAATGGCAGCTACCATTGACACCGGGGTGGGTGGGTGGGTGTACCATGAGGGTGAGCAGCTGCTGAACACTCACAGGAATCATAGAATCACAGAATAGTAGAATTGGAAGGGGCCTATAAGGCCATCGAGTCCAACCCTCTGCTCAATGCAGGAATCTACTTAAAGCATCCCTGACAGATGGTTGTCCAGCTGCCTCTTGAATTCCTCTAATGTGGGATAGGGGGGTTCTGGCTTGAATAGGCTTGTATGTTTCAGTATTTACAGTATCTGTCTTCCAATTTGGTCATCTCCAGATAAGTTGGACTACAATTCCCATTATTCCCAGGCAGATGTTGCTCATATAATCTAAAATGAATTTCAAAACACACTGTAGCCAGCTAAAAATAAAACAAAACCCTGAAAAACTCAACATGAGGGAAACAGAGAAGATCAAACAAGAGTTTGGCGAAAGTTCAGCCGAATTTCCCCAGCATGATGAAATGCCATGGGACAGGGGATCAAACAAATCCCTGAAGGGCAGAGAGGTGTCCAGTGCATGGGCATGCCTCTGCTCCCCCACTGCGCATGGCCCCTATCCACATAGAAGTGTATTCCACCAAGCCCATATAAAGAGGCCATCCCTCTTGCTTCCTTTTGCCCACAAACACCACCCAAGATGCGTCATGGCTGCTGAGATGCAGATCTTTGTTTTCCTTTCCAAGAAATTTGGAGCTCCTTGCCTTTCCATCAAGGGAAATAAATGTTAATGTATGCAGTAGATGCTTTCCTTCGCAAGCTGATTTAACAACATCTTGTCTAGTTCGTCTCCCTCTCCTGCTCTTCCTCATTTGCTCAACATGCAATGAAAATAAATAAATAAGTGTGCCTCTGTCTTATTTATCCATCTTTGGACATTTCTTCACCAGGCAGATGGTCAATTAAGAGCACTAAACAATGACACCGCTTTCTCCGTAAACACTTTCCCCCCCTAATAGCCTAACAAATGAGGATCTGGGATGCCACACCGCTGAATACCATCTTGACTTTCTAATTACAAAGAACTGTGTCTTGATAGTAACAATTACAGCTATAACAATGATGCCAGTACTTGAACAATATAGTTGGAGGGAAAGTGCTTATCGGAATATTCAGAAAATAAAGGCTCTCTGCATTTGTGCCCAAGCTGGAGATGGAAACTTAAACAATTGGGGGTTGTAGTGGTGCGGAGAGAGGAAGAAAGGTTGAAAACATTGGTTTTAGTAGCTCCAGATGTGAATTTGAATCCAATTACTCCAAAAGCAGAGCCAAGGAGAGGTGCTGTTTCCTTCTGTTTTGCTAATCGATAGGTGAAAGGGGGTATTAAACTGAACATGGTAATAACTCTCATTTTGATATTTAGCTACACTTCACATTATTTTCAAAGCACAGCACCATTTGTACGCATAATGCCAGCACACAGTTCCTATTGTTGGCAAGATGGTAGCTCTTGGTGTTAAAATTAAAGACTTTCCAATTTTCCCCTCCATTGCAAAGTCATTTTTTTTTATGTTCAGTCATGTGCAACTCAATGCTGGGGTGTGCAATTTCAGGGACCGATGAAGGTCTTACATATTAGCATGGGAATCGGGCCATTAAAATTCATGTACAGTATTTTCAGGTATAAATGTGTGGCCATGAAAAAAATGATACTGGAAAGACATAAATAATGGGAAGTCTTGAATTTTCAAGGCAGAGTTTGGACAAGACAATGGAGCTGGAGGGGTAGTGATGGGCTTGCATCAGATTGACCCAGAAATCAGCTGAACAGCTTCCCAATGCACCAGGAAACAGCTCGGCTGATTTCCAGGATGCTCTATTTCCTAGGAGCTCTTCATGGGAGGCCTGGAAAACTATGTAGCAACACAACTCACATCAACTAGAGGATGGGGGGGAGTCCTCACTTCCTTCTTACAGTAGCTTGGCATCAGTTGGGAGGTTAGACAAATTCCTAGAGAAGGTTATCAATGGCTACTGGTGCTAATGGTCTCATGCTACCTCCAGTATAAGAGGAAGAATGCCCATGTACACCTGTTGCTGGGGAACACAGGTGGGAGGGTGATGATGAGTTCAGGTTTTGTGGGCCACTGGACTAGATGGACCCTTGGTCTAATCCAGGATGGCTCTTTTTTATGTTCTTATGGCACTGCCGTGATGGAACAATAACCTTGTCCCACTGCCAAGCTGCTAGCTGATCAGCAGGGCAATTGGGAAATGTGGGAGGTGGTCCCTGAGACTCCATTTGCATGGAGAGTGACCACAAGCCAAAGGTTGCTGCAGCTCTGTTCTAGAGTTTGGGAGTGGTTAAAACTGAGCAGGGAAATGCTCTTCAGGTCCTTCCTGCTAATTGGAGGGGTCTGAGGTCCATTCCTTGGAGCCTGATAGCAGCAGTACTTTCCAAGGGTTCATTGGAAGGGGTGCAGGGTCTAGGAGGTGGAGGGACATACTCTGGAAAGGTGGGCGAGTGAGTCAGACCTGTCTCAAAGCTACCACTGCTGCTGTTCAAAACTTTGCCTGCAAAGTTCAGCTCAGGGCTGTGACATACATACAATAATGGGTAGGTCACAGAGCTATCATACAGGTGCATCCACTAATTCTTCTAAAGGACACCCTTACAATCTTCCTAGGAGGTCAAATTGGAATGATGATTTGCTAGGGACTATTACCATACGTTTGGAATTGTCTCTGGATTCATAAGGCGAGCTGGAGCATACGGCTAGTGCACCAGAGATCTATGGCTCAACAAACTTGTAGATGCTGGTAGGGAGAGATGTGGAAAGGTCTGCCTTGGACTGAATAGCCTGGCCACATGCGCCATGCGGGATCGTTTCCAAAATGACTACAAATGATATGAGCATAAAGCAAATAACAATGGGTGACGAGTATGTTAATGCACTTCAAAAGTTGAGAGGGTATTTTTTTCCCCCCGTCTCTGAGTTAATTTCCACAAATCTTCCTTTTCTACAACAGATCTGGTTTCAACTGCACCTGGCCATTTATTGTGGATGACAACCTAATAAAATGAAGTCCCTTTAATAAACAGTGTATCAGAATATCCCATCTTTTTTATGTGGCAGTGTAAATTTCCACTCCTGAAAGAAACATTTAACATTCTCGCTATTTTAATACTTTTAATAAATATTTGCAATTCCTCTGATAAGGCAGAAAATGCATCGCCTCCAACATTTATGTGGTTGCTGGCAGGTGGCCATTTTCCAATTTTCTGTCTCACTAATACACATTTATTATGTATTTCCAAATACCCCCGTTTGCTATTTGGCTTGTCATTAAAATGCCATTTCCTTTGCGAGAGACAAAGAGAAGAAACTCATACAAAGGAATCTTGACTGTGCTCCGGCCTTCAAATGGAGAACAGAAACCGGGTGGACATGAGAGACAGCAAACAGAACTTGTCAGATTGGTCCCTTTGGTGAAAGACAGAATGCAGCTGGATCAGAGATTCTATTTCCAAATTAATAACGCAAAACACGGCTGATTCTTAGCATCTTTTCCTCTCCCTCAGGTGTCTGTGTTGCCTTGCCACATACTGTGCATAGACTCATGTGCATAGCAAAATTTCCCATGGTGCGACAGGGTAAGGTACATGTTCATCTTAGACATTGAACTGTAGCATTACAATCTTGTGCTGAAGTGCCATTAGCTTAGAATCTGGTCCACCACTTTGTTCACACAGTGGCCCATCAGCTGTCAAACAGGAAACCCACAGGCAGGACACGGGTGTTACAACACCCTCCTGCCCATGTTCCCCAGTGAATGGTGTAGATACTGGAAGTAGCACATTGCTATCAGGACCAGTAGCCATCATGGCAGTGCACAGCCCCCACTGATTCACCTCAGAGGCCATTTTGGATTCAACTCAGGGTGTTTCGGGGCTTGGCTGCCTTACTTCAGTACTGAAGCTGAGGTGAGTTTCACCCCCACCCCAAAGTGGGGCAGCCTTTGCAGGTTCCTTGCCACTCACCATTTCCAGAATGCTTCAGTTCCAAAGGCCTCAAGGCCCCATGGTAGGGTGACCAGATAAAATCCAGGTCAGGGCTCATGTAACTTTAACATTTGTAGAGAAAAGGGCATTTCAGCTGGTGTCATTTGTATGCAATTCGTTCCTGGTGAAATTCCCTCTTCATCACAACTGTTGAAGTTCCAGGGGCCCTGTCTTCTTTTGTATATGGTCACTCTAGTATAGTGCATGCACCTTTAACTGTTGTGATGAAAAAGGAATATCACCAGGAACTGATTGCATACAAATGACACTGGCTGAAATTCCCTTTCTCTACAATTGTTAAAGTTACATGAGCCCTGACCTGGATTTCATCTGGTCAGCCTACCCCCTTGGGCCAATTCAGGGGAGACTACCCCTGCCCACCCACCTGCCCAGGAAATCCAGTGTAAGGCTCACTGTGAGTCCATTGAACTCTCTGCTCCCTTCCTCCCTCTCTCTCTCTGTACCATTGCTGTGTGCCCCTCTCCCTTTGAGCCACAATTTAAAGGTAAGTTGGGCGCTCTCTCTTTTTCATATATCTATGGCTGCAAACTATGGCAGCCATAAAGGGCCATTTCCCTTTACAGCTTCCATAGATCTATGAAAAAGAGTGAGTCCCCATCTTACTTTTTTAAAATCACAGGAGGATGCATAGCAATGGTATATCCCAGCAGCAGTGGCGGGTTTGGGGGTGAACATGGAGGAAGAGCAGGGGGAGGGAGGGAGAGGAAGAGGGTGGTGTCCAGTGAATCCAATGGACTCATAGATGGCCTCACACTGGCTTTCCCAGATGGGCCGGCAGGTGGGAGCGGAGAGCAACTCTCCACTGCCCCGAATCAGTTCAAGGGACCCCTAGGCCTTTGGAACTGATCCACTTCACCTTTGAGTGCTTTGGGCCAATGCAGTACTGCCTCATTTGGGGCCAAAGGAGGCTGAATCAGCCCGCCTTGACTCAGATCCAAGGCTTTGTCCCAAGGCAGGGCACATCTCTAGTAGCCATTGATAGCCTTCTCCTCCAGGAATTCATTTAACCTGCTTTCAAAGCCAGCCAAATGTGGCGGCCATCACCACATCTTGTAGCTGTGAATTCCATAGTTCAGCTATGGGCTTGCTTATTTTAATTAGGCTTGATTGCTACTTTTGAATAAAGCATTTTCGAAGGGGAGGAGGGTTGCAATAAATTCTTATTTAAACAAAACAAAACAAAACACACACACAGAAAATAATGTCCCCTAATACTTTATTTAGATGGCATGAAAAGGCACATTGTGACTTAATATTTTAACAAGCCTCCTTCACAGTGGAGTAGTAGTACATTTTGAAGGATAGTAACCAGGGTGGATTTGATTTAAATCAATTTGATTTAAATCATGATTTAAATCACGATTTAAATCACTACTCAGAAAGACTCGATTTAGTCATGTGACTTCCTCCCCCCCAAAAAAGTGCACTCTTCCTTGTTATAAACCTAATACATATTTTATACGACTCAGAGTTACCAAAGACTCATTCTTGCTGGTATAATCTTAATATTTACAACCAGATGAAGGTTTCACTTTCATTTTTCCTGCTTGCCACTCCTTCCTCACACTTAGCTTCTTGTGCAGATCTGTTCCACTCCCAACAATCTACTCATTTTTTTTTTTAAACTTAGCACTTCAGAGTAAGGGGTTGATTCTGTATACATAGTTTTGCAAAGGAACAATGGGAATGTGATCTCTGCAGTTTTGAGAACTGTAAAACCAAGCATCTGTGATAATATTTTCTAGACAGAAAAATTGCCCAATAATCTTACAGAAACCTCTGGAAGAGTATGACATTGTGAATGGATTAATGGAATTCATTTGCCAAAAAATTTAAACATTGTATGAATATACAGCCTCATGCTACATAATTAAAACTAATCCTTTTTTCATGATGAATAACCTTTGGACTATAATGTATCTGAAATAGAAAATTATTTTAGATCGATTTTTCCTCAAAAAGCATTTTATTAAAAAAATCAATTTAAATAAAAAAATTGATTTAAACCAAAACATTCGATTTTTTAAAAAATTAAAAATCGATTAAATTTTTTAAAAAATGACACTCCCTATATCCACACCTCCCCAAGGAGAGTACAAAAATGCATGCAGCTGTGTTGATCCACATATAAAAAAAACACTTGCAGCAAATTTCATGTCCACCTGGAGCAGGACCTTCGTAGATCTCTTGGGTCTTGATTGCCCAGTCAAGACGAAGCCACCCGAAAATGTTTTGTATCCAACAGAATTCATTTTTAACTAGTAATTAGGGCTGTATATTTCATTCCTGTCTGCAAAACTTGCAGGCATGCCTCATTCAAAGTATCAAATGCAAGTGTGAGCACATCTGCCATTTTTGGGGGGGGGGGAATAGTTGGCCATGTGCATGCATACCTCTCATTCCCAATTCCCAGTTGGATTTGCATAAATTTCTGAATTTTGCTCAGATGTCCGAATTTGTGCAAATTTCCCAATTTTTCTCAATGTCCTCTGTTGACTGAATCAGCCCTGCTGTCTATGGAGTAAAGTTGTACAAATTTGGGGAAATAAGTGCAAATTTCCCATTTGATTCCTCTCACCAATCAGTTCCATGGGGTCACTCTGGCTTCTACTGTTATGAGAGAGGAAGAATCATGCATAGTTTTGTACAATTCTACCATGTCCCTTCATGCGCTACATTTTTCTGAGCTAAACAGGCACAGCCTTCATAAGTTTTCCTTAAAGGGGAGTTGCGCCTGCCTCTTGAGTATTTTATTTACCCATTTTCTTGCTTCCCCCCCCCCAACTTTACAATGGGAATGTCTAAGGCTATGAATGAGAAACAGGGATTTCAATGGCACCCAAATAGGGGTATTATCCCAGATACACACAAAGAAGAGCAAACACCATCACGAAAGCACAGTGCCTGATAAGGCTTTGCGGTAAAGAAGGCTATTCATGGAAGGACAGCCAGATATGCATTTTTTTCCATCCTTCCCCATAGGCTAATGCATGGGCACACAGTCATTACCTGCCCGTAATTCTGCTGAGAGGTTTTGATAAACATAACAAATGATGAGGGCGATGTTGCAGCCATTTATATGTGTTATCAGGTCCTTGGGTACTCGACCACCTGGTTGAATTATGCTCTCTGTAATGGCCGGTGGCCCATGAACTTTTATTTATGGTGTCAGCTATGCTAATAAATATAGCCAAGAACAGATCACAATGTGGCAGAAAAGGTGACCTATGGTCTCCATTTGCCGAGATGATGGACGAGGCTGTGCATGTCTGCTAAACATGCCCATCCTCAAGAGTTCAGAAACATTCCAATTAGTTTCCTGGCAAAGTACAAAGTGTTGGTTATTACCTTTAAAGCCCTACATGGTTTGGGTCCAGGTTACCTGCGGGATCGCCTTCTCCCAAACAATCTGCCCCACACGCTCAGGTCCTCTGGGAAGAACCTACTACAGTCGGCCAAGACTAGGCTGACAACCGTTACCAACAGGACCTTCTCTTCTGCCACTCCCAGACTATGGAACGACTTGCTGGGAGAGATCCACCAAGTTACTAGTCTTCTAGAATTCAAGAGAGCTACAAAGACTGATCTCTTTCAGCAGGTTTACCCAGTCACATTTCAAGACTTGGTTGATTTTAAGAACGCATTAATTTTATATGTTTTTAACCAGTTTTATATATTTTATATTGTTTGTATTTAATGTTGTTCCCCACCTCGATCCAGAGGAAGAGGCGGGTAATAAATAAATAAATAAATAATAATAATAATAATAATAATAATAATTCCTACACTCCCACCCAAAAAAGTAAACCTACTTTATCCACAAGCTCATTGCATTGGGGGGGGGGGGGATATCAAATTGGAAATCACCCAGGTGTTGGTTTGGACAGGCTGGTTCAACTTGCTATGCGCTAGCCATGCATAACGAATGGGAAGGGGAGGTCAAGAAAAATAGCAAACGTGCCCCCCCTTTGGGGACAGTAATGCTTTCAGAAGTACCAAAGAGGCTAGGCTCATGACTAGGCTGACCATATGAAAAGGAGGAGAGGGCTCATGTAACTTGGTCTGAGAAATACAACCTACGTTCCTTTCAAATATTCCCAAGGATGTTGGGCCGAACACTGGACCGGCTCATAAACATGAATAAGGGTCCTGTACCAGCATATGTCTTGGCTCACACAACATGGCAAATTGTCTTCATGGAGCTCAGGGTGTGTGCATGGTTGGAACTTTACAAGGTACTAGTCCTATGCAAGCTTTCATCCTAGTCATGTGAGGGCTAAAATGGTGGTGGGGAGGGGTGAGGACATGCCTGCAAACCCACCTGCCAACATCATAGTGGTTCCAGGTTTTGAAGGGCCTTCTGCAAAGGGACCATCAGTGCCCCTACTCTTGTCAACGTGTCCACCTTCTGACTAGTATTGTCACCTGCTGCTCCTCCTCCTCCTCCTCCATGCCTTCTTCATCAGACACAGTGGCATCTACAGCTCCTCCTTCACAGCAAGCCACTGCCTGAACCAGAGCAAGGGGAGGATGAACAAGCAGGTTGCACCAGGTCCAGGGTGCTAGTGTAAGAGGGCACCTGGGTGTGGTGGGCCTGACCAGGCTGATCCTTAATGCCAATCCTGTCCAATGTTCCTGACCCGATCCTCCCTGTTCCTGACATTGCTGTATTGAGTAGCAAGGATTGAAAGGGTTTTTTCTCGTGACTAGGCTAACCATATGAAAAGGAGGAGAGGGCTCATGTAACTTTAAAAGTTGTAGGGAAAAGGGCATTTCAGCTGGCATGCAATTAGTATCTGGTGAAATTCCCTCTTCATCACAACAGTTAAAGTTGCAGGGGCCCTGCTTTCTTTTGTATATGGTCACTCCAGTATAGTGCCTGCAACTTTAACTGTTGTGATGAAGAGGGAATTTCACCAGGAACTAATTGCATACAAATGACACTGGCAGAAATTCCCTTTTCTCTACAACTGTTAAAGTTACATGAGCCCTGTCCTCCTTTTCATATGGTCAGCCTACTCATGACGGACTCTCTTCCCACATGGCATCTGAGAACCTGCTCTCCAAGCCATGGGACACTGACAGTCCTGGTCGACAAGCACCCTGGGGCTTGGCGAGCATCCAGGAGCAGCCCACCCTTGTTGTGAACCATCATTTTGCACAAAATGGTGGTAGCTCACACCAAGGCTGCATTAATAGAAGTATCAATTCTAAATTGCTAGAGGTACTGGTTCCCCTCAATTCGGCATGGGTTAGGCCTCATCTTGAGTATTGCATCCAGTTCTGGGCACCACACTTCAAGAAGGATGCAGACAAACTGGAGCATGTTCAGAGAAGGGCAACGAGGATGATCAGGGATCTCCTTTGAGGAGAGACTGAAAGAACTGGGCATGTTTATCCTGGAGAAGAGAAGATTGAGAGGAGACATGATAGCACTCTTCAAATATTTGAAAGGTTGTCACACAGAGGAGGGCCAGGAGCTCTTCTTGATGAACCCTGAGTGCAGGACGCAGAATAATGGGCTGAAGTTACAGCAAGCCAGATTCTGGCTGAACATCAGGAAAAACTTCCTGAATGTTAGAGCAGTGTGACAATGAAACTAATGACCAAGGGAGGTTGTGGGATCTCCCACATTAAAGACATTCAAGGGGCAGCTGGACAACCATCTGTCAGGGATGCTTTAAGGTGGATTCCTGCACTGAGCAGGGGGTTGGACTCGATGGCATTAGGCCCCTTCCAATTCTACTAATCTATGCTTCTATGAATCCCCACCCTTGTTCTGGAAGTGGTAATTTGCACAAATTCAATCATTTTTGGGGAGGGGAGATCTTGAAAATTGCACTAGTGGAGGCATAATTTTTTAAACATATTTTTATTGGCAAGTGCGCATCATCACAAGTCCGCCTGTCCACTATGCTGCATCACAGAGGCATAATCCTGTCTTGTAATTTCATTTCATTTTGTTACATTTCTGTACCGCCCAATAGCTGAAGCTCTCTGGGCAGTTTACGAAGATGAAGAACCATAAAAATACATCATACAAAGTGTATATACACCATTTACATACTAACATATAGACAGGCATCACAGACACACATCATCTAAAATTTTTAGAACAATCAACAACAAGAAAAGTCCAGGACCTCATTGTAAACATTCATTGTATGATGCCAAATCCCTGAGAGAAGAGGAGTCTTAACTTGACACAGAAATCATAACAACATTGGTGTCAGGTAGGCCTCATCAGAGAGATGGTCCCATAATTGGGGGGCCACCACCAAGAAGACTCTCTGCCTTATTGTCACCCTCCAAGCTTCCCTTGGACATATCCTTGTCAGTTTCATCATCTCTACACACTAGTTTAGCCCAGCAGAGCCCTATTCCATACTTGTCAAAGAACTTGTCAATTTCATCCTCCACTTTGGCACATACCCCAGATCCAATTCGTGCAAATCACTATCATTAAAAACAACAACAACAAAACATGAATCTGCATATTGAATCAACTCGCAACGCTACAGATTGAGTTCATGCCAGCTGGTAGAAATAGAACAAAATCTGCCAGGTCTGAACTGAACCCCCCCATCATGTTTTCACCCCCAAAACAGAATTCTCATGCATCCCTAGTTTGGGGTATTACCCTCTCCCCTTCTCCCCAGCACTGTTTTGTTGGGAGTCTGGAGCTGATGAAAAATTCCCCTACGCTTTAAGACAAAAATGTCATAGGGCCTCCTTTCGCTTTAATTTTTCCAGATAGGACATTTTGAGGTGAATTGTAAGATTCCTGGTTGGGCAAAATAGTTGTGGCATTTTGAAAAAAAGGAAAGGGGGGGGGGGAAGTCTCAACAAGTGTCTTGCTATTTCTCCCCACACCCTTCTAGGGCTTGTTTAGACCATCTGGAACCACTCCAAGGTTAAAAGAAACATGGAGTGTGAAGGAGAGACATACATAAGAACGCGAAGGTTAATCACAGTCCTAACGACCCAGGCAGCTGTACATATGCTTTTGTTCCCTTTATTTTTAACACTCCAGATACATAATTTAATGTAGGCTTAATGACAGACTCAGACATCCTACTTTAATCGGGGTAGGGGGGGAATCAAACTCTACACTCCAAAGAGAAGCTTGCAGGCTACCACAGGGGCTGTCCATTTTCCACAGCATCGATAAGCAAAAAAGAAAGAGAGAAAGAGAGAGAGAGAGAAAAGAGAGAGAAAAAAATTCTCTTGAACTTACATTGCTATTGATGTGTAATATACAATAAAAACAGTTAAATTTCAATTACCCACAGGTAATTATAATTTTATTGTTTGACGATGCTGTGGGGATTTTTATAATTCCCAAGACTAATAATTTTCTGTAATTTTACAGGTTGTCAAATAAACTATTAGAGATTATCTTTGAAAAGGGTTCTGAAATTGTAAGGACATATCACACTGTTCATGTACATTATTAGTAATTAGAGATCTCTGGATAGTGGAATATCCACTGGTGTTCTGCCGGTTGGATACCATATTTTCTTGCAGGCTTCTATAATCTTGAACCAAAGCATTGAAACTTCTCCAGTGCCGCCTGAATCACATCGAAACTTTTATTAGCGTCCCTTGAACTCTCATTAAGCCATTGTAAAGTGTGTGATAAGGGGAATCGGGGCTTCCTGATGGGCTAACGGCAAAGACAGCCTGTGGTACTCTCTCTGCCTGTCAAGTGAGACTTTTTGTACGTGCTCACATACACACACTTGGCCCTCACTCCCAAACCAAACAGGGAACATTGGTATTGTCGAGGGATGTCTTGGGTGCCTGACTGGTGCCTGACTCACCAGGCCATGAGTGCAGTTCACAGGCCTGCACTCTGAGCACCCACACAGCCTGACGAGAGCCAGGCAGCCATCCGTCCTCATCTGGAGCCTCCATTACTATGTCCAATAGAGGCTCCAGAAATGGCATATTTCCTGCATTGCATAAATGGCTTCTGTAAAGGCCCCATTTACAGTCTGTTTATGCCTTTATTCTTGTGTAAATGGGTCCCTCATGGATGCCATTTAAGCGATGCATCTAATACATAATTTCTGGAGGCTCCATTGTGCACAGCAATGGAGGCGCCAGAAGAGGGTGGATGGGCTTGCAACTTTGTTGGGTACTCACTGAGCCTCAAAGAAGCTCCCATGGTAGGGGTATGCTCTCCGCCCTGGAATGATCTAGTTACCCGAACATCCATGAAGTATTCAATCTGCCAGGGCAGGGATTGGCCACTTCTAAACCCATCGATTAATATCAGAGTGGAGGCATGCCCAATCGGAGCTTCTAATTATCTGAAATTATCTTACTGTTTTCCAGGCATCATCATCAATGCTGTGTGTCTCTCCATATTTGGAAGACGCTGAGTGGGGTGAGAGGTAGCTTTGACTGACATCTGTGGCTAACCAATTAGGAGCGTGTTCTCCTCCAATCACAGTGTTGGGGGAGTGGGAAACTCTAATTGGCTGCTGGTGTCAATCACTCTATATTTGGAAGATGCTGAGTGGGGTGAGGGTGGGTAGCTTGATGTTGACATCTGTGGCTAACCAATAGGAATTGCTACAATGCTGTCTGCAACTGTGTTCCTCCAATCGCAGTGCTCGGGGGAGTGGGAAACACTGGTGGGAGGAGGGAGCACATTGCTCGGGCTCACATAGAAGTCAATCATCCACAGTGCGAAAGTGCTGGGCTGGCGGCTGGCATCTTGAATGAGTGAGTAAGCTCAGCCTCTTGATTTCAGTTAGATTGGATGGGGGGGGGGATTGCAGGCTTCTTCCAATAGATCTGGAGGGCACCAGGTTGGAGAAGGCTGGAGTAGAAACTTCCTGTTCCACCACCAGCAGCCTCTCAGCTCTGCTTCAGCAATGTAAAGGATAAACTCCCTCCATAAATAAGCACTGGTGTGGAGGGTATGGTTTCGTGGGGGGGGGGGGATTTAAAAACATCCTAAAAAAATCAAGGCTTAGAGGGATCTGTTACAAATTTGGCATGTCTAAAGAACTACTTAAGCTCTATCACCACACCCAGTTTCATCTCCTTATCTTTAAAAAATGAGGGAGCTGTAGCATTTGATTAATGTCCATTGACTAGAGTGGTATCCGAAAATGGGTGGTTCTCCGATGGGTAATCCGATGGGGCGGGGTAAGGAGAGACACTCTGAAATCAGGGCAAAGAATCATCCCAATGGAATGCCAGATCAAATTTTGGGGCGGAGAACAACCACTGTGCACAGCCCTATCACGTAGCACTGGGTCTGGGGGTGGGCCGTGGCAGGCTGAGCATCCAACAAGCCTGATGCGGGTGAGTTTGTCTATCCCTATATTGTTAAGGGACTTCTACTGTGGATAAAAAGCTGATATTTAATACACTCACTGTTCAGTAAACCCAGCTTGTACAAAAATCAGAAAGGGGGAATATTTCTCACTTTTTCCCCCCAGAACCCAGGACATAAGATCCGCCTTAAGCCAATTGGGATGATTGTCACAGGGAAATCCAGCCCTTTTTGGTCTCACTGGATTTCCCTGCAGCCCCCAGCTCAGAAATGGGACAGCATTCCTCCCCACACCTGAAGATGGTGGGCTAACTCAGGGAGCTTATAGCAGGCCACATGGTCCACAGCTCTCTGCCACAACATCACACTGATGTCTTCCAGCACCTGTCACTGAAGGCAACTGTCTCACATTGCCTAATGGTAGAGCCAGTCCTGGAAATGCAGGCAACTACCCTCATAGCAGGCTAGTAAAAAGAAAATTAACATAAGCTTGCAACCTTTGTGAGCTTATTTACAAGGCTCCATTCATCTACTTACATTTATTTTAAAATGCATGATAATGATTTCATTTAATTTTATCGATATATATTACACTTACCATAGCAAAAGATGCCCCACTGTTCTTGAACAGCATCAGATCAATTTCCATGGGTTGCCTTGCTTATCTTCAAGTCTACTGCAGCGTTGGGCATGTGCAGATAATCTTCTGTTGGCTGCATGACAAGCAACCTCATTCCTGAATCATTGCCAAGAATTTTTGTAACAGAAACTGCCTTGGTTGACCTGTGGGATGACCTTTACCGGGAGAGGGACAGGGGAGTGCAACCTTATTAATTCTCTTGGACCTCTCAGTGGCTTTTGATACCATCAACCATGATATCATTCGGATAGGTTATCTGAGCTTGGAGTTGGAGGCACTGTGTTGCAATGGTTCTGCTTCTACTTGGATGGCCAATTCCAGAAGGTGGTGCTACGGGATTGTTGCTCTGCGCCATGGCACCTAGGCCATGGGGTTCCCTATGTTATTCAACATTTACTTGAAGCCACTGGGAGAGGTTATCCGGAGATGTGGGCTGGGGTGTCAGCAATATGTGGATGACACCCAGCTCTAGCTCTCCTTTTCATCAAACCCAGATGAGGCAGTGGCTACTCAGAATCAGTGCCTGGACATGGTAATGGATTGGATGAGGGCCAATAAACTGAGAAGTACTGTTTGTGGGTGGCTCATCTGTCCGGCTAGGAGATGTTCACCCTGTTCTGGATGGGGCCGCACTCCCTCTAAAGGAATATTGCCAAGAATATGGTTATGGGGATGCTGTGGTAAGCCACTGACACAAATTCTGGCATCAGGATTCCACTGCTGGAGATAATTATCCCAAATCATCCTCCTTGCTGATTCTCTCCACTTTACTTCCTCCAATGAAAACTAGGGCTGTGCATGGATCCTGATCCAGATCCCAAATCCAAAGTGGATCTGGCCGATCCAGGCCTCCCGGATTGGATTGGGCCCGAATCGGGCCAGATCGGATCCATGATCTGGATCTGATCTGGATCTGTGCAGAGCCCTGCCTCCCCCCGCTCCCTCCCTCCCTCCCTCCCTCCCTCCCTCCCCCAATTGCCCTGCTTATCTTCTACCTCCCCCATGTAGTCCTCGGCATCACCCTCCCTCCTCAATGTCGGCTGCCACTTTCCTACTCGCATCGGGTGATGACGTCATCCAGTGCGAGCGGGAAAGTGGCAGCTGACATCGAGGAGGGAGGGCAACACCGAGGACTACGCAGAGGAGGCAGAAGGTAAGCAAGGCGATTGGGGGGAGGGAGGGAGTGGGAGAGTGCTGTGCACAGATCCGGATGCGGATCCAGATTTGAGTCGGATCGGATTGGGCTCAATCGGATCCGAGTCAGATCAGGCCCTATCCGGACCTGACAGATCAGGATCCAGATCAGATCTGGGGTCCGTGCACAGCCCTAATGAAAGCAACAACAACAACAACAACACGATTGACAGGTGGATTCACAAACTTATGTTCAAGCTAACATTGGGTTTAATCATGGGAAATTTCATTTCAATACACACTGAAATATGAACCTTGTTGATAGGAAAGGGCAAAATTCCTTTCACCAAGGAATGCCATGAATTGGGCATCTCGTGGACAGCTCAATGAAAACATCAACCAAGTGTGTGGCCACTTGTAAAGAAGGCAAACACCATTTTAGGCATAATTAGAAAAGCAATTGAGAGTAAAACTGCAAGTATCATACTGCCCATATACAAATCTATGGTGTGACCACACTTCAAATACTGTATACAGTTCTGGTCTCTACACTGTAAAAAGACATTCTGAAAAATGTGCAGAAAATGGCAACTAAAATGATCAAGGGACTGGAGCATCTCTCTGATGAGGGATGGTTGCAACAGCTGGGGCTGTTTAGCTTGGAAAAAAGGGGTGAAGGGAGACATAATAGAAGTTTACAAAATTATGCATGGTGTGGAGAAAGTGGATAGGGAGGCATTTGTCTCCTTTTCTCATAATACTAAAAGGCAGGTCATGTCATGAAGCTGCTTTGTAGAAAGTTCAGGACAGATAAAAAGAAGGGCTTTTTCACACAGCACATAGTTAAACTATAGAATTTGCTACCACAAGATGTAGTGATGGCCACCATTTTGGATGTCTCTGAAAGGGGGCTGGATAAATTCCTGGAGGAGAAGGCTATCATTGGCTACTAGTCCTGATGGCTATGTGCTTCCTGCAGTATCAGAAGCAGTAACCCTATAGGCACCTGTTACTGGGAAACATGAGTAATAGTGCTGGTGCACTCATGTCCTGCTTGTGGGTTCCTGGTTGACAGCTGGTTGGCCATTGTGTGAACGGAATGCTGGACTAGATGGACCCTTGAACTGATCCAGCAGGGCTCTTTTTTTGTTCTTAACATCCTCACTTGGATGAACATTTTGATCCTACTTATAATGTTTGTTCCTAAACAATGGATAACTAAAACCGACTTTCTGCGGATATCTGAGAACATGGGATGGAAAAGAGGAAAAGTCCACAGAATGAAGGGCTTTGCACATCACTAAACTCAGTAGATGTAGGTTCAGGCAGCAACCCTAAACATGCTTACATGGAAATAAGGTCAGATCTACACCAAGCAGGATATAGTGGTATGAAAGTGGTATATAAGAGGCAGGAGCCACACTACTGCTTTATAGCAGTATTGAAGTGCACTGACAACTATTGGGGCCCATTGACACATGCCATATACTTGGTGTGGCTCCTGCCTTTCATATACCGCTTTCATAGTGCTTTCATACCACTATATCCTGCTTAGTGTAGATCTGGCCTAAGTCCCACTGAGTTCGTACTTGGCATACGTAGGATTGGATTGTGAGTTTTGGGGTAGGCACCGAATTGGTGTGCTGATAAAAATGTCGTGACTTTACCAGCTTCCCCTCCCATCATAAATGGAACAGCCACCATGACATCATGAGGCTTCACAGCCTCTGCGCCTCATTCGTGGCAGTTGAAGTGTGGCATGGAGTCTGGTGAAAGGCAAAATGCAGACAAAGTGGAAGTGAACCACAAAATTCTACAGAACTGAGTATTTGTTGTGCTAAAATGTACTGGTGGTGGGAGGGTTGTTTTGTGACCAAGAACACCAATCTTTACATGTTGACACAGGAGAATGAAAAAGATGCATTCATCAAAAATACATTGGGTGTTCATATGCAGTGTAACACATCTATTCAGCACATGCTTGAAATTCTCCTCCTTGATTTCTTGGCCATTTGGGGATCTGCTTCGCCTTTCCCCTCCCTCCTTTTGTATGCCTGCAGCAAACCATTCCAAATATTGCAGGTGTGTGTGTGTATATATATAATGTAGGGATGGGTGAGAGGAAGTCATTCCATCCAAAATGTTATGCATATTTACCATATTCTCATTTGCCGAGCAGAACCAATGAGTAAAAAGGAACAGATCTATGCAACAAGATTCTCACTTTCCTGAATTTAATGCTACAGTTCAACACTCAGAAATACGTGCAAAACAGCGAACCCATCAGGGGAATGTATGCACAAAACATCACCATGCTTCAGAAGAGTGTACGATAGTGAAAGAAAGGCACACAATGCATTATTATGGGAAATAGCTTGCAAACAGGTGTACATTTGGGGGAAAACACACAAAAAATATGTGGAAGATGTGTGCACAAAGGTGTATTTCCATGAGGCCTTTTACAAATGAAATGTGTACATAGATGCAAAATTGGAGCCAAACTGAATTTAAGGTTGGAAAACTGATAAACGAAATAGAACCAAAGCAGGTGGATTCATCCCTAGTGCTATTCACCTAAGGGATGCCATCTGTGGTAGCTTCACCATCTTGAGCGTAACATGGATCATCATGGCTCACAGTTATATAAGGGTGTTGGAGAAAGACCCACGAGGAAAAGTGAATGAGGAGGACCACAGCAGGATGTTGAGCATGGAAGTTACCATAAAGAAAGAAGTGCTCATTCGTTTTATTAATGTAATCACGTTTTAGGATTCAGTCGTAACTGATTTGAGACTTTGGCACAATCTACACCAGATGGGTATAGCACTACGAAAGTGGTATGAAAGTGATATATAACAGGCAGGAGACACAATATAGCTTTATAGCGGTATTGAAGTGCGCTGACAACTGTTGGGGCCCATTGACACATACCATATACCACTTTCACACTGCTGCCATACCACTGTATCCTGCTTAGTGCGGCTCCTGCCTTTTATATACCACTTTCATACCACTTTCATAGTGCAATATCCTGCTTGGTGTAGATTGGGCCACAGTCTCAAGTATGCAAGTTTTCACATTGCTGCTTCTTACATGGACCCATGCCGTTCAGCAACTTTGGCATTTCTTTGCTTGAAGCGAATGGCTTGTATGAATTCTCAGATAACCCTCCATGCTGTTAATAATGCATTGTGACATTTGATGGGGAAGTGATCAAGGGATCGGAGAATGAGGTAAACTGGGAATGGATGCCTCGCTAAAATCCACAGCAGACTTCAAAACTGATAGCTTTGTGTATCTTTAACAGTTGTAGAGAAAAGGGAATTTCAGCAGGTGTTATTTCTATGCATGCAGCACCTGGTGAAATTCCCTCTTCATCACAACAGTTAAAGCTGCAGGAGATATACTAGAATGACCAAATACAATAGAGGGCAGGGCTCCTGCTGGTATCGGAATTGGGAGCAAAGTGACAGGAAGGGAAAGGATTTTTAACCCTTTATCCCCATGCTGTCATATCAGTGAAAACTCCCCCTCCCATCACACGTACACACACACACATATTAAGACTTTATGTAGCAGCCAGATGTGCGTGTGTAAGAGTGGAATTTTTCATTGAAACCACCATGTGGAGATAAAGGGTTAAAACAGAGCAACACAACACCAAATCACACATCTAATCTAATATAGCTTGGCCCTCAGTTGGAGCATCAGTCTGAGAGTAGCAAGGGAACTACTCTCAGACTGCCCATTTCCACTAATCTACTTGGAATCGTAGAGTTGAAGGGACCATTTAGGCCGTTGAGTCTAAACCTCTCTTCAATGCAGGAATCCAGTGAAAAGTATCCCTGACAGATGGCTGTCTAGTCTCTGATCGAATACCTCCAGTGATGGAGAGTCTACCATCTCCTGAAGCAGTTGGGGCCACTATCTGACTACTCGGACCATTAAAAAGTTACTGGCTTGATGGGATACATTCTTGACTATCTCTGCAACATTTGATCGTTTTTTGTGGGTCCCAGGTAGAGATAGTGGTGTCCTCCTTCCAGCTACTATGAAAGAACTCATGGAGTTGAAAATTCAGCTCATGGAGGATAAAGCTATCAGTGGTTGGCTCTATGCTACCTCCAGCATCAGAGGCAATAAGCCTATGTACACCAACTGCTAGGCAACATGGGTGGGGAGGTGCTGAGGGTTTCCAGTGGGTGGGTGGTTGGCCATAGTAAGTACACAATGCTAGAATAGTTGGATCCTTGGTCTGACCCAGCATGGGCTCTTCTTATGTTCTTATTGCAGCTATACTCAGAGGGAAAAGAGAAAGCTGAGGAGGTGGCAGATAATGTCATCATCCCTGCTAATCAAGTCGTTCCATTATGCCACTGGAGAGGGCAGGAGGAGAGGGAACTGGCCATAGTAATAGCGATGGGGTGGAAAAGTAGCTGCAGAAGCCATGGGGGCAGAGTCTAGAAGGCACGGTGGACCTCTGTAGGTGCCCAGAAATGCTAGTTCCTGCATGCTTCTTCCCATCTCCACAACATGTCAGATTATGACTAGCTTGCTAACCCACAACAGAAAGAGGGGTTTTAATTTTTTTTTTAAAAAAATTGCCCATTTATTCTGATCAGAAAAAAAAGGCACTGTTTATTGGTTTGTTTCTTTGGCTGTTGTTGTTGTTGTTTGAAGTGCAAGGCAAGTGACCTTGGCATTGCCTTCAGCTTTAGGGCACTGCTTTCTTATCAGAGTGAGTTATCTTGAAGCAAACAGAGAATCTTTCATTATTCTCTTATCCTGTTTCATTTCTGAAAAGGGGGCCTCTTGCAAGGACAAATACTCAAAAAGCCTCAGTCCCTGAAGTCCCCCCCCAAAAAAACAATGTGAATAAAAAGGCTGGTTTTCTAGAACCCCCCCAAATCTCACCCCATCTCCATGGTGTGAGGATTCACCGATGATCTCATTTGGAATATCAGATTCACCCAAGACTTTCTTAGACCTTGCTGTAACTCCAGGAGAAATGAAAGGAGGAGATGGCATTGGCCTGTAATTTGTATGGCTACCCTTGTGGTGAAGGAATCATTCTAGGCGTGTCTAAGGGCAAAATTCCCCAGCCGACCGAAGTGAATGGGATGAGTGACAGCCTGTCCTGTGGCACATCACATATTTGCAAAGCCTCCCCTGCAGGTCCAGGGGTCCAAATGTTCTGAGGTTGCTGTGTCATTCCAAGTTTAAATCTCAGCAGGTTGAATACGGAACAGCTCTGGTGAAGAGAGTCTTTCCCTCTGGATACTCTGGCTAGTGTTCTGCTATGAATTTATTCTTGTCTTGAGGAACTGATGAAATATGAGCTGTGATCGGTTTCTAAGTGTATTGATGCACTAAGATTAGAGCTGTGCAGGGGGAAAAAACCCTCTTGAAATTCTTCAAAGTGCACGCGTGAGGTAGTGACCCTGTTCAGTCGACACGCTAAGCCACAGTGGCTAAGCAGTTTGAGCTAAACATTATAGTGTAGCGTGTTGGTGAACCATTCCTAACCATGGTGGCTACAAAACCATGGTTTAAACACACTCATTAACCTTTTGCTGCAAAATGATTAGTTGCCTAACCATGGCTTAGCGTGCCATCTGAACAGGGTCATAGTAGTTTGATTCTCAGACAAGGTGCACAAGTCACCTAAGGGGAGGGACAATATTTTAAATGCACCAATGAAGCCATTTGTGATCCAAGGGATGTGCCCAAGGATCACTTTCAGTGTTGCCTAGGATGCTGGGAGCACAATGCTCAGATTGTGCGTAGCGGGCAACCAAAGGTGACACACCGGTGCCATCTGCAGCATTTCAAGGGATCACTGGGTGTTGCAAACACATGGGATCATGTAATATGTTGTGCTGGACTCGGTTCTGAAGCCTCAGGCAACAGACTGAGTGAATTGGGCACTTGCCCTGAGATTGAGACCATTCTGCAAAACCCTTTCCCTGCAAAGCTCTTTAGAAAACATTGAGCGATTGGACCACAAAGACATCCAGCAAGCAAAAGACTCTTATTGACCTCGTCAGTGAAGTGCCTCCTAACATTACGTAGAGTCAACGGTTTTACTTTGACCGTAGCTTTTTTTAGTTAACCACGGGGGGGGGGGGGGGGAAAGGGCAAGCATGTTACAGTGCAAAATCTAAGAGCGGTTTTACTTTACTGCTCTCATCTGCAATAAATCTGCAATACCGCAAGAGCCTCCGTTTCCAGCGCAGGGCTTCTGTTGCTTGCAGCATTTGTCTTACTTTGTTCCAGAATTTCAGTGAGAGGTAGCATTAAGGAGTGGTGAAATAACAGAGACATATGATGAGCAGTTTCAAATTCAGAAGAAAGACCTCTTCCTATGAGGTCATTGCTCTGTCATGAAAGAATTTGTGCTCTGCCCTCACAATTTGTGGGGTGTTTTCAAGCTTTGTCCATGGATAAGGGCCCCCTAAAGGATTTCTGCAGGATTTTTTTTAAAAAAGAGTCCACCATGATCACTTAAGGTTGTATGAGAAATTCCTTTCCATTTGTTTTAATCAGGATTTACCCATTTTGCACCTTCCAGATCAAGCGCGGACACGGACGCAATCTGTCATCAAACTTCCTACATTTTCAAGCTTGCAATATCATTCACAGACCTCTAAAAATGTGTTTGACAGTATGCATACGTTTGAAACAGATGTATCAAAATGTGTAATTTTGAAAAAGAAAAAAAGGTGCGCAAACACACTTTGATCAGTTGGATATTTCAAAGATGCACACAATTGATACATATGTTTGGAGAAGCACATACATGATACATAGAATTTCATGCAACAAGAAAAGAAAAAAAGACATATGCAATGCAAGCTGATATGGACTTGAGTAGGAATGAGCTTTCAGGTGTTGTTCTGAAAACTTTTGCCTTACGTTTTGCTGATTCACACATCCCCATAAACACCCTTTATTTATTTATTTATTTATTTATTTATTTATTACATTTGTATACCGCCCCATAGCCGAAGCTCTCTGGGCGGTTTACATAGGATTAAAAACAATTAAAAACAATATACAAAAATTAAAACAGCAAAAACATACAACATACACACAATCTATACATTTAAAAACCACATCAACACTTCAAAAACTACAAAAACAAAGCAAAACAAAACAAACCCAGGCTCCTCAGATATTGCCAAATGCCTGAGAGAAGAGGAAAGTCTGGACCTGGCGCCGAAAAGATAACAATGTTGGCGCCAGGCGGGCCTCGTCGGGGAGATCGTTCCACAATTGGGGAGCCACCACAGAGAAGGCCCTCTCTCTTGTTGCTGACCTCCGAGCCTCCCTCGGAGGAGGCACTCGGAGGAGGGCCTTAGATGTTGAACGTAGTGTTCGGGTAGGTTCATGTCGGGAAAGGCGTTCCATCAGGTATTGTGGTCCCAAGCCGTGTAAGGCTTTATAGGTTAAAACCAGCACCTTGAACCGGGCTCGGAAACATACAGGTAGCCAATGCAAGCGGGCCAGAGTAGGTCTTATATGTTCGAACCTACTGGTTCCAGTTATCAATCTGGCCGCTGCATTTTGCACAAGCTGCAGCTTCCGAACCACCTTCAAAGGCAGCCCCACGTAGAGTGCATTGCAGTAATCTAACTTGGAGGTTACCAGAGCATGGACAACTGAAGCCAGGTTATCCCTGTCCAGATAGGGACGTAGCTGGGCCACCAACCGAAGTTGGTAGAAGGCACTCCGTGCCACTGAGGCCACCTGCGCCTCAAGTGACAGAGATGGTTCTAGGAGAACCCCCAAGCTATGAACCCGCTCCTTCAAGGGGAGTGCAACCCCATCCAGAACAGGTTGAACACCCTCCATCCGGTCAGCGGAACCACCCACTAACAGCGTCTCAGTCTTGTCTGGATTGAGTTTCAGTTTATTAGCCCTCATCCAGTCCATTGTCGCAGCCAGGCACTGGTTCAGCACATCCACAGCCTCACCTGGTGAAGATGAAAAGGAGAAATAGAGCTGCGTGTCATCAGCGTACTGATGACAACGCACTCCAAAACTCCAGATGACTGCACTCAACGGTTTCATATAGATATTGAACAGCATGGGGGACAAAACTGACCCCTGTGGAACCCCATACTGGAGAATCCACGGGGCCGAGCAATGTTCCCCAAGCACCACCTTCTGGAGCCGACCCACCAAGTAGGAGCGGAACCACTGCAATGCAGTGCGTCCCACTCCCAACTCAGCCAGTCGTCCCAGAAGGATATAATGGTCGATGGTATCGAAAGCCGCTGCGATATCAAGGAGAATCAACAGAGTCACACTCCCCCTGTCTTTCTCCCGACATAGGTCATCATACAGGGCAACCAAGGCTGTTTCCATACCAAAACATGGCCTGAAACCCGGCTGAAATGGATCCAGATAATCAGTCTCATCCAAGAGTGCCTGGAGCTGGCTCGCAACCACCCACTCCAGGACCTTGCCCAGGAATGGAACATTTGCTACTGGCCTGTAGTTATTAAGATTTTCAGGGTCCAGGGAAGATTTCTTTAGGAGTGGTCTCACTGCCGCCTCTTTCAGGAGGCCTGGGACCACTCCCTCTTGCAAAGAGGCATTAATCACTTCTCTGGCCCAGCCAGTAGTTCCATCCCTGCTAGCTTTTATTAGCCAAGAGGGGCAAGGATCCAATATGGAAGTGGTTGCACGAACCTGTCCAAGCACCTTGTCAACATCCTCGAGCTGCACCAACTGAAACTCATCCAAGAAAATAGGACAAGCCTGTGCTCTGGATACCTCACTAGATTCATCTGCTATAACACTGGAGTCTAAGTCCTGACGGATGCCAGAGATTTTATTCTGGAAGTGCCCAGCAAATGTATTACAGCGGGCCTCAGATGGTTCTACCATGTCCTTGGGGCCAGCATGTAAAAGCCCCCGGACAACTCTGAAAAGCTCCGCTGGGCGGCAGGTTGATGATTGAATAGTGGCAGCAAAGTATTGTTTTTTTGCTGCCCTCACTGCCCCTGAATACAGCTTACCATAAGCACTTACCAGTGTTTGATTGCATCCATCAGGAGTTCGTCTCCATCTGCCCTCAAGCCGTCTCCTGTTTTGTTTCATCACTCTCAGCTCTGGGGTATACCACGGAGCCGTTCGAGCTCTACACAGGAGAGGGCGCTCAGGAGCAATCGTGTCAACTGCCCGGGTCATTTCTGCATTCCACAGATCAACCAGGGTTTCGACAGGAGAGCCAGCCCTATCAGCCGGAAAACTCCCCAGAGCCCTCTGGAAAGCATCTGGATCCATTAGCCTCCAGGGGCGGACCATCTTAATGGGTCCCCCACCCTTGCAGAGGGGAAAAGCCGCTGTAAGTCTAAACCTCAGCAGGTGGTGATCTGACCATAACAGAGGGGTTGATGTAAAGTCCCCCACTTTCAGATCCCCATCTCCATGTCCAGTTGAAAAAACCAGGTCTAGAGTGTGCCCTGCTACATCCGTTGGGCCGATGGTATGTTGGGACAGTCCCATGGTTGTCATGGAGACCATGAAATCCTGAGCTGCCCCAGATAAAGTGCCCTCGGCATGAATGTTGACATCCCCCAGAACCAAGAGTCTGGGGGACCTCAACAGTACACCAGAGACCACCTCTGTCAGCTCAGCTAGGGAGTCTATTGAGCAGCGGGGTGGGCGGTACACCAACAGAATCCCTAATCTGTCCTGTTGGCCCAACACAAGGTGCAAACACTCCAGACCAGTAGGCGCATGGATAGGGAGCCTGCAGAGGGGGATGGAATTCCTTTAGACCACAGCAACCCCCCCTCCCCGGCCCTCAAGTCTACCCTGATGCTGAACCAAGTACCCCGGTGGGCATAACTGGGAGAGACTAACTCCTCCCTGCTCTCCCACCCAGGTCTCGGTTATACATGCCAGATCGGCTGCCTCATCCACAATTAAGTCGTGGATAAGGAAGATCTTATTATGCACTGATCTGGCATTTAAAAGCAGCACCCGGAGGCCTGAGGGCTGGCTGATAAGGCAACCAACAAGCCTGTGGGTGTGAGGGGGACCGGAACAAGGCACAGCCATTAACTGTCTGGGCCTTGTTTCCCTAACCTGGCAAGTCCTCCTCACAACGCCATATCTCCCTCTACCCGTCACTACCCTAATTGTGCTCCCCTCAGATCCCCCCACCTGGCCCTGTATCCTCCCTCCCAGGCACATCCCCATAAACACCCTTTGCACACGTAGGGAAATTGTGTGTCTGCTGATCTCCTGTCAAGACTGTCTCCTATGTCCTGGGGATATTTTGGACATGATTAGTAGTATGTTTGAGAAAAAGGGTATGTAGGGGACTGAAAACTGTGTAGACAGAAAACCAATTGTGTATCAACATGGCAGGGGATTGGAGCTGTAAATGGGTTGGGCCCAAGTTACTGGAAGGACTGCTTTCTCCCATACTAGCCTTTCTGCACTCTGAGAGCGTCATCAGAGGTACTGATCATTGTCCTGCTGCCAGGGGCAGTTAGACTGATGAGTACAAGAGAAAGGGCCCTCCCGGTGGTGTCCCCGCACCTTTAGAATCAGCTTCCATTAGGGGTTTATCGGGCTCCTTCTTCGCAGGTTTTCAGGAAAAACCTGCCTGTTTTCACTGGCCTTTCCGGTGGCTGTCCTCATGGCACTGGGTTGG
This sequence comes from Anniella stebbinsi, assembly GCA_029215795.1. Taxonomy (NCBI): domain Eukaryota; kingdom Metazoa; phylum Chordata; class Lepidosauria; order Squamata; family Anniellidae; genus Anniella; species Anniella stebbinsi. The sequence continues at coordinate 265,884,359 of JARDYH010000003.1, read as the reverse complement.
TGCTGCCTGCCTCCTCAACCCCATGCTTTCCCTCTCCTGGGCTGGTGTTGGGTAATCCTGATGCTAAGGAGAGAGTGTGGGGTTTGTGGGTGGCCATCCAGGTCCTGGAGCCATCCCCACCCTCTTCCCGGTGGAAGGTGACCAATTGCTGGTCACCTTCCATCAGGCTCCACCCCTAGGTTGGCCCTGGATTGACCATGAAACGAGATTGCATGGCAGAAATGCCGTGTTGGTATCACTGCCTTTGAAAAAAGTCAAGGTGAATCCCCAACTTTTTCAGAACGCCGCATTGTGTTGAAGCCCCACAGTGGCTGCAAGCCTGTGCCTGCATCATCTAACCGATGGGAAGCAGATCCACAGCTACTGTGGGACTTTCTCCACGTGTAAACAGCCCCCTGTATTATCTTGGGCTGCTGGTTTCATTGGTAATGTCTGTTTTTAAATGAGTTTTATTGGTAATCTTTGCTTTTTATGGATTTTTATTGGATATGTTCATCTGGATTTTTTATTGCATCCGCTTTGTAGGGTTTTAATCTTGTGTGTCTCCTTGAGAGTGTTCCACCCTTAAAAGCACGCTAGCAGTGATTTTGAATGAAGAAATGGCTAGGTGGTACCTGCAATTTGCATTGAACTTACCATGTGGACAGTAACAGCAACAAACCACGATTGTTTTGGCTCTGTTGGTCTCACCAATTGGTTCAAATTGTTTCTTCTCGAGATGCTATCTGAGACCCAGAAGGAAAGCAGAAAGAAGTCACCCTAGATTTTGTTTAGGCACATCACAGTAATATGGAGTGTCAGAAAACAAAACAAGGCACCACAACCCCACAGAACGAAAACAATGTTTTAAGGGAGGTCAGCCGTTTCAGCTTTATTTGTACACAAAAACAGAGCAACGTTTCCAGGAGGGACACCATTTTGAAGAGGCATACTTTAAAAAAAAAAATGACGCCTCTCTTTTTTTTATGTTTTAGAAGAAGCAGGGAAATACTCACATTAGGGAAAAATGTTCACTCTCTTCTCTGACTCGCTGCATAGGCTGAACAATTTTATTTTATTGTTTTAGGGGGAAAAGAGGGGGGAATACACTCTTTTTCACTAAATTGGGCTCTATCTCATTAATAAGAGAATGGTATAATGGAAAGGAGTTGCTATAATTATACTGGAAACTCATGCTGCTAGACTCAGCCTGGAGAAAAAGAGTATTCCAAAGCATTAAACTTACTTTATCAAGCATTACACCTGACAAGCTCTCATAAATTTTACATGGATTTTAACTTATTTTAATATTATGCGGGCCCAGTTTAAAATATCCCCATGAAATAACTAAAACGAAGCTGCTCAGCCATAAATTAGATCTATCACCCATGCCACACACACACACACCTACAGAGCCACACCAAATATATTCACACACAACAGCATGTACCGATGTAGAGAGACAGGTGGCTAGAAAAGACATTGGGTTGGATAGGCAGATAGGTAGATTGAATTAGACAAGATCTTACAGGCCAATCATATCTCATGGAGCTCTACTCTTGGTGTGCCTGCAGACTGGGCCCAGGAACACCTCTGTAGCTACCCAGGAGTGCCATTTTAGGGTGGCATAGCTCCTCCCTGTGGCTCAATGACAGGCAGCATATATAACCCTACAAACGTAGGGAGTACTCTCTAATGTGGCAAAACAATAGTACCTTTAACCTAAAATTTAGATGACTAAACTGAATTCAGATTTCTAGGAATTGGACCTGTGGAATCTGCTGCAGACTGGCCTCCCTAATCCACGCCGGGTCCGTAGACTTCTGGATAACTTTTTAAAAACTTTCCCGAAATTTACACAAATTCATTCACAGGAAATTATGCAGATTTCTGCTGAGACATATGCCATGCTGGAAAATATACACAGGGAAAAATCGAACGGAATGGTGGACAATACGTTGAATGTTATGTACTAACAGGAACATAACTATATTGTATGTAGCCAAAGGCCTTTACAATACGGACTAATATACATTATGTAAATTGTTGCAAACTTCCTTAGGGAATTATTTGCACATTTTTTTCCTCATCAAGTGGGGGGAAATTCTAATCTGTCTGTGAATGGATGCCGGAATGAACAACACAGAATAATAATAATAATAATAATAATAATAAATATATATTTATTTCTTACCCTCCTCTCCTTCTGGATCGAGGCGGGGAACAACATCAAATATAAAATACATAAAACTGATTAAAAGCACATAAAATGAATACATTATTAAAACACCAATAAAACGCTTAAAATTCAACTGGTTAGGCCTGCGGGAAGAGATCAGTCTTTATGGCTTTCTTAAAGTGAAAGAGACTATTAAGTTGACGAATCTCCCCTGGCAGGCCATTCCACAGTCTGGGAGCGGCAGAAGAGGAGGTCCTCTGGGTAACAGTTGTCAGACTAGTTTTGGCTGACTGTAGCAAATTCTTCCCAGAGGACCTGAGTGTGCAGGGCGGATTGTATGGGAGAAGGCGATCCTGCAGGTAACCTGGACCCAAACGATGTAGGGCTTTAAAGGTGATGACCAACGTTTTGTACTTCGCCCGGAAAGTAATTGGCAGCCAGTGAAGTGATTTTAAACCCACAACACATATGCGGGATGGATTTCACAAAATCTGGACATTAGGGATGTGCACTGACCCCCCGGATCGGATCGGATAGCGGATCGGAATCGGACCTGGGGGGTCGGATCGGATCGGATCGGATCGGAGGCTGGTCGGATCGGATCGGACCAGATGTCCGATCCGGATCGGACGCCATTTTGAATGCTTTTTCCCATAGCCAAGTATTGTTTTACAAAAACGCCTATAACTTTTTCATTTTTAAAGATAGAAGGATGAAACTTGGGCACATTGTAGACTGGTTAGGGGTAGTTGTCTGTGAGAAATTTCAGAAAGATTGGTGCATGCATTTTGTGGCAATTAATTTTTTAATAAATACCCAGGAATGCCTATAACTTTGTCATTTTTAAAGTTACACACATGAAACTTTGCCACATTGTAGGGGGTACCTTGGGACCTATGTGTGTGAAATTTCAGAAACGTAGGTGCTTGTCTTGTGTGGCAATTAATTTTTAGAAAAATGGGTAGTAGTGGGGTAAATACAGTTACGCCTCCCATTTTTTTATTTTTGAAGATACAAACAGGAAACTTGGGCACATTACAGGTACCACTTGCCTTGATATGTGTGTGAAATTTCAGAAACATTGGAGCTTTCCTTGTGTGGCAATTAATTTTTGAAACAATGAGGAAAGAAACACCTATAACTTTGTCATTTTTAAAGTTACACACATGAAACTTTGCCACATTGTAGGTGGTACCTTGGGACCCATGTGTGTGAAATTTCGGAAACGTAGGTGCTTGCCTTGTGTGGCAATTAATTTTTTAATAAATACCCAGGAATGCCTATAACTTTGTCATTTTTAAAGTTACACACATGAAACTTTGCCACATTGTAGGCGGTACCTTGGGACCTATGTGTGTGAAATTTCGGAAACGTAGGTGCTTGCCTTGTGTGGCAATTAATTTTAGAAAAATGGGTAGTGGTGGGGTAAATACAGTTACGCCTCCCACTTTTTTATTTTTGAAGATACAAACAGGAAACATGGGCACATTACAGGTACCACTTGGCTTGATATGTGTGTAAAATTTCAGACAGCTGGGTCCAGGCATGTGGTGGCAAGGTATTTTTGAAACAATGAGGAAAGAAACGCCTATAACTTTTTTATTTTAAAAGTTAGAAGTCTGAACATTGCTCACTTTGTAGATGGGTTAGGGGTAGATATGTGTCAGAAATTTCAGAATGATAGGTCCAGGCATTTGATGGCTATGGAATTTTTAAATTACATGTTTCAAAAAAATTTCTACAGAGGCCAGGTCTTCCCCTCCCGCTTCCCGCGAAGAAAAGGAAACACTCTCTCGTCTCGATCCCTTTGAAGTTGCTAGTAGTATCCATTACAGGGCTCGTGTTTCCTTTCCTCCTTTCACTTTTCAAGCAGAACGGCTGAGCCTAGCTGAGTTTTGCAGCCATGCGTGCAAGGAAGGATCACTCTGGTCTCGATCCCTTTGATCCTTGGTAGTATCCATTACAGGGCTCGTGTCTGCTTTCACTTTGTACTCAAGCAGACACGAGCCCTGTAATGGATACTACCAAGGATCAAAGGGATCGAGACGAGAGAGTGTTTCCTTTTCTTCGCGGGAAGCGGGAGGGGAAGACCTGGCCTCTGTAGAAATTTTTTTGAAACATGTAATTTAAAAATTCCATAGCCATCAAATGCCTGGACCTATCATTCTGAAATTTCTGACACATATCTACCCCTAACCCATCTACAAAGTGAGCAATGTTCAGACTTCTAACTTTTAAAATAAAAAAGTTATAGGCGTTTCTTTCCTCATTGTTTCAAAAATACCTTGCCACCACATGCCTGGACCCAGCTGTCTGAAATTTTACACACATATCAAGCCAAGTGGTACCTGTAATGTGCCCATGTTTCCTGTTTGTATCTTCAAAAATAAAAAAGTGGGAGGCGTAACTGTATTTACCCCACCACTACCCATTTTTCTAAAATTAATTGCCACACAAGGCAAGCACCTACGTTTCCGAAATTTCACACACATAGGTCCCAAGGTACCACCTACAATGTGGCAAAGTTTCATGTGTGTAACTTTAAAAATGACAAAGTTATAGGCATTCCTGGGTATTTATTAAAAAATTAATTGCCACACAAGGCAAGCACCTACGTTTCCGAAATTTCACACACATGGGTCCGAAGGTACCACCTACAATGTGGCAAAGTTTCATGTGTGTAACTTTAAAAATGACAAAGTTATAGGTGTTTCTTTCCTCATTGTTTCAAAAATTAATTGCCACACAAGGAAAGCTCCAATGTTTCTGAAATTTCACACACATATCAAGGCAAGTGGTACCTGTAATGTGCCCAAGTTTCCTGTTTGTATCTTCAAAAATAAAAAAATGGGAGGCGTAACTGTATTTACCCCACTACTACCCATTTTTCTAAAAATTAATTGCCACACAAGACAAGCACCTACGTTTCTGAAATTTCACACACATAGGTCCCAAGGTACCCCCTACAATGTGGCAAAGTTTCATGTGTGTAACTTTAAAAATAACAAAGTTATAGGCATTCCTGGGTATTTATTAAAAAATTAATTGCCACAAAATGCATGCACCAATCTTTCTGAAATTTCTCACAGATAACTACCCCTAACCAGTCTACAATGTGCCCAAGTTTCATCCTTCTATCTTTAAAAATGAAAAAGTTATAGGCGTTTTTGTAAAACAATACTTGGCTATGGGAAAAAGCATTCAAAATGGCGTCCGATCCGGATCGGACCTCATCGGATCGGATCGGATCGGATCGGAGGTTGTCCGGATCGGATCGGATCGGATTTTCCCGATTTTGGGTCGGATCGGATTCGGATCGTGGATCGGATCCGATCCGATGCACACCCCTACTGGACATCACTACTAAGTCGTTCAGAATTTGTTTAAGGATAGGGACATCTGTCAGTTTCTCTTCCTCCTACGTTCAACTTTGTAAAACCTCAAGTTCTTTCTCACTTGAACATGAAGAATTTTGGTAACTTCTTCTAAAAAAATAACTGAGACAAAATTCAAAAATCTGTGAGGACCGACGGGCTTGCCAGGTGCCCCATATTCAGCCCTCTTGGGCCCTGTGGACCAGGCCTAGCAGATTAGTGCCCCATGGTTCCTTACAGCATTCATCCTGTTGAGTGCAGGGAAAATTGCATCAGTCCTCCCTGCCCCACTGATGGGGGGGGGGTCTTAAGAGGCCCTTTCAGGCCCCGATGGGCAGGGGGAAGGAAGAGAAGAGCTTTTCCTTCAGGCCACAAGCATTAAGAGGCTCTGTACGGTACCAATAGCTACAAGGGGCCGGGAAGCCCTGGGCCTGGATGGATGGATCTCCCTGTTTCATTCCCCCCCACACACACACACACACATTCATTTAAACATAATAACTCTCAATTTCTTTTTTGCCCTGAATACAGAGAATTTTCCAAATTTTGGTAAATTTGTATTAAACTTATTCAAAAAACAACAATTTGAATGCATGCCGAAAAAACAACAATTCGAAACTGGCTAATTCACCCTCTCCCTTTTCCTCTTCCTTCCACTTTGCCCTTTCTTGGGCCAGGTCTACACCAAGCAGGATATAGCGGTATGAAAGCGGTATATAAAAGGCAGGTGCCACACTCCTGCTTTATAGCGGTATTGAAGTGCACTGACAACTGTTGGGGCCCATTGACACATGCCACATACCACCAGATCCTGCTTGGTGCGGCTCCTGCCTTTTATATACGGCTTTCATACCACTATATCCTGCTTGGTGTAGATGTGGCCCCGGTCTTTGGAATTTGGAATGCTGCCACCGCGGCTTCCCAGGTGCCAAGGATGCTGGGAAATGTAGTTTCCCCAGATCCAAGTTAAATGTGCATGATGCGGAAAATTGTGCCTGGCAAATGATTCCACAATCAAGATGGAGTTTCGAAGTGTCTTCTTTGTGAAATAACTTAGTTTTTACATCTCGGGCATTCCCTCCATATAACCAGTGTGTGTACATTAAAAAACAACAACAACAAAAAACACTACACACCTTTCCCCTTTTCAGCTTGTCATTAATGATCAGAGAAAGCTCTATGCCATGTCATTATCTCCTTTTTATTATTATTATTTCGCTACCCATGGACCTCAGATAATCAAACATTTTTTTGCCAGCATCCTCTAATTGCAGTCCTGTGGTTATTCAACAGTTCAAAACATTGCAGCTATCGGAAGATCTCAGATGAGGGTTTATGCTGGAAGTGTGTTTATGGGCGCATATCAAGATGTCCTCTTAGCACATGATTGCAATAGGCATTAACATGCAAAGCCTAACCAGAGGAAAGGGGAGGGGACCTTATTTTGAGGTACAATCCCTCAGTGGGCAGTAAATTACCCATAATATCTCCCACACTAGCAATTAGCCCTGTTTGCTGACTGCCTGAATTGTTTCACAGTAGTTCAGCACAGTTACCACCGCACTTAAATTAGCATAGTTCCAGTAGATGAGCCCTCCTGCCTCACTTGCAGCGTGTCTGCAATGCAATGTGAACAGCCCCCAGCCTGCTCTGGTTCTGCTAATCCACTGCTCTTTCATGAGGCTGATGCATCAGGACACAATCTGGCCAGCGGTCAAGGGGCAACGGAGGCTGGTGGCTCTGAAGTCAATGGGCCTGAGAATTGGCTCTGGGTTTCAGTCAGGAGCAGTCAGGACTCTGAAGGAGCTGTCCAGGATGCTGAAACCAACCCCCCCCCAAGAGTTTCAGAACCTTGGATAGCACCTTTAGCATTCCAGCTGGTTCTGACTGAAACACAGAATGGACTCACAACCCCACTGACATTGGAAACACCAGCTTCACTGCCCCTTGACCGCTAGCTCAAACTCTTTCCCGTCACATTCATTTGGGCTAAAAGGGTCCCCCCTGACACTGCCTAGCATGCAGATACAAAAGAGGAAAGGGCTCCTGCAGCTTCAACTGTTGTTATGAAGAGGGAATTTCACCAGGTGCTGCATGCATTCAAATGACACCTACTGAAATTCCCTTTGCTACACAACTGCTAAAGCTACAGGAGCCCTGTCCTCCTTTTCATATGATCACCTTAACTCTGAATCCTCAGGCCCGGGAGCAAAATCTATCCCTTCAGTGGCCCTAATCCAGCCTCACGGGGTTCTTCATGAGGCCACGCCCCTTCCTTTGGCCCCTCTCCTAAAATATGCTGGTATTTTGCCCTCCCCTTCTGTCTTTGGCCCTCCCCCTTTTTCCTTCCGCCCTGCTCACCCTTGATATGCAGCTCCTGAGAGCTTCTCTGAAATAGGACTCAGCCGTTTGGCTCAAAGAGATGCAAGACTCTTGCTCCAATCCATCTGCCCAGCCTCCCAGCCTCCCCATTGAGAGCAAAGCGAGAGTTTCTCTTGTTCTAGCAGATGGAAACCGAAGGTGATCAACAGGCACAGACGAAATGGGACCCAAAGAAAACCGGACCTGGACCTGCATCCTACGGCAGTACTTCAAGGCCATGTCTACACTGGGCATATTTCCATGGGTCATCCCTGGGTCATCCCTGTGTGTCTAAATGATGCACAAGGGATCCTGAGGGCAATTGGAGACAACCTAGGGATGACCCTGGGATAACCTCGGGATAGCGGAAACTGGGGACATGCTGATTTTCCCGCCATCCCGAGTCCTAAACGGGCACGGAGTCACGTGAAGTGTCTCCATGCCCATGGGGGTGGGGGGGGGAAGCAATTTTGCCAGCCCCAGGTTGGCAGGGGTGGGGACATGGGGGTTTCCTATCTTCTCTGCCCTGTGACGAGAGCTCCTGTGTCTTTTTTTAAAATGGCGGGCGCAACGTCCCTTTCCTCTCGGGACGTCGTGCTTCCTGTTTAGAAGCCGTGGGACGATCCCAGAAGCAGTTAAGTCTGGGATCGCCCCCGCTCCCTCCCTCTACACCCTTAGGTGTAGAAAGGGCCCAAGTCAGTGGAGGCTGGTGGCTCCGATGTCAATGGGGCAGTGAATCCTCTCCAGGTTTCCATCAGAACCAGTCGGAACTCTAAAGGAACTATCAAAGGCTCTAAGCTGTTTTTGAAAGAAACCCAGAAAAGACTCACTGCCCTACTGACAGCAGAGCCACCAGCCCCCACTGCTTCATGTACCACCCTTGATTGCAGGGGGTAACGTTACTCTCTATCATCACTCAATGTTATTTCCTGATTTCGTTTTTTACGTTTTCTGACCCACAACACATTTTCTCAAATGCAAACTGGGCGGTTTTTCAAAACGAACCCCCCCCCCCCAACATCCTTTCCTTTCCTTTTATTTCTTCCATTATATAATCAGGGACTATTTAATTAGTGAATATGTGCTATTTATCCAGAAAATATGAAATCCCAAATACATTTTCTCCACGTTGATTGCAGATAATACGAGGGAGCGCTCCCTCTGATTCATTAGCCTAGTAAAAGGGATGTTCAGAATTATTTGGTATAATTCACAGCACTTAAGAAAGCATATATTTTCATAATACTCTAAATCCATTGCTTAGGGTAGTAACTCAGGCGTATTATGACTAGCTTGCCATAGCAATGTCATCTTAAAATTGTGGGGCTGCCATGTTTTTATTGTAACTGGCCAAGGCGCCAACTGATTTAGTGCATTGCTTTCTGCAGAAGATTACCATGAGATAATATGGACGCTTGCTCCTATTTTCAGAAAGTTAAAATGGCAGCTGAAGGAGCAGGGCGGAGTCATAGCTTAGGAGGGATGGGGGCAGAAGGAGGGGGTAAGAACAGTTTCAGGTTTTGGGGACAGTCGAGATGAATACTCCCAAGGCCAGCTCATCTGATACGTGATGCTCGCCGAGAATGGAGAAATCTGTCCATTTTGGTTTTTCTCAGGCCCTTTCTACACTCAAAGCTGTAGAGGGAGGGAGGGGGGACCATCCCAGACTTACCTGCTTCCAGGGTCATCCTGTTGCGTACCAACGGCAGCACAACGCCCTGGAAACTCACAGGGACGTCGTGGGCACCTTTAAAAACAACAACAACAACAACAACAACCCAGCAGCAACTTGGGGCAAATTGTGCTGTACCAAACAGTAAGTTTAAAAACAAAAACAAAAACAAAAAGCCCTGACCCTGCTCCCACCATCCGATGTCCCTGGACTCCCCCAGTATTGGCTCCTTCCCTCTTTGATAACCCCTCTACTTGCGAGGAGGAGGGAAGAAGCCAGGACAGGCACCCACACTGTCCACAGGCCTCAGGATGGTCCCGGGACTGTGGGGGAAATCGGGATAACTGGGGAACCAGTTCTTCTGGGAAAATGGAGGGGTCATCCCTACATTTGGACACACAGGGATGACCCCAGGAAAAATCCATCATGTAGACATGCCTCAGTCTCAGCGTCTCATTTTTTCCCAATCTTAGGATTGCTTTATTCCAAGCTTGCATGCATATGTTCACTTGATGATGCGTATGTATCATATTTTGCACATCTCTCCCAGTACTTGAATTTTTGTATGCAATTTTGCTGAATATGCACATTTTTGGGAAGCGATTTTTCTAATATTTAATGCTTTAAACATTATTTTCACTAATATGCACATGTCTGCGTGCACATTTCTTTAATATGTGAAAATTTATTTGCATTTTTTTTAGAGGAAAATGCCATTGTAAAATTGAAATAACTGCGAATTTGGGAGGTTAACGGAGTTTTGGTTCACATGTTGGTTCAAAAGTCTCAAATTAGGTAAGTTTGCAGTAATATGTGAACCAAATTAATTTCTGCCTCCTCTCTAGCTGGGTCGATCTGGCCTGCTGTATTATTCTGGTGGTTCTTAAGACATGTGTTGGCTGCTTCACATATAGCTTCAGTGCACATTGGTTTAAGACCCAGATGGAAACAACACAAGATATAGACTCTGTTCCAACAGCATGCTAAACCACAGTGGCTAAACATTATGGCTTAGTGTGTCATGTGAAGCATGACTCAGCATCTTGTGTGAGCTATTCCTAATGATGGTAGCTACATAACCATGGTCTAAACATGCCCACTAACCATTTGCTGCAAAAGCGTTTGTGGCCTAACCATGGTTTAGTGTGTTGTCTGAACAGTCCCATAGTGATGACCAATAGCTTAGATGACATTAGTAGGGGATTCAACAAATTTGTGGCTGAAGGAACTATCAATGACTATTCATGGAAGATGGTGTATATATGCTGGGGAGAAATGGCAGTGAAGGTTGGTTGCATTCCTTCCCTAGTTGTGGCCTCTCTATTAGCACCCAGTTGACTGTTCTGGGAAAAAGGATTCTACATAGGGTGACCATATGGAAAGGAGGACAGGACTCCTGTAACTTTAACAGTTGTATAGAAAAGGAAATTTCATCAGGTGTCACTTGTGTGCATGCAGCACCTGGTGAAATTCCCTCTTCATCACAACACTTAAAGCTGCAGGAGCTATACTAGAGTGATCAGATACAAAAGAGGGCAGGGCTCCTGCAGCTTTCACTGTTGTGATGAAGAGGGAATTTCACCAGCTGCTGTACGCATACAAATGACACCTGCTGAAATTCTCTTTTCTATACAACTGTTAAAGGTACAGGAGCCCTGTCCTTCTTTCCATAAGGTCACCCTAATTCTACATGCGATTGACCATCAGTTTGATCCAGCAAGGTTCCTCTTATGTCCTTACGATTACACTGGTGCTTGAACACTGTAGCCAGATCTACACCAAGCAGGATATAACAAAGTGGTATATCGTATGTGTCAATGGACCCCAACAGTTGCCAGAGCACTTAAATACCACTATAAAGCCATAGTGTGGCTCCTGCCTTTTATATACCGCTTTCATACTGCTATCATAGTGCCATAACCTGCTTGGTGTAGATTGGGCCTGCATGTGAGAGGGCTGGAATACAGGTTAAGGACTCTTCAAATGAAATACAGGACCAAACAGAATCCTGAAATGAGTTTCAGTTCATTTTTTTTAACCGTAATTTATCCAGTTCGCAGCTCCCACAACTGCATGTAGACCCAAAATGCTATCTGCAGCTGAAGTGCATACATTTCTGAGCCAGTGATGAGATTTGTGGGGCAAAAACACAGCCATTTCGAAATCTGTATGGAAAATCTGTATGTTTGAAAAATGTGCACAAACACACTTTAATCAATGGGAAGAAATGGTACATTTCAAAAATGCACACAACTGAAAAAGGCACATACAAATATATATGAATTTTCATTTTTTTAAAAAGGAGAAGAAGAAGAAGCAAAACTTACAATCTGATATGGATGGAGCAATCTTAGAGTTGCAATTTAGAGAACCTCAAGGAGCTCACATTTTGCTGATTCGCACATCCCAAAAATAAACTGGTCCAAAGAGGCTTCTTTTAATGCAATGCATCTGTTACAACCCAGAATTGATCTATGCTCATTTCCGTCTATATCACTCCATTTCTATCTTGCCTTTTGGTCCATGACGGAAGAGCTACAGCAATAAGATAGACACCACTACCTTAAAACACCCCCCTCAAACCATGAAACAGAACAATACAGAGAACAATATTTATCATGCCAGAAAGCAACAACAACACTCTCTTCAGCTTATCCAACTAGTTCCTCCACCCAGGCTTTGGATTCCAAGGTAAGGATGTGTATCGTATCGTTAAAATGTATGATAACGATACGATAAGGTCATTATCGTGCATGAGTTGAATGATAACAATACGATAGAAAAACCTACGATAATCATCGGAGACGATAATTTTCGGGCGATTTTATCGTTTTATCCATATCCAAGGACATGTAGTGGAACAAGACAATTTCCACCTCTTAACCAGAAACTTCCAAAGAAGGGATCTGAGGGAGAGAATCACTTGGGATCGCCACCTTGAGTTCAATGAAGGAAGAATGGTGGGATATAAATATACCAATTAAATTTAAACTAAATGTTAATAAAGAAAGGTAGCCATCCCATTTGGGGCGATACATTTGGATTTTAGCAAGCAAATTCAAGTTATTGGAATTGCCTTGGGAATCTCCCCCCACTCTCTTCCTTCCAAATATATTTTTTCATTCTAATCTGAGTTTAAAGACTGGGAACACTGAAGTAACCATGTCCTGAAGTAACTAAGCAGTGAGAAGGGAAGTGTACAAGACACACTGAAAATTACGAAGTGTGAGAAGATGTTTAGGAAGACAAGGCACTACACACCATGAAGAAGGCAGGGTAATGCTTCTTCAAAGTTAGCTGCCCACAAAATCCCCCCCAGAACTAAAACAAAACACCCCACAACCGCAGATTCTTTTATTATTTCTGATCCAAAATATAATCCCATGAGGCTGTGGAAAGCCCGGAGATGACAGAAAGCTAATTTGTTCCAACAGCGACACCTCCCATGTAGTTTGGGGAGGTCGATTAAAACGAGCGCTCACTCCGTTATTTGCATATTAATAGCACATGCTAAAATACTTGGGGATTTACTTGCCTTGCCGGCAAAGGGCTGAAAGCTCCCCCCACCCACCCACCCACTTAAATGTATGAAATGCCTTCTGCACAGCTATGACTGTCAGGGGATCTGCTACGAATGCTGGATTCATGGGGTGGTTTTATATTGCAGATGGCATCTGTGTTTTTTTAGGGAAGGGGAATGAGCGAAGTAACCTGCAAATGCAGTGCCTGCACGGATATTACACTTTTTTTTCTTTTTTTCTTTTTTTTTGATTGTTAAAAGCTAAATAAAGCCACTTTGGGGGATGTCCTGTCTTGTGTAAGTTTGAAATCAAGTGCTTGGCTCATACTTGGTGAATGGAAAAGAAAAGAAAAAGGCAGCTAAGGAAATCCAGACACAGTGACAAAAAAAAGCAAACAAGAACAGATCCCCGCCAATTCCTCTCCTCTCCACACTGCTGCCCCGGTTCACCCCTCCAACCCCCCCCCCCCCAAACATGGCCTCTGATTAAACATCGACAAAATTCCAGGCCCTGATATTAGCCAGACCCACAAGGCCAAGTTTCTCTTTGCACATAAAACAAAAAATAAATTAAAAACAGCCATGGGCTGGGATTTACTTAACAATCCTCTCCTTATGACCATGGCTACCCCATGTGTGTCTCTCTGTTTTAACTGTATAATAATAATAATAATAATAATAATAATAATAATAATACCTGGCTGTATTTCGGGACCTTTTAGGGGATGGACGTTCTAGAGTAGTAAATGTGGGGGGTGGGAATGTGCTCATTAGGAAAGAAGGGGAGCCTTTTATGCACTTAAAAGAGTCTGATGGAGATTTAAAGGACCAGCTGACCTCTGGCAAGGAAAGGAGGAAATATGAGCAGGCTTGCCATTCCTTGGAATGGGACAAGGTGGTCATGCCTCCTCTTTTACAGACAACAATCCTCTAATGTGAGTGAAGGAGGCGAGACAATGAAGAACGACACAACTGTATGGATTGAAAAAAAATATCGGGCCACATTTATTAAATCTGATCCGCAAAGGGGGATCCCTGGGTGGCTATTCCTCTATGCTGGCACTAGCTGGTCAATGTAATTGGGTGAAACGTTCTTTGCCTGCTGGATGTTGATTATAGAATTGGCACCTCCAGGATTTCACCGTTTGGGGAAACCGGGGGACATCCCCTGTCGCAGATCCGGGTTCTAGTCCCCACTCAGACACGGAAACCCACTGGGTGACTTTGGGCCAGTCACAGACCTCAGCCCAACCTACCTCACAGGGTTGTTGTTGTGAGACTAAAATGGAGAAGAGGAGGGGGATTATGTATGCCGCCTTGGGCTCCTTGGAGGAAAGAAGGTGGGATATAAATGCAACAAATAAATTTAAAAAAATGCTCCCAGTCCACAAAACTCTGGGTGTGTGAGGTGAGATGACCCTACAGGCAATCCTTATCTCCCCATTTTCAGCGGGAGGTCCTCAGGCATCCCCTGTCACCATGAACGCTGCCTCAGAATGATCACCATCACTCTCCAGACAAGCACAGCTCTGCCCTCTTTTGTATCTGGTCTCTCTACTATAGCTCCTGCAGCTTTAATTGTTGTGATGAAGGAGGAATTTCACCAGGTACTCCATGCATACAAATGATGCCTGCTGAAATTCCATTTTCTATAGAATCGTTAAAGAAACAGGAGCCCTGTCCTCCTTTCCATACAGTCACCCTACTCACCACACTTGCAAACCTCCCCCATGGTCAGGCAAGCCAAATGCAAGGTATGGTATTGTGAAAGGTTGCCAGAGGACTGTCCTCTTTTTGGAAGTGCCCTCTATTTGAATTGCTGTCCTGTCCGATTCTGAGTTAAAGAGAACCACAAGAGTGGTTCTCATCACCAGCTAGCACATAGAAAGCAGGGAGGACAGAGAAGCATGCAGGCCACATGGTCATAAACCTTCACAGTATAGTGAGATGTGCTGTATTTCAATTTGAATTATAATCTTTATTTGTAAAATGGCATCTATCCATGTTTGTTAGCATACACAAATTATATGCAAATCAGCACATCCATAATGCTGCTGGACTTTGCCACGATTCCACTTGGAAGTCCCTTTAGCACCCTCAGGTTTGTTCCCATTATGTTCAGCTCTTACATAAACATCATTTCACATTTACCTGTTCAAATTCAGGTTCCAAATATACCTGCCCTTGAAAAGCTAAATGCATGTATGGTTCAGGTATGTTGAACTAGCTCAGAAAAGAACCCTAGTTACCTCTGAATGATAGGAAATAGCTTAAATCATTGTCCAAGCCAATCTGTTGTGTATAAGAGAGGGACAAAATCCTGTTAATTCTGCTCAGTCTCAGATTGGCTTTTCATACCATCAGCCATGGTATCTTCCTGGATGAATTCCATGGGATGGGCATTGGAGGCACGGTGTTACAGTGGTTCTGATCTTACGTACGGAGCTGATTTCAGAAAGTAACATTGGGTGACCATTCCTCAGCCCCTTGGCAATTGAACCATGGGGTTCTGCAAGGTACCATCACGCCCTCAATGTTGTTCAACATCTATATGAAGGTACTGGGAGTGGCTATTAGGGGATTTGGAGTCAAGTACCATAGGTAGGATGATGACAAGCAGCTCTATCTCCCCGTGACATTTGAATCGGGAGATGTTTTGCATTCCTTGGAGCAGTAGACTCCATGATGGGCTGATGAGGCCCAATAAACTAAAGTTGAATCCTAGCATGACGGAAGCACTGAGGGGGTGTGGTTCCCAAGTCTGGGAGACAGGCTCATTGCATGTTCTGGATGGGGTTGCACTCCATTTGAAAGATCGGGTTCATATACCGGGAGTTCTCCCAGATCCATCATTGTCAGTTGAGGCCCACCTTCCCTTCTCGGCTATTGCCGGGAGCTGCCCCTTTTTGCTGAGGGAACTCCACTGGCTGTGTATATGCTCCTGGGTCAGGTTTAAGGTTTTGGTATGAGTTTATAAAGCCGTAAACAACTCAGGACCAGGATATCTGAGAGAGTGCCTTCTCCCATACCAACCTGCCCAGTCACTGAGGTCGACAGAGGGCATGCTCCAGGTGGCTCCAGGTGGAATTATGGCCCAACTGGAATCTACCTGGAGAAGAGACTTCAGTGTGATGGCCCCCTTCCTATGAATCTCCCTGCCTCTGGAAGATAGGCAGGCACCAAAACCATGCTGGTTCCAGCATCTCCTGAAAACATTTTTATTTCAGGAACTCTTCCTTGGCTGACCAGACACAGTTTTATTGGAATTCTGTTTTTGTTTTTAAAATAATAATATCAATAATAATAATTTTTAACATTGAGTTTTATTCTTTTATCAGATATTGTAAATGTTATTCTCCACTGCTCTGGAATCTGTCTAGATGTGGAGTGGTATATACATGGTGTACATAAATAAATAAATGAAATAAATAAGTTGCCCATCCACTCTCTCTGTCCTCAAGCAATCCGGCAAACTCCTTCCCTTGCAATACGACTTACCTGTTTGGGACAGTAATGGCAGGGTCATTCCACAAGTGGTACTGAGGAAAATTTGATCTCTCACATGCTCTTTGGTGCACTAATTAATTATGACTGCCAAAATGTAAGTGTGTGTGTGTGTGTGAATTAGGCTGACCCTATGAAAAGGAGGACAGGGCTCATGTAACTTTAACAATTGTAGAGAAAAGGGAATTTCAGCCCGTGTCATTTGTAGGCAATTAGTTCCTGGTGAAATTCTCTCTTCATCACAACAGTTAAAGGTGCAGGGGCCCTGCCTTCTTTTGTATATGGTCACGCTAGTATAGTGCCTGCACCTTTAACTGTTGTGATGAAGAGGGGATTTCACCAGGAACTAATTGCATACAAATGACACTGGCTGAAATTCCCTTTTCTCTACAACTGTTAAAGTTACATGAACCCTGACCTGGATTTTATCTGGCCAGCCTATATATACCCTTATCTGTGCGCTAGTTGTGTGTTGCAATCCCAGGTTCCTTGCACCTTCCCACATCAGGCTCACCCTTTGTGTGTGCATTTCTTTCTTTCTGAGCTAACTGTGTGTTTCAGAAGCAGCACAGATTTTTTTTCAATACTCCTTGTGCACAACCAGCACATGTTTTTTCTTAATTAATAAAGCTTAATTATCATCTAGGCCCTTTCTACACCAGAGTGGTGTAGAGGGCTTAGGGCGGTGGATCCCGGAAGTAGCTATTTCCAGGATCGGCACACCCAATAGAAAGGCAAAATGTGATAGCCCAGGCTGCTCCCGGGCCATCGCGGTCACCATTTCTTTTAAGCAAGAAGAGTGCTCGAGCGCTCCAGGGGAAAAAAAATAAATGTACGTGGGCCCCAACCCTCTTCCTGACCCCCGGGGGTTGGCAAAACTGGTGCCACCCCTTCCCCTGCTGGGCATGGAGCCCTGCAGTGTGGCTCCATGCCCAGTTCTCAGCCGTGCTTACTCGTGAGTAAGTGTAACTGCACCCAGGATGGGCGGGCACATTCTTCCGCAGTCCTGGGAACTTCCTGGGACCACGGAAGAATCAGGATTTTAGAGGTTTTGGTAAACTTGGAAAAATCCCGTGCCCCCCCCCCCCCCAACCCCTGGGACTCCCTGTGCTAGGCTGACCATATGAAAAGGAGGACAGGACTCATGTAACTTTAACAGTTGTAGAGAAAAGGGAATTTCAGCCAGTGTCATTTGTATGCAATTAGTTCCTGGTGAAATCCCCTCTTCATCACAACAGTTAAAGGTGCAGGCACTATACTAGCGTGACCATATACAAAAGAAGGCAGGGCCCCTGCACCTTTAACTGTTGTGATGAAGAGAGAATTTCACCAGGAACTAATTGCCTACAAATGACACGGGCTGAAATTCCCTTTTCTCTACAACTGTTAAAGTTACATGAGCCCTGTCCTCCTTTTCATAGGGTCAGCCTACCTGTGCATCATTTGGACTCACAGGGAGCAGCTGGGGGTGAATCCCAGGAGTTTTGCCTGGCATGGAAAGGGTCCTAATTTCATCATGAGATGTGTAATAGGTGCTGCTGCTGGCTCTGGCCACGTTGGGAGAGGGAGAAGCGTTCTTTCTTGTTCCCCCCTCTTACACCTTTTTTTTTCTGCTGCTGATTCTGCCGCTGCTGCTCATTCTGAAGTAAAAGAGAAGAAGAAGACGGCTCTTGAGGTGGCTTACAATCATTAAAAGCAATACAAACACAGACAGTAAAATATCAGTTAAACAAGAAAAGCTTCAGGAGAACAGGGCCTGCCTCTTCTAAATTTCCATTGACAGGCATTTCTCCTAAATCCTTTCTTTCAGCCAACATCAATTTTCCTTTTTTTTTTTTTTTTTTTAGTATAATTTTTATTCATTTTTCAACAAAACAAACAAACATACACATAATACATAATATAAAACAACTAACTCCCTCGACTACCCCCGTGCACCCCCCCCGAGACCTACTCCCATTCATTCATCTTCCTTCCAGAATTTTAATGACTCTTTTGAAGGCGACTGTCCCTTTCCCGATCTTAAAACATATTCCAAAAAGGGATTCCATATATCTCCAAAATCACTCTTACTGGACATTCCCCTCATTATTTTCATTTTACATGTCAACATATCATTCAATGCTATATCCCAAATTTCTTTATACCAATCTTCTATTTTATAACTTCGTTGCCCTTTCCAATTTTTAGCAATCATTATTCTAACGGGTGCCAGGAGGTTGTTTACCAATTCTCTATTAATTATATGCTTATTCCTGCTATCCCATATTGCTAGTAGAGCTAGCTTCGGGTTTAATTCCAATTTACTTCCAATTATATCACTTATTTCTTTAAATACCTTTTCCCAGAATTTTTGTATTTGTTCACAGCTCCACCACATGTGAAAATAGGTCCCAACCTCCTGACATCCCCTCCAACAATTCTTAGACACTTTTTTATCGATCTGATGAAATCTTACAGGTGTTAGATACCATCTCCAAACTATCTTATAATAGTTCTCCTTAATTCTAATCGACAGTAATTTCAACATTCTTACATTCCACATCCTTCCCCAATTATCTTCATTAATTTTTTCCCTAATATCTTCTTCCCATACCTCTTTTATAATCTTAAGTGAGTCCTGACTTTCCCCCTCTATTAAAATTTTATATATCTCGCTAGTGAGTCCTTTTTTAGCTCTGGCTTCCTCTTTTTTTTCTATTTGTTCAATTAAATCTTCAAATCTGGTATTATTTCTACATTTCTTATTTTTTTTCCTCCATTCCTCTGTCCATTTTACCAGTTGCAGAGACTTAAACCACGCTATCTTCTGTCCTTTAAACAAATCTTTAATAGACTCACTATCTTTCATCTTTCCCATCCAATTCCTTAGCTTAAAAATATCTTGTTCTTTCAGTCTCACTTCCATCTCTGATTTTAATGCTCTTGGGAAGTTTCCCACTACTACTACTGGGGCTAGCGGAGAATCTCCTGGTATCAACTTCCCCCTATACTTCTCCCATATCGACATTATATTTTCCAATAATGGGTTGTCCAGTACCTTCCATTCTTTCTTCTGCATTTTGGTAAAAAATATATTTCGCAGTTTACATTCTATCTCTACTGTTTGCGATTCCAGCCATTCCAAATCTTGCTCCCCTAAAATAGCATGAATAACATATCTTAACTGATTAGCAATATAATAATTCTTAATGTTAGGAAGTCCTAAACCTCCTTTCTTTTGAGTCTTATACCATAACCCCTTATTTATCCTAGCTCTTTTATCCCCATTACAATATGCATTAATCATATTTTGCCAATTTTTAAGCTCAGCTGCTGAAATTCTAATAGGTAGCATTCTAAACAAAAAATTAACCTTAGGCAATATCTTCATTTTAATAACCGCTATTCTACCAAACCAAGAATGTTTTAATTTTCTATAAATCTGTAATTTCTCCCCTACCTCTTTTCTTAAGCTTACAAAATTAAGTTCCTCTATTCTTTCTAATTCTTTATCTATATTAACTCCTAAATATCTTATTATATTTTTATGTCTTAATCCTAACTTAACTTTACATTTCTCCATCTCTTCCTTGTTATAGTTATACAACATCATCTCTGACTTCCCCCAATTAACTTGTAATCCTGTAATTTCCCCAAATTCTCTCAAATGTTTCTGAATCATCTCCCCACTTTCTAGGGGGTCTTCTATTGTCAATAACGTATCATCCGCAAACATATTTACTTTAATCTTGTTTTTTCTTCCTATCCCCTTTAATCTTTCATCTTCCCTAATTACATTTGCTAAAATTTCTATAACTATTGCAAATAAAATTGGTGAAAGTGGACATCCTTGCCTAGTTCCTCGGGCTAGTATTAT
The DNA here is from genome assembly GCA_029215795.1 of Anniella stebbinsi. NCBI lineage: Eukaryota > Metazoa > Chordata > Lepidosauria > Squamata > Anniellidae > Anniella > Anniella stebbinsi. Next base: position 265,863,911 of record JARDYH010000003.1, on the reverse strand, counting down.
TTGTTGCGTTAACCCATCATTAACCATTATTTCCGCTTTATTATTTTTATACATCTGATTTATCACTCCCATAAATTTATGTCCAAACCCAAATGTTTTTAATATTATTTTTAACGCTGGCCATTCCACGCAATCAAAGGCTTTAAAAATATCCAGAGCTAATAATCCTGCTTTTAGTTTTCTTTTTTTTATAATATTTATTATATTTATAACTCTCCCAATTAAATTCGGCATTTTCCTACCTAAAATAAATCCGCATTGATCATTTTTAATATATTTAAATATAAATGTACCCATTCTTTTAGCCATAATTGCTGAAAATATTTTTGCATCCTGATTTATTAAAGATATTGGTCTATATGACGCTGGATCTGTCAAGTCCTTGCCTGGCTTCTGTATTAATACAACCAGGGACTGGTCCCACGATGGCGGGGTCATTCCTCCTTCTATTATATTATTGAATAATTTTTTTAATCTAGGTATTAAAATATCTTTAAATATTTTATAAAATTCCGGCCCCAGACCATCAATCCCCGGAGACTTACCTCCTTTTAGTTTTCCAATAATTCCCTCAATTTCTTTATCAGTAACCAAGGCTTCCATACACTCCCTATCTTGATCCTCCAGTCTTATTTTCCAATTCCTTTCTACATATTCCCGAATCTTTTCTTGTGAAAGCGCCTCTGAAGTATATAAATCTTTATAAAAATCCTGAAAAATCCTTAATTTATCTTTCATTACATTACATCTATTCCCTAACTTATCTCTTATTGTCCCTATCATATTCTTAGCCTTCTCTGACTGCGTGGATCTAGCCAGCAATCTGGAATTTCTATTACTAAATTCAAAAAAATCTCTCTTTAAATATAATAAATTCTTTTGGACCTGTTCTATTTCTTCTTTCTCCAATTCCTTTTTTTTAGCCTGAATTAGGGCATATAATCGCTTATCTTTTGACTGTCTCAGTCTCTCCTCTAAACTCCTTATCTCTTCTTCAACCTTTTTATTAAGTACTTCCTGTTGCTTTTTAAGTGTGGACATTTCCCTAATACAGATCCCTCTTATTACTGCTTTCATCGTATCCCATAATAATCCTTGCGAATTAGCTCCTTTTTCATTTATCTGCCATATTTCCTGCAGTTCCTTTTTTAATTTATCCACTATGTTTTTATTTTTAAAAATTCTTCCGTCCATTCTCCATCTCTTTGCTTGTTTATAATCCTTCTTTAACTTGATGTCCATCATCATTAGAGCATGGTCTGTGATCTTAATTACTCCAATATCACAATCTGTTAATTTAGGTACCATATTCTTTGATATAAAAATATAATCAATCCTTGAGTAGCTCTTAAATCTAGGTGAATAAAATGTATATTTTCTTTCTTGCCAACATCAATTTTCCAAGAAGTGTTGGTTGTCATTTCATTCTAGTTCAGACACAGTATACCCACAATTCAAAATTATGGTATGGTACCAAGTCGACACACACGGAGATAGGGGACTTCAATTTTGGTAGGAAGTTTGTAGTTTCTGAAACTTCTGCAAGCTGAAGTGTGTGTGTGTGTGTGTACTAGGGAATGGTTTGAGGGGAATTTGTTTTTTTAAAAAAAAAATCCTAAAAATCAAGGGATGAAGGGATCTGCGTTAAGCTTGGCATGGCTAAAGCCCTACTTACGAGCTGCCAGGGTGACGGGTTTCAGTTCTTTATCTTAAAAAAATTATCAATGTATGCATTTTGTTGTTTTTTCCCATTGATGAAAATAGCGTGGTTACCTGAATGCGGAATGGTTTTCTGATGGGCAATTGGTCAGCGAGGAGAGGCGGTGCCACAGCAAAAAGCAGAGCGGAGAAACTGCTCAACAGAGCTCCACTCCGAATTTCAGTAAGGAGCAGGCCCACTCTGCACACCCCTAAAAATAATAATTATCATTACTGGGGTGGGGGAGGGGGGAAAATACACAGCGAGAGATGTTTCGGAGTTGTCAAGATTTTGGGATATGTTCTGGGACTAGAAATAGCCTCACATGGGCCGGATCTACACGTCGTCCTCGATGCGCCCTCCCTGCGCCACAAGCTGCTTTGGAGCACTGCACTTCGTCTAGTGTGGCTCAAGCCTCGGAGGCTCTGCTCGCGCTCTCGCCGCCGCCGCCGCCCTTTCATCCCTGCTGGTCCCAGGGAGAGAGGAGGGAGGGTTGTAAACAAAAGCTAGCAATTGGAAATCCCTCTCCCAATCGCTGGCTTTTGTTTACAACCCTCCCCCCTCCCTCCTTCCTCCCTGGAACCGGCCTGGATGAAAGGGCGGCAGCGGCAGCAGCGGCGGCAGTGGCGGCAGTGCGGGCAGAGCCTCTGAGGCTTGAGCCACACTAGACCAAGTGCAGCACTCCAAAGCAGCTTGTGGCGCAGGGAGGGCGCATTGAGGACGACGTGTAGATCCTGCCTTGGAGTCTTAGAGAGAGAGGACCAAGAAAAGAGTCATAGCAACTCGAATACATTTTGTGCAACCTCCACAGCACCAGCTGTGTGGTGTTTTCCCCCCCTTCTTCTTCTTCAGGAGTTACAAATTTCCCCATCTCCACAGCTGTCAATCCATTTTCCAGATGATGACAAGTTTTGCTTCATTATTACTGGGTTGTTGGTTTTTTGCCCTTTTTTTGGAAAGTATTGAAGTGTGCCTGTCTGTGCGCGCGTGTGTACACGCGGAGGTACGGATTTGTTAATGACAGTCTGGACAGGCTCAAGGTAACCGGAGGCATATAGGCATTGTGAGTGTCTGAACTGGTTGTTCCTCGCCTGAAATTTTCAGCAGTAATTAGCAAGCATGTTTCTGCACTTCGGAGAAGTACCACCCTGTTCTTATTCTTCTGGTGATAATACTTTACAGGGGAACGGCACTGTTCTTTCAAGAAGCCCCAAACAAGTTCATTGCACGCAGTATTTTACCATCTGCACATTTACAAAAAAGCAAAACCAAAAAGAAAAATAATAATAATAATGAAAAGTTTATATTCAAGGAGTGTATATTTCAGATCCAGGAGGCTCTGATGCATGTGATTATATTGTCTAAGGGAGAATCCTGGACAGTGATGTAGCTGGGTTAAAAACAAACAAACAAACAAACAACAATAAAAAAACCCACAAACAAGTCCTCACATGATGGCAGAACATAGAGACTCTCTTCGGTGACAAACTTTAATCTCCTACATTACAATTATATTGTCGGAAAGGATACCTTCGGCTGCAACTCATTTGCGAATCCTGGTGAAGGCAGGATCACAAATTCCTCATCAGAGGCTGCCGAAACTGATCTCTACCAAATTTGGGCCACAGCGGGAGGTTGTGTGTGAAGAGTGATTTGCATTTCAATGCCCTGGCCACGGCAACCTTTACATCTCGCTGCTGAGCTGTCACAATGGAAATCGGGGCAGCCCTTGGTGCGTTCCAACTCGGTATTAAATACAAATGCAATCCCAGCACAATGAGAGCCAGACGTGAACGGGGACGAGCCATGGCTTTGATGCCTAGTCTCTCTTGCAGGTAGTGTTCTGTTGGGATATTTCTCCAGGTTGGGGTGAGTGATGGTGGGAAGGGGGGCTCAGCATCCTCCTGACATTACCTTGGGTGTTGTTGTTTTGCATTGATCAACTTCTACAGCAGTCCTTTGCACTAGTGTTTGACTACGGCGTATATTAATTTCTCTTCTTTCATGAGTTACTTCAAGGAAGAGAACCAGAGTGTTTCAGTAGGCTTACTTCAAGCATCAGAAACGACCTTCTATCAGGCCAGATTCTTTGTCAATCTTGCCCATGTTATTTATTCATTTATGGTATTTGTGTAGTGTTCCATAACTAAAATACATTCCGAAGTGACACCTGCAGTGTCGAGTTGCAGGTTTTTGGAGGGCCCATGGGTAGGACACCTTCATTGGGCTCCTCCCTCAGGGAGTCTACCTCCTTGCCACCATTACCACCACCTGCAATTGATCCTCATCCTCTATCCCAACATTGTTATCGTTGCTTGCTTGACAGGCAGAGAGGGCCAGTGAGAATGTAGGCAGTGGCATCTCCTGCTCCTCCTTCTCACCATCTCTATTATCTGGGACAGACTAAGGCCCTTTCTACAACACAGGGGTGTAGAGGGAGGGAGGGGCGGCGATCCCGGAAGTACCTGCTTTCGGGATCGTTGCATTAATCTACATCACAGGCGCGATGTCCCTGCTTCCTCCTGGGCCATCGCATCGCGGGTGACATTTTTCTATAAAATCCGAGAAGAGCGCTCCTGAGCTCCAACGAAACATAAGTTTGATTTTTTAAAAAATGCATGCGAAATCAGAGGTCCCTCCATCCACCATCCTGAGGATGGTGAAATTGTTGTTCCCTCTTCCCCTGATGTGCATGGACCATGGAAGATTTGGAATTTTCCAGAGATCCCTTATCCCTTATCCCTGGCAAATCCCGTGCCTGCCCTCCCAGCCTCGGGAGTCCCTGTGTGTAATTTGGATTCACAAACAGCCCATGAGGCAGGTGAGGAAGCAGGTTTCAATTAGGGGTGTGCACGCCAAAAAAATAGCATCTTTTATTGTTATCGTCCTTTCGGACTAAAAAAAATATCGTCTTCATTCATATCGTAGGTGAGCTGTATCGTCTTCACGATGATTATAGTTAAACACAATATTTTTGGCAGAAAGAAAAAAATGCCTATAACTTCTGTATTTTAAAAGTTAGAGGCTTGAAACTTGGTCACAGTGCATATGGGGTATGCCTACGTATATTTGTGAAATTTGAGATCGATCCCTCCAACCCTTGATTTTATATGATTTTTTAAAAGATCGTTTCCATTCTGACAGGTCTGGCAAGCTGTCATTCTGATCTGTCAGAACAGAAACTATCTTTAAAAAATTCATATAAAATCGAAAGTTGGAGGGATCGATCTCAAATTTGGTACATATCATCATCATAACTTTTAGGCCCAATAGAGAGCATATCGTATCATTACGTGAATTCTAATGATACGAAACACATCCCTAGTTTCAATGGTTGAGAGGCAGACCACTGATGACAGCCCTGCTACTTTGACTAGCAGCAGTTTTCAGGGATCACAGAATCATAGGATTTGAAGTAGGGGTGTGCACGGACCCCCCGGATTGGATCAGGAGCCAGATTGGGACCTCCGAGATTGTCTTGGATCGTTCAGGACAAATCGGAGGTCCCTCGGATCAGATCGGAACTCAATCCTGATCCAAAAAAGGACATCCGATTTTTGGATTGGCTGCCATTTTTGTTTTCCCCATAGACTTGCATTGGGGGAAAGAAAGCTTTCCCCCAATGCAAGTCTATGGGGAAAAATGGTGGCGGGTGGGTGAGGGGGCCTCCTTCCCTCCTCCCCCCTCATGGTTCTTACCTCCCAGGGCCGTCTGCTGTGGATGGCACTGGCAGGTAAGCCCCCTCCCCCGCGCGCCTTACCACCCGGGGCTGTCCACTTCTATCCTTTGTACCTGCGGGAACCAGCGGATGGAAGTGGACGGCCCCAGGGGGGGTAAGCCCCCTCCCCCTCCCCCTGCTTACCTGCCGGGGCCGTCCACTCCCCTCCGCCACTGGCCGCTACTGCGAGCAGGCTTCATGGCCTGCCCCTAGGTAGTGCGCCATATGATGTCAACACCTGGTGCGCTACTCAGGGGCAGGCCGCAAAGCCTGCTCGCAGTAGCGGCCAGCAGCAGAGGGGAGCGGATGGCCCCGGAAGGTAAGTGGGGCCCCCTCCCTCCTTCCCTCCTCCCCCCGTGATCCTCACCTGTCCGGGCTGTCTGCTTCCATCGGCGGGCACCCGCTGGTGCCCGCCGATGGAAGCGGACAGCCCCGCCAGGGAAGCCCCCCCCACTGTCCGCTTCTATCGGCGGGCGCCCACTGGCGCCCACCAATGGAAGCGGCGGCAGGTGCCAGTGGGCGCCCGCCGATCCTCCAATCCATCCTGATCCAGTGCACACCCCTAGTTTAAAGGTACCTTGATGGTCATCTCCTCTAAGCCCCTGATCAATGCAGAATGTAAAGATTCTCTGACATTGCTCAACTTCTGCTAATACATCGCCAGCAAAGGAGAATGTCTCCTAATGCTTAGATGAAATCCGCTTCCGTGCAATTTTCCACATATTAGTTCTAGTCCATCCTTCTGCTCTCTCTACAACACAACAGCCCTTCAGATATTTGAACACAGCTATACTATCTCCCTTTAATCTTTTCTTCTCCAGGCTAAATACACCCATCTCTTTCAAGCATTCCTCATAGGATTTGGTTTCCAGACCCTTCACTGTCTAGGACAACTTCCTTTGGATAGGAAAACATGTCTGCATGATTGATCTAATTGATGAACCCCAAATAAAGTTCTAAGGAACCCTAAATAAGGTTCTAAGGAAACCCAGAGTAACCCAGAACACAGTTTGCAAACCACCAGTTTTTCATAACACCCACTCAGGGTATCAAACCGGTGAGGTGGTAAGAAACATAGATGCTTTTGTCCAGAACAGAGCCTCCCCATCATGGCAGCCCTTCTAATGGAGGTGTGGAACATCAAGATACTTGACTTCCTGTCTTTAGTGTCATAGTTACTTATACTGAAGGGACGGAAAGGAAACCCCATCCTGTCTCCAGTCAGAACCCCAAAAATTGGATATATATATATATATATATATATATATCAGGTTCCCCCCTCCCTAACAACTGTCGCAAGAAGAGCAATGAAGACTGGAGGCTCTGATGTCAGGGTGGTGGTGAATCCGCACTGGGTTTCAATCAGAACTATCCAAGGTTCTTCACACCTTGGACAGCTTGTTTCGAGTTCTGACTGGTTCTGATTGAAACCCAGATCGGATTCACTGCCCCACTGACATTGGCATCACTGGCCTCCACTGAAGAAGGCTATCCCAATAGATTACAGTGTGTGTGTGTGTGTGTGTTTTATTGAAAGCTAAGTTCTCAGTTCAGTTTCATAAGATCTAGCTCATGGCCCAGGCTTTCTAGCCTGGGCCCTCTATATGTTTTAGACTATAGAGCACAGCATTCCTGACTTTTATTTATTTATTTATTTATTTAACAGTTGTTTCCCGCCCTATATCACAAGGGTCTCACTATAGGTTGTGATTGCAAAGACTGGTAGGAATTGAAGTCAAAACGTCAGTAGGACACCATGTTTGGGAAAGCTGTAATAGGCCATGGAATTCAACATGAGCATTCTCAAAACCTGGCTAAGCTTGATTATCCCCACCCCTTTACTTTAATCATGTCCTCCACACACCACTTCCACCATCAACTGACTCTCTTAATTCTAATATTGACATGCAAATTATTTGATAAATAATGTTGGCTTGGGGGGAAAAGCTATATGTGTGTGTGTGTGTGTGTGTGTGTGAGAGAGAGAGAGAGAGAGAGAGAGAGAGAGAATGGGAAAGAGAAAGAGAAAGAGAAGATATTAATTAAGAAACGGATTTAGGCTGCCTTAGCCTCATACATGAGACAAAAGGTTAAGTAAATGCCAAGGCTGCTATGGCTTTTCAAACAATGAATATTAGTTTTAGAATCATTAATGTCTGCTTAGAAAACAGAGTCATATCAGAGACTTATATGCCAAAATAACCAAGACCAGGGCTGTTTCTTTACAAAAAAAAAATGGAAGCTAAGTTATTCTTCAGCCGAGGGCTAAATATATGCAATTAACAGAGCAAGGTAAGGCAATGGGGAATTACACTTTCACTATATCACCAAACCAAGTTCAAATAACTGCCTTGTGAACAGCCCAGTCCTGCTAATTTCTTACCTCATGAACACTCCCTGGGCTGGCACTTCTGGGGGACAGTGGGCAAGTTTGAGGACCAGGACTATAGGGCTCCACTGTTTAAGCAGTGCTTTAATCAGAGATAAAATTGTGGCCCTCAGTTCAACAATGAAATGGATTTCACTGATGGACCTTTTCTGATGCTAGCTTGAACAAAATGGATTGCCTCCTTCCTAGAGAACGTTGGGCATTGGTAGTCATGTGAGAAGGGTCTACACCAGGGCCGACCCTAGCATTCATGGAAGGACAGAAAGGGTTTTTAGTTCTTTAAATGATGATGATGATGATGATGTGTGTTTACAGCCATGAAGGACCAGGTCCTTGTGAGGTTTTCTGCCTCACCCCCCCTAAAAAACGTCCCTGTCTGTGGATACTATGTATGAATCACCCTTCCTGGAAACTGGCACAACACCACCATAGGAAAGAGCTGCACTACGACTCCTTCCACATGACCATGGACTTCGGGCATCAATAAGTAGCATGCAGAGGAGGCATACACTGGAGCTTCCATGCTGCTAATGGTAAGATCAAGAAGGCCTGAGAAGAGTAGGTGTGATGGAATCCCAAAGCCCTTGTATCCCCTTAAATTCCCCATTTCTTCCCAAAGCTTTCTCTCTCTCTCCATCCATAATCACCAGAGTAACTCATCACGTATAGGAATGGACAAATATGTTAGTTCTGCATTCTCCCACATTCAAAATGTTAAAATTCCACATTCTTTCCATCCATAATAATAATAATGATACTCAAATTCAACCTTATCAAACAGACTATACCATACTATACATACTCACTTGGAAAATGCAGATCATAAAATATACTGGGAAAGAACGATTCAGAGGGACAAGACAATACCCTGCAACCGACCAGACATAACGGTCATAGACAAAAAAGATAAACACACATACCTCATCGACATAGCAATACCGAATGACAAAAAATGTTGTTGAAAAGGAAGAGGAAAAGAGAGACAAATGTACACCACTGGCCATGGAAGTCAAAGAACTATGGCAACAGGAAGTGGTTACAATTATTCCGTTAGTCACATCGGTCACCAGCATCACATCAAAAAAATTATACAGAAAACTTCCAGAAACTGTGCCTACCAAAATACATCCACACCAACATCTAGAAAACAGTCATACTTAAAATATGCTCAATTGTCAGGAAATTCCTGAATCTGTAAAATACAACATGATTTGGCAAAGCCCGTCATGTCCATCTAGAAAAAACGCCACGAGCAAGAAAGAGATATAATAAGAATAAGAATAAGAATAATCGTAAATCCATAGAAAAATGAACTGAACCAAACTTTTGCTTTCTACCACATTCAAAATTTTAAAATCTCATCCCAAATAATAATAGTAAAAACAATACAAAACTAAATCCTTATGAATACATGAACTGGCCAAATTCTACACAAATTTCTCTCTCTCTCTCTCTCTCTCTGTGTTTCTCTCTCCATCCATAAGCTCCAAAGCAACCTATCATGTTAGTTCTGTATTCTCCCACCTTTAAAAATAAAAATCTCATGTTCTTTCTACCCATAATAATAATAATAATAATAATAATAATAATAATAATGCCTAAATCCTTATAAAAATGAACTGAACCAAAATTCTCACCCATCTGCGCTGGCCAAATTCTGGAGATGCAGCTAATCCCACCAAGCTGTACCTGTCGGCCATAAAGCTGTTGAAAATGAGGACCATGTTAGAAAGAGGAGGAAATGTCTTTAATTCAGCACTGACATGGCTGAACACACAGTGGTTCAAACCCAGGGGCTAAGAGCTCAGCACTCCAAGCTCAGGGCCTAGATGAACAAATTTGTTGGTTTTGACCTTTTTCCTTTTTCCTTTTTAATTGCAAGCTCTCTTTTTTTGAATATGGAGAAATTTGCAAATGTTTGTCAATTCTTGGGGGGGGGGGTGAGGAAACACACAAAAACCTAACTAAACTGAAATTCTCACCAGCCTGTAAACACACAGACCCTGCGTGCTCTCTCTCTCTCTCTCTCTCTCTCTTTCATTCATTGCCATTTCATTTATTATATTTCTATACAGCCTCATTGCAGAAGCTCTCTGGGCAGCTCACAAAAATTTAAAACCATTAAAACTACAGCATACAAACTGCAAAGTTAGTTACATATAAGCATATAAACCGATAGCACACAGAAAATCAACATATACCTAAAAACAATGCTTAAACAATGCAGGACCTGATTAAAAAATCATTGGATGCTGCCAACTGCCTGAGAAAAGAGGGCAGTTTAACCTAGCACTGAAAAGATAGCAATGTTGGCACCAGGCAGGCCTCATTGGGGAGATCATTGCATAATTGGAAGGCCACTCCAAAGAAGGCCATCTCCCTTGTTGCCACCCATCAAGCCTCTCTTGGAGGAGGAACCTGGAGGAGGACCTTAGATGATGAACATAGTATATGGGTCTGTTAATGCCAGGAGATGTGCTCCATCAGGTATTGTTGAATCCACACAATCTATTGTTGATTCCACACTGGGTGTCTAACAGAGATCCAAGAGAAGATGATTTCTCTTTTCAACTCTCAGAAGATGATTCTTCCCTGAACACACCATAGTACTGGATCATGGAAACAGGTTCTTGCCTTTCATCTTCCACTGCATGGAGAAGCCCCACCATGACCACCAAGACCAAGTCCCACACCTGCAAGAGTGTCACCCAGAGAGTCTCTGTTTGTAAGGCCCTTTCTACACCATAGCGGTGTAGCAGGCGCAGTGCGGGCGATCCCGGAAGTAGCCACTTCTGGGGTCGGCACACAGAAGCCACAACATCGAAGAGTGATGGCCCGCGCTGCTCCTCCAAAAATGGAAGGTTTAAAAATAAAATAAAATATGCATGCATGCACGGGCCCCCCTCCCTGCCCTCCCAGGGGTGACAAAATTAGTGCCACCCTCTCCCCTGCTGGGCACGGAGCTGTACAGTGTGGCTCTGTGCCCAGTTTGCAGTAAGTGTGGCTGCGCCCGGGATAGGTGGACACATTCTTCCCGATCTCCCCTTTTGCACAAAATGGCGGCTGCCAGAGTTTCCATCGCAGGTTGCCAAGCCATTGCTCTCCGTTTGGAAGGAGAAAACGAGGCTTTGACTGGAAGCGCAGAACGCCTGCCACCACTGCCAGTCAAGACCTCAGGTTCCCTTTCCTTGCATGGAAGGGCATAGGTGTGCACAGCACATTTCATTAGACTGAGCACCCAGAGATTTTAATTTTTTTTATTGAATACTCAATCATAAAGGACATTATTTTTATTCATTTATTGATTTATTAAACACTGTAGACACTGATGTCCTACTCCACATTCGGCTTGCCTGACTGCAGGAGGGTCGTTGCAGGTGAGGGGTGGGGAAATGGAGAGACGCTCCTCGAGCCCCAATGTTGGTGGAGCTTTGTCATGACACTGGCTGAAGGAGGGGCTTACGAGGCGATATTAGCCTTCATGGTCCCTCCACCTGGCCTCTTTGAAGTGTGACTCCTGGCAGAGAGGCTCCCAGCAAAGTGATTTCTTTTTGCTCATGCTGCCAGAAGCAATGGCATGCTATGTCTGGAACCTCCTCTGGATCCTTACTCAATGCCCCCCTCAGTTCAGCCCTTATTGGTTGAGACATTAGGGTGTGCCTGAGCACACCTGGCACACCCCTTGCACACACCTATGTGGAAGGAGTACAAGAAGGCTTTGCCGGTGGGGCGGCAGATGTCCTTGTTGCTGCTGGCCAAGCTCTTACTCTCCCTTTCCAAAGAGAGAATGAGGGCTGGACCGCCAGAGTGGGTCTCCTGCTACTGCTCATCAAGCTCTCCTTACAAGGAATGAGAGTGTGCGGGGTTGCTGGCAGCAAAAATCCACAAGCATGCCCAACTGGTCACACAATGAGTCAGGCAAGCCTGGGAATCTGCAGACTTCCATCCAGGAGCCAAGCTGGTGAGTAGAGTTGGAAGGGGCCCGTAAGACCATCGAGTCCAACCCCCTGCTCAATGCAGGAATCTACCTTAAAGCATCCCTGACATATGGCTGCCCAGCTGCCTCTTGTATGCCTCAAGTATGGGAGAGCTCACAACCTCCCTAGGTCATTGATTTCATTGTCATACTGCTCTAACAGTCAGGAAGTTTTTCCTGATGTCCAGCCGGAATCTGGCTTCCTGTAACTTGAGCCCATTATTCCATTTCCTGCATTCTGGGTTGATTGAGAAGAGATCCTGGCCCTCCTCTGTGTGACAACCTTTCAAGTATTTGAAGAGTGCTATCATATCTCCCCTCAGTCTTCTCTTCTCCAGGTTTTGTTTCCAGAGCCTTCATAGGGCTTCGTTTCCCGACCCCTTATCATCCTCACTGGGCTTTGAGCTCCAGATGGACTATTGTGCCATCCCAGGCAGACTGTAAGCAAAGAAGGAGTTTAATAAGAGTGTTTCTCCACCACCACCACGAACAACAACAACAACCCCCCTCTTGAGTTCCTATGAACACCATCCATCTTGGGTTTCTTCCCCATCCAGACCTAGGCAGGGTTTAGTTTTCCCATTAAAAAAAGAAGGGGAAGTGTTGGCACCCAGACGTCGAAGATGCTCCATTTTGTTGGTTTTCTTTGGGTTGTTGTTGTTGTTGTTGTTGTTGTTATTGTTTTAATGTTATTTAACCCACCCTGAAACCTTGGACTGAGGAGGCTTGAAAACCTACAAAATCAACATTTCTTTTATCCTCTCTTTGAAGCACTTAAGGAATGTGCTGCAACTAAAGAAGGCACTTAATCACACACACACAAACACACAGAGTTTATTTAGTTATGTACTGTACTGTTTTTAAAAAGGCCTGGTACATTTTCAAATAGGCCACCGCACAGTGTGCTTTAAATATTCTATGATGATTGGCCTGAGGTGATTCTGTTTGTTGGATGTAGAGGATATATGCTAAAGAGCTTTGGAAGTGTTGAGTCTTTTGGGTTGGGGCGCTTGTGGCTACAGAAATGTCTTTTGCTCTCCACCTGCTGCTCAAGCAATCATGTCTTCCTTGTAATTCTGAGCTCCCCCCCCCCCCAACCCTGACTGCTTGTTCTCACAACTGGCACTCAATCAAGAGGTCCTGTTGTCTTCCACATCTGTCCTGGTGATCCAGCAGCGTCAATGCAGCTCTGCTCGAAAATAGATCCAAGTCCTAGCACTTAATAACTGCACTTTGGAGACTGGTGTTGTTCTTTCTGTGTTGGAAATTCTGGAAAGGCTTGGTGAAGTAGCCATGGTGCAATTAGAATGGGAAGGAGAGTGATTTAGAATTTGTTCTCTTTCTCTGGTATGGACTATCATGCACACATGCGCCACAAATACACACCCCCACGTGCGCACACATCATCACCATCATTATTCACGAGAAGGTCAGGGACAAGACAATCTGGTTTAATGGTGCACCATAGCTTTTGTTGGGCGATAAGTTGAAGACATCATGGGCTCATCTACATCTATGAGCTTTCTGGGATGGGCGGGGGAGGATCCTGGGCTTTTCTGCTTCTGGGATCGTCCCCCACAGTGCACGTCATCCCGGAAGTGAGGAAGGACATTCCAGGACACTTTTGTTTTTTACCAGATCACAGACAAGGAACGTGCACGCGATCGTGCACCAAAGTAACTTTTCTTTTTTAAAAAATGCAAGAGCCATCACTGCGATGGCAAAACAACTCCCCCCTCACCCCAATGGGCACGGAGCCCCTTTGCAGAGCTCCATAACTTGTGGCAGAGCCCTGATACTCAAGGGGAAGAAGGGATGGCCCTGGGAGAGGGTGTCACACCGCCCGTGGACCTCAGGGTTGTTCCGGGACCACAGTAAAATTCGGGAAAACCGCTGTCCCAGTTATCCCAGGCAAAGTGAGTGGTCCTCCCTGGTTAACCCTGGGATCCCCTGTGCATCATTAGATGCTTTGAGATGACTACTTGACCAGCCCGGGATAAATGCCTGGTGTAGACATGCCCCATGTTGGTCAAAAATTGTGTATATCTATTGTCTGTGAGCTGCCTCCCTGATCACAGCATCATAGTCAGAGAGGATGGAGGAGCCCTCTTTTGTATCTGGTCAAGAGGGCAGGGCTCCTACAACTTTGACTGTTGTGATGAAGAGGGAATTTCACCAGGTACTGCATGCATACAAATGACCCCTGCTGAAATTCCCTTTTCTGTCCTCCTTTTCTGTCCTCCTTTACATATGGTCACCCTGGCAATGAAGCACTTTTGAATTATGTTTAGTTTGCTTAGCTGTTCCATGAAAGGATACGGATGGGGGGGGAAAACATCATTCACTCTAAATTTTATATGAGCGTAGCCAATTTGCCCCTCCTGGGCCATTGCTCTGATCAGAATGTAGATAAGTGAATTAGTTAGCAGTTCTATGAACCTTTCCACAGTGCAGTTCAACCTCAGACTTTAAGTCTTTGAGATGGCCTGAGAACTCTTTCTTTCTTTTTTTACATGCTCGAGTTGCTTGGAGCCTGCCACATGGGTTGGAAATGCTTGTGAAAATGCTCTAGGAATCTGCTGTAGGTTAATATGGTCATCCAAGGAAGCCTTCTTTTATGACCCCCCCTCATCCTGAGGCTTGGAGGCTGGCAACAAAACAGGGCTTTTGGGTGGTGGCCCCCAGTTCTAGAATGCTCTCGTAAGGGAAGATCTCCCGGTGCCCACACTGCTATCTTTTCACTGACAGGCTAATACTGGCATCTATGTTAAGACTTTTTTAAAAAATTAGTATGTATTTTAAATGTGGAAATGTTTTAATAATGAAACCTATTTCATTATATGTTTAACTTTTGTTTTATTTTTATTTATAGCTTTTAACTGTATATATTTGAATTTTGTTAAGCTACCTTGAGAGAAAAAGTGGGATACATACAAATAATAATAATAATAATAATAATAATAATAACAACAACAACAACACTTTCCTATTCTCTCAGGCTTGTTAAAGTCTTTTAAAGCCATTTTAACAGCTTTAAAAATATTTAAGTGTTCCTGCATTTTAATATTTTAGTCCCTACAAATGTGGTTTTATACCAGATATTGTATTTCATGCTATCTTGGCATGTTTATGAGTTATATATTGTTAATTTTATTTATAATATAAGTAGTAGTATTATGTTCCAAATGGTAAAATGCCAAGATGAATTCATTGTATGAGTTGTTTAATTAGTTAGTTAAATACTTATATCAATACAATATTATGGCCTGTTCCTATTTGGATAATTATATTGAGGGGGGGGAGAAGGGGGGGGCAAACTCCATCCCCTGGATGAATCGCAGGAGGTTCTGTGGGCCAGATTAGAGAGCTCAGTGGGTCAGTGGTCCTGCTGCACCCCAAACTCTACGCAGGAGTAAGTCTGGAAGCTGTTTTATTTTCAGTGCACATTTGAGACACGCACACCCTGTGTACTCCCTGTTTCCCTTCTTGTTAGGGTGGTGAAACTTTCAACATCTAAAATATTTCAATAAAGCTAGCAAAGTTTCAGGTCAGAAACATGTTTCACATCCCCACATTTCCAACAAAACTTTGGCGATCCCAGGCTAGCATTCTCTAACCTGCCCCCCCTTCAAATGTTTGGGACCACAACATTCCCATCTTCCCCAGCCAGTATGGCCAATGACCATGCTTGGTGGGAGTTGGAGTCCAAAAACATATGGTAGGGTGACCAGATAAAATCCAGGTCAGGGCTCATGTAACTTTAACAGTTGTAGAGAAAAGGGAATTTCAGCCAGTGTCATTTGTATGCAATTAGTTCCTAGTGCAATTCCCTCTTCATCACAACAGTTAAAGTTGCAGGGGCCCTGCCCTCTTTTGTATATAGTCACTCTAGTATAGTGCCTGCACCTTTAACTGTTGTGATGAAGAGGGAATTTCACCAGGAATTAATTGCATATGAATGACACTACTAGAAATACCCTTTTCTCTACAACTGTTAAAGTTACATGAGCCCTGACCTGGATTTTATCTGGTCACCCTAACATACCACGGGTACCAAGTTGGGGAAAGATAACCCCATGCTGTGTGGATCATCCTGTACTTTGAAGTGGCTTAGCATTCCACAATGTTTTGACTTCGTACTCTGTTCCTTTGGGGACTGGATTCTAATTCACAGGATGAGGAACACTTATGAAAGCTGCCATTTTGCTATGCCAGAGTCTCTCTCCCCCGCCCTCTCTCTCTCTCTCTCTCTCTCCACACATACACAACACACACAAACCCTACACAAACACAAACACACACACACACACACAGAGCCACAAAGAAATGTTTTGAGATGTCGCTCACTTTTCACTTTTTTTATTATTTGGACCGTGACAAGTCCTGTCGGCAAAATTAAAGGTATGTCATTCGCATTGCACAGATATTGTGGAGCACTATAAACCTGCCAACCTCTTTGATGAAATAAAAGGGCTTTATTTATGATTCATGTAGGAATATGAGGTTATTTTTATTCCGTCGGTGCACTCATAATCAGAGGAGAGCTCAGGAAATGAGGAGGCAAACTGACAGGGAAGGTTCTTTACCAAGGGGATCCCTCCGGGGGATTCTGACCCCTTTGTAATCTCCTCCTTTTGAGCATGAGGTTAGGAAGAGTGTCAGAGTGTGATTCTCCAACAAGCTTGGCTTGTTGGAACAAAGATGAAAACAATCTGGCAGGACCCGAGTTATAAATCCCACAAGAAAGAGAAACGCTTCAACAGCCAAAAGTTTGTGTTGCTGCCTCAAAGGTGAAGGAGGCCATATTGATCCTGGCTGCTTTGCAGAGGGGGTCTTCCTTTTCTCTCTGAAATTCCAGTCTGGCCACACAAACGAGAAAGATAGATTTGTTGGTGTTGTTAAACAATGACACTCTTCTTTTGGGGGCTCAGAAACACTGAGGAGTGGGCCTCTGTTTTAATTATTTAGCAAATGATGTATCTCTATTTATCAGACACCCAGTGCTCACAAATAAAGCAGTTTTGAATTGGGAAGGGGGAAGAGTTCAGTGGAAAAGCACATGCTTTGTATGCAGAAGTTCAATCCCTGACATCTCATAAGGTCGTTATCGGACATCCGATGACTGATAACGATAATTTCCTTAGGTGGTCCTATCTGATTGGATCCGATAAGGTAAGGAGCATGAGTGGGGGGAGGGAGGAGGGGTCCCCCCCTTACCTGCAGCCTTCCCCACTGCCACCACTGGTCCGTACTACTGCTACACGGGCTTTCTGGCCTGTTCCTCAGTAGAGAGATGCACTGAGTGATGACGTCATCACTCGGTGCATCTCTGTACTGAGGAACAGGCCGGAAAGCCTGTTTAGCAGTAGTACGGACCAGCGGCGGCAGGTAAGGAGCACGAGTGGGGGGAGGGGGCGCGATTGGGGGGAGGGAGGGAGTGCCAGTCCAGTGTTTTTCCCCATAGACTCGCATTGGGGGAAGCTGCAAGCCTATGGGGAAAACACCTGAAATGGCAGTTCGTAATCGGATCAGAACTTCCGATATTTATTGGATATCGGATCTGATCAAATCCGGGTACCCCCCAGATATGATCAGATCCGATATATTTAATATTGGAAATTCTGATCCAATTCCAATTCTGATATTTCTGGCTGGGCACATCCCTAACGAGAATATAGGAAGAGCTATGTTGGATCAGACCAAAGGTCCAACTAGTCCAGCATTCTGTCCATACGATGGCCAACCAGTGTCCACAGGAAACCCACAAGCAGGAAATGGGCACAACAGAACCCTCCTGGTACTGAAAAGTACTGCCTCTGATACTGGAAGAAAAATGCAGCCATCAGGACTAGCAGCCCTTGATAGCCTTTTACCCTCCTGTCAATAGGGCTCAAGTCTCCCAGTGGCGCATGGGGGGAACACATAATTTTTGGAGCCTCTGGAAATTACACATTTCCCCCCATGCTAATGGTGCCATGGATAAATCAAGCCTGTCCCACTGCTTGGTGCGTTCGGTTGGGTCCGCAAGGGCCAGACATCGGGAGGGGGGGGGTCTGCTGCCCTTATGGACCCAGCCAGATGCTCGTGACATCCCTAAAGAAAAAATGCAGACATTTAAGAATGTGCATGAAAAATGTGCACAGAGATGCTTTTATCGTTGGGAGAAGCATGTGCCCATTTCAAAAATGCACGCAATTGATGCATACATTTGGAAAAAATGTGCACAGAAATGCAGATGGATTTTCACCTGGAAAAATAAATAAAAGGAAAGCTTTCCATCGGACATGGATTCAAGTCAGAGCATGCTTTGGGATGAAAATCAGTGAATTTCAACAAGCTCATGTTTTGCCTACTGACACATCCCAAGGTGTAGGCACGCATAAATGCTTGCTTCCTACAAGAATAATGTGGGGGTTGTCGGAAATTGTAGCTTCACAGGGATAACCCAATTATGCTTGCTTTCCAGTAGGGTAACCATATGGAAAGAAGGACAGGGCTCCTGTATCTTTAACAGTTGTAGAGAAAAGGGAATTTCAATAGGTGTCATTTGTATGCTTGCAGCATCTGGTGAAATTCCCTCTTCATCACAACAGTTACAGATGCAGGAGCTATACTAGAGTGACCACATGCAAAAGAGGGCAGGGCTCCTGAAGCTTTAACTGTTGTGATGAAGAGGGAATTACACCTCAATTTAAAACCTCAAACTTTTAAAAAAACTTTTAAAAAATTCCTAAAACTCAATGAATGAATGGATTTGCTGCCAATTTGGCATGGCTAAAGCCCTATCTAAGAGCTATCATATTGCCTAGTTACATCTCTTTATCTTTAAAAAATGACGGAGCTGTAAGCATTTATGTTAATTCCCATTGACTATAAAGTAGAGCTGTCCTTTGGCTGGGGGGAGGATGGGGAAAATCCAGATTTTTCTTCAAATTTCATAATTCCCCCCTTCCCAGATTTGTTACAAAGAATCCTGACATGTCCTGTTTTTTCCTGACATATGGTCAGCCCCTATGATTATGAAGGTATCAGTGGCCTAGCTATTTAGTCCTAAGTACTGTCACTTGTGGAATAGTGGTCCCTTGCCAGGGAAACCCAGAATCATGTAATATATGCAGGATGAAGTGAACCAAAGTTCACTAAAGTAAGGAAAATAGCTCTAATCCCTCATTCAATAAACTCCAGGTTAAATACATTCTGTGTGCATGTTGAGGAAATGTAAAAGCAGAGTGGTTGGACAAACTCTTAAAGTCAAGACTTCCTTCCTCCCTAAAGACATGAGGGATATTTAGGCCTTGGTTAATAAGATGAGATCCTTCTGCAAAGTTTGAGAGTGTTTGAATTCACCCTTACAGCACTAAACAGACACTGGTAAACTTTGTGTAGAATCATTGAACTGCCTTTTGGAACCATCAATGGAGATTATTGGTTTGCTAGCATAAATTATGCTCATGGGCAAGGCAGGAGGAGGCCAGAGTTCAAGATGGCTCTCCTACATCATGGATTTCTTCCTTATGGGTTGTTGTTGGTTTTATTTACTTTTCCAGAGACCAGCACTGTAACCCTTCGAGAATCACCAATTTCCTAGTGAACTTCCCCACCAATGGTAGCAAGATGTACAAACATCAGTGATATAGTGGAGTCAGAGCTCACAAATCAAAGCACAGGGACCTTTTAAGTAACAGGGGTAATGATATCTTCTGTTACCCTCCTCAGACTTCTCTGTTCCCTCTGAGATAAACTGCACTCTTCACAGTAGCTGGGAGTAAATGGATTTAAGATTATTTTTATATAAAGACCTGCTCCTGCTAGAGATGAAAACTGCTAGAACAGGTTCTTTAACCTGGATCAACATAGCTGCCTGCATTTTGGGCTCTCCTTAGGGGGGTTTATTTATTTATTTATTTAAACATTTGTATCCTGCCCTATATCTCTGGGATCTCAACAATATAAACAACAATATAAAACAATAAATATGTGCTGCTAAAAAACAAATCAAACCATTAATCAAACTAAAACTAGGATAAAATTTTAAAGCCATAGAACCCAATTCAAACAATTCAAACAATGTGAAAGCTTGGTGAATTTAGCAGTCCAAGGCTTTGTTAAAAAAGCCATGGCTTTACTTGGTTCCAGAATGATGCTAGTTGGGCCTCCAAGGGGAGGGCATTCCACAGTTCGGGGTGCCACAACAGAGAAAGCTGTATAACTACGAAGTGCGGATGTGATGAGCAACTGCACTTCAAGAGGTACCAACATGTAGAGCAAACGCCAAGACAACTGAAAGCATCCTTACGGAAGAATGACGGTATCAAAGATGGGGCTTCACCACATCTCACATCGTGGCCCAATTGGCCAACGATCATGATGCTGCTGGGATAGTCATTATGTGCTTCACCACATCGTTGTGTCCGATCTGGGGATGCATGCGTTTTCTTAAATCCATGCCATCTGCGCTTCATGGATTGTGTCAAGCATCTTTCATTCCATCATCTGTACATTGATGGAATCAGATTTTTCTTACGGGGATTTCATCCATTTGAAAATGCACACATGTGCGCCCTTGTGCAAATCCCCTCCTGCACTCACAAAAAAAAGTAAAATCAAACAAACACCAGTCCTCAAGTCCGCCACATCTACATGACTTGAAAAAAAGCTGATCCACCACAGAATCTGCCGGTCGGATTCACGTAAATCCGATCTCACATGGATTCATTGCAGATTCCTGCAACAGCCCTAGCTCCACCATATATCTTTTAGACCAGACAGGGGTGACATTTGCATCTCAAACTCAAGTAAACTAGATTTAAATGAATGTTTATGCCAAACACTCTATGGAAGAGGACCTCACTTCTATTTGGGACTTTTTGAATGCACTCTACGTGGGGCTGCCTTTGAAGGTGGTTCGGAAGCTGCAGCTTGTGCAAAATGCAGCGGCCAGATTGATAACTGGAACCAGTAGGTTCGAACATATAAGACCTACTCTGGCCCACTTGCATTGGCTGCCTGTATGTTTCTGAGCCCGGTTCAAGGTGCTGGTTTTAACCTATAAAGCCTTACACGGCTTGGGACCACAATACCTGATGGAACGCCTTTCCCGACATGAACCTACCCGAACACTACGTTCAACATCTAAGGCCCTCCTCCGAGTGCCTCCTCCGAGGGAAGCTCGGAGGTCGGCAACAAGAGAGAGGGCCTTCTCTGTGGTGGCTCCCCAATTGTGGAATGATCTCCCCGACGAGGCCCGCCTGGCGCCAACATTGTTATCTTTTCGGCGCCAGGTCAAGACTTTCCTCTTCTCTCAGGCATTTGGCAATATCTGAGGAGCCTGGGTTTGTTTTGTTTTTGTAGTTTTTTGAAGTGTTGAAGTGGTTTTTAAATGTACAGATTGTGTGTATGTTGTATGTTTTTGCTGTTTTAATTTTTGTAAATTGTTTTTAATTGTTTTTAATCCTATGTAAACCGCCCAGAGAGCTTCGGCTATGGGGCGGTATACAAATGTAATAAATAAATAAATAAATAAATATCTCAGCCTCATGCTCTCTACACTGACTTCTTACATTTCACCAATGGGTGTGTGTGACATGGTGGCTAGGGAAGTCTAAATCACAACTTTAAGCAGAGGAGGTGTGTGTGTACTAGGGATGTGCACTGACCCCCCGGATCGGATCGGATAGCGGATCGGAATCGGACCTGGGGGGTCGGATCGGATCGGATCGGAGGCTGGTCGGATCGGATCGGACCAGATGTCTGATCCGGATCGGACGCCATTTTGAATGCTTTTTCCCATAGCCAAGTATTGTTTTACATAAACGCCTATAACTTTTTCATTTTTAAAGATAGAAGGATGAAACTTGGGCACATTATACACTGGTTAGGGATAGTTATCTGTGAGAAATTTCAGAAAGATTGGTGCATGCATTTTGTGGCAATTAATTTTTTAATAAATACCCAGGAATACCTATAACTTTGTCATTTTTAAAGTTACACACATGAAACTTTGCCACATTGTAGATGGTACCTTGGGACCTATGTGTGTGAAATTTCAGAAACGTAGGTGCTTGTCTTGTGTGGCAATTAATTTTTAGAAAAATGGGTAGTAGTGGGGTAAATACATTTACGCCTCCCATTTTTTTATTTTTGAAGATACAAACAGGAAACTTGGGCACATTACAGGTACCACTTGCCTTGATATGTGTGTGAAATTTCAGAAACGTTGGAGCTTGCCTTGTGTGGCAATTAATTTTTGAAACAATGAGGAAAGAAACACCTATAACTTTTTTATTTTAAAAGTTAGAAGTCTGAACATTGCTCACTTTGTAGATGGGTTAGGGGTAGATATGTGTCAGAAATTTCAGAATGATAGGTCCAGGCATTTGATGGCTATGGAATTTTTAAATTAAATGTTTCAAAAAGTTTTCCACAGAGGCCCGGTCTTCCCCTCCCGCTTCCCGCGAAGAAAAGGAAACACTCTCTCGTCTCGATCCCTTTGATCCTTGCTACTAGTATCCATTACAGGGCTCGTGTTTCCTTTCCTACTTTCACTTTTTACTCAAGCAGAACGGCTGAGCCTAGCTGAGTTTTGCAGCCATGCGTGCAAGGAAGGATCACTCTGGTCTCGATCCCTTTGATCCTTGCTAGTATCCATTACAGGGCTCGTGTCTGCTTTCCTCTCTCGATCTCTTTGATCCTTTGTTCCTCCCCTTCTCCTCCCCCTCGCCGGCGTTGTGTGTGCGCCCCGCCGGTGACCTCGCGTGCGGGCCGGTTCCTGGGCAGCAGAGGCTCTGCCTGGCTGCTGTGAGGCTCCTGAAGGGCTTGCCTAATGCGGGCTGTTGTGCTCCGCTGGGCTGCGGGGGTAGGTTGATGATGAAGAGGATGATGGGGAGGGCGTTCAATGCGCCGCCACAGCTCCCTGAGGGGCGGCCTGAATGGCCCCTCCGCTCCAGACACCCGGCCTCGGCAGCCAGGATACGCTGCCAAGCCTGCCGCCGCCGCCGCCCGCGCGCGCGCACACACACCACCCATCCATTATCATTTGGGCAGCCCTAATTAAGGAGCGCTCAAGAAATGGCGAAACCCCCTCTCCTTTTTTCTTAATTCCTTGCAGCTCCCACGATTTAACCCTTTCCTATCAGCTACAATTAATTAATAGTAGGATGACCAGTACCAGGAGACTGGTGTGTACAAATGTTTTTTTTTTTTTTTAGGCTTGAGATCATAAAGAGGCAAATATTCTACCTACAGTATTGGAAGCAGTATGTTGGGAAACAAGATGCTTTTTTTAGGCTTGAGATCATAAAGAGGCAAATATTCTACCTACAGTATTGGAAGCAGTATGTTGGGAAACAAGGGTGACCATATGACAGTTAAAGCTGCAGGAGCTATACTAGAGTGACCAGATACAAAAGAGAGCAGAGCTCCTGCAATTTTAACTTTTGTGATGAAGAGGGAATTTCACCAGGTGCCGCATGGATACAAATGACACCTGCTGAAATTCCCTTTTGGTCTGCCTGGCTGCTGTGAGGCTCCTGAAGGGCTTGCCTGATGCGGGCTGTTGTACTCCGCTGGACCGCGGGGGTATTATTACTTTTTTAAAAAATGTAATTAGTAGGATGACCATATGAAAAGGAATACAGGGCTTTAACAGTGGAATAGAAAAGGGTCACCCTTGTTTCCCAACATACTGCTTCCAATACTGTAGGTAGAATATTTGCCTCTTTATGATCTCAAGCCTAAAAAAAACAAAAAACATTTGTACACACCAGTCTCCTGGTACTGGTCATCCTACTATTAATTAATTGTAGCTGATAGGAAAGGGTTAAATCGTGGGAGCTGCAAGGAATTAAGAAAAAAGGAGAGGGGGTTTCGCCATTTCTTGAGCGCTCCTTAATTAGGGCTGCCCAAATGATAATGGATGGGTGGTGTGTGTGCGCGCGCGTGGGCGGCGGCGGCGGCAGGCTTGGCAGCGTATCCTGGCTGCCGAGGCCGGGTGTCTGGAGCGGAGGGGCCATTCAGGCCGCCCCTCAGGGAGCTGTGGCGGCGCATTGAACGCCCTCCCCATCATCCTCTTCATCATCAACCTACCCCCGCGGCCCAGCGGAGCACAACAGCCCGCATTAGGCAAGCCCTTCAGGAGCCTCACAGCAGCCAGGCAGAGCCTCTGCTGCCCAGGAACCGGCCCGCACGCGAGGTCA
This sequence comes from Anniella stebbinsi, assembly GCA_029215795.1. Classification (NCBI taxonomy): domain Eukaryota; kingdom Metazoa; phylum Chordata; class Lepidosauria; order Squamata; family Anniellidae; genus Anniella; species Anniella stebbinsi. The sequence goes on along the minus strand of JARDYH010000003.1, from coordinate 265,839,935 downwards.
CCGGCGGGGCGCACACACAACGCCGGCGAGGGGGAGGAGAAGGGGAGGAACAAAGGATCAAAGAGATCGAGAGAGGAAAGCAGACACGAGCCCTGTAATGGATACTAGCAAGGATCAAAGGGATCGAGACCAGAGTGATCCTTCCTTGCACGCATGGCTGCAAAACTCAGCTAGGCTCAGCCGTTCTGCTTGAGTAAAAAGTGAAAGTAGGAAAGGAAACACGAGCCCTGTAATGGATACTACTAGCAAGGATCAAAGGGATCGAGACGAGAGAGTGTTTCCTTTTCTTCGCGGGAAGCAGGAGGGGAAGACCTGGCCTCTGTAGAAATTTTTTTGAAACATGTAATTTAAAAATTCCATAGCCATCAAATGCCTGGACCTATCATTCTGAAATTTCTGACACATATCTACCCCTAACCCATCTACAAAGTGAGCAATGTTCAGACTTCTAACTTTTAAAATAAAAAAGTTATAGGTGTTTCTTTCCTCATTGTTTCAAAAATTAATTGCCACACAAGGCAAGCTCCAACGTTTCTGAAATTTCACACACATATCAAGGCAAGTGGTTCCTGTAATGTGCCCAAGTTTCCTGTTTGTATCTTCAAAAATAAAAAAATGGGAGGCGTAACTGTATTTACCCCACTACTACCCATTTTTCTAAAAATTAATTGCCACACAAGACAAGCACCTATGTTTCTGAAATTTCACACACATAGGTCCCAAGGTACCATCTACAATGTGGCAAAGTTTCATGTGTGTAACTTTAAAAATGACAAAGTTATAGGCATTCCTGGGTATTTATTAAAAAATTAATTGCCACAAAATGCATGCACCAATCTTTCTGAAATTTCTCACAGATAACTATCCCTAACCAGTGTATAATGTGCCCAAGTTTCATCCTTCTATCTTTAAAAATGAAAAAGTTATAGGCGTTTTTGTAAAACAATACTTGGCTATGGGAAAAAGCATTCAAAATGGCGTCCGATCCGGATCGGACCTCGTCGGATCGGATCGGATCGGAGGTTGGTCGGATCGGATCGGATCAGATTTTCCCGATTTTGGGTCGGATCGGATTCGGATCGTGGATCGGATCCGATCCGATGCACACCCCTAGTGTGTACGCATGTAACCTATGTATGCTTGTAAGAAGATCTGCAGGAATTCATGATATATTCAGCTGTAAATGGAAAAGGCTATTCATGTGCAGTCGGGAACTCTGCCTTTATAAAGCCCATGATTGCATGGAGGGAGCACTGCACATGGGTAGCTGTATCCATGGGGGCTCCCTACACATCTGTTACTGAATGTGCATTGGTTGGGAAAGGAGCTTGCCTTCTGGATGCGACTCTTCCCCTGCTCATTCTGTTGTTGTTGTTGTGGTTGTTGTTGTTAATAATAATAATAATAATAATAATAATTTATATAGCATGACAATGATGATTTGTTTATACCCTGTTGTTTATATTGTTATCATTCCACCTTTCAGGACACAAATCCTTCAAAGGTGGTATAACAGCAGCATATATTCATGCAATCACATACCCCCCCCCAAAAAAAACAATATTAGTACATTAAAGCTGCCAGGATCCTTCCCAAACTGCAGCTGTAGGCTGATGGCCCTGCAGGGCATCGAAGGAACAGTCCCGCTTTAACAGGAGGACTTGGTGTTATCCTCACCAGCTTTCCTCTCTCTATGCTGGGATCCTCCCTACAGGGCAGTGGGTGGTAGCTGTCCCTGGGGATGGGGATGCCTCCCATGGTCAAAGAAGACCTGGTAGGTCTATTGCAGGAGCGGGCAATGTTTTGGCCTAAAACTGCCACCATCCCTCACCATTGGCTCTGCTGGCTAGGTCTGATGGGGCTTGCCTTCCAAGAACATCTGGAGAACCATGAGTTGCTATTGTCTTACAAATCCACAATATCCTTAACTGGAGAGTTAAATTTGAAAATCAAACACTGCTCCTTCAAATGCAGGTGCCTGGATTGTGGTTCAAGGAACCCCAAACTTCTTGGGGAACATAACAAGGAATAGTGCTTGCTCCCCTCTATTGCAGCCACAGGGATAGGAGCCCCCCTCGGTTCCTTTGACACAAAGGTGACGTCCAAGAGACCTGGCCAGAATCCTCTGCAATGAAGGAAGGGAGGAAGCATGGAAGCCAGTGCTCTCACTGGTGTGCAAGGCTGCCTCTTATTCCAGCCACTGTTGAGCGCATCTCTGTTGTGCCACAGTAAGCAGAGCAGGTAGCTATCCCACCAGTCCGATCCTTCCCCCTGACAGAGCAAAGGGATTCATTATACTCACTTTATCAGCAGTGAGGTTTACGGCTGAATCCATGAGAGAGATTCGTGTGAAACATGAGCCAAGAGTGAGGCATTGCATCCTTTCATTAATAAGCCCTCTTCTGGGATCCGGCATTAGCGAGATTCAGCGGATCATAGAGCACAGGGGTATCATTTTTACATGATTACTCTAAATTCTTAAACCGAAGGCTTAAGAGAGAGGCTTCTTACAAAGGCAGTTGTGGGAATTGCTTAAATGATTGCCACCGTGCAAAGCAAGCGGGTGAACCTTGCCAGGTAGGTTCAGGCATGGGGGGCACCAGCTGGAGGATTCAGTGCTCACTGGGGAAAACAAAGGGCCAAACAAAAGATGCAAAGAATATACAAACCTGGCAAAAATCGCCCCGTTCTTGTTTTCATCTCTTGGACCGAGCAAAGTAAATAATCAATAGTGCACTCTAATAGAGCCCTGACTTAAATATCTTCTTAGTTCCCTTTTGTCCCTCAAGTCTCTCCCCTCTCACATTCCTTTGCTGTATTTCCCCCCTTTTTCTCTCTCAAAAGCAGGCTATAGGGTGACCATATGAAAAGGAGGACAGGGCTCCTGTATCTTTAACAGTTGTATAGAAAAGAGAGTTTCAGAAGGTGTCATTTGCATGAACTAAATTAAAGTGACCAGATACTACATAGAGTGACCAAATACCAGATATTCTCTAGCTAAAGAGGGCAGGGCTCCTGCAGCTTGAACTGCTGTGATGAAGAGGGAATTTCACCAGGTGGTGCGTGCCTACAAAGGACACCTGCTGAAATTCCCTTTTCAACACAACTGTTAAAGATACAAGAGCCCTGTCCTCCTTTCCATATGGTCACCCTAGCTATGGTAGAAGCAGAGGAGGTGGGCATGCAAGGGGGTAATGTAGTCACATTTTGTTAGGCTGACCATATGAAAAGGAGGACAGGGCTCATGTAACTTTAACAGTTGTGGAGAAGAGGGAATTTCAGCTGGAGTCATTTATATGCAATTCGTACCTGGTGAAATTCCCTCTTCATTACAACAGTTAAAGTTGTAGGGGCCCTGCCTTCTTTTGTATATGGTCACTCTAGTATAGTGCCTGCACCTTTAACTGTTGTGATGAAGAGGGGATTTCACCAGGAACTAATTGCTTACAAATAATGCCTGGTGAAATTCCTTTTTCTCTGCAACTGTTAAAGTTACATGAGCCCTGTCCTCCTTTTCATATGGTCAGCCTACATTTTGTTCACCACTGAATTTTACGAGAAGGGTCAGGAAGTGGAGGCTTCAAGGTTGGGGTGGGTGAACTCACCTGCATGCACAGAAATTCCCTCTTCACCACAACAGTTAAAGCTGCAGAAGCTATACTAGAGTGACCACATACAAAAGAGGGCAGGGCTCCTGCAGCTTTAACTGTTGTGATAAAGAGGGAATTTCTCTGCATGCAGGTGAGTCACCTTGGACTGCATGCATACAAATGACACCTGCTGAAATTCCCTTTTCTACACAACTGTTGAAGAAACAGGACCCTGTCCTCCTTTTCATATGGTCACTCTAGGTGTAATAGAAAGGAAAATGACACAGCTACGTCGCAACGGTAAGGTGAGCTCAAAAAAACGCCACCAAAACAAATCCTAAAGTGCCCTGGAAATGAGGCAGAAAAATGGAAACCTGTTTCAGGGGGGAAGAAAATTTTCAAGATTTTGGCACTGCACTAACGAATTTAGTAGTAATAGTTGTAACAACGACAGCAGTAGTAAATTAGACCTGATTTTATATGAAAACTGCAGGACAGCTACCCATAGGTAAATACAGAGAATTTTTTCTTGAACCATCTTAGCATTAAGCTTAATTGAATAACATCCTTTTCTTCATTTTCCTTCCTTGATCAAACTGCTTTAAAGAGAGAGAGAGAGAGAGAAAGTGAGAGAGAAAGTGATACTTTGCATATCTGCCTAAGTGCTGTTAACAACCTCTGCCTGCGGTTTGTTAAAATTAAAAAAAAGAAGAAGAAAAGGGGGGGAGAAGTGTGATCTTGCTAGAGAAGTAATTTGCTTCTCTCCAACCAATGATGGCTTGCACTTTATGCAAATTGGTACCTAGGGACAACAAATTCCATTTAATACATATGCATAGTTCTTAAAAAGAAAAAAAAAGGAAAGTGACACAAGAGGAAGAGAAGCGCAAGAAAAGATAAAGCTATAAGTCAGCAAAAGAACAGGTTCCCGGGAAATTTATTGTCCCAAATTGGACATTTGTAACAGACGAGGCGAACAAGTGTTAAGTTTGTTTTTGGCAGCTCTTCATGTACCTTCTCTAGATATCACATAGATTATGGTTTAAGAATCTGAACTGTAATAAAAAAGGGGGGGGAAAGGGGGGAGGGAGAAAAGGAAAGAGAAGATGTCTATGGGCTTTAGAGCGTTGTGTTCCATATGGTCTGGGAAGTGTGGCATTATTGCAGCCAGCATCTTGCGGTGCTCATTACGTGTGGTGGCAGCAACCACGGATACGAAGTGGTACTCATAGCTATAGGGTACATACATGACAATCTACCGTCAGCAGATAGCGAGTGTAAATGAAAGATGCAAGGAACAGACTACAGCTTCGGGGAACATGTTAGACAAAACATCTGCTGGTATTGGAGCACCGCATTATCAGATCATTGTAGCCATGAATTTTTTATAAATTCTCCTCCCTCCCCAATGCTGCAACTTTGAAAGTGACATTTGGTAGCAAAGGGTTTGGGTGAGTATTTCCTCCCCTCCCCTTTTTAATAGGTGTGTGTGATGTCAAAATAAAGGCCAGCCTAGTTCATTATTGCCAAGCGAGTGGGCGGGGGGGGGGGGGAGAGGCAGCAATGGCAGAATGAAAGACAACACCTCGAAGGAGGACGTTTCTGCTAAAGTTGAAGCTCTCCGTTCCCATAGGATGGGGCGTCCCCCCCGCCCCCTCAAAGAGACAACGCAAAGGCCTTTGATGAACATGAGCGATGCACACTGAAGCCAAAGTGAGACGTTAGGGTGGATTTGGAGATCCCCACTTGGAGATTCCCATCTGAACGATTTTGTGGGGAGCAAAAGAAAGAAAGAAAGAAAGAATCAGAAGACATGTTCGCTACCTTCAGTTGTACCCACATTTTGTAAATTAGAAAGGTGCAGAGATAATTCCAATAAAATACACAAATAGAACATTTTTAAAAGGAGGGGTGTGTGTGTAAAATAGAATAGATTAGATGGAAAAGGATCCATTCCTTCTGGCCATACACTGGGGGATGAGAGATGCAAGCAGAAATATTCCATCCGCTCTGCTGAAGGACTAATTTTCCTCCTCTTTGCCTTTTCCATTTTTTTTTTTTTTCATTTTGCCTCTTTTTAGATAGAGAGACAGCTTATCCAAGCAATACAATATTGCTTGGATAAGGGACCTAGATACACAAGGAACACAGTTTATTTAGGTTAGCTGGACGTATTTACTCCTGGTTGTTTTATTACCCCATTGCTCATAAGTTTTGTGTCGTGCCCATGTGTGTGTGCCCTTTCAGAATTTAAAACTTTTTTGTCATGCTGACAATTTTCTTCAGTGAAATATAAACTTTAGTGCTGGGCCGATACACCACCTATCTCCATGTAGACCTGTTCACAGTGACGCACGTGCTGGTAACCTCTATTTTCTGTAATGTGCTGCACTTGGGGTTGCTTGTAGATCTAGTTCGGCAACTCCCACCCGTGCAACATAGGGTTGGTCTCTGGGTTGTCCCATGGAGAACATATTACAACAGGTTTAAAATCTTTACATTGGCTGCTAATTTGTTTCCTGGCAAAATACAAGGTGCTCGTAGTTATTTACCTTGAAGACCTTACACGGTCTAGGTTCCAGGTATCTCAGGGAGCACTTCCTCCTCCGTGTCCCTTTCTGCCACTTAAGGTCCCCTCTGAGGGTTATCTGCTGCTCTGCCTAATGTGTGATTGGTGGCCACACGCCTTTGTCACCCCTCAGCTGTGGAATGGCTTTCCAACTGAAATGCGCCAGGAAGCTCTCTCCAAATATTATAAAGTGAGAATTATAGACTTTATTATTCTTCCGGCAGGCTTTCCCTTTTTAGAATTCTTATTTCTCTTTGATGATTGTTATCTACTGCCTCCAGTCTGTATTGTTTTTTATTGTAGGCTTTGTGTTTGTTTTTGTTAAATTGTTTTTAATTCTGTATGCCACGTAGAATATTTTGTATTCTAGGTGGCAGGTTATAAATTGATTAAATGAAATGTTGTGGTCTCCTTGTGTGGGGGTGGGGGTGTTACACACTCCACAGCTAGCAACCAACCCTCACACCCCCTAAAGTAGATACCTGAGACCATGGCCAGATCTACACCAAGCAGGGTATACCGGTATGCAAGCGTTATGAAAGTGGTATATAAAATGCAAGAGCCACACTACTGCATTATAGCGGTATTGAAGTGCACTGACAATTGTTGAGGCCCATAGACACATGCCATATACTGCTTTCATACCACTTTCATAGTGCTATATCCTGCTTGGTGTGGCTCCTGCCTTTTATATACCATTTTCATACCGCCATATCCTGCTTGGTGTAGATCTGGCCCCAGAGAGTTTCTCTGATGGAGGCAGGTAGAGGAATAATGATTTCCAACTGGAGTTCGTGGAAAAGGCCACAGGAAGGGAAGAGGAACAAAAAGGAGTGTTTTCTTTTACATAAGCTGGATGGATCATTGCTGCTTGGTGTTCCCTCCAATGCATCGTGGGATTGATGATGTCATTCAGGTAGGCTGACCATATGAAAAGAAGGACAGGGCTCATGTAACTTTGTAGAGAAAAGGGAACTTCAGCCAGTGTCATTGGTATGCAATTAGTTCCTGGTGAAATTCCCTCTTCATCACAACAGTTAAAGGTGCAGGCACTATACTAGGGTGACCTTATACAAAAGAAGGCAGGGCCCCTGCAACCAGGAACTAATTGCATACCAATGACACTGGCTGAAATTCCCTTTTCTCTACATCTGTTAAAGTTACATGAGCCTTGTCCTCCTTTTCATATGGTCAGCCTAGCTTAGGGCAGCCTGTGGTGAGGCCTAATACCTTACCTAAACTCTGTAGAACTCCTCTATGCCTTCTTCAAGACCTTGATGATATAGAGCCTGAAGTGAATTGTGAAATGTATTCTGGGTGATTCTGGGGTCAAGCAGAACCAAATGGGTCTTCCCATTCCTCCTGGTCTAATTTTGCAATCAAAGCTGGTTGAAATTGCTCTGTTGCGCTCCCCAACTCCAACTATTAAACTAAACTGTTTTTTTTAAAAGAGTAAAGACAGAAATGTCAGGTTCAGCCAGTGGTTGATATTATAAACATACATTAAAAATACATTACGTTTTCCTTTTTATTATCTTTTTTTAAAATAAATAAATAAAATAAAATAAACTTAGCACATGGATGAACCTGTCCACCTTCAAGTTTGATAGATGAAGACACAAAAACAAAAGACTGCATTTTGGCTAATAAGCCAACTTGAAGAGACATTGAAAGGTTGGAATTATGTATGGCAGAAGACAATTATGGAAGCTAAATGATTCTTTAATAATGAGATCCATCAAAAGACAGCAATGGAAGGACAGCTGAATAGAAAGCTTTATGGCTGGCTTTGTGTGTGTGTGTGTGTGTGTAAAAGGGTCCATACATACATGATGGGATATTGATATTTTATATGTAAAATTCCTGAATCTAAATTAGGGAAATACAAGGGGGGGGGGGAATTTTGATTAGGATCTATGCAGTTTAAAATTTTTGAACCAGATGCAGACTCAGATACAATCTGTAGCTTAAGTCCATATATTTCTGAGCTTGCAGTGTGATTCACATATCAGAAATGCTCCATTTGGCAGCATTCCTTTGAAAATTGCATGTGAAAAAAGTGTATGTTTGCAAATGCTCGCAAAGAAGTTTTAATCCATGGAAGAAGAGTGTCTACATTTCAAAGATGCGAACAATTGATGGCCACATTTGAAAGAGAAGATGTGCATGGAAATACAGACAGAATGCTGTGTGAAAAGGGGAAAGGAAGCTCATAATCTGATCCAGACTCGAGTTGGAATGACTTTTGAGATGGAATTCAATGAACTCTGGTAAACTCGAGGTTTGCGGATTCACACGCCCCTAAAATTATGAAGAATTCATGTGAACATCTGGAAGCTTTGCAAAGAAACTATTGGGCTTTCCTGGTTGGTTGTATTTATGGAGAAGGCCTCAGGCCTGAGGGTGCCTGAGTCCCTCTGCATAAATTAAATCAACTTGGTACTCTCCAGATGTCAGATGTACTGGATTACACCTCTTATCGTCCTCAGCCAGCCCAGAGAGCTTCGGCTATAGGGCGGTATAAAAATGCAATAAATAAATAAATAAATAACCAATGGACACTTCCTTGAACTGCAGCTTGCATCATGACTGATCACAGGAGAATATTCACAGATGTATTCTGCATTCCAGTGAGTCTCTCTGGTCGGTGCCTTATGGGAATTGAATAGAACTGAATCAAGATCGGGGGCGGTTCAAAAATATGTAGGGGCCTGCATGCTCACAGGACACCCCATGCTCAGCCCTCTCGGGCCCCAGGGAATGTGCCTGGCAGATTTGTGCCTCATGGTCCCTTCCGGTGCTGGTTCCGTTGGGTGTGGGGAAAATCGTACAATTTCTCCAGCCGTCGGGAAATTGTGCTAGTCCTCCCTGCCCTGCCGATGGGGATAATAAAGCACCCCCTGCAGCCGTTGGTGCCTGAAAGGGCCTCATAATGCTTTTATTCAGAGGGCCTTTCAATCCCTAATGGGTGCTGGGGAGGAGGAGGAGGAGAAGGTTTTTTCCCTTCTACTCTAAAGATGGCCGACATTAGAGTAGAAGGGAAACAAACATTCTCTTCCTCCCACCCTGCGCCCATCAGGCCTGAATGGCCCTCTTAACATAAGCACAAAGAGGCAGTTTCAGGCATTGATGGGTGCGGGGGGGGGAATCACACTTTTGGGCTGGGAGAGACATTTTCCCATGCCTCTCCTCCCCCTTGTGCCCATTGGGGCCTGAAAGGCCCTCTTAACACAAGCGTTAAGAAACCCTTTCACGGCTGGATAAGTGCAGGAGGAGGGAGGGAAAGTGCACATCTGAGGACTCCAGAAAATGTGCAATTCCCCCAGCATGCTAATGGTGTGCCATGGGAATTACACACTTTCCAGAGGCCTTGGATGCATGCAATGCTGAGTGCACACCAGGCCGGTTCTGCCGGAAGAGGGCCGGTTGGGCTGCACCCAGCAAGTGTAGTTGGCGAGCTTCCAGGGAGCTTGGCATTCCCTATCAGGAGATAAGTCATAGCTCAGTGGTAGAGCACTGCTTTGCATGCAAAAGGTCCCAGGTTCGATCCTTGGCTTCTCCAGTTAGGGCTAGGAAAGAATCCTGCCAAAATCCCTGGAGAGGCACTGCCAGTCAGTGTGGAAAATATTGAACTATATGAACCAGGGATCTGATCCAGTTTAAAGCAGCTTCCCAAGTTCTCAGAAGAGACTTTTCCACAGATGTTTATTATTCACACCCCCTTCCACTCTGATCCCTAGAATGGGCCAATTTGCAGAATATTTTCCAAATCATCCTCCACCGTTTCTTGCTTCCCCAACCATGGCATGGGATTACAGTACGCCAGGAGCGTTGGAAAAGATGCAAAATGGTGGCTAGGCTGCCAACACAGTGGCTGTGAAGTTAGGAAGATAAGAAGGAAAGAAGGAAAACAAAGAAGCGGATTGACTATGACTGCTTGTGGTGAGTCTCAGTGGAGGCCGGTGGCTCTGATTTTGGTGAGGCTGGATTTCAGTCAGAACTGGCCAGACCACTAAAGGAGCTGTCCAAGGTGCTGAACCCTACCTGCCAAAATACTTTGGAGAGCATATTTAGAGTTCTGGCTGGTTTTGACTGACTGGATTCACAGCCCCGTGGAAATCAAAGCCCACCAGCCTCTACTGGTGAGTCGAAACCCCAAGACACTGTCAAAAAATGTCTTCTCTCCCTAGAGAAAACTACCGAATGGTCTCCCCAATCTCTCTGCCCACCAATATGGTGGAGAATTTCCAGAAGCCATTTACACGCAGCTAAGGGAACTGAATGTATGACCTAAACTTTTGCTCTGGGGTTTGATGGTGAACATGGAGGGGTTCCAGAAGAAACACGTTGATATGGAAGCAATTCCCTCAAGGTGGAAAGTTTGAAAGCTGCTCTTCGAGATCCAGAAATGACTTCCAAAATTCTCCTCATTCCAAGTGTCCCTTCGACTTTGGAATCCTGAATTATTTGGTCTCATTTTTTGAAGTGGAACTGGAATGTTGGGTTCCTTCTTCACCTTTTTATGTCTCTCCTCAGTGTACTGCATATTATATGTATATTACATACATTCACTTGTATAGAGACACTACTACCTGTATAGTACATTTTATGAAATGGTTCTGCAAATTTATATACACTGTGGTAGGGAATCTATCATTAATCCACCAACTTGTAAGGTAGCCTATTCAGTGGAGGTTTTTTTTCCTCATTGTTAAGCTCACACAAGCACATTATACATTGACTGGCATGATTGTCTTGATTTTTTTTGCATGAACACATCCACATTTGTTATAACACTTGGGTCCTTTTTCTTGTTTCTCTTACCTTGTGAGGGCTTCTCTCTTTCCTTGTTCTTCAGCGGTATATAAAAGGCAGGGGCCCATTGACCCATACCATATACCGATATATTCTTCTATATCATGTAGAATTGGCCTAGATCGCCAATGGAAAAAAAGAAAGAGCAAAAACAAACCTGTGTAAGTGTGGAGACTTATTTTGTGTAGTACTTTGATATCCTAACATCTGGATTATCGTTGTGGATAGGGAAGAAGTTTGTTAGCTCTGCATTTTCAAGTGAATTGATCTAATATGCACTTTCTGGACTAATATGCAGATTAGAACAGTTAACGTTCAGACTGCAAAACTCTCCGGATGTGGGGATGCAGTCCTCAGATTAAAATTTGCCTATAAAAACGCATATATTGGGAACATTGTGCGCAAATTAGTATGTTAGGGAAAGGTGCATACAAAAATACATATACATATATATCTATTGTCTATCTATCTGTCTATCTGTCTATCTATCATCTATCTATCTATCTATCTATCTATCTATCTGTCTATCATCTATCTATCTATCTATCTATCTATCTATCTATCTATCTACCTGTCTGTCTATCTGTCTATCTATCTATAAACACACACACACACACACACACAGAGTATATAGGGAAATTGTGTACAAAAATGCATATATTGGAGAAATTGGACATGCTTTGGGGCCAATGTGTGCTCTACATGGGGCTGCCTTTGAAGATGGTTCGGAAGCTGCAGCTTGTGCAGAATGCAGCGGCCAGATTGGTAACAGGGACCAGAAGGTTTGAACATATAAGACCGATTCTGGCCCACTTGCATTGGCTGCCTGTAGGTTTCCGAGCCCGATTCAAGGTGCTGGTTTTAACCTATAAAGCCTTACATGGTTTGGGACCACAAAACCTGATGGAATGCCTCTCCCGACATGAACCTACCCATTCACTACGCTCAACATCAAAGGTCCTCCTCTGGGTGCCTACTCCGAGGGAAACTCGGAGGATGGCAACAAGGGTGAGGGCCTTCTCTGTGGTGGCCCCTCAATTTTGGAATGATCTCCCCGATGAGGCCCGCCTGGCACCAACACTGTTATCTTTTTGGCGCTAGGTCAAAACTTTTCTTTTCTCCCAGGCATTTTAACAGCTCAAGTTGAGGTTTGATTGACATTGTGGCCAGGCTTAACAGTTAAAATGTTTTAAAGTGTTTTAATGACAGCTGTTTTATTTTTATGGTTTTAAATTTTGTATATTGTCTTTTTAATGCTCAGTCTTTTTAATATTTGTAAATCGCCCAGAGCGCTTCGGCTATGGGACGGTATATAAGTGTAAATAATAATAATAATAATAATAATAATAATAATAATAATAATAATAATAATGATATAATGCACACAAGCATATCAATAACACAGAGGGGGAAATACGTAACTGAACATGCTCCACTTCTGGAAATAATTTGAGAAACAATCCTAGTGAAACTGGAATACAAAGGCAGGGACCATAGAGCAGTCCAGGCAAGAGAAACAATAATGGTGGGATCTGAACCCAGATCTCTTTGGCCAGCCCAAAATCTGCCAGTACCCGCCACTCTCAGCATGACAACAATCCTTTGAATAAAAGAGATGAATGCTTGATTTCCCCCACTACCTGTTTCTCAGCCCCTTATAAATGTCCTCTTTTACAAGTGTGCATATTATAAACAGATTTAATAACCTCACTAATTCTTTTGATCTGATTTTACGAGAGCCAAAGGCTGTGGCAACTAATCAGCATGTGTCCCATGAAAAGAAATAATATGGCCGTATAGAACCTAAACAAGCATGTCGGCATAAACCCATTTGTCTCTGTGCTGGTTTAATTTATTTGGGGAACCAGCCCGGAATATAGTAAAGCAGAGCTGGTACATAGAAGTGAAGTTGATACAAGGTGTTTGCTTTTGGGCCAATGGCGTTGGCTATCTTTCTTTGATGGAAGAGCCTATGGGGGAATATCCACAGAACTCTCCTGTATCCCACTTCTGACTGGTGTTTTGATTCAGTATTAAATTCAGCTGTTGCTTGTGTAAAGAAGTCATAGTTGCTTAATGACACCAGCTTTAATCAACATATTAGTAGGATATTTGTGTTACAGCTGTGTACGTGCATGCCACAGCAAGCTCCACCTGTGTGTGTGACAGAGAAGGTAGTATGCCTAGGCTAAGCAGACATGTCCTGCCACCCTTTGAAAGCACTGGCCTTCAAAAATAATAATGCCATTTTAAAAATGTCTGTTGCACAATCATGGGAGGGGACTTAACTGATCCAAAGACTGTCAGATGATTACTAGTCCCAACCCAAATGACGGCACCAAATTTTGTAATTAGTCATCTCATTGGTTGAAACTTATTTGTTCATAATGCTCACTTTTCCAGCAAGCCCGGATCAATGCATTACAAATGCCCTCATTAGGACAGAATTATTTCTATGCAATCTGAACCTAAACCACACTATTTATGTTGGGGCCAGGATAGAACTTGGGAACAGGATACCTAGCAGACCTCCTTCCCTTATAAACACCCAGACAACATTTAAGATCTTCAGAGGAGGTCTTGATGATCATTCCAAAATGAATGGAATGCCTCCATGAAGAACCTCAATGGCGGGCCTGCTCTGTAGCAGCACCCACCTTCTGGAAAACCCTCTCTCGTGTGGTTCATGAGCTGGGAAATGTAACATCTTTTAAACAACTCCTGAAAACATATCATTTCAACAAGGCTTTCCCTGGGCTGTAACTGCTGCTGGGTTTTATTTTTGTTTTACATGGGTTTTTTTTAATGTTTAAAGCTTTATATGATGTTCTGATTTACTATATTTTATGGTTTTATTCATGAACTGCCCAGAGAGCCTTGGCTATTGGGCAGTATAAAAATTAGGGATGTGCACCGTGAAAAAAATCGGATTGGAATCGGAATCAGAATCAGAATCAGAATCGGAATTGATGCTTCAGATTGGATAGGATTGGAGGCTTTCCAGATCGGATCGGATCCAATTCCGATCCTAAAATTGGATATCCGATTTTTGGATCTGATGCCTTTTAGCCCCTTTAGCCTTGATTTCGGAGGGGGAAAAGCCTGTATCTTTGGTATTTTTTAAGACAGAATCATGAAACTTTGTACAAGTGCAGATGGGATGTTGCCAGTCATGTGCCCAGAATTGCAGATAGAGGGATGCAGGCGCAACTTGAAAGTAAGCCTTCAAAAGTCACTTAGTTACCAGTCATCTGTTCTTTTTTCAATTTACTCCTGTGTCTCAGGGGCACGCCACGTTTAAAATGGGGGGGGGGTTGGCAGAACATCATAGACCATGTCCCCAGTTGGGGAGCGCACTGAAGGGCTGTACATACGTAGCTCTACCCCCTTTTGCAGACACAGGGGCACGGTTTAACTGAAATGGAATTGTGAAAAATGGGTTTGCCCATTGCATGTAAACTGCAAAGCGCTTTCATTAGATCCCATCCCCAGAAACTGAACTCAAACTTGGGGAGCGTACCGAAGGTCTGCTCTGCCCCCTTTTCACAGACACAGGGGCATTTCTGAAATGGAACTGTTAAAAATGGCTTGTGCTGGTAAGTAAGACCATTGCAAAATGCTCTCTCATTAGATGCTATCCCCACAAATACCGCACTAATGTGAGGAGTGCACAGAAGGGGTGTACATTCGTCCCTGTTTCACAGACAGGGGCACGGTTTAAATTGAATGGCAGGCATTTTATTGCTGATGCTCCCTTGAGGGGAACACCAGCATCCCTTGGCTTAAGCAAGCAGAGCAGCGGGCTCTACTTGCAGTTGAGATCTGGCAGACAGCACCAAAATGCAATATCACTACCAGCTCCAAACAAACACTCCTTCCACTCCAACTAACTAAACCCCAAAGAGAGCCAAAAGGGAAAGAATGAGAATATATACTGGGTTTCTACTAAGCCCTCCTCCCGAATTGTGATTGGAGGCTGCATCACCCAATCACAGGATTGGGTGATGCATTGATGTAAAGCACAATTGGTGGATCAAGCTGTCAAACACACACACACACACAGCCTCCCCCCTTTATGGAAATTAAAATGATAAAGTTAAGAAAGCACTCATTGCCACTAAAGTCTTGCACCAATTTCTCTGGAATTTTCCACACGTAAGTAGACACAAACAATCTCCCATGTCAGGGAGTTTCAACTTCTACGTTTTAAAAGAAAAGAATTACACAGCACATTCTTTCTTTGCTGTAAGTCCAAAGTAAAATGTCATAATAAACCACTCCTTGCCACTAAAGTCTTGCACCAATTTCTCTGGAATTTTTCACACATGAGTCGCTACATCCAATCTCGCATGTCAGGGAGTTTCAACTTTCTACCTCTTAAAACAAAAAAGTTCCAGCACATTATTTTCTAAGTCCACTATCAGTTTAAAACACCATAAAATGGAGGTCTGATTCGCCATTTTTTTCCGATCCGGATCGGGTCTCTTTGGATCGGATTGGATGGCTGATCAGATCAGATCGGATCATTTTGATCTGATTTTTGGGTGGATCAGATCCGGATCTTTGATTGGATCCGATCCGCTGCACATCCCTAAGAAAAATGCAATAAGTAAAGAAATAAATTGGTTGCTTGGTTTAATGATTGAATGATCCAGTGCATTCATGACTTGCTGCTTCTCTTGTCTTTGTCATCATGTCTTTCTTGTCACAACAGCTGAGGAGGAGGAGGAGGAGGAGGAAGAGGAGGAGGAGAAAGATGAGGACTCTGCAGGCCCATCTTCTCTCCACCATATACTGGTGATTGGCAAGTAAATATCAGATCATGCAGCCAAGCAAACAAGTCAGGAAGGGGGTACATAGCATAATGATGGATGATGTCATGCTGCACTACATGATTCCAAACTACTGCTCCCAAGAATTTAGGAATGAGAAAATTCACTCACGGTCAATTTGTTGGACCCTCAACCCACCTCCCTTGCTGCTTGGCCTCACTTGCCGGGCCGTGTGAGCTACTTTTGAGGTTCAGTGAGGCCTGACAAGTGCTTGGCAGCCATCTGCCCTCCCGCTGGAAATTACGTCTTTCCCCCTGTAGCAAAAATGGCGGCCGTTAAGGCCCCATTTACGCAATGGGGGAAATGCGCAATTCCCAGAGCCTCCATGATGGCACATTCTTGATGCTGAAATCGTGTTCTGGAGACTAAATCCTGAGAGGGAGATGTTTCTGACCTCACCTCAGTATCAAGCCACTCTGAAAGAAAACTCCTTTGTTGTCTTCTTAACATATTCATAAATTAATTCTTGGGTTTATTTTTTATTTTTAATATGGTCACCATCATTTACATGCAGTGGCCTTCTTGCTATGTTCTCTCTCTCTCTCTCTCTCTCTCTCTCTTAAAAGGAAATCTTTCTTGGCTGGTAGCCAAAGAGTCTGGGTCCCTCATTAGTTCAACAATTAGTTTTTCACCATAATAGACCTGAGTCTCAGCCAAGAAGTGTACTGCTGCTGAATACACACACACACACACACACCCAAACAAACCAGCCAGAGTCCTTTTTCTGATCTTCTGATATTACCCACCATGGAGGAGGATGTCTCCTCTTGGGTGTCTGGCAACAAAGGGGGAAAAAAACTCCATGTGTGTCTAATAAATGTATACTGGCTACAGGGGTGATTGTTTTGTTGGAGGAAGGAGCTGTTGGAAAGATGCCCTCTTTAGACACAGGTCTTCCACCCTGCCATGACCTTCTTCCCATGGCCCCAATCCCCAGGCTGTCCAGAGGAAAAGGCCATGTGAGAAAGCAGACGGAAGAGGCAGCTGCTCCTTCTAGTCACTCTCATGGTTTCCTCCTGATAAAGTAACATTTAGTTCTTACTTGGTGTTTGATCTCTGGCCCCCAACCTTCCTAAAATGTTGAAATGTATCACCTGAATATCTGGGATTCTATGATCAATACATAATGGTTGAGAAAGAGCAGTGGAGGCTGGTGGCTCTGAATTTGTTGGGGCTGTGAATCCACTCCGGGGTCCAGCCAGAACCAGCCAGAACTCTGAAGGAGCTACCCAAGATGCTAAACCCATTTTGGTCATAGGCTCAGAACTTTGGAAAGCTCCTTTAGAGTTTTTGCTGGTTCTGACTGAACCAGAATGGATTTACAGCCCCATCAAAATTGGAGCGACCAGCTTCCACTGAGAAAGGAAACCATAAGCAAAGAAGAAATGTGTCTGCCCCAGGGAGCTTACAATCTAGATGTTTGCAATGGGGGAGATCACAGGGTTTATGGGAGAAAACAAAGAAAAAGGCATCAATACTCGGGCCCAACGTAGGAGAAAAATACGCATGCCATAATAATTGTGCCTGCTATTGCAAGCTTTTACTTCTTAGTTTTGAGGTATTTGGATTATTTTTTTAAAAAAATACAGTTTTTTTTAAAAAAATCTGCTAAGGAGGAAAGCAAAAAGATGCAAGTTAACAGCAAACATAATCGCCGTATCCCTTGTTTCTTGGTGGCATGTGCATTTTTTTCCTGCTTAAATTGGCTGGCATTACCATTGCTTTAATTTCAAAAATGAGATTCCTCTTGACAAGTGACAAGTTACTGAGCTTAACAGAGGTGGTTTCCTCTCCCTCTCCCTTCTCTAGACATGTAATTAATGGAAGCCATTAAAGATACTTGATTCTGATTTTTATATATGATGACTAAGTAACTTATTATTGCTCGTCCCGGTCAGAGATTAATGGGAATTTGTTAAAAGATAAAAGAATTATTAAACAAGTTGCAGAATACGAATGACCTGGAATACACTATGCAATAGCGTGAATAATATGGAAATGGATCTGTTTGTTTGCTTGACAAATGAACCAGTGTTAAATCCGCTAGAAGAGAAGTGTCAAACTGAAGGAGCCAAATGGGTGATTTCCCCTCTCTCCAGACAGCTTCCAAATATATATATTTTTAATGGAAAGAAATGTCGGCAAGATCTGGATTCCATATGCTCCAAACCAATGGAGGAATTGCTTTCACCCCTGTGTGGTCTTGGTGGATGATTAATAAGGAATTTCAAGTTTCAAGAGGTATAAATCATAGCCGCTTTTAAAGATATGTTGTTAGCAGGCAGAAGAGGATTCTCCCCCCCCCCCCTTCTTGCTAGTGGAGCAGGAAGTGGCATATTCGGAGCAGGGACGGGGGAGAATTTGAATATGAACTCACCAAACTCGCACATCCAGAATCAGTATTCAAACCAGAACGCAGTTGTCCTTCAATATTTTAATGTTTCCACTATTTTGTGATCCAGTTCTCTGAAACAAAAATGTTTACAAAATGTGTATATTAGGGTAAAACACACACAAAAAGTGGAAATAACATTAAAAACAACATAGAATAATAGAATCATAGAATAGTAGAATTGGAAGGAGCCTATAAGGTCTTCGGGTCCAACCCCCTGCTCAGTGCAGGAATCCACCTTAAAGCATCCCTGACAGATGGTTGTCCAGCTGCATATTGAATGCCTATAGTGTGGGAGAGCCTATGACCTCCCTAGGCCATTGGTTCCATTGTTGTACTGCTCTAAAAGTCAGGAAGATTTTCCTCATGTCCAGCTGGAATCTGACTTCCTGTAACTTGAACCCATGATTCCATGCCTTGCATTCTGGGATGCTCAAGAAGAGATCCTGGCCCTCCTCTGTGTGACTACATCATGTCTCCCCTCAGTGTGTCTCTTCTCAAGGCTGAACATGCCCAGTTCTTGCAGTCTCTCCTCATAGGGCTTTGTTTCCTCTGATCATTGTCATTGCCCACCTCTGAACATGCTCCAGCTTGTCTGCATCCTTCTTGAAGTGTGGTGCCTAGGTCCCAATACTCAAGATGAGGCCTAACCTAGGCTGACCATATGAAAAGGAGGACAGGGCTCATGTAACTTTAACAGTTGTAGAGAAAAGGGAATTTCAGCCAGTGTCATTTGTATGCAATTAGTTCCTGGTGATATTCCCTCTTCATCACAACAGTTAAAGTTGCAGGCACAATACTAGAATGACCATGTACAAAAGAAGGCAGGGCCCCTGCAACTTTAACAGTTGTGATGAAGAGGGAATTTCACCAGGAACTAATTGCATGCAACTGACACCGGATGAAATTCACTTTTCTCTACAACTGTTAAAGTGACATGAGCCGTGTCCTCCTTTTCATATGGTCAGCCTACCTAACCAGTGCCAAACAGAGGGGAACCAGTACCTCGAGCGATTTGGAAGCTATACTTCTATTAATGCAGCCCAAAATAACATTTGCTGTTTTTGCAGCCACATCATACTGTTGGCTCATATTCAGCTTGTGATCTACAGCAATTCCAAGATCCTTCTCGCTTGTTGTATTGCTGAGCCAAGTATCCCCCATCTTGTAACTGTGCATTTGGTTTCTTTTCCTAGGTGTAGAACTTGGCATTTATCCCTATTAAATTTCATGCTGTTGTTTTCAGCCCAGCGCTCCAGTCTATCAAGATCACTGTGAAGTTTGTTTCTGTCTTCTGGGGTATTATCCATCCAACCCAATTTTGTGTCATTGTATTAAGAAATCTGCTTGCAAAAAGAAATGCATAGATTAAACATATATGTATACAAAAATGTATATATGATGCAAAAATATTTTCCCCTGATGTTCCTTACATCCCCTTCACTAAATCTCTCAAGGTTCAGGGGTGGGGCTAGGTTGTCTGGGATTTCTCTGAACCTTCTCAACGTTATAGCATAATAAATTAGAGAGAACCCGCTAAGGTCCGGGAGTCCGGTGGGCTCCCCTGTGTCCATCCCCTGGACTCTGCTTGCCAAGCTGGAGCAACCCACCCTCATTGCTCCGCCCACTGGCTGTCAAGCCCTTGCGATCTACCTCCTTGCGAGGAAGGAGACCACAAGGCCTTGGCAGCTGGTGGGGGAGGTGTCATGGTCCCCATGCACCAAACGCTCATCCTTTCCTCCTTGCAAGGAGGAGAAGATGAGCATTTGGCACACCTTCATGGGCCTCCAAAAGCAGCCATTGGTGGCTTGGCCTCTTCCATTAAGGAAAAGTTGGGTACATGGTTTGGGGCCAGGTTACCTATGGGATTGCCTTCTCCCATACAATCCTCCCCACATGCTTAGGTCCTCTGGGAAGAATTTGCTACACTCTGCCAAAACCAGTCTGACAACTGTTACCCAGAGGACCTTCTCTTCTGCCGCTCCCAGACTGTGGAATTGCCTGCCTGAGGAGATTCGTCAACTTAATAGTCTTTTTGACTTTAAGAAAGCCGTAAAAACCAATCTCTTTCGGCAGGCCTACCCAGTCAAATTTTAAGAGTTTTATCTGTATTTTAATATTGTATTAATTTTATATGTTTTAATCAGTTTTATGTATTTTATACTATTTGTATTTAATGTTGTTCCCCGACTCGATCCTGAGGGAGAGGCGGGTAAGAAATAAATATTATTATTATCATTATAATTGTCATTATCATTATTATCATTATTATTATTATTAAAAGGGCTCTTCCCTTCCCACAAGAGGCCACCCTGCAATCTTGCAGTGCCACAAGCAGCACCCAAACAGGCCGGCCACGGGAGAGTTTGCTCATCCCTAGGCTGCATCGGGGGATGTGTGTCCTCGGCGATTGAAAAGGACATCAGGAATGGCAATGTTCAGGAACTAGCACCTTCAGGTGGATGTTCTTGAATATAGGAATTTCATAGGCAGATGCCGAAATTATTGAAGTACAATCCATCAAGGGATTCAACACTGTTCTCTGCAGTTTGAATAAGGACAATGGTTATTTTTCTTTTTGCATTTGTTAGGTGCGCTAAGGGGATACTGTTTACTTTTGGAGACCTGTTCATGCTGTAAAAATTGGCACTATCTCTATGTATGCTTCTCTGCATTGATGTAGCTAAATAAATTGTTATTTTCTAAATAAACAGGTAGTTTAAGACGTCATTCCTCTATAGTACTCTCACAAGACAAGGAACCTGAGGTGAAAAAGGATGCCTCTGAAACTTCCTATCTCTTGACAATAACAAAATAATATATATGAAGGCAAATTGTAGTTCTCTGATACACATGGAGTTCTGATGCATGCAAACTTTGACTCGTTGTTCCTAAATGAAGGACCTGGGCCATGTCTACACCAGCCTTTTTTCCTGAAGTCATCTCGAGGTCATCCCTGTGTAGGCTGACCATATGAAAAGGAGGACAGGGCTCATGTAACTTTAACAGTTGCAGAGAAAAGGGAATTTCAGCCGGCGTCATTTGTATGCAATTAGTACCTGGTGAAATCTCCTTTTCATTACAACAATTAAAGTTGCAGGCACTATACTAGAGTGACCAGATACAAAAGAAGGCAGGGCCCCTGCAACGTTAACTGTTGTGATGAAGAGGGAATTTCACCAGGAACTAATTGCATACAAATGACACCTGCTGAAATTCCCTTTTCTCTACAACTGTTAAAGTTACATGAGCCCTGTCCTCCTTTTCATATGGTCAGCCTATCTCTGTGCATCTAAATGATATACATGGGATCCCAAAGGCAACCAGGGAAGACCAGGGACTTTCTCTGGGGTATCTGGGACTGCAGATTTTGCTATTTTTTTTACCGTGCTCCCGGGACCATCCTGAGGAATGCAACCAGTATGGCCACCACTCTTGGGTTGTCCCTTCTTCCCCGCAAGTAGCGGAGCTGGGCACAGAGTGGCGTGGAGAAGCTACGTGCCCTTCGGGGGTGGGGGGCAGCATTTTTGCCAGCCCTGTGATGGGGGTGGGGCTTGATATCACAGGGATTTTTTTTTAAAAAAAACTTACTTTTCCAAAGTATTGCAATTGTGCGACCGGCCCCTCTTCAGTAAAGAAACAAAATGGCTCTCATGGCGTCCCTCTTTCCTCCTGGGATGTCACATGGGCATATAGACACTGGGGGAGGATCGCAGATGGAGATAAGTCTGTGATCCACCCCCCTCCCTCCCACTACACCCTTAGGTGTAGATGAGCCCCTGGTTTTGTTCTTGGATCAGTGCGGTTCGCTAGTCCGTAGCAACCAAAATGCAGACATCCACCATGATGGTTTCAACTGACATATATGAGTAGGGATGTATGAGAAATTCTTTTCAGTTCATGTTTGATCAGGATTTACCCTGTTCACACCTTCCAGACTGAAAGTGGAGTTGGATGCCCTCTGCGGTTCTCTTCTGCCGCTCCCAGACTGTGGAATAGCCTGCCGGAGGAGACTCGTCAACTTAACAGTCTTTTAGAATTTAAGAAAGCCATAAAGACTGTTCTCTTCCAGTGGGCATATTCCAGTGGAATTTTAGAATGTTTTAGTATGTTCTTAGGATGTTTTAGGATGTTTTAATGCAGTTTTAATAATATGTGTCATGTTTTAATCAGTTTTATGTATTTTATCATGTTGTTGTTCCCCACCTTGATCCAGATGGAGAGGCGGGTAAGAAATAAATTATTATTATTATTATTATTATTATTATTAAGCCCATTTATTTCTGAGTTTGCAATGTGATTTGCCGATCCCCCCCCAAATAATACATTTGAAAGCGTGTGTACATTTGAAAACACACACACGTCCTAATTAAGCATACTTTTGGGGGGAAAATGCACACACATATGTTCTGATTAATAGGAGAAGAAGTCATACATGCACACAACTGATGTGTCCCTTTGGGGAGAATTGCACAAAAATTCGCATGGATTTTCATGCCAAAACGAAACACAAAGCTCGCAAGCTGAATCCAGAGTTGTTTGGCGAGCTTTGCGTTTTGCTGATCTGCGCATCCCTCTATGATGCATCTTTTCAATGTGTTTTCCCTGAATTAAATGTAACATTAAGAGATGTAAACATAAATAATACAGAGACCAAAACATAATCACCGCAGTTACCATGAGAGCTCTGCCTAAGTTGCTTCACATGAATGTATCTCTCATAAACCATGAATTATGCTTAATTGAAGTAATCAAAATATTTTTGAGTTTCATTTGATTGTCAATTAAATATTTTCTTTTAAAAATAATAATGTGAAAATCCCGGTTCTCCGTGTGTTTGACTATTTTTCTCTCTTCCCTCTTTGACACGTTTCTAAGATCCGAAGTTTAGCAATAATTCTGATGTCCAATAGTTTATTTAGCTGTACAGTGTGCCATGTTTCCAAAGTCCGGTATTAAAGGGGAAAACACTGAGAAATTTTCTTGGATGTTAAGGTATCAGTTTCATCCTTCCTTCTCCAGGTCCACCAACATTCTTGAATACCAAATCTTTTATTGAACATTTCCAGAATGTACTACTGTTTATTGAAAGATTTTTTTTTTTAGATTTTTTTTTCAGTGAATGAATCATTCCTCTCCCCTTCTCAATTATCCAATGGTTTGTTCCTCCCATCCCTCCCTCTTGGTCATTGACATGTTAGGTTCTGTGTCTTAGAAAAAAAATGTATAGGTACTGTCTTACATGTATGATATGCCTATTATTTTAATGTGTTGGAGGAAGAGGAGGAGGAGGAAGAAACAAGACATAGGGTTAGATCCAATGTCAATCCTACTTAGAGTAGGCTCAATGAAATGAATAGCACTTTATTAGACTAACATTGGAAAGAACCCAAAATTGGTGAACCAAATTTCCATTGAAATCAATGAACTTAGTCATTGCTTAAAGTAAACCAATTGAAATCAATGTGACTTAAGTTAGTTAATATTAATGCATTCTATTGATTTCATGGTCAACTCTAGGCATGACTAAGTCTGGATTAAAGTCTATGAGATTTCATTTAAATCATGATTAATTTATTTCATTGATGTCAATGAGAACCAAGTTTACCTGATTTAGTCTGAGTCTAACCATATGTCTTGTATTATTTTTATTTTCTGTTTCTTTCATAGAATCATAGCATAGTAGAGTTGGCCATCGAGTCCAACCCCCTGCTTAGTTGATGCTTTAAAAAATGTGGTAGAATATAAAACAAATGCATACACAAATACCTATTTGATTACTATCTCAGCCAATCACATAAATGCACAAGGATTGCCCAACATCAACACAGTGTGATTGGAAGGAGGCAAATAAATAACTTATAGTACTACTTATAATTACATCTCATTGCGTTCAACAGGGTTTACCAATCAGGAACAGTGACTTGCATGGGGGAAAATAACAGTTTTGGGAAGGAGATGCAGAGAGCTGCCTTCAGACCAACAGACTATGTCTTATTTTTCTTTTCTGTTTCTTTCATAAGATCATTGATGGCTCAAGGACAATTTGCCTCTTCACTTCCCCATCTGACTCAGAATTGGTCCCCACGTCTTCTTGGGGTGTGCCTGCAGGGGTGCTGGGCCTAATGCCTATAGAATTGTTTGCACTGACTGGCAGCAACCATCTCAGTTCTAGGCAGAGAGCATCCCCCCATTACCTGCTATTTCATCCTTTTAACAGGAGCTTTCAGGGACCTTCTGCTTGGAACACTAGGGAGATGCATGAGAAATTCATTTCAGTTCATTTTTGTTCAGGATTGTATCCCGCTTACACCTTCCAGACCAAACACAAACTTGGACACCATCTGCAGTTGAAATCCATATATTTCCAAGCTTGCAATGTGATTAGTGGGCCCCACAAAATTCATTCAACAGCATGTGTCCAGTTGAAAAGGTCCATGGGGGGAAATCATGCTTTGTGTGTGTGCACGAATACACTTTAATCAATGGGAGAAGAATGTGCACCTTTCAAAGATGCACAAAATTGATGTGCAGATGTGGGAAAATATACATGGAAATATGTGAAAAGAAAAAAAAAATGCTCACAATTTGATACGGACTCGAGTTGGAACGAGCTCTGAGATGGAATTTGGAGACCTTCCGTGAGCTTGCATCTCGCTGGTTCACACATCTGTATGCACAGCAGGTGCTCTGCCACTGAATCATGGTGCTTGTGAATGGGAAGGATCACCATAAGCCAGGTCCCGTTCCTCATAAGAACGTAAGAACAGTAGAAGAACCATGCTGGATCAGTCAAACGGTCCATCTAGTCTAGCGTTCTGTTCACACAGCGGCCAACCAGCTGTTGACCAGGGAACCACAAGCAGGACATGAGAGCAACAGCATCCCCCTGCCCATGTTCCCCAGCATCTGGTGCATATAGACATACTGCCTCTGGTGCTGATACACTCCAACATACTCTAAATGCAAACATCTTTGGGTATGAGACTGAATTGAGTATGTTACATTATTCGTTTAACAGATGCGCCTGCTTTCAGAACTTAGGGTGATCCTGGCTTATGGAAGTATATTCTTTTACCACTGCTCACCATCAGGTTTTGCCGCATGCTCACCATGAACAGCTTCCGCGATCACTCTCACGCTTTTTGCTGTCATCGGCTTTTAATCAAACTCAGCAGCTGTTTATAGCAATTACTATAAAGCAATAGACATTATCCCTTAACTAACTGTCTTATTAATATAGGTAGTTACACAGCTATTTCATAGTTAGTCTTAAATAACTGCCTTCAATTATTTTATTAACATAAATAACCATCTCAATAAATTTCAATTAAAATGCACACGCAAGAAACAATTTAGAGCATCACACTAAATTGTGTGTGGTTACTGTCGTTTAAATTAATGGCACCGCATTGTTCTGTTAAAAAATGCAACCTGAAGATATTTGGGGTGATGGATTTTCATTGGGTTCAGAAGGGGGTGAGTGAGGGGCCACAAGGCAGGAGAAAGAGAGGTGCTTTGTGTGAATCGGAGACATAAATCTCCATGGTAGGTGGACTGAAGGATGCCTTTTTGTTAGCACAATTAATGATGGACAAATATGTCCATTTTCTTCCTCCTGCATTCAAAATTTGACAATTCCAAGTTCCCCACCACCACCATTTAGATATGAAGAAATTTGAAAATCTTGCTGAATTCTGATCAAAATTAAACTGATATTAAATTCTTGCCCATCTACACTGGTCAAATGCAACAAGTATGGCCATTCCTAGCATGCAGAAGTTTGTGATAGACCTGTATGCCATATAGCCATTAAAGACGAGGAGCCCTTAAAGAAAAAGAGGCAGCCTTGCAAATTTATTTATTTATTTATTTATTTATTGCATTTTTATACCGCCCTATAGCCGAAGCTCTCTGGGCGGTTCACAAAAATTAAAACCATAAAATCATTTTAAAAATATAAAACAAGCCACAATCCAAAAACAACAAATAACATACAATCTAAAAACACAACCAGAATAAAACCAGCAGCAGGTATTAATACAGATTAAAATACAAATTTAAAACAGCAAGGATTAAAATTGAGTTAATTTAACTGTTAAAATACTGGGAGAATAAAAAGGTCTTCACCTGGCGACGAAAAGAGTACAAAGTAGGCGCCAGGCGAACCTCTCTGGGGAGCTCATTCCACAGCCGGGGTGCCACAGCGGAGAAAGCCCTCCTCCTAGTGGCCACCTGCCTCACTTCCTTTGGCAGGGGCTCACAGAGAAGGACCCCTGTAGATGATCTTAGGGTCCGGGCAGGTACATATGGGAGGAGGAGTTCCTTTAGATAACCTGGCCCCAAGCCGTTTAGGGCTTTAAATGTTAATACCAGCACTTTGAATTGGGCCCGGACCTGGATCGGCAGCCAGTGAAGTTGGAAAAGGTCTGGCATAATATGGTCTCGTTGGCCAGTCCCCGTTAACAATATGGCTGCCCTGTTTTGTACCAGCTGAAGTTTCTGGACCGTTTTCAAAGGCAGCCCCACGGTAAAGAAACCTTTAACACTTGTGATGAAGAGGGAATTTCAGCAGGTGTCATTTGTATGCATAAAGCACCTGGTGAAATCCCCTCTTCATCACAACAGTTAAAGCTGCAGGAGCCCTGCACTCTTTTGTATCTGATCACTCTAGTATAGCTCCTGCAGCTTTAACTGTTGTAATGAAGAGGGAATTCCACCAGATGCAGCATGCATACAAATGGCACCTGCTGAAATTCCCTTTTTTGAACAACTGTTAAAGATACAGGAGCTCTGTCCTCTTTTCCA
The DNA here is from genome assembly GCA_029215795.1 of Anniella stebbinsi. Lineage (NCBI taxonomy): Eukaryota > Metazoa > Chordata > Lepidosauria > Squamata > Anniellidae > Anniella > Anniella stebbinsi. The sequence goes on along the minus strand of JARDYH010000003.1, from coordinate 265,812,929 downwards.
TATGGACAACCTAATCAGATAGCTAGGGTATGTATTGCACAGAGTTTGATTTGTTTATAAGCTGGGAGTATGTGAAATCTACCTAGTCTTGGTAGTCTGATAAAACTATTTTGACTTCTTTCAGAATACTTCAAAAATTTAATCAGAAGTGGAACCATTGCATTTTCTCTGCTTCAGTTGAAACCTAAAGTTGGGAGGAAAGACACATGTCCAACTTCCCCAAGAAACTTTTCACAAGACTTCTCCCAGCAATTTTGACTTCTCTTAATGTTTCTTAGATATTCACCCAGTGAGGAATCTCTGCCTTTGTTTCAAACGTTGCTTTGGGCAGACATTTTGCTTGCAACTCTTAAGTTTAAACCAGCCTCTTAAATTCTTTGTCAATAGTACAGACTTCCCTGGAATCTTACCAGTGCATCTTCCTTGTCTTTTGACATTTATGCAGCCTGGACTCCAGAAATCTCTGTGTTTGGACAACTAAATTATTGCTTGTCAGTTCAGCCTTAAATGAGAGACAGGTGTTTTGTTTCAGGGTAATACTCCATTCAGATGTCCAAACTCACATTCTCGTTTTGCTTCCCTGCACCTCCTGTGCCTTACATATTTCTGACAGTTCATTCAATCCATACATGATCTTTCATAACCTTTCAATCAAATGTACATATTATTGAATAGATAGATAGATAGATAGATTGAAATAAGTCCCTTTCAGACTTGAAATTTTGAAGAAACCACAGTTAAGAAATTACTGACAAGATTCGAATATACTTTCATACTCCCTATTCAATATTTGGAATTGGCTTATTAAACTACTTGTTAAACTTCGCTTATTAAAATCTGCTTATTGAACTGCTTACCTGTTAAAATTTGTATCAATGAGTATTAACGTCTTCTAGCACAATCTTTCATGTTTACTTAATTAATTAAATTCCCCCTCCTCCCTGGTTGTTGGCTGGATTCAAATGATCAATATTGTCATGAGGTACAGTACACAATTTCATCACACGCACACACGCCCTGAAATTTTGCTAATCCTACAGGAACCTGCATACATTTTCTTGAATTTCGAATCATTGTTTCATCAGAATAAGTCTTTCCAAATGCACTTCCAATTTCTCTGTAGATAAAATGCAGTGGCAACTCTTATCAAGATATGGTAGTTTTTACAGCTATTGGGAGGTAAGAAGGGAATGTGGTCTACTCTGAGTGAATGGGCTAAAAGCTTATGGTAAAAGCTCTGGAAACCAAAGCTTTGGCATTCCCAGGGTTTCAGTGTTGGAAGGAATTACAAAATTGGGTATGTTTGCATTAAAATGTGAACTGAACCATTTTGTCCCATCTCTAAAGTTAATTTTGCTTATTAGGAAAGATATTAGGGATATTAGAGAAAAGTGTGCCTAAAATGCAAACAATAGTGAAAGTACCCTGCAAAATGCATTCAGTTTGGAAAACTGCAAGCAAAAATATGTGTATCAGGCAAAATTGTGGACAAAGATGCATGTGTTTGGAGAAACCTCTACTAAAATGCCTACAAATTTTCATGAACACCTTTTTGTTCTTCTCAGAATTCAAGATGAACCAAAAGTTGAGATGAATCCAATTTGAGACTGAAAATAATGAGAAAACAGGAGATCCCGAAACTGACAGATCTGCTCCTCCCCAATCAGCATGATGACAGAGAGGCATGGGTACATTTATTTATTTTTGCAAATACCAGGCATGGGCAAGGACAACCTGGAACTGGACCAAGCATGAATATATTGACTTATTATTATTTTTTTTGCAAATAGCAGGCCAGGGTGAGGACAACCTGGATGAGGACCGCTCTGTTGGGGAACAGGATTTCACCCTTCTATAAGTACCATTTCCCCAACGAAAACCACTTTCCCTTCCAAAGCTCCTATACATAACATCCCTCTATGGCTTACGCAAATACTTCTGAACTGGTTGGACTTATATTTCAGTACAGAAAATGGGAATGCCACATCTATTCATTGCAAGGAGGGTAATCACCAGTAGGGTGGTCAATCCTCTATTTGGAGAGCAGGCAGAGGACGGTCCTGTATATGAAGGTGTCCTCTACTGGGTGGGCAGACCAGCCCAAGTCTGGTTTAAAATCAATGAAACATAAGGAGAAAGAGCAGATAGGATTGTCCATCACTGTGGAAACTGGTCCTTTTTAGGCTTGAGAGACTCCCAGTGAGTAGAATGTGTGTCTGACAGACTCCCCCCAACTGCCCCCTGCTTGCCAAGTGTGGTGTGTTCATGGACTGACTAGGCAATGGAATATATGTGCCTGTAACGTTGCATAAATGCCCCCATTAAGGCTGCTATTTATGCAACATGACCATCCTGGAACCCCCTGAGATGCAATTATCATGCAACAATGGCATCTTACTAGGAGGATGGATGGCCCCATGGCTTCATCGGGAGTTTGCTGAACTGTTAAGGAGCTTGCGCAACACCGCAAGCTCAGCAAGTCCACAACAAAGCCATCCATCCCTACCACTGAAAACCTGACTTAGCTCACATTTGTGGGCCGAGCCACAGGGCTTTCCCCCAAAGCCGGAAACTTTTGGTTGTTGTTGTTGTTGTTTAAGTATTTATGTTAATAAATATGTTCATAAATTGCGGAGTGGAATTTGTCAGATTTACCCAAATTTTGGGCACAATGTGTATGATTTGCTCAAATTTCAGCAGCAAGTAGCCCAAATTATGGACGAAATGTGCGTAAATTACACAAATTGTGCTAGCCATTTGCACACATCTCTATTTATGTACTTTGCAAATAAATAAATAAGAAAACTCATGAGCTGGCTCAACCCAATGCAGGTTGAGTCAAGCCAGCTCACGGGTAAATGAGCCAAAGTCTCAGAGGGGGAGGGGTTGATGAAAGCTTAGCAAGTTCCATCCTCCCCCCAGATGGATTCCTCCAAGACCCCAGAGATCAGGGGCCTTGGTGTTGCCCATCGACACTTAGCTGGCACATCAGCCATCAAGTCTGTCTACCCCATTATGGCGAGATGCAATATATTTCCATTCAAATCATAGTTGTCATTTATACATGTATACATATACATATAAATGTGCCTGTGCAAATGGCATGCTGATTCGTCTCTTTTGTCCTCTCTTTGGTGATGTGATTCTTACCTGAGTGGCCACCCTATACCCAAGTGACATCTCCTTAGGGTTCTCCTCTCTTTTGCCTTTTAGAGAGGACACCATTATTATCTCTGTGGTAGATAACAGCACCCTGGGATGAGGTAGCGGAGCAGGTCTGTTTTTGATCATGTTCACAGGAGTACTGACTGCCGTTTGACTTTTGTTCATGCACTGCCTGTTATCCTGCCCAGCGACTCAAGAATCCTCTCTGGAGCTGGCTAGCAGTGTCCACATAGCTGCCAAAGCTTTGCTGGCTCTCTGGCACCCAACCAAGGCCCGGACCTCAATTCCTTTGTTTATGCTATTCAGCAAGCATGCAGAGGCCAACGAAACACCAGCTCTGACATGCTGACCTGCCAGCAACCTCACCAGTGAACTGGACGGATCACACCCTTCACTTGAAGGAGTTAAGGGTCACAGCTGATTTTGAGACTGAAGCTGGATTTGAACTATGGTTTTCAGAAGACGAAAACCAATGTTATTTCCTCCCTTCCCTGGCAAACCGCTGAGAATAATAATAATAATAATAATAATAATAATAATAATAATAATTTATTTATTACCCGCCTCTCCCTCTGGGAAGAACAATAAATATAAATACAAAAACCATAAAATAGATAAAACATTAAAAACAAATAAAATGAATACATTATTAAAACATCTTAAAATTCAGCTAGATAGGCCTGCCAGAAGAGATCAGTCGTCACGGCTCTCTTAAATTCAAGAAGACTGCTGAGTTGTCAAATCTCTCCCGGCAGTCCATTCCACAGTCTGGGAGCAGCAGAAGAGAAGGTCCTCTGGGTAACACTCGTCAGCCTAGTTCTGGCTGATTGGAGTAAGTTCTTCCCAGAGGACCTGAGCTTGCAGTGCGGATTATATGGGAGAAGGCGATCCTGCAGGTAAACTGGACCCAAACCATGTAGGGCTTTAAAGGTAATAAGCAACACTTTGTACTACGCCCAGAAACTAATTGGCAGCCAGTGGAGAGATTTTAAAGCTGGTGTAATATGGTCACCCCTAGGTGTACCGGTGACCAACTGGTGACCAACTAGTTTTGATCTAGTTGAAGTTTCCGGACTAGGCACAAAGGTAGCCCTATGTACAGCACATTGCAGAAGTCGAGCCTCGAAGTTACCAGTGACTGCACTAAAGTCTTTAGGTCTTGCATTCTGTCAACTCACCAGTCTTCAGGAATTTAAAAGATCTATAAAGACTGAGCTCTTCCGGCAGGCCTACTCAGATGAATTTTAAATTGTTTTATTGGTGTTTTATTGGTATTTTAATGATGTACTGGTTTTATGTATTTTTAATCAGTTTTGTGTGTTTTGTGATGATGTTGTTCCCTGCCTCGATCTGGAGGGAGAGGTGGGTAATAAATAAATATATTATTATTAGTAGTATTATTATTATGGCCTATAACCTAAGTAATGGAAATTGGGTGGGAGAGCAATGCAATGATGCTCCGTTCATAGGGATGAGTGAACTCACCTGGTCCACTTTGTCAGACTCTCGCCCCTGCTGCTGCTGCCATTCGATCCTGCCCGTGGCACCACACCAGCTTTCTTTGCAGCTCAGTGAGCATCTGATGATGTCATAAGCCTGTCGGCCCTAGTCCGGAGCCACCATTGTGCGCAACAAAGGAGGCTCCACAAATTGCAAATTTCCCCCGTTGCATAAATAGCAGTCGTAAAGGCCCCATCTATGCTAGGGCAAACTCCTTACTCTCGTGTAAATGGGGCCTTTGTGACTGCCATTTATGCAATGGGGGAAATGATGTGATTTCTGGAGCCTCCATTGTCATGTACAGTAGAGGCTCCAGGCAAGGGTGGATGGCTGCTAGACACTCGTAGGGCCTCATGGAAACTCAACCTTCAGGCCTAAGAAGGCACCATGGACATCTGACAGGGTCTGGGGGGTGGACACTAGGGAGTCCACCAGACCCCTGGACCTAGTCCGGCTCCTTTGATGTCCCTATCTGTAGAGTAGGAGTAGGGAACAATTCTGAGTACAATTTTGGAGAAGCTGTTCAGGGATGCATTATAGTGGTGGGCTGGGCTGACAGCAAGATGGTTGGGGGCAAAAATACAAAACACACCACGTTGTTTTCTCTTGACCTTCTCCCTGCCAGGAACTAAGCCTTTGTGGGGGGGGGGGAACAGCACAACCACCGAAGATTGGGCAGTTGAGAGTAAGGGGTGAACCCAAGGGAAGAGCGCATGGCCTTCTGGGAATCCCATCAGGCTAGACGGGGTCCTCCAGAAGGCCTGTTTTGGCCCCAGACCATGAGGTCCCCCACCGCTCCTCTAGGGTGTAATTGTTGGATCAAGTTGCAAGGGACAGAGATATCAAGGGATTGGATTGGCATTCTCGTGTGTCTGGTCACAAAGGACCTTGAAAATGGGAAAGGGTTACTTCTACACCTATGCCAACATTTCTCAGAAGGCAATTTTCCCAATAAAATTTATGAGATTTTCCTATTTCTCACCTCCCCCAGAAAAAAAGGTCACTTTGCAGAATGTTCTATTATTACCAATATTATTATTATTATTATTATTATTATTATTGGTGGTGGCAGGTAACCACCACTCCTCTCCCAAACCGCAACACCCCAGAATGATGCCAGGTCTGAGGCATTGTGGAGGATGCAACATGTGGCCAGGCCATCAGCATGGTTGCTGCTGCTGCAGCTAGTCGGGGCAGCAAACCACAACCACATCGGAAATATAAAGCACTGGCAATGGTGAGCATACCATCATGACCACCGCCACCGGGAAATGGTTGAGAATGCCTCCTCCCTCTAGAGAAATGTGTTGAGAATGCCTCCTCCCTCTGGAGAAATGCGTTGAGAATGCCTCCTCCCTCTGGAGAAATGTGTTGAGAATGCCTCCTCCCTCTGGAGAAATGTGTTGAGAATGCCTCCTCCTTCTGGAGAAATGTGTTGAGAATGCCTCCTTCCTCTGGAGAAATGTGTTGAGAATGCCTCCTCCCTTTGGAGAAATGTGTTGAGAATGCCTCCTCCCTCTGGAGAAATGTGTTGAGAATGCCTCCTCCCTCTGGAGAAATGTGTTGAGAATGCCTCCTTCCTCTGGAGAAATGTGTTGAGAATGCCTCCTCCCTCTGGAGAAATGTGTTGAGAATGCCTCCTCCCTTTGGAGAAATGTGTTGACAATGCCTCCTCCCTCTGGAGAAATGTGTTGAGAATGCCTCCTCCCTCTGGAGAAATGTGTTGAGAATGCCTCCTCCCTCTGGAGAAATGTGTTGAGAATGCCTCCTTCCTCTGGAGAAATGTGTTGAGAATGCCTCCTCCCTCTGGAGAAATGTGTTGAGAATGCCTCCTCCCTCTGGAGAAATGTGTGAGATTGCCCTCTCATCCCCCACCCCACTCCTGTTTTCTCAACCCACAATAGGGTGAAGAGTCTTGAAAGGCCATTTGCCAGAATAGGGCTGTGCACATCCTGCTTGATGAACGCGTCGGTTGTGCCCAGTATTGTCAGCAAAGGCTGGTATAAGCTCACCAGGGATTCAGGCAAGATGTCAGGACCGGCTCCCTCACCACATCAGCAACCAGAAATATCTTTCGAAACCCCAGCGTGCTTTGTTATTACAGCGGAGCACCAACACAAACGCCTCATCAGAGTGCATGGATCAAATTCTTCACTTCGTCCAAGTTCAATAAAGCCAAATGGGGGCCAGAGGCAGGATCTTCAGTGCTGTGGTGTAATCCAAAACAGGGTCCCCAAACACAGGGTTTGAGGCATGCAAGTGTTTAGGGGTCCAAGCAAAGGAGTGTCCTGTACCAGTGATGTTGGACTCACAAATATATTTTGCCTCTGCTCTAGGTTTTATGCTGGGGCGGAGTGACCAGAGATCCTCAGTTGTCAACCTAGCTTTTGGAGATGAGAACCTCGTTTAACTGGTTGCCTTTCCCCTAGGTTCCTTAGTCAGCCCCATTGCCTTGGAGACAGCCTTTAGACATGCCCCTGCTTTGGCCAAATCTGCCTGCTGCCCACTTACCAAAGCATGGGCCTGTTCATACAACCCCCTAGGCCTTGGTTAGGCCACAACCCCTTTGCAGCAAATGGCTAGGAGCGTATTTCAACTGTGGTTGTGTAGCCACCATGGTTAGGAATGGTTCACATGACACACGAAGTCATGGCCCACATGGCACATGGTTCATGATAAGCCATAGTGACCCTGTTCAGATGACACACTGAGCTATAACGGTTCAGCATTTTGAACAAAACATTATGGCTTAGCATGTCATGTGAACCATTCCTAATCATGGTGGCTACATAACAATGGTTTAACCATGATCACTGACCATTTTTCAAAAGGGTTAGCAGCCTAACCATGGCTTAGCATGCTCTCTGAACAGGCCCAAAATTTAGCTCAAAATGCTTAACCACCATGGCTTAACATGTCGTCTGAACAGGGTCAATGTTCTTCAGGCTACATCTGACAGTAGCAGGGAAGAAATAGTCCTCTCCCTGCATACAATCAACTGTGAAACCGGCAGAGATGAATTCCCAGCCCCCTGCAAACCCATGACTTGATTAGGCCCTAAACCATATTTTTCTATCTCTGAATCAGACTCTTCTTGTGAGACTAGGGGCAGGTATGACACAGGATCCCTGCCTAGCCAGGGATTGAACCTGGGGCTTTCTGCATGCAAGGCAGGTGCAGAGCAATCCCTCCCCCAGTGCTGGCTACGCTGGTTGGGAATTAGAGATTGGCTGCCCTCATATTAGACCCTCCCATTGTGTGGGGTTATGGTAATCATGTGCCTGTCTGGACTGTAAATGTTGCACAAAGGAGGTAGCACATCAAAGCCCAACATTTCAGCGATGTGATCTTTTGTTTCAGGTACATGGCAAGAGAACTAACATGAAAAAAAAGACAACTAAAAATAAAAATTTGTAACTGGCATCATGCAGAAAGAATATGGACAAATGAGAGAGAGAAAGAGAAAGAGAGAGCTCCCGGGATGGCTTTCAGGAGCAGACCATTCTCCTAGAACTCTGTCCAAGAATAATCTAGTAAAAATGTGGACAGAGAACTATCGACCTCGGCTTTCCCCCGAACATATGCAGCTCTGATCAGCCTGGAATTTCAAGAAAAACAAGGTCTTGAACTCTAATCCTCAGACACATAACAAAGCGCACTTCACAGCTGTGATGCACAGCAACTATCAGCTCGGAGGCCTGAGTAGGTCCCAAGACAATGCCTCTTTTATCACCCAGAGGACAAATATCTAGACAGCAATATTTTCTGCATGAATGCTCCGAGCATCTCACACAACTCCTGACTGAAAGGGGAAAACCGAGCCGAGAGTGTTTGCTGAGTGATCATTTTAATTTACTACTTGATGTAAATCTAAATGAACTGACACCCGGCTCGAGATGGACAGAAAACAATCATCACAAAGAACAGAAAGAAAGAAAGGGGGGAAAAAACGAGTGGGGGAGACAGAAGGCTAATATTGCAATATCATCTGAGTGGCAGAGGTTTAAGCAAGTTTAGCGATGGCACCTTAATAGAGAGGGAGAGACGGGGCATGAGTTCCATTTCTGCAACTCGATTTCCATAATAAGTTCTGTAATTTTTTCTTCTTCCTGGGGTTGATTTATTAAACTGCGGGAACAATGGAGGGCCAGAAATGGTTGCATGGTTTGAAAACATGTCATTATGCAAAAGCGGAAATAGCATTGTCCCCAAAGCGAAAATCATTTGGGACTCTACTAGACAAGATGCTGGCATTGGGTGTGGGGTGGAAATGCAGGTAACTTGACAGTAAGTTGGAACATTCATTCTCAATGATTCTACATTGCAGGTAATCTTGGTGTGAACAATAGACTGAGTGGGTGGGTTATGTGCATGTGGGGGGTATTTATTCTTTGTTGTGCCTGTCTATGCCAATGGAATTAGATCTTAATTCTGATAGTCAGAATCCCAAGTGCAGGAGGAGGATAACCTAAATCTCCATGCTTAAGGGGGTTATGGGGGGAGGGGTGATTTTGCAAAGTAGTAAAGTAACATTCGGAAGGAAGTGGTACGTAAGCCTCAAATTCATCCCTTGCCCATTAATTCACAGTTACTTAAAATTCCCTTTGCTTTGTGGAGGAATTGATTTATTTAGTTTCTTGAAAAATTGAGACCCCTGCCTTATAATTTAAAAAGCCAAAGGAAGTTTATAAAAAAATAGGTGAAACAACATTTAGAAATATAAGGTTACCATCACTAAATTGGTTCTTTATCCAGTTTTTGAGACTCGGGGCAGTTTAATTTTGATGAAATGGCCACCCCAGCAGCAGATGTGTTAGCTGTCCCACTTTGAGCTTTTTTTAAAAAAAAAACAAAAACATACTTGGCTGTTTTGATCTCCGTTTCCCATTGGAACATTTCAAGGTATTGACTGAGGCTGTAATCCTGTCATTCATGGAAGGGCACCACATGGGCTAAAGGATATATACAGATTGAGGGAGTTTGATGGGCAGAGATGGAGCCAGAAACTCCACCTTGACTCCTTAAATGCAGGGTGTTCAGGAGAAGGATCTGATGACCCCAGAGAAAGCCCAAAGCATAGGATATGCTCCATCCCTGGAATGGCAGGTTTTGGGATTGCTAAAAACTGACAATTTTATCAAAGGGTTATTATCTCTGACTACTAAACTTGGCCAAGACAAGCAGGGGGTGACCAGCCCTCATCCCTTGCTGAACAAAGTACTCTCTCTCTCTCTCTCTCTCTCTCTCTCTCCCCTTTAGTGGGCAGTAGAGAATATTCTATAGATTAAAGCATCTCTATTCCCATACCAATACTGAAAGGGAGTTGAGCTCTGAAGGAAAGAGCTGGAATGAACAGAGTTTTGAGGTACAGGGGGTGGGAAGGTTTAGATCCCCTCACCAGTGTGACGCTTCTGTGGGCCCTCCTCAGCCTACAATTAAAATCAGAATGAGTTCCCTACAGTTAATATAAGAATGGGTTAAACATGTGGATACATATACATGGACGTCTCCGATTGGGCCTAATTGGGACCCCAAGCATCTGGCGCAGGAGACTGGCTAACTCGTCAGAAGGTGGTTCAGAAGAAATGGTCCCTGAACAAGGGGAATTTCCATCAGGTGGACTTTCATTCCAGTTATCTCATGTTGTCCAAATTCATATTACCAATAAACAATCAAATTCCAAGATTCTTTACATGATTTCCCTGTGAAGGCACACCCTAAAGGTCAACATGCCTTCGAGTAAGAGTGTATGAGAATTTAATTTTGCTCGCAAAACATGCCCTCTTCAAAACCCTGAACACAATCGTGAGCACAAGCATAGGTCCACCGAAGATATTCGAAAAATTGCCATAGGTGTTCACATTCAGTTGGTGGAACTGGCCCAGTTTGATTTGTGCCCTAGTGTAGTCTAAATTGTGCAAATTAGGAAATTCATGCAAAATTGGGGAAATTTGCACACATTTCACATTTGTTCACTGCGCAAGTTGTCCATTTTTCCTGATTGTGCAGAGCAAGCAGTGATCACAAATGCGAAGAGTAATCAGGTATGAGATGTTGGAGGATCATGGCAAACTCAAACATTGCCAGTTCGCCCACCCCTATCTTTGTTGTGCCTTCCTGCCATTTCCAGGGGAGAGATGTCTCACACCTGGATCAGGGAGCAGAAGTGAACACCATTGCTCCAGAACAGCATGGTAGCTTTTCAGTTCAGGAAACATGGACTCATCACCAAATGTTCTGTTGAAGGGCCCAGTGTGCTCTGAGGACCCCAGCTCCATCCACCTGACTCTGATAAGTGTGCAGGAATGCCTATTAGACCTGGGATATGTAGATAATGTGACAGTGGTCCCCTCTACAAGGATTCGCTTTTACGCCTGGTTAGGCGATTATGCGCATAATCGCAGAAGCACATTTACGCCTAATCCCTCTGCACGAGAGGCGGCGAAGCGCATTAATGGATGTCCAAAATGCGCTTTACAAGTAGTTAATGCGCATAAGCGCTTATTCACACAGTCAAAATGCGCTTTAACGGACGGAGCAAAATAAAACTCACTATTTAACGCGCATTTGATAATGCGCATAATCGGAGAGATAACGCGCCTCTATGCCCGATTTGCGCTCCGTTCTTGTAGAGGTATTTTTTTTAATGCGCCTTGAAAGAGCTTTAAATGCCTCTTGTAGAGGCACCCAGTGTTAGGAAGACAGTCTGCCAACTGAATTTATTCCATTACCTAGAGGGCCTTTTCAGTTTGGTGGAAACACAGCAGAAAGGTCTCCAAGATTATCCTTGGGGCTGATATCTTGGACATCCTTCAAGCAAACTTAAGGGCTGGCGTCAAACCAAACATCTTGAAAAAGCACATCTTTGAACACCCAAGAGTTATATGCTGCCTTCAAGGCAATGACTTCATACAGTACCCAGACTTTAAGACATTCCTTCAAACAGCTGCCTTCATCTCTTATCCAGCTGTTTGTCATTTTCCTACATGGAACTTAAATATAGTTCTATGAGCCTTACCTAGACACTCTGGGAGGTGTTTCCTCCAGGAGGTTGACTCTTAAGGTTGTTTTTTTTCTGTTAGGGATGGGTGAGAATTTCATTCAGCCCAGATTTTAATATTAGCTTACCGAATCCTCGCTTCCAGAAGCTAAATACAAACCTGAATGCAGTTTGCCGCCAAAATCTGTTCATTTCCAAAATTTGTGATCTAGCGCACAAAAATAGCAGACCCTTCCAGAAAATGTGAACAAAAATACATGCATTAAATTTAAAAGATCACAAAGTGCATATATTTATAAAAATGGACCCAAAAATGCTTTGCACAGTGAGGGAACATGTGTACATTTGGAAAGGTGTGCTTTTGCGATAAATGTGTACATTTCCAAATCTGCATGCAAAATGTCTACATTAAAGAAAATGTGTACAAACAGTGTGAATACATTTTCATGTGAACTAAAAACAAACAAACCACATCCTATGTGGAATTAGAATAGAATGAACTTACCATTGGAAAAATGAGAACTGAATGAAATCAAATTTATTTTATTATAATTTATTTGTTAAAACATTTGTATCCCATCCTATGTCAGAAAGATTTAAGGGCGGTGTACAGATAAAATCATATAAACAATATAAAACAATAAATATACACAGCTAAAAGCAAATTAAACCCTAATAATAAGGTAAAACCAGCATAGGATTTAAAAACAGAAAAAAACCCATTTAAAACAAATAAAACTGTGTGCAGGCTTGGTGAATTTAGCCATCAAGGGTTTTAATAAAAAGCCATGTCTTAACTTGGCACTGAAATGAAGTCAGCGCAGTTGCCAGTCAGACCTCCAAGGGGAGGGCATCCCACAGTCTAGGTGCCACAGCAGAGAAAGTCCTCTCCCATGCCCCACCATGTCCAACAGATCTCAAGTCTTGGGCAGGCAGACATAGGGAGAGGCGCTCCCTCAAGTATCGAGGTCCCAAGCCGTTTAGGGCTTTAAATAACATTGCCACCACTTTGAATTCTGACCGGAAGCATATAGGCAGCCAATGCAATTCTTTTAAGACCAGTGTTATATGGTCTGTATAGGATGTTCCGATGAGCAGTCTAGCTGCTGCATTTTGCAGCAGCTGCAACTTCCAAATCATCTTCAAGGGCAGCCCCATGTAGAGCGCATTGTGGTAGTCTAGTTGAGAAGTTACCAGTTGACAGATTTGTGCACCGCTATCGTTGGGTTGGAGGAGAGAAGAGGAGGAAGAAGAAGAACCAGAAAGGGAGTGAAGGAAGAGAAAAGAGAGAAACCAGCAGCGAGGTGGAGACGGAGGCAGTCTGCAATTTAATTAAGAGTGCACTCCATACACAAAGAAAGACAAGAAATGAGGGGACTAAGGAACGGGATAAAGAACTGTTGTTCATTCAGCAAAACTAACATTGCTCTTCACAGAGGACTGTGGGTTGAAAGGGGAGTTGAATATATTTGATTCATATCTGGGCTAATTGTTTTCTTTGTGTTATTATTTCCTAAACCTTTTTAAGTGAAGTAAATGTTGTTAAATACATACATTTTGTTTGTCTCTGGAGATTGTAATGTGCCCCGATGTTAGTGGAACCTAGCTCAATAGATTGAAATGGCATTGAGTCATCATACCTCTGAACTTAGATGACATTCTCTCTGAAACCCCGGGCTTTTGTACGGTGTCTGCAGCCTTTTGTTCTCATTATTATTATTATTATTTTTTACTGCCCCAGTCAAAAAACACACGTTTAAGTTTGAGCCTCGTGAAGCATCCTCTGTCTTTCTTTTGACATGAGCCTCATAACGGAAGGGTCTCCCTTGGTACATGGTGAGCAGAGCTGGGAGCCGGTTTAGGGAAATGAGAAATTTTCCAGAAGAAAGGGTGGTTGCGTGTGTGTTTTTTTTGGGGGGGGGAGGGAGAAGTTCGAGGTAAACATATGGTTTAAATGCTCCAGCCTATTTCAGATCAAGCTGGGAGAGTTGAGAGTGGTTGGTTCAGAGATCCAGTTCACTGCTCATTCCTACTGTGCCTGCCTACTAATTGCGTCCCATGTTTGTCAATCAAATATTTGCAATTAACAAAAATATTCCCTTAAGAGACATAGAACAGAGGCTGGCTAAGCATCCATTGCATTGCTATTAGAGTCAGAACTAGGACCCACGGTGATATAAGTTCATGGAAATATTCTGTTGCCGATGACACTTCTTGAAATTTCCAGTCAAAACATTAACAAGCAGAAGGAGAGAGTGAGGGGGGGGTGTCAAAGGGATCTTTTTTCAAGGAAGAGAAACGTTGATCTCGGTGCTCCTGACCCGTCTTCCGCCTCAGAAGCTTCAGTCTTGGAGAACATGTAGCGGTTTATTTTTCACTCAGCGTATCCCTTGCCCAAGGATAAGAGTTGGCCGAGCTTTTTATTTGACTCCAGTTTAACTAATGCCATGAAGCCCAACCTCACCATAACAAGCGGCCGTGTGCTCAGTTTTACGTTGGACTTGAAGGAAGCAGGCCAAAATAATTAGTCCGAGGCCAGGTTGAAAGGAAGCAATATTTCCCAAAGAGTTCAGGATGCCAGTAATTTGCTAGGAATTAGTGAGCTTCCATGTGCAATCCAGAAACCACAAATGGTTTTCAAACTCAATATTGCCTCACAAAGGGGGAGGCCAGGGCATTGGATGCTTGTGCTGTGTTTCCTTGAGTCAGTGATCATCCACTGATGAGAAATAGTCATGTGTTTTTTTGTAAATAATAATAAAAACCTTTCCGTTTACTTCTTTTTTTAAAAAAAATGTTGAACACTAAACTGGTTTGCTCAAACTTGCAATACTGGAAGCTAGGGATGTCAGAGAAATTGCAACAGGATCAAATGAGCTTGGATTTCGATGAATCCACCCTGTGGTTTCCACAGCAGCTTGGTTTTAGCTGAGTCTCACAGATTCCATGGCCTTGTGAGTAGGGATGCCATTGGAGTCCAGGAAGGGGTGAAGTCCGGTGGATATCCCCCCACTTAATCTCCTGGATTCCAGTTCACAAACCACCATACTTGCCTGACAAGTTGCGCATGAAGTCAGACAAACACATCCCTCCCCTCTGGTCCGTTGAACAAGTATTTTGTGTAAAAATGGTGGTTTGTCCTTTTTCTTGAATTCTCATTTGCACAAATGGTGGCATAAATGGGCCATCTATGCAAAATTTCAGGTGAAAAGGTCCATTCACATCAGTACTTTTGCCTAGATGGCTGCTTCATGGCCACCATTTGCATGAATGGACATTTACGGAAAAGGACAAGCCACCATTTTCCCACAAAATGGCAGCTTGGCAAGGGATCAGGCAGCTGCATGCCTCTCACTAGGCTGTGAGCAGGATTGGGCAGTCCGGGACGCAGTGTACCACACAGACTATGGTGAATTGCCCATCACTACGTTGTGGAGCCACAATGGAGGCCCTGGAAATTACGAATTTCTCCCTGTTGCGTAAATGGTGGCCATAAAAGCAAGAGTAAATGTGTGCATTTGGGACATGGTGGTGGCAATTCCTGCCCCTGTTGAATCTCCTTCCTTGCGTACAATGGGCGCTCGGAGAACTGGTCTACACACATCCAGTGGTCGGTTGGGGGGGTCTGCAATGTCCCTAAATCTGGGGCAAGTTCTCAGGATCGGCAAATTGAAATGTCTCTTCCATCCATACTGAAGTGGGAAATATGGCAGCAAATATGACTCAAAACAGGGAAATAATATTCTCCTATTAATGGGGATCAACACCATCCAAAGAACGGCTTCCAACACAAATGTTCAGCCAGTGGAGGCTGGTGGCTTTGTTTTCAGTGGGGTTGTGAATCCATTCTGGGTTTCAGTCAGAACCATCCAGAACTCTAAAGGAGTTGTCCAAGGTGCAGGACCTATTTTGGGGATGGGGTTCAGCAACTTGAATATCTCCTTCCAAGTTCTGGCTGGTTCTGACTGAAACCCAATATGGATTCACAGCCTCACTGAAGTCAGAGCCACCAGCCTCCATTCCATTACAACCAGCCTTCATTTTAACCTGAGAGTTCAGTAAAGCAGCAGTCGACAATGTTGATGCCTGCAAACAAAGAAGGACCATGGCTTTCCCACAGCCTCTAATTCCACAGCAAAAGCAAGACAAATCTGGAGCCTGCACTTTGGAGCCCCGTGAGAAGGGGGGGATCCAGCCACCTCCCCACGATTGTCTGTCCCTTTATCATGAAAGGAAGCAAATCCCATCCCAGAGATTGTTCAGCCAACAGAGGACAAAGAAGCGGGGCGGCTGAGCAGGCGCCTTTCCCCACAGATAACCGTCCGAGTGGCCAGTCATGGACTTGGACGCCGCGGCAACACAAAAACACAGGAGGGAGGGTTTGGCATTGGCCTCGCACAGCTGCCTGGGTAGGCCCTGCGCGTGGCCATTGGTGTGCGCATGGAAACCAGAGCAGATAAAGGGAAATGGCAAAGCTGGTCAATGCAGATAGCAAAGAACAGAAGGTTGGCCTGAACCTGCCATTGGAGAGCATGTGATGTAGATATTCAGACTTGGAAATGCAGCCACTCTCTGCCTGTAGGAACATGAACCTATTGCTTTGGATGGTCCTATGGCCGAATTCTCTCATCAAAGCCGAGAAAGGGAGAAAGAATGTATGGACGTTTATTTTATTTTATTTTATTGATAGATCCATATCTATCTATCTCTATATTTATAGCTAAGTGATATACAAAGGGGGTGTACTAAATCACATGAAAATAACACTTCTATAAAAACATTAAAACCAAATCCTCACAGGACCATAATTAATAGAAGCACTAGGCAGCATAACTGATCAGAGAGATCCTAGATAAAGAGATAGTACTGTATGTATGTATCTAAATTTAGGGGTGTGCACATACCCCCAATTTGCCTCGAGGGCTGTTTTGGAGCCCCCGAAACAGCCCCAATTCGACTCGAGGGGCTTCGGAGGTAGCCCGCTTCGCCTCGGTGCCGAGGCGAGATTCCCCCCCACCCCCGGCGACTTGGACTTGCAGGTCCCTGTGTGCCGGCTGCACAGTCAGCACCCAGGAAAGCCGGTAGCAAGGCCGGCGGTGAGTCCATTAGACTCACGTCCCCCTCCTGGCTCTCCCCAGTCCCCTGCTGCCGCATCGCCATCATCCGTCATCGCCGCCCGCCGTGGTCCACACATATTCAACAGAGTTCCTATCCCCACCATGTATTGCTGCACATCTGCGCTTGTGTGCATGCCTCAGGAGTCATTCAAAAAAATATCTCTGCCCCGATCTTCCCAGCGCTGCGCATTTTTGCTGATCTACATGTGCAAGCAACGGAATGGGGCACATGTGCTGTCACAACGGCACTCCTGAAACTGTGGTACACAACAGTGCCATGTGCCCCGTGAATGCCGATCGTGGAATCGTGGAACATTCGGGAGCATCTCTCTTGCTTGCCCACGTTTCTGCAAGTGTAGATTAGCACCCCGTGTCCGTCTGTCTAGTAGGGATGGGTGAATTGATCATTAGATTTTTTTTTTAAAAAAAAAACTCAAACAGTCTCCTTTCTGAAGAACTCTGTGAACTGCATGTAATATTTATTAATAATATTTATGTATCACTTCATATAATGAAATCTCTAAGCGCTTCACATAGAAATATGAAAAATCACAGTTGCATCTATGATAAAACCCATTTCAGCTACAGTGACTATATAAATCACATTTAGGGCAGTTTCCATCACGCCCCGCCACTTGCACTATTATTATACCGCTAGCGTAACTGACCTCTAGTGGTAAATCTGGCATGATGGGTTTCCCTGGGAAACAACAAAAACCAGCATCCTGGTTTATGCTGTGGGCTGTTGCTCATGTCAGCACTACATCAATAGCGTAAGCTGTCTGAGGGCGTTGGATATTGTAAAGGATGCCCTATTTAAAACAATTTCAGCTACAAAGACCCAATACAAGACCATGCCAGGAACAGTAATATGGATCATCACATGATTTGTTGTAATTAATTACAAGCCAGAGCAAGCTTGGGTGAACAAGTATGTTTTCAGGAGGTCGTTGAAACGTTCCACATTTTCTGCGTCCCCAAACTGCACTGGGTTGGATGGATTTCTCCCACATTAGTGTTTTTGTTTTGTTTTGTTTTTAATCCCAAGTTCTTTTCATTCTGAATATAGAGGACTTTGCCCATTTGGGTAAATACTTATCAAAATTAAACTGGGTGGGGGGGAAACCTCACCCATCCCTGCTATCTATATGTGCACCAGCAAGGGGAATATTTTGTTGCATTAGCAGAGGGCATATTCAGGCAGTTGGCAGCGCTCCAGCATCTCAGTAGTGCTGATTGCATGCGGCTTGGCTTTGGACTTCTGGCCAACACTATCTGCCAACCTGCCATGTTGATTTCGCTCTATGTCCCCGACATTAAGGATGGACGGACTCACCATACCCGACTCTTCGGATGCTTGTCCCGACACCCACTCCTGCTCACATCGCCGTGTGGGCTTCTCTGAGGCTCGGCGAGTGTCTGACGATGTTGCAAGTCTGTCCGCCTTCATCCGGAGCCTCCATTGTGTGCTTGGTGCATTGGCTTAGTGCTGGAGGAAGGCTCCGGGTTCACAGGTGTCGGTCCATGTTCAGGACTCCAGCATCTCAGGTTTTTTAGGGGGGGGGGGGTCTCTGTTTCTGTAGTGGTGCTTCAGCTCAGAGACAGAACTTCTTTGGTTGGCACAACTGGTTCTTCCACCTCTGAGTTCAAGTCCAGGTCACTGCTAGATACTGGGGTCATGACAACCACAATGATGCACAAAACAGAGGCAGCACTTGCAAGTACCCAGCAAGAACTATTATTATTATTATTATTATTATTATTATTATTATTATTATCATTATTATATTTATATCCCACCTTTTTCCTAGGGCTGGGACTCAATGCGGTTCACAAAGTTAAAACATGTACAATTAAAACATATAAATCTAAGCTTACGAATGTTAAAATAGAATTAAACCTACAGTAAAATTAAAACAGCAAAAACAGTAACAAATTTTAAAAACAAAACAAAACCATACATTAATATAGGCCTAGTGTATTTCAAAATGCTAAATGCTAAACAGCACACAACTGCACAAAATCTGAACAACAGCCAAGACAATGGGGAGAAAGGATTGATATAATATGTGAGTATGAAAGAAATTGTAACAAGTTTGAGACGTGCAGCTTCATATAACTATCTCAGTATACATCTATACATACCAGAGCATGAATTTAGCAATCAATTGCTGGGCAAGATAAGACTTAACAGGACTCCAGATTTTACACCTGTTTCGCCACAGCTTCCTCAGAACCTTGCTATAGTTATACCAAAACATAACATAATACAAATGAAAACAAATCCTGAAACAGGGGTTACACATATGGAATTTAAAGATAAGAGAAGAGGTAATATGAAGTCCAGCGAAACAACTGAAACTCACCACCATTAATAAGCTTGTGCCGTGGGAGGTGAGACAATATTTAATTGTTACCCTCTGCCCCAAATGTCCTTCGAATGTCCTCCAAGACGGATTGAGTAAAGAAAAGTATGAACTTTCAATTACAGGGTTAAACACAGAAGCATAAAAATGGTGAAAGATTAGCAATTCATCTAACCTCAAATCCCAGACAAGTTTCCGGAAAACTTCAGGGGTGGTGAGTTATAGGATGGACACTGAAGTTCCTACATCAGACTTAATGACATCCATAGGTTTAAATAAATCTATGCATATTTCCAATAAAACTTTCAGGATGTAAGGTATATCTTCCACCACTGACTGTTCTGGACACCCCTCTCTTCAGAATTTCAACAAGCAGCATCAAGTAAAGAAGGGACCTACAAGAATGTCATTTATGTCCACAAATTATGCAAACATCCTGCTTTCACAACCCCCAACACACATGCAAGCAGGCGAATATGTCCTCTGAAACTGTCCACAAATTCTCAGACATCCATTTGCATTCTAAAAATGCACTTTTTTTTTTTTTAAAAAAAAATGCATTTTAAAAAGTGCACCTTTTTTATGAATGTGAATTTTCACACTATAGTCTATGGTAAAAACTGCACACTTTTGGAAAATACACATTTGTTTTGCACACTTTTTTTGTTCCTGCAAAAGGAACAGAGATTGTGAATGAACATGGTAAATGGGGAGAGCTGAACATCGAGTTGATGTTCAGAGAATGTGGGCAAACACAAATATTGCTTGTTCACCCACCTCTAAATTAAAGTCTGGTCAAATTTACATCTATACCCATTCCTGCATATATTACACTCAAAGTGTTTTGCAGCTGATATTACATGGACAAGAATATCACTCTTAATAATATTCAACATGCATTACAAAAACAAACAAATAATTAAACAAAATAGCAAAGTAAAAAATAAAAAATGCCTATTTCAATAATCAATACAATAAGATAATACTCAATTCCTAATAGCTTAGGGTGACCAGATAAAATCCAGGTCAGGGCTCATGTAACTTTAACAGTTTTAGAGAAAAGGGAATTTCAGCCAGTGTCATTTGTATGCAATTAGTTCCTGGTGATATTCCCTCTTCATCATGACAGTTAAAGGTGCAGGGGCCCTGCCTTCTTTTGTTTATGGTCACTCTAGTATAGTGCCTGCAACTTTAACTGTTGTGATGAAGAGGGAATTTCACCAGGAACTAATTGCATACAAATGACACTGGCTGAAATTCCCTTTTCTCTACAACTGGTAAAGTTACATGAGCCCTGACCTGGATTTTATCTGGTCACCCTATAATAGCTGTTCATTTTAGTAGAAGAGACATCACTGTAATGACTGCATTAAATGGCACATAGGAATTCACATATCTGAATGGAGGAAGTTACAGGGCAGTATAAGAAGACCTTGGATCTTAGGTGTGATAGACAGGTAGATATGTCAGTGTTAGGCTGACCATCTGAAAAGGAGGACAGGGCTCATGTAACTTTAAGAGTTGTAGATAGAAGCGGATGACTCCGGGGGGGGTAAGCCCCCTTCCCCGCCACTGCTTACCTTTTAGGGCCGTTTGCTCCCGTCCGGCGGCTACCGCCAGCCGGCTTTGCGGCTTGCTCTAGAGTAGCGCGCCGGGTGAACACCCGGCGCGCCACCCTGGAGCAGGCCGCGGAGCCCGCTGGTAGTAGCCGCCGGCGCCGGACGGGAGCGGACGTCCCTCAAAGGTAAGCACCCCCCCTCCCCCCCGCTGTCCACTTTCATCGGTGGGCGCCCGTTGGCGCCCGCCAATGGAAGCGGCGGTGGGCGCCAGTGGGCGGCCGCCAATCCCCCGATCCGCCGAACCGGTTCGGAGCCTTTTCGGATCGGTTCGGACTGGATTGGCCGATCCAGCTGTTGGATCGGAAATCGGATAATTTATCCGATTTCCCACTGGACCGGACTCGGATCGTGGATCGGGTCCGATCCAGTGCACATCCCTAATTGCAACCTTGCAAAGATTGTTGTACTTTGAAAGCAACAGTGTGGCCCACTCAACCAGCTGTCAGAACTAGCACGATCTTTAAAAAAATGATCTGAAATTTGGCACACATGTCTAGCACATGTTGCTACACATATGTGCCAAATTTCAGAACAATCCCTCCAAACCCTGTATTTTATATGAATTTATTAAACATCGTGCACCTTTTTTGACAGCTCTGAATGTACGTGGCGAGCTGTCAGAAGTTAAACGATGTTTAAAAAATTCAAATAAAATACAGGGGTGGAGAGATTGTTCTGAAATGTAATACACATACTTGGGCATACCCCATAAGCACTGTGACAAAGTTTCAAGTCTGTAACTTTTAAAATACAGTACTTTGGGGCATTTCTGTCTCAAAAATCAACTCTGTAGGGCAAAATAGGGATCTGAATTAAACATTGGATATCCGATCTGATACGATTCAATACAATTGGATCCACATTTTTTTAATAGGGAATTCTGATAACGATATGATACGATAATTTCGGGCATGCACATCCCTAGTATATGGCATGTGTCAATGGGCCTCAACAGTTGTCAGTGCTATAAAGCAGTAGTGTGGCTCCTGTCTTTTATCTTCTGTTTGCATACTGCTTGCATAGTGCAATATCATGCTTGGTGTAGACTGGGCCTGTTCCAATGCATGCATTAGCCTAGAAAGTACAGATTGGATTGGTTTGTTTCCAATTTGGTAATGATTGCATTCTTCGAGCATCCCTAGTCTCATATATTAAAGATAATAAAACCTTGCAAAGTGGATTTTCCCATCTAGATAGTATGATGACTAGAAGTTACATAAGCCCACAGATGAATGAAATGGAAGGAAATCAGTTTCCGTGGACTAAACTTCCAAGTTATAACAAGAAGCCCGATCCCCAGCCAGCAGGAACAGCTTGGGGGGGGGGTCGTTTTTTGCGGGCGGGGAGGAGAGGACGGGAAAAGCCTGAAAGCGTGCTCTGCACACGTATAGGCTAGCGCGGGGACGGAGCCAGGCTATAAAAGCCCGTCCCGCGCAGCCAGCCGGCCTCTTTTCTTTTGGCCCCCACCCTCCCTCCCTCCCTGCCAGTTTGGGATTAGCCAGTCGTCCTTTATGGGGAGGAGGCTGAGTGGGAATTTTCCCTAGCAGTTGATTGCAAAGGTTTTGCCTACTCCATACTGGATTCAATCTTAAGACGGAGGATTAATAGGTGAATTTAATGATTAGGTGGATGGTGTGGGAATTTTGGGGGGATGAGGATAGGAATGGTGAGCACTCAGGCACCTTTATGGTGATTGGCAAGTCAGAGGCTCTGTTCCTTGGGGGCTGTGCAGCTCCTCTGTCAGGATATGGCTTATAATAATAATAATAATAATAATAATAACAATTTATTTCTTACCCGCCTCTCCGTCTGGATTGAGGCGGGGAACAACATGATAAAATACATAAAACTAATTAAAAACATGACAATTATTATTAAAACTGCATTAAAACATCCTAAAACATCCTAAAAACATTCTAAAAATTACACTGGATATGCCTGCCGGAAGAGAACAGTCTTTATGGCTTTCTTAAATTCTAAAAGACTGTTAAGTTGAAGAGTCTCCTCCGGCAGGTCATTCCACAGTCTGGGAGCGGCAGAAGAGAAGGTCCTCTGGGTAACAGTTGTCAGCCTAGTCTTGGCTGACCGCAGTACGTTCTTCCCAGAGGACCTGGGTGTGCGGGGCGGATTGTACGGGAGAAGGCGATCCCGCAGGTAACCTGGACCCAAACCATGTAGGGCTTTAAAGGTAATGACCAACACTTTGTACTTCGCCCGGAAACTAATTGGCAGCCAGTGGAGCGATTTTAAAGCTGACGTAATATGGTCACTCCTAGATGTACCGGTGACCAACCTGGCTGCCATATTTTGAACTAGTTGAAGTTTCCGGACTAGGCACAGAGGTAGCCCTATGTACAGCACATTGCAGAAGTTGAGCCTCGAAGTTACCAGCGCGTGCACTACCATCTTTAGGTCTTCCAACTCTAGGAAGGGGCACAGCTGGCATATCAGCCGAAGCTGATAGTAGGCACTCCTGGCCGTCGCATCTATCTGGGCTGTCATTTGGAGCGACGGATCCAGGAGCACCCCCAAGCTGCAAACACAGTCTTTCAGGGGGGGTGTAACCCCATCCAGAACTGGTTGACACACCTCCAAACCCAGGTTGCGGCCTTTGACAGCAAGCACCTCCGTCTTGTCTGGATTCAGCTTCAGTTTGTTTTTCCTCATCCAGCCCATTACTGCCTCCAAGCATTCCTTCAGAGGAAACACACTATCCTTAGCAGACGCTGTTATCGAAGGCATAGAGAAATATATTTGGGTGTCATCAGCATACTGATAGCACCCCGCCCCATGCCTCCGATGATCTCTCCCAACGGTTTCATATAAATGTTAAACAGCATTGGGGAAAGGATGGCACCTTGCGGAACGCCACACAGCAGCTCCTTCTTTGCAGAGCAGCTATCCCCAAGCATCACCATCTGGAACCTGCCCGAGAGGTAGGACCGGAACCACTGAAGCACAGTGCCCCCGATTCCCAATCCCCTCAGGCGTTCCAGAAGGATATCATGGTCGATGGTATCGAATGCCGCTGAGAGGTCCAAAAGTACCAACAGGGACACACTCCCCCTGTCAATACCCAGGAGTAGATCATCCGCTAAGGCGACCATAGCAGTCTCAACTCCGTATCCTGCCCTGAAGCCAGTTTGAAATGGGTCTAGAAAATCAGTGTCATCCAAGACTACCTGGAGTTGAAAGGCAACCGCCCTCTCGATCACCTTGCCCAAGAATGGAAGGTTTGATACCGGTCTGTAGTTGCCTTTGGGGACTGGCTTGTCTCATCTACCCCGAGCTGTGCAGCCTGGGGTGTGGATGATACAGATGGTCTCACCAAACACTCCGTGTTGTTTGAATAGGGGGCCAGGTACCACCGACCCCTAGGTTCAACAGAGTGGCTCGCCCTAAATATGGCAGGCTAGCGCCTGAGATAAATAAGTAAAATTCCCGCATGTCATGCTCTGATCCAAGGAGGGGAGAATTCCCTACGTAAATAAAGAGGCCCTAGTTTATCCCAAGCTCTGGTGTCCGTGTCTTAGTTCGTGTGTGCTTCCTTCTCCATCCGCAAAATCCACATTGACTGTGAAGCATCAGAACTGCCTTTCATTTTTGTAGTTTGTTTGGCTGTAGGATATTTGGGGTGAAATAATTTTCTGTTTGTGCTCATCAATTTCAGCCAGAAGGTTAAAAGTTTAGAGGTCAAAAGTCTAGGTAGTATGTTGTGCTCAGGGCATTGTGTTCAAAAAAGCACAGAGTTCAACCAGTGGTCAGAGGAAGAGAGAGCCAAAGTTCCAACCCAGGAAACAGAAACTCTGTTTGCAGAAATGAACAAGAATTCACAGTTCTGGTTAATTGGAGGTAGGGAGAAAAAAAGAGAGAGGCAGAGAGAGGGAGGGAGGTGGGGAGGCAGGGAAGGAGAAGAAAAGGAGGAGGAGGAAGAAGGGAGAGAAGAAGGGAGGGACGGAGGGACGGAGGGACGGAGGGAGGGAAAAGGACTGAGTTCTAGAGGAAAGTAATTGTCAGAGATCCTGCAACTGGAACACTGGTTTGAGAGAGCTGGACTGATGACAGTAAGATATTGTTTGAGTAAGAGACCTGGTAAAACATTATTGATTCCCATTTGTTTTATTAACTTACTGTACATATGATGTTTTGTGATGTGTGCATGTATGCAGTCAAATTGTAAAAGAAAGGGATTTCCTTCTGGCAGTAGTTGAATTGTCCACAGGAAGGGAAGGGTAAAAAGGAGAGGGCATTTTGCTTGTTTTCCCTTCCACTCACAGTTCAGGGTGTCGCCAGTACATGGCAATGACAATCTGCAGCAAAAAAATTACTTCTTCTTCTTCTTCTTCTTCAAGCCCCACACAAAAGAAAACAAACCACTATTATATGGAAAACATCAATATTGGAATAAGATGGTAGATATAAAAGTATTTTTATTGTTTCAAAACAATCACAGCATTATCTCAATCAAGATTATAAATTGCTAAGCAATAAATGGAGAGACACAGTCAACAGAATTGATGGAGCCAACAGCATCACAACCATGGTGGAAGTCAATTTACGGTTTTGATGAAGTGCTATGGAAGGTCCTTGTTCAAATTTCACCTCAACCACAAAGTCACTGGGTGGCTTTAGCAAAACACTACCCGCCCCCCACATCCATCCATCCTTCATTCATACTATAGTAAACTATAAGAACATAAGAAGTGCCATGCTTGATCAGACCAAAGATCCATCTAGTCCAGCACACTGTTCACACAGTGGCCAACCAGCTGTCAACCAGGGACCAACAAAGCAGGACATGGTACAACAGCATCCTCCTACCCATATTCCCCAGCAATTGGTGTATATAGTCTTACTCCCTTTGATACTGGCAGTAACACATAGCCATCAGGGCTAGTAGCCATTGATAGCCTTCTCCTCCAGGAATTTATCCAACCTCCTTTTAAAGCCATCCAAATTGGTGACCATCACTACATTTTGTGGTAATGAATTCCAGAATTTAACTATGTGCTGTGTGAAGAAAAACTATGTTGTTGAAAAGGCCTTTCTGAATTCGTCTTCAATTTTGCTTCAGGTGAAAGTCAGGGGCAAACCAAAAAATAAACAAGCAAAACTCCATTCATTTTTTAATGGGTTTATACAGTTTGTACCCAATGCAGAAACAAATGTAATTTGCTGCCAGAAATCCATGAATTTCCAAGCTTGTGATGAGTTTATTTGTTTATTCAAGCAAATAAAAATGTGGTTGATGACATGTGCACATTTGTAAAATGTGCAAAGAAAAATCTGTTTATTTCTAAAATATGCCCAACCATGCTGTAGTTCTAAAATGTGTATGTTTAAAACTGCATGACTTTAAAAATGTGTACATCCTTATGGAGGATAAGACTATCAATGTCCTAGTGGTTAGAGTGTTGGACTGGGACTTGGGAGATCTGGGCTCTAATTCCCACTTGGTCAGGAAACTCACTGGTGGACTTTGGGCCAGTCATGGGCCCAATCCACGCCAAGCAGGATATAGCACTACGAAAGTGGTATGAAAGCAATATATAAGAGGCAGGAGCCATATTACTGCTTTATAGTAGTGCAGTATTGAAGTGCAATGACAACTGTTGGGCCATATAATGTTTTCATAATGCTATATCTGCTTGGTGTAGATGTGGCTATAGAGTTTTAGGAGGGAGGGTGATCCCAGAAGTACCTGCTTCCAGGATCGTCGGCTTCATTTCAGATCATGGGTGTGACTTCCCAGGTTTCTCCCGGGTCATCACACATTGCGCCCGGCATTTTGTTTGTTTGTTTTTAATCTGGGAAGAGCGCAAGGGCACTTTTCCACAAAAAAAATGTTTTTTTTTAAGTGCATGATCAGGCCCACCCTGGTGCTACCCCATCCCCTGACAGGCACAGAGCTGGACGGTGTGGCTCCATTCCCATTTGTGCTTCCATGCTTACTCATGAGTAAGTGCGGCAGCACCTGGGATGGGCGGCCACATCTTCTGTGGTCCTGGGAAGTTCCCGGGACAATGGAAGTTTCAGGATTTTCCAGGGATTCCTTATCCCTGGCAAATCCCCTGGCCATCCTCCCCACCCCTGGGAGTCCCTGTTTGTCAATTGGACTCACAGGGACCAGCCGGGGGCCATGCCAAGCCACAAGCATGGTGTAGAAACAGCCTTAGTGTAACCTACCTTGAACACATAAAACTGCAGAGGAGGAAGAACATCTAAGCAGCTTCGGATTTCTTGCAATATGAAAAAAGGCAGGATATAAATGTAATAATATGTGAATGAATGAATGACTGAATGAATGACTGACTGACTGACTGAATGAATGAATGAATGAATGAAAGAATGATGGCTGTATGCTACTTCCAGCATCAGAGACAGTATGCCCCTATACACCAGTTGCTGTGGAACATGGATGGGAGGGTGCTGTTGGAATCATGCTCTTGTGGGCTTCCCATTGGAGCATCTAGTGTGAACAGAATGCTGGACTGGATAAGACTTTGTTCTCATTCAACGTGATTCCTCTTATCTTATGTTATGCATTCGTTGTGCGGTGAAAGTAAATGAAATTCAATCTGGATGTGTAAATTATGGGTGGGTGTTATAAGGGTGTGCAGAGTGGGTCTTCTCCATGCTGAAATTTGGGGCACAGTTCCAATGAGGCAATTCTCCTCTCCGAATTTTGGAGGAGGTCTGTCTCCCCGCACCATCGGTTTACCCATCGGAAAACTGCTCCTTTTTCAGGTAACTGCTACGTCCTCATCAATGGGAATTAAATGCTCTCAGATCCCTCAGTTTTAAAGACAAACATATGAAAATTGGCACTGTGACAGCTTTAAACTCTAAATTCCCTGAATACCTGCCATATTGCAAAAGGGCTGGCCAATAGATAGCTCTCCAGTTCCTTGACACTACCAACGATAAGAAATTTCCCCCAATTGGGGTGAGTCGGATGAGGGCATTTCATCAATTCTGAGGGGTAGAATGAATGGATTTTCCAATCTTCTGAATTGCGCGGCGCACCTCCCTGGGTACAGGGGGCGCTTCTGCTCAGGCAGTTGTCCTCCATGAGTAGAGGGTGTCCACTCAACGGTGGAGAGAGAAGGAGTTGGAGCGTTCCTTTCCTCAGGTGTTGCTTCCATATGGTAAGAAGCATGCCCGCATAGGGCTACTGAAGCTGCATTTACCCTCAAAGGCAGCCTTATCCATATTTTAAATGAATAAATAAACGTAACCTCCGCTCCTGTCCAAACTGATGTGTTTATTTTCACATCCCCCTCCCCACAAAAAGTCATTCCCGCCATTTTGGGGAAGGAGATGTGCCAAACTGCCACATCTCCCCTCCCTCCAATTTGCTCCCCAAATACTGGTTCAGCATACAGTCGCAATGACGATCCAATATCACTAGCAGTACATGCCGGAAAGCAGTATATTTAATTGAAATTATCTTCTCATCCCAGTTGCAACATTTGCCAATAACGTGTCAATTTTATCTATAGCAGGGTGGAAATGCATAGAGAGAAGCCTGCAAAGGTTAGCATAAGGGATCTTTAAATGCGATCAAATATTTGAAAAAAGAAAAAGAGAGAGAGAGAAAGGAATGCAAAGAGTTGACAATTTATTTTGCAAAATTAAATGCTAGGTAGGCTGAGATAACCTTAGGTGTGTTTTATAAATCCAAACCGAAATGCAGGTGGGGGCCTTTGCTAGCCTCAAAGGTATTTTATTTGCTTTCCCCTTTTTACTGTAATTTTCAATTTACATTTCTGTAAATTGGACATATTTATAGACATCACACCATCCCTGTCAATTCCGTTCACATTTTCCTGCATGTAACATGCTGGTACGGGACCTTGCTTTTTTATGTCTAGAGAAATAATTAAGAAGCCGAGAATGAAGTCACCATTCCCTGCCAAGTAAAAATCACTTATGGAAACGATCAAACAGAAATGTCTCCTTCACATTTTGCAAACCCACCCAAGCTGCAGAGTCAAATTGTGTGGGATTCACCCCCAAGATTATTAATGCAATGCTTGCACTGAATTTAGACATCGGTGAAGAGTCTTGCCTCTTCTAAATCTCACCTTTCTTTCTTTTCTGTTCTGTTCTTTAAAAAAAAATGGCTTTTATTTCACATTACTGTTAGATACTCAGCCAAACTGTACAATCAGCAGAGTCACAAGGTGTAACTCCCGTTGGAATGTACCACTTCAGAAAGAAGGTGTGGAATTAGTTCCCATGCATAGTGCTGAAACTGTAATATGTTCGTGATTAAAGAAAGATTTATTATGAGCTCATTTTTCTTTTATGTGCCTGTGTGCAGAGGGGGGGGGGCAGTGGGGCCAGTTGGCCCAGGGCCCATGATTTTGAGGGGGCACTCCAACAAGGAGGTCCCCCCATAGCCTACGCTACTGCTTCCATAGCTTAAGCAGCTTATGGAGAAGCAAAGAGCCCGCCTTGCAGAAACAACACAGAAGCCATCCGTCGTGAATACCACGGTCAGACTAAAAGCTCCAGAGGGCCATATGCCGCATGCGGGGCAGGGATGTATGTGCCTTGAGGTGTTGTAGAACAGTTTTAATATGAAGGTGTTATGTAGAACAGAGATGTTGGTGGGCACGCCCCCTTGGGGTGGCCATGTTGTCCTCCTTCCCACACACTTCCCATCTGGCTTGGGCATATTACCAGCTCTGCACGGCCCTGCCTGTGTGGTTGTATAGTTTTCGTAATATGGTTCAAAATATGGCAGCCAGGTTGGTCACCGGTACATCTGGGGTGACCACATTACACCAGTTTTAAAATCTCTTCACTGACTGCCAATCAGTTTCTGGGCGAAGTACAAAGTGTAGCTTATTACCTTTAAAGCCCTACATGGTTTGGGTCCAGGTTACCTACAGAATCGCCTTCTCCCATACAATCCGCCCCGCACACTCAAGTCCTTTGGGAAGAATCTACTAAAGTCAACAAGAACTAGACTGATAACAGTTACCCAGAGGACCTTCTCTTCTGCCACTCCCAGATTGTGGAATGACCTGCCGGGAGAGATTCGCCAACTCAACAGTCTTCAGGAATTTAAAAGATCTATAAAGCCTGATCTCTTCTGGCAGGCCTACCCAGATGAATTTTAAAGTGTTTTATTGGTGTTTTATGGGTATTTTAATGATGTATTGGTTTTATGTGTTTTAATCAGTTTTGTGTTTTATGTTTTATGTTGTTCCCCACCTCGATTCGTTGGGAGAGGCGGGTAATAAATTTATTATTATTATTATTATTATTATTATTATTATTATTATTATTATAACTAAGGAGCTAAAACCAGGTGGATTCAGCCATCTTTGTTGCATGCTTGAATGTTGCTTATTTCAACCCTTTCTTATTTTCTGCTTCTGCTTCCAATTCCTTTGTATCTGGCTCTTCCACATGCGGCTCCACACTCAGTCTAGCTGGTTAAAAATATCCCGAGTTTTGTGCTGGCACCATAATGGCTGTGACCAGTCTGCAAATGATGTTGCAAATGCACAAGGGAAAGAAAAGGACTATAAAGCTAAACATGCCACATTCCAAAGTTACACTTCTGTAACACACTTGCACTAAAATTTGGACATGATTCAAACTTTTGGACCACAGGGAAGCTTTCTTCTAAGTTTTCACGCAAGTAGGCTGATCATTCCCACTTGAGTTCAAATCATAAACAGGTCTGGTTGCCCATCCTGTTTGTATTATTATCTCTCTTTTCTTGCTCATGGCAGTTTTTCTAGATGGACATGATGAGCTTTGCCAATCCATGCTTTATTTTACTGATTCAGGACTTTCTTGACAATTGAGCATGTTTTAAGTATGACTGCTTTCTGGATGTTGGTGTGGATGTATTTTGGTGGGCCCAGTTTCTGAAAGTTTTCTGTATAGTTTTTTTGATGTGATGCCGGTGACTGATGTGACTAATGGAAAATTGTGACCTTTTCGTGTTGCAATAGTTCTTTAACTTCAATAGCCAATGGTGTATATTTTTATTTTTTATTTTTCCTTTTCCTTTTCAACAACATTTTTGTCATTAGGTATTGCTCTGTCAATGAGGTAAGAGTGTTTTTCTTTTTTGTCTATAACTGTTATGTCTGGTCGGAGGCAGGGTATTGTTTTGTCTGTATGAATTGCTCTGTCCCAGTATATTTTATGATCTGCATTTTCCAAGATTGTTTCGGGTGTGTATATATAGTATGGTGTAGGTTGTTGGATGAGGTTGAATTTGATTATTATTGTTTTCTTTCATTCATTGGCTCAGTGATTTTTTGTGGAAAGGCGGTATAAAGAACTATAACAAAGAAATACATACATAAAACATGATTACTCTTCCAGTGAAAGAACAGATACAGCCTGCATTTGACAAAGTGACGGGAAAAACCATGAAAGGCTATCCAACTGCTGGAGTCTTCAAAAGGGCCGATGCATTTGCTTCACTTCAAAATATCATTAAAACCAATGACACATTTGACCAAGCCTGTTTCTCAGCTCTGAAAGAGAGAGAGAAAGCTGCCCGTTCAGCCCTTTGATACAATGCTATAAACACTTAACAAAGGTATCTTCTCCAGCGAAGAGCAACTGCAGACACAAATTGCCCCCTTTCCCGCAACTTTTTTGCACACACACAATATATATATAAAAAAATCAATATTAAAGGAGTAGATGCCTTAATTCTCCCATAGACTATGTAAGGGGGGTTGGGGAGCCAGAGCCATGCATAGGAGAGTTTAGGTCAATAAAGAATCGATGCTGTGGATGAATCTGCAGAAAGATAAAAGACTTTGAGCACACGACTAGTGCTCCCTATTATTCCACTCCGATCCTGAGAAGAACCCGAAGTATTCTCCCTTGAAGTAGCAATGTATTTAGGGTGCATGGAAAGCAAAAGACAGGACACTCCAGACTGCATATGGCTGCAGTGTTTATAGATGAGGGCTTTCTGATGCAGCACCTAAGAGCGTTTCAAGGATTTGGATGCAAGAATCACAAGAAGCGTCTAACAAGGCTTGCAAAGAAGCATAGCTCATTCAGTAGCTACGGAGCTTCAATCTATCAACAAAGGCAGTGTTGTTGAGTGGTTAGAGTGCTGGATTTGAATTGAAAAAGCCTAGGCTCATATCACCACGCAGCCATGAAGTTTGGCCAGACACTATGGGCTCATCTACACCTAAGGTTGTAGAGGGAGGGAGGAGGAGAATCACAGACTTACCTGCTTCCACTATCCAACCCCAGCATCTAGACGGCAACGTGATGTCCCAGAAGGGAAGAGGGATGACGCGGGCACTATTTTTTTTTTAAGGAGAGTAGCCACATGCAGCAGAAATTGTATGAACCCCCTGCCAAACCCCATGTCCATCCTACCCCACCATCCTGGGTATGGCAAAATTGCTGCCAGCCCCTACCCCCATGGACACGGAGCCACCCCATGCAGCTCCGTGCCTGTTTTAAGACCCAGGATACCGCACCACACCAGGCGCAGTCCTCGGGAATGTCTCGGGACAGCAGGAAACCTGGGATATCCCCAGTTCCCATTATCCCGGGGTCATCCCAATGTTGTCACTGGTTGATCCCGGGATCCCCTGTGTGTTATATGGATGCACAGGGACGACCCAGGGATAAATGCCCGTTCTCTCATCCCAAATAGACTCTTTTTTTTCCTTTTCTTTTCCTTTGGTGATAATACAGAGGGATGGTAACCAATTCTTCCTTGAGTTTGGGTTCAAAAAATAATAGATAATAATAGAACTCATTAAGGGTGTGCAGAGAAACAAATTAGTTCAGAAGTTGCTTTGGTGCTTCAAGGTAGGGGGTCCATTTTCCTTTGGCTCCCTTTGGTCAACTGCCTCCTTGTTTCAGATCCGAGGCAGGACCTCAGTTTGATTTTCCGAAGCTGTGGACGACTCGCCATTGACTATGCTGGAGAAATCGACAGCTGTAACTTTTTTATTTTTACATTGTCAAAGAATTGATTTTCAGCTGTAGTCATCTCCCATGATTGTATGAATCGTAATAAATATCAGGCAAATAGGTGTAAGGGATTTTGTGCAAGGGGGCATTTAAGTTTGAGACTATCATAAAGGATTGCTTTTAAAGTTTTGTTTTCCCCCCCTTAAAAGGACACATAGCTTTTTATTTCTGGGAGAATTAGATGAAATTTGCAGGCATTAATGCCTGTTCTCATGGGTATTGCTAAAGTTCAGACAAATATAGGGTGACCATATGAAAAGGAGGACAAGCCGATTGATTGAGCTGCCAGGGATTTGAGCTAAACTTCCTTCGGGGGAGTTATTAAGATACTGGACAGAGAGACTGCTTAAGGTGTTCAACTTTTCCTTACTTCCATGGCATGGCTCATTAGTGGTGTTCTTACAGGTAATATGTCACCTTTCTGAAGAAGCTGGACATGGCAAAACAAGACTGAACTGGGTACCTGTAAAAACCTTTGCCTTACCTGTGAAAAAAACTTGTTTGCGTTCAATTTACGCTTTTGTGTTACACTGATTTAAACCTTTGACCTTCTGTAAAAAACATTGCTTATCTGTGTTCAATTTATGCTTGTATGTTATATTGATTTCTTAACGCGTATGTTTTCTGTGTATATCTGTTCAATTCACCTATTTCTGCTTAGTTTGTATGTTTCTATATAGTTATTTCCCATGCATTGGTTTGTCACTCATTCATATATTTTTGTACAGCTGTGCATTTATTCTTCAGTTCATTTTTTCAAATGGATGCATTTTTGAACACCTATTTTTATTCTGCAAAACATGCCAGGAGCTCTAAATGTTCAAAATTTCAGTACGAATTACATTCAGTTCCGTATTCATTTTTGGATGGTGCAAACTGGATACATCCTGGTCCAAAATGAACTGAAACAAATTTATCATGCAGTCCTAAAGTGGGGGATTTAATACTTCCCCTACCTGAGGCTGCTGTGAAAGGCACAAAGGCAGGACCAGAAAATAAGGTGGTAACCTTACAAATCTGGGGCTTCTATATGACTTTGAGAGATATTCATGTCAAGCCATCTTGATTCCAAGAAAAAGGAGGTGGCATTCTACTTGTGAGTTGTTTTTCAATGCGTCTTTTGACTGCAAGATACAGTTTTCAAGGGGGTGGAAGCAACCACAACTCCTTTTTTTCTGAGCATTTGGCTTCTTTTGCCAAGTATATCATCCCTACTGCCAGCTTAACTGGAGGTCAACTATAGCATTTCCAATTGTTATTGGGCTGAATTTGAACCCTCCAGTAAAAAAAAAAAAAAAAAAGGAAAGAGAAATATATGGAGTCTCTGGCAAGTAAATATCTTGCAAGCAGAAATGTTTCGCTTAGCTATTGTTCCTCTTTGGTTTTCTGGAGGCTATGTTTCATTTGAAGGCCCTGCAGCCACTACCATATACTTGTCAAGATATTCACTAAAAATGGATATATCAGGTGAGCTGGAGGGCTCTGATAGAAACA
This sequence comes from Anniella stebbinsi, assembly GCA_029215795.1. Lineage (NCBI taxonomy): Eukaryota > Metazoa > Chordata > Lepidosauria > Squamata > Anniellidae > Anniella > Anniella stebbinsi. The sequence continues at coordinate 265,778,680 of JARDYH010000003.1, read as the reverse complement.
ATGCATGAGTGTAAGTCTTCCAAAGTCTTCACTCTAAGATGTCATTATGGTATAAGGAGTATATTTTACCGCATCTTGCGTCAAAACAATATATTTTTCATCAAAAACAAAACAGAAACCCTGATTAGGATGTAAGAGCAATTCATTTGAGTTTGTTTGTTTTTAATCAGGATTTGCCCAGTTTGTACCTTCTGGATGGAAAACAAACTCTGACACAATCTGTGCTCAAAGTTTGTAGATTTCCAAACTTCCCATGTGATTCGACAGCACACATACATTTGAAAAATGTGCATAAAAATACATGACAAATGCACACAAATACCCTTTTGTCAATTTGAGAACAATGCATACATTTCAAAGATGTGCACAATTGGCGCATACATATGGAGGAGTATGCATGAAAATATGTATGGATTTTCATGCAGAAAGCATGAATGAAAGAAAAAACTCGCAAACAGATATGGACTCAAGTTTAAATTAAACCAGTTGCATTTTTTTTAAAAAATGAGAACATAAAAATTTAGGAAAGTAAAGGACTGACCTTATGCTGTATTGTTTTAACGTAGCTGTAGCTGACCGTTTTGCATCAGTTGTATTTACGTTTTATTTTAATGGGGACCATAACTGGAGTAGGCTTATCAATCTGTCTTCATTCCATGTCAGTTCTACATCCATAAGTTGTTTCTATTCAATTTCCATACCAATCTGCAGATTTTTTAATCTGCATGAAAATCCATAAGTAACCACACATTTTAAAATGTATTTTCTTACAAAGTCAATATTTCTAAACATTTTTTTCTCTTGAAATATGCATTCCTAAATTAAGCATTTTTAGATGCATTTTCGTACACTTTTTGAGCCAAGAACTGTCTGCTGACGTGCATATTAGTTCAGGATATGTGGACCTGCTTGGCTTGCTTGAACTCAATGAGACCTACCTTTAATTTCAGTGGATTTCTTCTGATCTTGCCGAAGTCTGGATCCAACTTAGGCTGACCAGATAAAATCCAGGTCAGGGCTCATGTAACTTTAACAGTTGTAGAGAAAAGGCAATTTCAGCCAGAGTCATTTGTATGCAATTAGTTCCTGGTGATATTCCCTCTTCATCACAACAGTTAAAGTTGCAGGCACTATACTAGAGTGACCATATACAAAAATAGGCAAGGCCCCTACAACTTTAGCAGTTTTGATGACGAGGGAATTTCACCAGGAACTAATTGCATACAAATGACACTGGCTGAAATTCCCTTTTCTCTACAACTGTTAAAGTTACATGAGCCCTGACCTGGATTTTATCTGGTCACCCTAATCCAACTCCATGTAGCCAACAATGAAGCTATTGGTTGTTCTATAGCAGGGGTGGACATCTTGTGGTCCTCCAGATGTTTTGTCCTAGAACTCCCATCAGTGCTGGGTGAATCTCATAGGAGACTATCATCCTGCTAAGAGTTTTCTGCAGACATCTCTTACCAACCCCCTGAAGAAGGCCTTAAAAAAACAACATAGGCCAAAATGCATTGGGAGTGAATAATAAAGTATCTTAGGATTCTGAGAACCTGCTTCTCTCCCTTTTTTACCCTGAGTGGATGCTCTCCTCATTTTGGTTATTCATCACAGTTCCACTAACATTTGAGGCTAGTTATATCACAGGTGCCTCTTACAGGGATGGAGTCCAATGGATTCCTCCTACTCGGCCCCCCAGACCCCTGTTTTCAGACCACGTGGCATTCCCTGGACCTGTGTGTAGATTGTTCCTTTATTTCCACATTTTACACTACATTGGTATTCCGGAAAGACCCGAGCCGCCATTTCGATGCAATCCATCTCTATTTTAGGAATAGTGGATAGGGCCTTCTCAGTGTTGGTACCCAGACTGTGGGATTTATTTATTTATTTATTTATTTATTGCATTTTTATGCTGCCCTATAGCCGAAGCTCTCAGGGCAGTTCACAAAAATTGAAACCATGGAATCATTTTAAGAAATATAAAACAGACAACAATCTAAAAACACAAAATAACATACAATATAGAAAACACAACCAGGATAAAACCAAGCAGCAAAGATTAATACAGATTAAAATACAAATTTAAAACAGTAAAGGTTAAAATTAGGTTAATTTAGCTGTTAAAATGCTGGGAGAATAAAAAGGTCTTCACCTGGCGACGAAAGGAGTGCAAAATAGGCGCCAGGCGAACCTCTCTGGGGAGCTCATTCCACAGCCGGGGTGCCACAGCAGAGAAAGCACTCCTCCTGGTGGCCACCTGCCTCACTTCCTTTGGCAGGGGCTCACAGAGAACGGTGCCTGTAAATGATCTTAGGGTCCGGGCAGGTACATATGGGAGGAGGCGTTCCTTCAGATAACCTGGCCCCAAGCCATTTAGGGCTTTGAATGTTAGTACCAGTACTGGGATTTTCTGTCCCAGAATATTTGTTTGGCTTCCTCTCTTTTTGGTTTTAAGTATAGTTCAGAAGGTCATTGAATAGGCTGACCATGGGGAAAAGAGGTCAGGGCTCCTGTAACTTTAACAGTTGTAGAGAAAAGGTGCAGGGGCCCTGCCTTCTTTTGTATATGGTCACTCTAGTATAGTGCCTGCAACTTTGGCTGCCTCTACAAGAGAGGTTTAAAGCTCTTTCAAGGCGCTTAAAAAAATTTACCTCTACAAGAACGGAGCGCAAATCGGGCGTAGAGGCGCGTTATCTCTCCGATTATGCGCATTATCGAATGCGCGTTAAATCGCGAGTTTTATTTTGCTCCGGCTGTTAAAGCGCATTTTGACTATGTGAACAAGCGCTTATGCGCATTAACTACTTGGAAAGCGCATTTTGGACATCCGTTAATGCGCTTCGTCGCCTCTCACTGCCTCTCGTGCAGAGGTATTAGGTGTAAATGCGCTTCAGCGATTATGCTCATAATCGCCTAACCGGGCGCAAAAGCGAATCCTTGTAGAGGGGACCTTTAACTGTTGTGATGAAGAGGGAATTTCACCAGGAACTAATTGCATACAAAGGACACTGGCTGAAATTCCCTTTTCTCTACAACTGTTAAAGTTACAGGAGCCCTGTTCTCCCAGTCATATGGTCAGCCTATCATTGAACACGTTGAATCACTGACTCTTATTATTATTATTATTATTATTATTATTTTGCTGCCATTGTACTGCTTTATGATGTTGGTTTTTAATACTGTTCGTGTTTTGTGTTTTCAGTGATGATTGCTAGCCATCTCAAAGGTTCCATCAGAGCCAGAAAGGTGAAATTAGGGACAGGTGAGCTCCCCGACTTCCTGTTCATGCTCTGCTTGCCAGACTCCCACTGGTTGCCCAATCCCAGCAGACATGCGGGTAAGCCACAAGACAGTTTGTGGGTGCCTGGTGAGAGTTTGCAAGTTGTTGTGCTTTATCCACGACCTGTGATTTTGTGTAAAATCGCAAATGGGGATATTTACGGATATTGCAATTTGCACAAACTCACAGCTGTAAATAGCACAATTTGCACAAAATTGCCAGGCATAAATGACTACTTGCACTTGCACAAATTGCAGTATTTAAAGCCATGAATTTGCCAAAATCACAATTTCTGTAAATGTTCCACTAGTGATTTTGCGCAAATATGGATTTCTGCAAATCTTCATTTTTGCAAACCATGTTTTGCACAAAAAAGTTGGAAACTATGAGCTTGCCTGACTCAGTGTGCCAGTTCAGGGACCTGTGAGCTGGTGTCTGGGGGTGGAGATGGCAAAAACTTACCAAATTTCACCCCTGTAGTGAGTGAGCAGAAATATGGACTTTCTATGAGAAAAGGGTGACATAACTAAGAGAGGCCCATCCAGGGAATGAGGCCTACTCTTGTTAGCTAAAGCCTGCTGAAATCTATTCACTCTGTTAGGCTATACAGGTATCTTTGTGACATTTCATAACCTTGTGAAATCTATATTTCTGCTCACTAACAAAGTCATTGTAAATGTAATCCAAACCAGATTCCTCTAACATCCCTAGCTGAAATACAAATATTTTAATAACAATATTTAATATTTAAAAACCTCTCATTTAACATCATAATAGCTACTTTATATTATTAAAGAAGTTAAGGAGGTATTAACCATTCAGTTTTGTTTTGTTTTGATGCATACCTCTGGGAAATTTTAAATAGAAGGAAAAAGTTCACAAATGAGGTGAAATCCCATATGAATTAACATTGGGGTCTTTACAAACCACATATAACATTTCTGTATAGTTTACCTCATACTATAAAGTAATCCTTAAGGTTGCAACCTTAAGCAAATCTCATTGATTTACTTCTGAATAGTGATGAGCAAATATATCCCCGGTGAATTAGTTGTTTCCTTGAATAATAACAAATTCACCCATTTACATTCAGATGAGAATTCTCCCTTAAAATGAAGTCTAACCCCATGTAAATGAGCTTTTGCACATGCACAGTATCAAGTTGCATCATGGGAGATGTAGTTTGGACGTGCATCATGACATCATCCATCATTAAACGTCCTGATTGGTTGTTTTCACTTGGCCTCCCTCAAAAATACTCAATCCATCAGCAGCACTAAATAAAGTACACATTTACTTCTATCAAATAAAAGAAAGTAGTATAGAAACAACTGTAACCCAAGACTAATACAGTAAGAGTCAGAGAGAGATGTGGCATCATGACAGTTTACCATAAGCAAGAAAAAGGTTAATTCATCCAACTCAGCACATGTGCAGAAACAGCATTGTTTAGCTACAGAATGTGCATGCTCAGAAGCTTGTGATTAATTCTTAACTTAATAGCATGGTTGTAAAACACCAGTCCAAGCCCATTAAAATGGTGAGCATTATGAACAGGTGAAGCTCAACCAGCAAGTCAACTAATTACGAAATTTGGTGGCATCACAACTTCTGAGTATACATTTCTAGGATTCTAAGAGTCATTTATATTTTAATTAAACTGGAGTAATTGTCAACTATCTCACCCATATATATATATATATATATATATGTTGCTGATCATACTGCAACCCGTAAATTGACAACTTCTAGCAATCTGGGGTTTTTCCATGGTGGCACCATAATCTTAACGATTACCTTCCTCCTGGTATTTGGGAGGCCCCAATTGTGGCATGATTTATGTGCCGATTGAAGACCCATCTCTTTATCCAGCCCCTTCTTGATGGATTGCACTGCCCGCTTTGGTGTATTAATCACACCATGATGAGCATTTGATTTTAATGTTTTTATCCCTGTTTCCTATAAATACTTTTTTGCATATATAATGATGTATTTTACTTTCTTTATAAACCATTTCGATATAAATTTGAACTATGGTCAGAAGTGTATAAATCCAATAAATAAACAAATACATAAATGGCCATATTCCAAATCCAAATCCCTGGTTGAAAGTAGTGCTGTGCCAAAAATTTCAATTATTCCATTTTCGGCATTTTGTAGTGGATGGGGGGTGGGGGGGATGAAAACTCTGCTGAATGAGGCTGCAAGAGGTGGGAAATTCAGAGAATTCTCTCCTTGGGGAAGGGGCGAGGGTTTCCACATACCTGTTTAAGTGTAAGCAGTTGTCGAGGAGTCTTCTTTCTATTCTTTCTTTTTTTTTTTTTTTGCAGGAGCCCAGGAATTCTTACTGGATGCCTATTGGAGAGGGAGAGGTCACATGGTCTCCAGTAGGCATTCACTAGGAACTGCTGGGCTTCTCTAAGTGCCGGGGGTGTTTTAAATAAAATAGAAAGAAGACACACGCACCAACAACGGGCTACACTTTAAAAACATGAGTGGAATTGCTGTCCCTCTCCCCAAGGAGAAATTCTCGGAAATAAAGCCCCTCCCTGCTGCAAAAGAGGCAGAAAAAAAATGCCTTGTTAGCAGTGTGAGAAAAAAAAAATCCCCTAATTAAGGGGCAGGATTCAGCCCAGCACCTATTGTATCTGTTTGCCAGCAGAATGCACACTTCTGGCAGATTGAATTTCCCCACCCTCTGCAACCCCATTCACATACATCCCCATTCAAATTCTACTCTGGAGGGTTGGTGGATCCTCTGGAGTAGATTCAGGGGTGCACAGGGGGTTTCAGGTAAGGGGTGCAAATGTTTAAATGAATAAATAAATAAATAAAATACGTTGAATGTAACCCCCTCATTTTCCCCTAAAATATGTGCAGTAAAGAACAAAGGAAAGAGGATTTAAAAAATGGAGATAAACCCATGATTTGGGATATTGTACAGATTCTCTCCTGCAAATCCCCCTTTTCAGAGCAGCATTTCTCCTACCTGTTTGGAAAGTTGATTCGTTTGTTTCCCTTTATGGATGGTACATGGAGTTTGCTGGAATTCTCTTGGCAAATGCAGCCTCATTTGCGGGCAAAATAATTCTCGTCTTATCTATCTATTTATTTATTTATTTATTTGTTTGCAGGAGGGGGGAGGGAAGTATATGAAATGAAATGAATCTTTGCCCAGGCCACCTGAGGGGGTATTTAATGGGGCTTTTCAATCTATTTGTGATCTGTTATTCCCTGCTCCCCAAAGTTTCGATGTTAACAGCAGAAGATCCAGAGAGTCCATATGCTCTGGGAACACCGGAGAACCAAAGCAAGTTAGAAGAGTGAAAAGAAAGACAGACAGAGAGAGATGGGGAGGAAATAATAGGTTTGCTTGAACACACGGGACAGAATAGCACCCACAGAGCCCTTGCTTCATCTTCCTTATCTGGGGCCCAGGGACAGAGCAGTTGTCTCGACCTCATTCAAGTGTGTCCTTTCTTTTCAGGGAAGAGCAACAGTTGTGATCTTTGTCATTAACGGATGCTCCTCACAACAGGGCCAGCATCATCATTCAGTTCATTTTTCATGCCACTGCTAACTAAATCCCCAATATATTTTATCTAATTATGTCACATTGTAATAATAATAATAATAGAGAAGGGAGGGGGGGAGACCCACCTCTGCCTTGCGATGGAAATCAAAATCTTGGTTTGATTCAATCTCAGCAACACAATACACTTTCCAAGTCAGGCTCACACGGTCCATTGTCTTTTGTTTTGTAGAAAATCATGTTCGTTCTGAAACTGCCACCTTAGTTACATGACCACCAATTTGTTCTGGGACTCAGTTCAAGATTCTGCCTTTGGCTTATGAATTATAGGACCTGGGTTACGGATGGGCACATTTGCCACTTCTGCTTTCTCCCGTCTTCATTTTTTTTTAATGTATCAAAATTGAACAGAAACAAAATTCTCACTCATCTGCACTGGCCAAATTCAATAGACAGATACAGCTAACCCGAGCATGGAGAGAACCAGGCTGTACCTGCCTGCCACATCACCGGTAAAGATGCGGAGCCTGTCAGAAAAAAAGTGAAGGGGCAAACACAATTAAGGGCCATTTCTACACTGGCCTGTTTACCTGGGACCATCCCCGGCTGGTCCCTGTTCATGTAAATGATGCACAGGGACTCCCGGGGGCGGGAGTGGGATGGACACAGCATTTCCCAGGGATAAGGGCTCCCTGGAAAATCTCAATTTTCCCCTGGTCCTGGGAAGTTCCCGAGATCGTGGGAGATGAGAAGATGTGGCCACCCATCCCGGCTGCTGCTGTGCTTACTTGCGAATAAGAGCGGTAGAAGAAATGGGCACAGAGCCATGCCATGCGGCTCCATGCCCATCAGGGGAGAGGGGAGGAGCAACTCCGCCATCCCCAGGATGGTGGGGGGAGGCCCCCTCCCCCCCGGTATCAAGCATTTTTAAAAAAAGACTTACGTTTTCTGGTGGAATTCAAGCGCTCTCTTCGGGCCCACTGTAAAAAACAAAATGATGGGCGCCACGGCACTATGGCGCCACTGCCCCCTTTCCTCCCAGGATGTCGCACCTCCTATGTGGCTTAGAGTGATGATCCTGGAAGCAGGTATTTCTGGGATTGCCGCCCCCTCCTTCCCTCCTTCCCTCCCTCCCTCTACTCCCATCTGGTGTAGAAAGGGCCAAGCACAGAAACCATGGCCTAATACAAAGGGATTTATCTCCAAACCTTCAAGAGCCAACACTTGCTCCAGGGCATTTGGGACAATGACAATGGTGGCCTCTTGGTGTTCATTGGAGGAACGTCAGAGAAGAGAGTACAAGGAAGGAGCAGAAAGAGCTTGAGGATGCTTCTTGCTAATGCCAGGCCTGCTCTCACGGTTCCACCCAAAAGCAAAAACATTTGGACATCGCATGGCTTGGTTACTACTTTGAAGGATGCAAAGCTTGTAGCAGAAACTCCTTTGCCTTGAGGGATATACACAGCTTTAGTTTCTCTAGTTCCCATTTTTTTTCCAGTCTTAAATTCAGTTTGACGCAAACTCTGAGAATTTCTCCAGATTTATGTTCAGTTCATCCCAAAAACATGTCGGGGGGGGAGGGGGAGGAGGAGTTCATCTGAAAATACAGAAACATTTTTGTATGTGGTAAATGGTTGTTTGTTTGTTTGTTTGGGTTATTTTTTTCATGCATGCATTCTGTCTAATATAGTTATTTTGGCAACTAATGATCTAATGGAATGCATTTTAATGTTATTACCCATGTTGTATGGATATTTTGATTTGAGAACTCCGTTACAACATTTGGAGAAGTACAAATCTCAATAATCCTCATCCTCATCATCACAGCAACAATAATAATAATAATAATAATAAAAATAAAAATGGAGTTTTGGTTTGCATAGTGCTTCAAAACGTAAAATGTGAACTGAATGTATTTCTCCCCCATCACTAGTTGTCTTAACATCAGGAAAGGATTTGGATGTTCTTAAGTTTGTTTGGGGGTGGGAGGGGGGCAATTTAATAGTTGGTACAAATATGGTGTGAGATTCTGCGTGTCGTTTTTCAGCTTTGGGCCGGTTAAGAATACATCTCCCCAGAGGGGGGAGGCCTGGGAGCTATAAATGCATGGTGAGAGATCTTTAACTACAGTGGAATTAGTCGAAGCCGCTTGAACAATGGACATGAAAGGAAGTAATTCAAGAACATGGAGTTGGATTCAATTTGGAAGAAGATGTGAGACTTTCAATTAGCACATTTATGTGGAGATTTAAGAAGAAAATATTCAGGAACAGTATTTATTTAGCCTGCAGCCAAAGTCCATTACTGAGAATTATTCTTAATTAGAGCCGTGTGAGGTTGGGAATACCCACTTGAGTCTCCGCCGTTTCACCTACCAAAAGTGCTATTCCTCCATGCCTGTGCCTCTGGCATTCAAAAAAAAAAAGGAGGAAAAGTGGATGATGAAAGAATAATTTAAACAAGATAAGTCAACTATGTGGAAAAAGAGTAGAAATATTTGCTTTACTTTTTCTTCTTTTTCTTCTTTTCTGTTTTGTCTCAGTTTGGTAGGATCATCAGAAGAGGCTGAGCGAAAGGGAAGCGATCCCAGTGGGCATTAGCAAAACCAGTGAGAAGGTCTGGCAAAAGAAGGCATATTTTACATTAGTCACACTCAACATATACTGGGAAGTAGGGCATTCATAGATTTTTAACCTGCATTGGTAGCTATGGGCCTGTTCAAATAACACACTAAACCATGGTTAGGGCCGCTAACCCTTTTTCAGCAAGTGGTTAATGAGCAAGGCTAAATCATGGTTATGTAGCCACGGAAAAATCACAGAAAAATGCTGTTATGGTTAGGAAAACGCTGCTCAAAACACTTAATCATCATGGCTTAGTGTGTTGTCTGAACAGGACCTATTATTGCTGGACCCTCTTTGAAAAGGAATGGGTGTTTCAGAGAGGATTAGGCCCTTTCAACTAGGGTCTCTGATCTGGTCCAGTCTATGGGGAAAAGGACTCACTGTCCTCCCCCAACTCTCCCTGCTTACCTGTTGCCTCCTACTCGCCACCGCCACCCGCTTCTGCCGCTGCTGCTACTTCCGCTCTACTGAGAACTGATTCTCAGTAGAGCGGAAGCAGCGGATGGCAGCGGTGACAAGGAGGCAGCAGGTAAGCAGGGAGAGTGGGGGGAGGGTGGTGAGTCCAATGGACTCACCACCGGCCTGGTGTCCCTGGGTGCCAGCTGCACAGCTGACACCTAGGGACCTGGAAGGCCAATGGGCCCTGGATCTCCGGATCGATCCGGATTGATCTGGAATGATCTGATCCAGTCTGGAACAATCCGGACCTCCCCGATCGGGGTGATCCAGATCCGGGAGGTCTGGATCACCCCGATCTGCTTTGGATTTGGGATCCGGATCCAGATCTGTTCCCAGCCCTACTTTCAACACCGTAGGGTTGGAGAGGGTGGGGAGCGGGCGATCCCAGAAATAACCACTTTTGGGATCGATGCTTTCAATCTGCATACAAATGTGACATCCTGGGCTTCTCCTGGGCCATCGCACGTTGTGGCTGCCATTTATTTATTTATTTTGAAGCAAGAAGAGCACATGAGCACTCCAGCGAAGACCAGTAAGTGTTATATTTATATATATATATATATATATATATATACCATGTGTGATCTTGCCCCCCTTCCCCCGCTATCCTGGGGATGGCAAATTTGATGGCCCCCTCTCTCCTGATGGCCAAGGAGCCGCACAGTGCAGCTCCATGGCCATCGGTTCTGCTGCACTTACTTGTGAGTAAGTGCGGAAGAACTGGGGCAGCCGGGCACATTCTTCCGCAGTTCCAGGAAGTTCTAGGGCCCATGGAAAAAAATGGGATTTTTCTGGTTCCGGGGAACCAGGAAACATCCCATGCCCTCCCCTAGTACTCCCTGTGCATCGTGTGGCCACACAGGGAGCAGCCGAGGTCCATCCCAGGCAAACTGCCTGGTGTGGAAAGGGCCTTAGTGTATACAGCAGGGGTCTTGAATCTCTTTCAGCTCAATGGCCAAATACCATTTCAGAGAAACTCCTGGGAACCACTTCCAGTTGTGGGTGAAACTGAAGGCTAAATGGGGTGGGGTCAAGGGGGCAGGCCAGTGAATTCTAGTGTAAAGTTCTTGCCACCAGCCTTAGGGGAGGCATTTCAACTTTTGAGAATAGGGAAAGAGATGCAAAAGCTAGGACCAATTGGGGGAAGGGGTGGCCCCAAACAGTCAGGTCAGAACCCCCCAGGTGATCTACATTTGGCCACAGGCCTGAGTTTCTGCAGCACCGGTGTACAGAGCCCATAAAACGCAAGCACATAGGCCTAACTCAAATGTGAAGGAGAACATTTGCATTCTCCAAAGCAATCTTTCGTAGCATCCCCAAATTTGGACATTCTTTCGTGGGTGGGTGGATTGAATTTGGAGAAACTCGATGTGACTTTGAAATGGAGCAAAGTCCAATTTGACAAGATTGCCTCAGAATGACCGACTGAACGTTTCTGCTGGGAGCTGTGGGGAGGAATGTGCGGATCAGCAAAACCTGAGCTCGCCAGATTTCTCCGGATTCCACCTTGAAGCTCATTCTGTGTCTGGAATCATTCCCGTTCCTCGTCCGGGTTTGGAACCCGTGAATGGATTGACCTTCCCTTGTGTTTGGAACCATGGAGATGGCAACGGGGAGACCACCTCCATGGGCATCTCAGTCATGGTAGTAGTGATTAGCTTTTGACTGTTCTGGACCTTCTTGGAGCCTATAGCTACTGACCATCACCTATATCATTTCTGAAGCATGTAACCGTTACGTACTTGCAGTGAGATTTCCTGCAATAAAGAAGTCTCACAGATTTGGGTATCCCATGTTAGTTTGCCAGAATGCGTGCTTGCCTGAGGGGCCAGGAAACCTGATGTTTTATTGGTCTGCGAATCACATTACGCCCAAGAGAATGTAGAGATGAGTGCATGGTGCTGTGCAAGGCTAAGGCTCATGACTAGATCCCAACCTCCTCTACCCATGCTTAAACTGGGAACTGCTAGACAGTCAGCAGATATGGTTTTGTGCAGCATGAACAGAACAACCTTTGGATTCCACCAGAAACTCTTGATAGTTGCTGAAAAGGACTTGCTTCCTCTCCTTTTGTCAATCACTCTGCAACAATATCCCCCTCTGTCATTATTGTGGGACATGCTGGACCAGTCAAACGAGGTTTCCCACAGGCAGCTGGTTGGCCATTGTATGAACGGAATGCTGGACCAGATGGACATTTAGGCCATGTCTACACCAGCAATTTTCCCTGGGGTCATCCCTGTGCATCTAAACGATGCATGGGGGATCCTGGGGGCAACCGGGGACAACCCAGGGATGATCCCGGGAAAACCTTGGGATACTGGAAACTGGGGATATCATGACTTCCCCACTGTTCTGGGACCTGAAATGGGTACGGAGGTGGGCAGGGATAGCTCCGTGCCCATTGGGGGGGGGGAAGCAATTCCGCCATCACCAGGATGGTGGGGCACACATGGTTTTTTCCCCTTACCTTCTCAGCCGCGCAAGGACTCCTGTCTCTTTAAACCAAACAAAATGGCGGGCATGACGTCCCTTTCCTCCAGAGACATCACACTTCCTGTTTAGTAGGTCAGGGATGATCCCGGAAGCAGGTAAGTCCGTGATCACCCCCTCCTCCCTCCCTCTACACCCTTAGGTACACGGGCAACCTGAAGTCCTTCTCAGACCCAATCCTCCTTCCCCTCAGTGCAGCGCTGCGATTCTGCATAGATTCTGCCCATCTCTCCAAATCCTAGTCCTAACAAGCACATTGCTTACCTTCAAAGATAGAGTTGCCAACTGAAATTCCACCTGAAGCAAAATTGGAAGCAAAATTGGGGATTCCTCAAGAGGAATGGCTGTGGAATTTTGGGAAACTTTCAAAAATATTTCAACTGCTGAATTTTCTCAGGGGCGGGCGTGGTCGACATGTTTTTCTCCTCAATCTTTTTAGAAATTAGCTACTACTCTTTGGTTCTGGGGAAAAAGTGTCCCAAATGCTAGAGGAAAAAGGGATATTGAATACTGCCCTGAATAGCTTTTGTTGTTGTTCTTTTTAAATTAATATTATTTTAAAAAGAATGCTTTTTTCCCTCATCCTTTTTTTTTTTAAAGGTTGAAAACTTTTCTGCAAAAACCACTTGAAGAGCGAACAATACCTCATAACGAGCAGCTTTATTCCCTCGGGGATGTTGGGAAACGGCAGATCCCCCATCACCTTAGTGCTTCTGGCAGAAGCACTTGTAAAAGAGGTGAAGGTCAGAGAGAAGAGAACAGAGCATTTTCTGTTCAGCGTAAAACATAAACGTTGCTGATATGTGGCCAGTATTGGAGTTGGTTTTATTTAATGTTTATTTCATTTTATTATGATGATTATTCTTTTATGACTCTGACATCATAGTCCCGTAGAGTGACTTCATGGATCTCAAGGTGTTGCGAGGGTCATTGCTGGGAGGTTTATAATCTGCTCTTTTCTTTTCCTTTGCAAAATGAAGTTGAAGGCCGCGTTTCAACGTCGCCATGCAGATGAATTCTTAAGTGTTTATGAAGTGCTAGTCCACCTTGTGAATAACACCTTGTAAACTAGTATCCTGGCCGGAAGAGGAACCTTTCAGATGTCGGGGAGGTTCAGGAAATACAGTCCTAAGGATGGAGACAGTCTGAGTCAAACCAGGAATGCTTATTTTTTTTTCCCCCATGGTGTCCTGGCTGCTTCCTCCAGACAGCATAAAATGCCAGCTACATGTACTTACAATGACTCCCCTTTGGAGCCAAGTTTGTCTACTATTATGAAACAGGCAACCAGTTGATCCAGCCAACCAACCAGCCAACGAACCAGCCAACAGCCAGATAATGAGGTTACCCCAAAGAAGTGTTAACCAAATTTCTGACAGCTAAAGGTGGAGGTATGCACTCTTTCACCTGAAGAGGTTGACTTTTGAAGTATGTCATACTAACGTGGTACTAGAGCTGTGCGCAAATGGCCTCCCCAAATTCTCCACCCGATTTGTGGCCAGAGAAACTGGGGAGACCATTTTGCTAAATATCTCCAAGCGGACAAAAACAAAGTCCAAGAGTTTCTTGGTGGTTGGGATCACCAGTGCCGGCTCCAGGCTTTTGAAAACCCTTGGGCAAGACACCTTCAATGCCTCCTCTCTGCCTGTTTCTACACCGGACTTTTCCCCCAGGGTCGTCCCTGGGTGCTCCCTGTGCATCCAAATGACACACAGGGACTCCCGGGGGCAGAGGGGATGGTACAGGTTTTCCCAGGGATAAAGTAATCCTGGGAAAACCCAACTCTTCCAACAGTCCTGGGACCATCCTGAGACCATGGGAGGTGTGGGCGCCCATCCTGCCTGGTGCCTGCTTCTTTGTGAGTAAGCACGGTACCAGGAATGGGCACAGAGCCACGTGGCGCAGCTCCCTGCCCATCAGGGGAGAAAGGGGCTGCATTTTTGTGCCATCTATGGGATGGTGGGGGGGGGAGTAAGGGCCACAATTTCAGGGGGATTTTTTATAAAAACATACCTTTTGCAATGGAGTGGGGCTTCGCCAAAACAATATGGCGGCCATGACATCCCTGTTTCCTTCTGGGATGTCGCTTGCTGTGTCCACAAGCTGGGGGAGGCTTTCATGATCAGGTAATCGTGAGAGCCTCCCCTGACCCTCCCAGAATGTGGGGAGGTGAAGAAAGAGCCAGAGTCACCAGCTGCTATAGGACTTCCTCTTTTCCCCCTCTTTTTTCTTTGTCATCACTGCTGCCCTTTGCTTGCTTGACAGGCAGAGAGCCATTGAGAAAGTAGGAAGCGGCATCTCCTGCTCCTCCTTTTCATCGCCATTTTTGTCTGGGATAGAGTGAGCGGCAAGTGCACAAGCAAGTTGCAATAGTGAAGGAGAGGGAGCCTTTCTTGGAATTTCTTGTTAGTAGGACCCTGTTGGTGTGTAGGCCCTTGGCAAGTGCCCTACTATGCCTACCTGGTCCTCGCCTGGCCTTGGGACCTTACATAGCTTGACTTGACTTGACTTCATCAGGCTTGCCTCTGCTCCATCAGATGTACCGTCGCTAGAGATGGGTGATCAATTCATTTCAGTTTGGTTTTGATTCTAATTTACAAGAATTTCCAAAGTTCTCCATATTCAGCAGAAAAAGAACTTGAGATTTTTTAATTATTATTTTCATTTTTAAAGGGGAATGTGGAAGGCACAGGGGACTTTGAGTGCTTTACTCTTAAAAGTCTGGGTAGGAATCCTTGTGTATTCAACCAAATGAGGGCCAAATCAGGGTTGCTTCCTCTTTTTTTCTAACAGGCTTCTCATCTTGAACAACCAAATGCCAGGTAGGTACAACATAGTCCTCTCCATTCTGGGAATAGCTGTACCTATTCTATTTGGGGTGAGAATTTTATTTCAGTTCATTCTTGATACAAATTTACCCCAAAAATTATGAAGTTTGTGTTTGGGAAAAAGAGGACTTGAATTATTATTGTTATTATTATTATTTTTAAAAAAATCTGAATGCAGGAGAAAGTGAATCTAAAAGATGTGCCTGTTAATAGCCCCACTTGTAAGTCTCACAGCTTTCTATCAGCTTCCCTGGTAATTTTGAGCTGAGCAATGCTCATGTCAAAGATGAAGGAGACTTTCTGATTGCCTTCAATTGTTCTCTGGCCAGGGTGGAGAAGAATTCATTTCCACCTACCTGTGCTCTCACATTTGAGTCCCCATCCGATCAAGTGATTATGAGTCCATAAATATGGTTCTCTTGATGACATCTCAAACTCTACTTCCTGTAGCCATGACTTCTAGAGGTCAAGCGAATGCTGCAGAAACCATACGGTAAATGCTTCCTTTGGCCTCCTCACTTGGGCATCCTTCTTATTTTCACTGTTATTGTTTTCACTAATATCCTATCTGCCTTTTGCTCATTTCAGGTGCGTTTAAATAAGCCAACACTGCCCCCAGCTTAAGAGAGCGGATAAACGGTAAGGGGAGAGGGGGGGAACCTTCCTAGAGCATGAATTACCTCTCTCACCTCTAGGGATGTGATTATTCTTGGCAGAATGCCCTTGTGAAGCTGTTCACCACACAGCTGTCACTAGCCTGCTCTCAAGCCAAGAGAGCTACAAAGATAGCATCTCCAGGAACAGGGGTGTCCTCCCTGCCAGCTGCAATACTTGTTAAAGATTAAGGCATAATGCCCACAATTTTGTAGGGATCCCACCCCCAGTAATTGCTACACAGTAGGCTCACACACAACCAAATAAGTTAGTCCCCTGCATTCCATGCAACAGAAGAAAAGGAAGAACCCTCCCGGATCAGATCCCAGGTCCATCTAGCCCAACTTCTAGCATCTTCTTATGGTGAGTCACCAGAATGTTTTCAGAAAGCCATGCACGAGCATGAAGGCAACCATCTCCTCACCTGCGACTGACTTTCAAGGTATGCTGCCCCTCGATGTGGAGGTTTCATTTAGGCTTTCATATTTATTGAATTTGGGTGCAATCCTATGCATGTTTACATAGGGAAAAGTCCTACAACTCCCAGCATGCTGCAGTCAGGATGCTTGGAACTGTAGGACTTATTTCAGTCTAAACATGCATGAGATCACACCCTTAAAGTGTTTTTATTAGGGGTGTGCATGGACCCCCCGGATCGGATCGGGACCCAGATCGGGACCTCCAATTTTGTCATGGATCGGTTCGGACAAAATCGGAGGCCCCCCAGACCGGATCGAGTCTGATCCCGATCCAAAAATCGTACATTTTTGGATCGGCCGCCATTTTTCCCCCCATAGACTTGCATTGCAATGCAAGTCTATGAGGAAAAAATGGCGGCGGGTGGGTGAGGGGGGGCCTAACTCCCTCCCCCCCGGGGCCGTCCGCTGTGGACGGCCCCGGCAGGTAAGCCCCCTCCCCCGCGCTCCCTACCCCCCCCTGGGGCCGTCCACTTCCATCCGCGGATAGAAGCGAACAGCTCTGGGGGGGGGTAAGCCCCCTTCCCCGCCACTGCTTACCTTTTAGGGCCGTTCGCTCCCATCCGGTGCTGGCGGCTACCGCCAGCCGGCTTTGCGGCTTGCTCTAAAGTAGGGCGCCGTGTGATCACCCGGCGCGCCACCCTGGAGCAGGCCACGGAGCCCGCTGGTAGTAGCTGCCGGCACTGGACGGGAGCGGACGGGCCGGAAAGGTAAGGGCCCCCCTCCTCCCCTCCGCGCGCCCTCTCCTCCCCTCCACGCGCCCCCTGTTCACCACACAGCTGTCACTAGCCTGCTCTCAAGCCAAGAGAGCTACAAAGATAGCATCTCCAGGAACAGGGGTGTCCTCCCTGCCAGCTGCAATACTTGTTAAAGATTAAGGCATAATGCCCACAATTTTGTAGGGATCCCACCCCCAGTAATTGCTACACAGTAGGCTCACACACAACCAAATAAGTTAGTCCCCTGCATTCCATGCAACAGAAGAAAAGGAAGAACCCTCCCGGATCAGATCCCAGGTCCATCTAGCCCAACTTCTAGCATCTTCTTATGGTGAGTCACCAGAATGTTTTCAGAAAGCCATGCACGAGCATGAAGGCAACCATCTCCTCACCTGCGACTGACTTTCAAGGTATGCTGCCCCTCGATGTGGAGGTTTCATTTAGGCTTTCATATTTATTGAATTTGGGTGCAATCCTATGCATGTTTACATAGGGAAAAGTCCTACAACTCCCAGCATGCTGCAGTCAGGATGCTTGGAACTGTAGGACTTATTTCAGTCTAAACATGCATGAGATCACACCCTTAAAGTGTTTTTATTAGGGGTGTGCATGGACCCCCCGGATCGGATCGGGACCCAGATCGGGACCTCCAATTTTGTCATGGATCGGTTCGGACAAAATCGGAGGCCCCCCAGACCGGATCGAGTCTGATCCCGATCCAAAAATCGTACATTTTTGGATCGGCCGCCATTTTTCCCCCCATAGACTTGCATTGCAATGCAAGTCTATGAGGAAAAAATGGCGGCGGGTGGGTGAGGGGGGGCCTAACTCCCTCCCCCCCGGGGCCGTCCGCTGTGGACGGCCCCGGCAGGTAAGCCCCCTCCCCCGCGCTCCCTACCCCCCCCTGGGGCCGTCCACTTCCATCCGCGGATAGAAGCGAACAGCTCTGGGGGGGGGTAAGCCCCCTTCCCCGCCACTGCTTACCTTTTAGGGCCGTTCGCTCCCATCCGGTGCTGGCGGCTACCGCCAGCCGGCTTTGCGGCTTGCTCTAAAGTAGGGCGCCGTGTGATCACCCGGCGCGCCACCCTGGAGCAGGCCACGGAGCCCGCTGGTAGTAGCTGCCGGCACTGGACGGGAGCGGACGGGCCGGAAAGGTAAGGGCCCCCCTCCTCCCCTCCGCGCGCCCTCTCCTCCCCTCCACGCGCCCCCTGCTTACCTTCCCGGCCCGTCCGCTCCCGTCCGGCGCTGGTGGCTACTTCCAGCGGGCTCCGCGGCCTGCTCTAGAGTAGCGCGCCGGGTGATGACATCACCCGGCGCGCCACCCTGGAGCAGGCCCCGGAGCCCGCTGGTAGTAGCTGCCAGCGCCGGACGGGAGCGGACGGGCTGGAAAGGTAAGCGCCCCCCTCCTCCCCCCCCGCTGTCCACTTTCATCGGCGGGCGCCCGCTGGCGCCCGCCAATGGAAGCGGCGGTGGGCGCCAGTGGGCGCCCGCCGATCCGCCAATCCGCCAAACCGGTTCGGAGCCTTTTTGGATCGGTTTGGACTGGATCGGCCGATCCAGCTGTTGGATCGGAAATCGGATAATTTATCCGATTTCCCACTGGACCGGACTCGGATCGTGAATCGGGTCCGATCCAGTGCACATCCCTAGTTTTTATCCTCCTCCTCAGCCAGAAACTCTCCAGGAACAGATGACTTATAATTAGGAAAAGATGACAGTCCTGCTGGCAGGCTTACATCTAAAAAGACATGACACTCAAGGGAAAAGGGATGGGAAGGGAAGGGGGGAAGGGGGGAAATAGTCTTTCACTAGGGCTGGTGAAATGGCCCTGCTTCTCCCACTTATCTGGTTCTGTACAGCCTACTGGACCGGTGCTCGTGGTGATGATAGTTGGGGGAGGAGGAGCCTTCTTATGGGAGGCATTTCCGCAGGACAGGTGAAATGGCTCCGGTGCTATAAGACACTAACCATACTCAGGCATTGTGCTTGATGATTAGGGAATTGCTACCAATGTAGGGATGTGGGGGCGTGCATGCTGGCTGCACTGCCCAACATCCTTATATGCATCAACTCCACCCTCCCTGTCCCTAAACTTTCCATGCTGAGCAGGAAGATCTAAAGGGGGGGGGTGGCTTCTGTGTAGTTCCACATCGTGTAGTAGAGGGAAAGCGACCACACATAGAAGCCCCACTTCTAACTTTCCCACTCAATGTAGGAATGTTGAAGATGTTGCCTTTGGGGACTGTAGCCTTTGGGGTGGAGTGTTGCACACAGTGCTATGACTCCTACCCATGTTGCATTTACATTTTCAGGCATCACAGCCTGAATTGTTATGGATTTGTCTAATCTCCTTCTTGTTAAGAAAGGTCGTGGTCTCGCCAAGTGAAAAGGGGAGTGAAGCAAGTGCTTAAGGAACTAACCATTGCACCATGTCCTGCCTGTGGATTCTTGGTTGACAGCTGGTTGGCCACTATGTGAACAGAGTGCTGGACTAGAGGGACCTTTGGTCTGATCCAGCATGGCTCTTCTTATGTTCTTATGCTAACCAGATAGGTCATTAAGCACAGTGTTTAATCATGTGGTTGCAAATTGCCCACATCTCTGGGTATATGACAACAACAATAACACACCAACCATGGGTAGGTAATGGGATGTGCATACAAGCAAAAGTCCGAATCTGGAAATTCTCCAAATTCTACCTTGAAGCTTGTTCCCCTGCATGTCTGTATCAAATTTTGACCTTTATTTTCACATGACCATTTATGCTTATTTCTTTGTGTATTTTTTCCAAATGTTTGCATCAGTTGCATACATCTTTGAATCGTATAATTTCTCTCCCATTGATTTGTGTTCATTTTTCAAAAGTACACACATTGTTCGTGCACATTTTTCTGATGTTTTGCTGACTGTTTTTTGTTGTTGTTTGTTTGTTTGTTTCATTTTTTGCTGTCCACAACCACATTGCAAGCTTGGAAATATACAGACTTTGACAGCATTCAGTCCAGGAGGTGCAAACTGACTAAATCTTGATCAAAATAAAGCTGTGCGCCTAGTCATGGGGCACCACCAGAAGAAGAACCCCAATGGCCCAATTCCGTTGAATTGATTAACAGGAAAGGCATGTGTTTCTGCCTCTTCCATTGAGATGAATGGGACTGAAGGCAGAGATGGATCTTGTCCACAGTGACTGATTTGTAAACAAACAATCAAACAAACAAGGTGTCTGTAGGCTAGGTGTCTACATGTAAGCCACACCCTGTATATGTTCAGAGGCACTCTTTGCATAAGATCTTCCTTTTTTTTTCTTTCTTTCAGCTCAAGGGCTGAATGCAATGATGGAGAACCTCTTCA
This sequence comes from Anniella stebbinsi, assembly GCA_029215795.1. Lineage (NCBI taxonomy): Eukaryota > Metazoa > Chordata > Lepidosauria > Squamata > Anniellidae > Anniella > Anniella stebbinsi. The sequence goes on along the minus strand of JARDYH010000003.1, from coordinate 265,758,258 downwards.
GAGCCACATTCCAGTGTTGGACAATAGGATGCCACAAGTGCTTGACTGATCCTGTCAAGCGCCCCCTGCCCGGATCCAGTCGGGTGCCCACGGCAAGTGCTTGGCAGCCATCCACCCCCACTGCTGGAATGGCACACTTCCCCTGCTGTGTCAATGGGGCCACCCTACTGGAAGGCAAATGTGGTGAGATCAAAGGCAAAAGAGCTGGGCCCAAAAATAAATAAATAAATAATAAAAAACAACATACTGTACATTAAAGCTCTTAATGCCAGTAAATAAGGATTAGGAGAGGCATTTTGACCTGCACAAAGAAAGAGCTGCGCAAAAGATCACCAAATAATTGGTTTCTGGGGGGAAAGGGTGGGCCAAGGGAAGGAGGTATAGGGGTGGGGATCCCAGGTGGCTTTGATTATTTATTTATTTATTTATTTATTACATTTGTATACCGCCCCATAGTCGAAGCTGTCTGGGCGGTTTACATAGAATTAAAACAATTAAAAACAATTTACAACAATTAAAACAGCAAAAACATACAACATACACACAATCTATACATTTAAAACCACTACAACAACCCAGAAAGCTACAAAAAACAAAAACAAACCCAGGCTCCTCAGATATTGCCAAATGCCTGAGAGAAGAGGAAAGTCTTGACCTTGCGCCGAAAAGATAACAATGTTGGCGCCAGGTGGGCCTTGTCAGGGAGATCGTTCCACAATTGGGGGGGCACCACAGAGAAGGCCCTCTCTCTTGTTGCCGATGTCCGAGCCTACGATTTTGCCTATGGAGCTTAGGTCCTGCACCCCTAATCTAATGCATGTTATGTGTCACTTGGGGCCCAGGGCCCAATAAAGTCTTTTTTTAAAGTATTTATTTATTTATTTATTGCATTTTAATACTGCACATTAGCCAAGTCTCTCTGGGCAGTGCACAATTAAAGTCATACAATACAACAGGTATCCACATAAATTTAAAAACATTAAAACTTTTTTTAAAAAAATGCAATATACAATCAGATAAGTTACAGTCCAGGGAAAGCCTGTGTGAAAAGATGTGTTTTCAGGAGGCATTTAAAGGATGGTACATTTTCTGCCTCCTGAACCACACAAGGGAGAAGTCCCATAATTGAGGTTCTTCATAGTGACATTTTGTTGGTTTTGAAATGGCCAGCAAGACATCTTCTGAAGATCTGAAATGTTGTCTGGGTGTGCATAAACGAAGACAGTCTGCTAGGTATCCTGGTCCCACATTGTTTAGGGCTTTGTAGGATAATAGCATAACCTTGTGGCTCGGTAGCTAACAGGCAGCCAGTGCAGTTCTTTTAACACAGGTTTCATATGAGCAGAGCTAGGTGTCCCATGAGCATCCTAACTGCTGCATTCTGCCCTGCCTGCAGCTTCTGAACCATGCATATGGATAGCCTCACATAGAACATGTTATCGTAGGCTCATTGTGAGGCTACCAGTGCATGAATGACCATGGTTAGGCTATCCCTATCCAGGAACGGGCGTAATTGGCGTACCAACTGAAGTGGATAATAGGTGCTCTGGGCCACCGAGTTTACCTGGGCCTCCAGTGACAAAGATGGATCCAGGAGCACCCCCAAACTATGGACCTGTTCCTTCAAAGGGAGTGCAACCCCATCCAGAACAGGTGGACACTCCAGTTCCCAGACCTGAGAACAACCGAACCGCAGGGCCTCTGTCTTATCGAGATTCAGCATCAGTTTATTTAACGGTCAAGGATCCCCAAAAGAAATGAAGCACTAGCAAGTGGAAGTCCACAATCACATTGTCCCATCTGAAAGTGATTTGCTGTGTCTCCAGTGTCCTACATGCACCAATCCTTCATATGTGCATCTGTGTGTGTGTGGGGGGGGGGAGGTGATCAATGGGATCCAAAGAAGTGGGAGAGAATAGGCCAAGGCCCTTTCCACACCGGGGATTTTTCCCAGGATCGTCTCCAGGTTGTCCCTGTGCACCCAAATGACGCACAGGGACTCCCAGGGGCAGGGAGGATGGACACAGGCTTTTCAAGGGATAAAGAAACCCTGGGAAAACCCAAATCTTCCAACAATCCTGGGACTTTCCTGAGACCATGAGAGGTGTGGGTGCCCATCCTGCCCAGTCCCCGCTTACTTGTGAATAAGCATGGCACCAGAAATGGGCATGGAGCCACACAGTATGGCTCCGTACCCATCAGGGGAGGTGGCAGCCATTTTGCCACCCCTGAGATGGCAGGGGGGGGGTTGGGGCCCGATTTCGGGGGGATTTTTTTTGCCTCTGTAGCGCAATTGCTCTCCCTGCTCTCTCTTTTTTTTTTTTTTAAATGGCAGGCACGACGTTCTTGTTTCCTTCCAGGACATCACGCTTCCTGTTTGGACACAGAGCGACGATCCCGGAAGCAGGTATGTCCGAGATTGTCCACCCTCCCTCCCTTTACACCCGTAGGTGTAGAAAGACCCCAGCTGTTTCTCCCTTTCAGAAGTCTGCATTTTGACAATAGGAAACAGCTGTGGCTATTTTAATGCAATCCCAGGACTCATATGGATGTGACGCCGTACAGCAACTAAACCTGGGCTTTCAGATTTACCAGCAGTATGCCTTAAAACTTAGGGATTGGGCAGTATGTATGAGCCACGGTATGTACCTGAGTGGAAACAGCAACTGGAGGTCTCCTGGTGTCTTTGTTCCTTTGTAGTAACTGAAAGGGTCATATTTGTGTGTTCTCCCCCCCACACACACACACACACACAGAGTTCAGTTTTATTTTATCATCCTCTCTTATTTTCGTTTACAACCTACATGATTTGGAAAAAAGAGTAAATGAACAGGCCTCCGTTAGGTTTTTATGATTTGTCTCATTGCTCCATCCCACCAAAAGAAAAAGAATTCAAGTTCAGAATGGGAGCCAGGTAGGAGGATCTGGGGGCAAGGGGGGGGGGAGATAGAGTTTGTATTCTAATGTCAAACTGCAGGCGTCCCAGGTGTATTGTCTAGGGTTTCCTGTAATTTACCTGCAGAATAAGCAGTATGGGGGAAAATGTTTGCAGCTCTGTATGTTCATATTAATTACACAGCAGGATGAAATGTTTTCTTTGTGATGGGAAAGGTAAGCGACCTACAGGGGGAAAATCATTCTCTAGATCCGCTAACACAGACAGTCTCCTGTTTGGAGGAAGAGGCCATCGGCACAGATGTCTCTTGCCTGTGCAGGGTCAATTCTAGGATGTCTTTGGCATCCCCACAACTTGAAAACAAAACTTGGTCCGACAGAGCAAATGCTAAGAATGTGCAGGATGGGGATCATTTGACAAAGGCCTCATCCACAGCAAGCAGGATATTGCACTATGAAAGTGGCATGAAAGCGATATATAAAAGGCAGGAGCCACACCACGCAGTGTCGTTGGGCCCCAACAGTTGTCACTTGTGTCTCCTGCCTTTTTAAACAGCTTTCATAGTGTAATATCCAGCTTGATGTGGATGAGGCCCAATGGTATCATGTGGCTTCTTTCTAGATGCTTCACTTGTGACCCATAAGGTCAGGGGTGGGAAACCTGTGTGGTCATCCAGATGTTGTTGGACTCAAAATCCCACCAGCCACAGCCAGCATGGCTAATGGTCAGAAGTGATGGAAAATGGCATCGATAACACCTGGGCGGCCACAGGATCTCTGCCTCTGCAATAGGGGAAGCCCTCCTTCCTGCTGCCCCCGCCCCATTGGTTGGCTTGTTTGTTTTGCAAATTTTGGGAAGGATCTGCACTACTGCTTTTCAACCTTTGTATGCAGTTAGTTCCTGGTGAAATTCCCTCTTCATCACAACTGTTAAAGTTGCAGGCACTATACTAGAGTGACCATATACAAAAGAAGGCAGGACCCCTGCAACTTTAATTGTTATGATGAAGAGAGAATTTCACCAGGAACTAATTGCATACAAATGACACCAGCTGAAATTCTCTTTTCTCTGCAACTGTTAAAGTTACATGAATCCTGTCCTCCTTTTCATATGGTCAGCCTAGACAACTGTTGGGGACCAGGGCACACACCGTATACAGTTTTCAAGCCGTTTTCACAGTGTCCTGTTCTGCCTGGTGTCGATCTGGCTTTCTTCTGGGACAGCCAAAATTGCCACTGCATGGTTGTGTTCTGACTAATTTTGGGCAGAAGAAAACCTTCAAGCCAAATTTGGCAGTACCTCTTTGGATGGGAAATGAGAGAAACATCCCGAGAAAGCAAGAGAAGTTTCCATAAAATTAACACCATTCTTCGCCAAGGGGGAATTTCCCCCTCCATGCCCTTTGTCTAAACTTAAATATTGAGGCGTGATGACAGCAGTCCGCTACTACCACCACCACCCTGGTTCCCTTGAGATGTGTTGGACTATGACTCCCATCACCCCAGCATGATGGGATTTGGACTACAACCCCTCCAGAAACAGGTTGGGGGAGGCAGAATCAGAGATTCTTGCTCAAGAAACCCATCAGAAAGATTTTGATGGAGAAAAATGTTTCGACATACTGCAGAACATCTTGGAAAAGGGGGGGCAGTCAGAAAATCATGGAAATCAGGATGTAATTGAGGTTACAGGATTTGGGCCTTTGGCATTACAAAGTTGTTGGTTTTTTTAAAGTGTTGAATTTGACATGTTATTGATACTTAATGCCTATGTCTCAAATCCATCACTTTTTGTTTTGTTTTGTTTATCTTTTAAAGTGATTTTCAGAAGGAAAAACTCTAAATAAAAAAGTGAAACTGAATTCAGGCATGGGCTGAGCCAAAAGGTGTAGCCCTTTTGGTGAAAATGTTAGCAACTAAAAGAAATCCTTTTCAGCAATGGTTGTGGGTTCCATTAAAAGGGTGTGTGTGAAGGCATCTGCCAAGACAAAGATGGGCAATTGGTGATCTACTTAGTAGGGATCACCTATCTCAGGGGTGGGCAGAAAACAGACCGCTAGATGTTTTCAATTTCCCAGCATTCCTAGCCATTGGCTGTACTGACAAGGGCTTTATATTCCTTCAAACCCCCACTTTACACCTAGGATGGCAACTCACTTTGGAGAGCTGGTGTTCAAATCCCTCCCAAAATGTCTCCACCTTTTCATGCAAGGTGAGACGTTCCAGTCTGCTTTTAAAAATGAATGGTTGTCCACCTTTATTTTATGAATGCGATATTTCCATCCTGTTGCTTTCATTTTAAACCACCCATGCTACTGTTTCTTCAATGTTTTATATTGTTGTCTCATTTAATGGTATTTTATATTTTACTGTTATGAAATGTTGTCTTGGATGGTTGTTCTGGTTTTTAAAGGTTGCCTTAAAAAGCTGTACTGTGTCATGTATTGGATTATGGATTTTTATTTTCTTATAGTTTTTGAAACTGCCCCGGTTGGCTTCAGAAAGGGGTATAGAAACCAGCCAACTACCTACCTAACAAAGAAACAAGCAATCAACCACCTCGAGGAAGCTTGGCTTCAAAAGGTGGCATGAAAGTATTTTAAATAAATACAAGAAAAAAAGGGGGGAACCTCCCCAGGCTCTTTTGCTTTTTGCTGATTCTTTCGAGAGAAAATAGAAGCTTAATTTCTTGGAGGTGTTTTGTTGACACCCAAATGGGAAGCATGTGTCTCTGCTTCCCTTATTGTGCTTCCAAGTTATGAAAGTATTTAAGAAGGTGCAATTATGGATTTGGCAGTCACCTGGGGTTCCTGGAACAGCTTTTTCACACTGAATAAACAGATGCACTTGATCTGTTTATATTACAGCACACCGGAGAACTGTCTACAACAAAAGGCTACAACCACCTTGTTCAGTTCTGCCTCTTCATATATATATATATATATATATGCTTGCATTAATGACTTACCTACTACAATCCTTCCTCAAGTGGTAAAAAGAACAAAACTCTACAGCATCCACCTCCCAAATGGATCCTTGTCCCTTAAGGCAAGAACTACGCATGACCTGGACTAAGGTGGCAAATTCTAGGCTGCGGGGATTTTTCCCATCTGGCCCCACAATTTGTGAACACTCTCCCTCTACACCTTTGGATGGAACCAGAGTTGGACAGATTTAGATGAGGCCTGAAAACCTATCTGTTCGAGTTGGAGCCATAGGTAGGGTGACCATATGGAAAGGAGGACAGGGCTCCTGTATCTTTAACTGCTGTATAGAAAAGGGAATGTCAGCAAGCATCATTTGTAGGCATGCAGCACCTGGTGAAATTCCCTTTTCATCACAACAGTAAAGCTTCAGGAGCCCTGCCCTCATTTGTATCTGGTCAAGAGGGCAGGGCTCCTGCATCTTTAACTGTTGGGATGAAGATGGAATTTCACCAGGTGCTGCATGCATACAAATGACACCTGCTGAATTTCCCTTTTCTTTACAACTGTTAAAGATACAGGAGCCCTGTCCTCCTTTCCACATGGTCACCTTAGGGAAGCAGTTCTTTAGGGGAACTCAACAAAAGGCCATTTCTACCACAGCAATTTGCTGCTTCTTCCAACTGTGGCCTGGTTTGGATGAAGTGATAATCAACGGGTGGGGGGGAAATCAACCGTCAGTTGTGTTGTTTATTGTGTTGTGTGTGGGGCAACACACAATGCACACACAACTGATGGTACACTATTTTGGGGAATTAAACAACGGAGAAAAACAATGGGCTGTTCAATTGTTTATCCCAAAATCCATGATTAAAGTGTCGTGTGTCGGGAGCCCCCCTCTCTCCATGTACTATTCCAGTCAGGAGGCGTTTCTCGGCAGGAGCGGACAAAAAAAACTTGTGCTGTATGATGGGACAGGGCCGGAGGACTGGAGGAGGGGGAAGGGAGGAGCAACAGCTGCCCAGAAGGATGCTGGGACTTTCAGTTGCACAATGGGGGTAAGAGGCAATGTGTTGTGTGGCAAGCACCGAGAACATAACGCACAGTGAGTGTGTTATTAACCCCTCTATTGCCTAAAGTGTCATCTGAACTCTCCCAGTGTGTTCTTTCCCTCTCAGGTATCTGTCACCTTCCCTTACATTCCTTGCCATGTGTAATGGACAAATTACATCCCAGATGCCAAAAGGTCTCTCCTCTCTCTGTTATAGGAGCCCTCTCCTCCTTTTCATATGCTCACCCTAGCCATAGATGTTGGTGTATGGAGTGAGGAAAAGTCCGTTTGTTCTTGGGTTTAAAATTGTTTGATTGTTTTTAATTGATGAATTATGAATTCGTTTAACATCTGGTTAGTAGTTTATCTAACGTGTATTTATTGAGTTTTGTTTATATTGTTGTATTTTGTATGTTTTGTTTAACTGGAATGTGCTCTGGTAAAGAGCACAATATAATTTTGTAGTAGTAGTAGTAGTAGTATTACCTGTAACCATATGTAGCACAAATCTAGACTGCTGCTTTAACTAAGGAAAAGTATCTTAGACAGTGATTTTGAGTGAAGAAATGGAAAGGGAAGCTTAACTAAATCTTCACACAACAGTTTTCAAAGGAGAAGTTGAAGTAATAATGGAGGGTCTTCAACCTGTTCTTGATGGGGTTGCAATCCAGAATGGATTTACAGCCTCACCAAAATTGGAGCCACCAGCCCCCACACTGAGATGCCCAAGGGCAGTGGTAAAGCACCTGCTTTGCAGGTAGAAGTTTCAGTGCCATGGATGTTCAGTTAAAGGATACAACTCCCCTGTTACAACAGCTCCACTGGCTTCTGGTCTGTTTCCGGGCACAATTCAAAGTGCAATTCAAAGCTCTATACGGCTCAGGTCCAGGTTACCTGAAAGATGTATTCTCCCAAATGAGTCTGCCCATGCTCTAATATCTTCTGAGGAAGCCTTTCTCTCAGTCCCACCAACATCCCAGGCATGCCTGATGGGTACGCAGGAGGGGGCCTTCTCGGTGGCTGCTCCAAGGATCTGGAACTCCCTTCCCAGGGAAGCTAGACTGACTCCCTCCTTGATACTTTTTCAAAGGCAGGCAAAAACTTTCTTCTTCCAGCAGGCCTTTGGTGACCTTGGACCTCCATCTATGTTAAGATTTTTCAAATTTAATATGTATTTTAAATGGAAATGTTTAATATTGAAATCTATTTAATCATATTTTTAACATTTGTATATTTTTATTTACATCTTTTTGCTGTATATGTTTTAATTTTGTAAAGCCGCCTTGAGGCCCTGTATTGGGCAAAAGACGAGATATAAATAAAGATCATCATCATCATCAGTTCGGAGGTAACAGGAAAGAAGTTTCTTTGTCTGAAACAATGGATTGCTTCTGCTATTAAGTGCAGATCATCTAGGCCATGATCAGGGGAGTTCATCCTCTGCCTGTAGTTTCAGAGAAACTTGTGTGAGCTGGGTCAAAGGACAGGCAGAGCAGGGACAAAATACCAACAATACCAGCATATTTGAGATTAAAGCTCATCCTGTCAGTAACTAAGCTTTAGGAGAGACAATTCAACATTTTAGGATGGGGAAAACAATGCAAATGCCACCAAATGATTGGCAGTTGCCGGAAATGGAGTGGGGTTAGGTGAAATGGGCTTGGCCATCAAGGAACTCTGGACAACTGGATGGATACCCCAAGTGAGCTGAATTTGGCCCAGAGGTGGGAGGTTTTGCATCAGTGGACTAGATAGATGAACAACTTCACATAATCCATGGTGCTCACTTCATGCTAGGGGTGTGCACTGGATCGGGTCCGATCCACAATCTGGATCCGATCCAGGGGAAAGCGGATACAATTATCCGATTTCCGATCACCCCACTGGATCGTTCGATCTAATCCGATCTGATCCAGAAAGGACCCTACCCAGATTGGAATGGATCGGAGGATTGGCAGGCGCCCGCTGGCGCCTGCCGATGGAACCGGACAGCCCCACCAGGGAAGCCCCCCCGCTGTCACCCGCTGATGGAAGCAGACAGCCTGGCCAGGTGAGGATCGCGGGGGGAGAGGAGGGAGGGAGGGAGGAAGGCCCACTTACCTTCCGGGGACATCCGCTCCCCTCCGCCGCTGGCCACTACTGCGAGCAGGCTTCGTGGCCTGCCACTAGGTAGCACACCAGGAGATGACATCACCTGGCTTGCTACCTAGGGGCAGGCCGCAAAGCCTGCTCGCAGTAGCGGCCAGCAGCGGAGGGGAGCGGATGGCCCCAGCAGGTAAGTAGGGGGAGGGGGAGGAGGCTTACCCCCCCAGGGCCGTCCGATTCCATCTGCTGGCACCCGCGGGTGCCAGCGGATGGAAGCGGACGACCCTGTGTGGTAAGGAGCGAGGGGGAGGGGGCTTACCTGCTGGGGCCGTCCACAGTGGACGGCCCTGGAATGTAAGAACTGCGAGGGGGGAGGAGGGAGTTAGGCCCCCCTCACCCACCCGCCGCCATTTTTTCCCCATAGACTTGCATTGGGGGAAAGCTTTCTTTCCCCCAATGCAAGTCTATGGGGAAAACAAAAATGGCGGCTGATCCAAAAATTGGATGTCCGATTTTTGGATAAGGATCTGGTCCGATCTGATCCGAGGGACCTCTGATTTTGTCCTGAACGATCCAGGACAATCTCGGAGTCCCGATCCAATCCGGGGGGTCCGTGCACACCCCTACTTCATGCCATCGCTGTCATTGGCCATTAACTACTCTTCTCTCTTAAAATACTAGGACCCGAGGCCATCCCATGAAGCTGATTGGTGGAAGACTCCAGACAAAGAAAAGGAAATAGTTCTTCACACAGTACATAGTTGAACTATGGAATTCGCTACCACAAGCCATAGTAATGGCCACCAATTTTGAAGGGCATGGGACAAAACCATGGAGGAGAAGGCTAACAATAGCTACTAATCCTGATGGGTATATGCTATCTCCAGGGTCAGAGGCATCGAACAGAGGATGTATAACATTTGTTGGGAAGCATGGTCAGGGGCTGGGTTCTACTCATGTCCTGCTTGTGGATTCCCCGTGGGCAGCTGTTTGGCCAGTGTGTGAACAGAATGTGGGAGTAGATGGAGGCTTAGATATGGAGCAACTCCTTAGGCTGTTTTACTGTAAATCGTAGAATCATAGAATATTAGAGTTGAGTCCAACCCGCTGCTCAATGTAGGAATCCACCTTAAAGCATGCCTGACAGATGACTGTCCAACTGCCTCTTGAAGGCCTCTAGTGTGGAAGAGCCCACAACTTCCCTTGGTCATTGGTTCCATTGTTGTACTGCTCTAACAGTCAGGAAGTTTTTCCTGATGTCCAGACAGAATCTGGCTTCCTGTAACTTGAGTCCATTATTCCATGTCCTGCATTCTGGGATTATTGAGAAGAGATCCTGGCCCTCCTCTGTGTGACAACCTTTCAAGTAGGGGTGTGCACGGAGCCCCCGGATCGGATCGGGACCCGGATCGGGACCTCCAATTTTGTCACGGACCAGTTCGGACAAAATCGGAGGCCCCCCGGACCGGATCGAGTCTGATCCCGATCCAAAAATCGTAAATTTTTGGATCGGCCGCCATTTTTTCCCCCATAGACTTGCATTGCAATGCAAGTCTATGAGGAAAAAATGGCGGCGGGTGGGTGAGGGGGGGCCTAACTCCCTCCCCCCCGGGGCCGTCCGCTGTGGACGGCCCCGGCAGGTAAGCCCCCTCCCCCACGCTCCCTACCCCCCCTGGGGCCGTCCGCTTCCATCCGCTGGCGCCCGCGGGCGCCAGCGGATAGAAGCGGACGGCTCCGGGGGGGGTAAGCCCCCTTCCCCGCCACTGCTTACCTTCTCGGCCCGTCCACTCCCGTCCGGCGCCGGCGGCTACTACCAGCGGGCTCCGCGGCCTACTCTCGAGTAGCGCGCCGGGTGATGACATCACCCGGCGCGCCACCCTGGAGTAGGCCGCGGAGCCTGCTGGTAGTAGTCGCCGGCGCCGGACGGGAGCGGCCGGGCCGGCAAGGTAAGGGCCCCCTCCCCCCCTCCGCGCGCCCCCTCCTCCCCTCCACGCACCCCCTGCTTACCTTCTCGGCCCGTCCGCTCCCGTCCGGGGCTGGCGGCTACTACCAGCGGGCTTCGCGGCCTGCTCTAGAGTAGCGCGCCGGGTGATGACATCACCCGGCGCGCCACCCTAGAGCAGGCCGCGGAGCCTGCTGGTAGTAGTAGTCGCCGGCGCCGGACGGGAGCGGCCGGGCCGGGAAGGTAAGGGCCCCCCTCCCCCCTCCGCGCGCCCCCTCCTCCCCTCCACGCACCCCCTGCTTACCTTCTCGGCCCGTCCGCTCCCGTCTGGCGCCGGCGACTACTACCAGCGGGCTCCACGGCCTGCTCTAGAGTAGTGCGCCGGGTGATGACATCACCCGGCGCGCCACCCTGGAGCAGGCCGCGGAGCCCGCTGGTAGTAGCTGCTAGTGCCGGACGGGAGCGGACGGGCCGAGAAGGTAAGCGCCCCCCTCCTCCCCCCCCCGCTGTCCACTTTCATCGGCGGGCGCCCGGTTCGGATTGGATCGGCCGATCCAGCTGCGGGATCGGAAATCGGATAATTTATCCGATTTCCCACTGGACCGGACTCGGATCGTGGATCGGGTCCGATCCAGTGCACATCCCTACTTTCAAGTACTTGAAGAGTGCTATTATGTCTCCCCTCAGCCTTCTCTTCTCCTTGCTAAACATGCCCTGTTCTTTCAGTCCCTTCTCATAGGGCTTTGTTTCCAGACCCCTGATCTTCCTCATTGCCCTCCTCTGAACCCCCTCCAGCTTATCTGCATCCTTCTTGAAGAGAAGTACTTATGTTCCATAAGCATATCGTTTATAGACTAAGAATTATAATTAGTGGATTCCTTTGTTTCTTTAGTGATCTTGATTTATTATTATGTAAGTTCTTCATCCTTTTGCTGCCTTTATTTTGTTAACCAGCTTTGAAATCTCTCCACTGGCTGCCAATTAGTTTCCGGGCGAAGTACAAAGTGTTGGTTATCACCTTTAAAGCCCTACATGGTTTGGGTCCAGGTTACCTGCGGGATTGCCTTCTCCCATACAATCCGCCCCACACACTCAGGTTCTCTGGGAAGAATTTACTACAGTCAACAAAAACTAGGTTGACAACCGTTACCCAGAGGACCTTCTCTTCTGCCTCTCCCAGATTGTGGAATGACCTGCCAGGAGAGAACCGCAAACTCACTAGTCTTCAAGAAAGAGCTATAAAGACTGATCTCTTCCGGCAGGCCTACCCAGATGAATTTTAAGTGTTTTACTGGTGTTTTATTGGTGTTTTACTGGTATTTTAATGATGTATTGGTTTCCCTGCGTCGATCTGGAGGGAGAGGCTGGTAATAATAATAATAATAATAATAACACTTTATTTACAAATAAAATAAATTTCCATAACAATATCTTCTTCATCATCATCATCATGGTTCTTTGGCTAGGGATGTCAGAAAAATCCACAATGGAATCAAATGAGTTTGGATTTCTATGAATCTGCCCTACAGATTCTGCCGTGGTCCAACTTTTGCCAAGTCACATGGATTCTGCAGAGTTGTGGATTCTTTATTTTTTTTAAAAAAAAAAATTATGCAAGTTTAGGTGTAGAAAAATATGTAAACCAAACAACAAGCAAACAGAAACCACTGGCTGAAATTGTGCAGTTTCTACCATAAGCTAAAACATGAAGCTGTGCCTTTTGGGGGGATTTGCACATTTTGTAAAGGTTTTGTGCGTTTGGGATTGGCTCATTTTCGCAAATGTGAACTTGTGCAGATTTGGGAAATTGAGGGGGAAATCTGATTCTGACAATGAACGAATGATGGAACGAATACCCGACAATCCAGGAAATGCAGTTGGAATGGATTTTACAAAATTCGCATATCCCTTTTGCTTCCCTGTTTCTTTAAAAGTTTATTCTTTCACACATATATTAATCACACATATATTAAGCTTTTCCCATCTAAAGGAAACTTTTTTTTATCCCTTCAAATGTCTCCCTGGGCTTCTCTTCCTCCAAAGCAGGGAGGCGCAGGAAACCCACGGCCTTCACAGATGATGCTGCACTCACAGATACGACGCCGAGGCTCCACCGACGAAGCCGTGGCTGCCTACCAAATCTCCTCCGCTCTCGCCCTCCTCGTTACAGCCACTTTCCATATGGTGCTGCTTACACTTGTCCGCTCCCTCAGGTTGCTGCGAGAAGGTGGCGAGGGGTGGGGGAAGAGAAGCCGACACATGGATTTCTGCAAGTTCACTGCCAGAGCCATTTTGCAAGGCAAGGGTCTGATTTCTTTGACTCTTGCTTCCCCCTCGCACTCGAGACTGCTGTGTCAAACTCAACACCTTCTACAACACTCGCCGCCGCCTCCTTAATAACAAAGCATTCATCACCTCCTCCTCCTCTCTCGAGTATTGTCAGCAGTGGTAGCAGGAGGAGGCTCTGAGGCAGCTGCGTTTGTTTTGACATTGCCAAGTCTTGGAAAAAGAAAAAGAAAAAGGAAAAGGAAAGAAAAGGAAAGGAAGGAAGGGAGGGAGGGAGGGAGGAAGAGAGGAAGTAAGAAGACTTTATAAGGCTGGGTCTATTTTTGCTATTTTGCTTTCCAACTTCTGAACTAAGGTGTGCTCTCTCTTTTGCAAGGCATGTGAACTTTTCTCCCCAAATATTTTAACTCTACCATGTCATCATCCCCTACAACCATTTCCCCCCCCCCCCCAGCCAAGGTAAATCAGAAGAATTGCCTGTGTCTGGTTTGCAAACTCTTCTCCCATCCCGATGCTTGCCCCCTGACCCCCAAACCTTATGGGGATTCAGGGGGCAACTCCCATCAGCCAGGGCTGATGGGATTTGAAGTCCAAAGCACCCAGAGAGCTCCAGATTGGAGGGCTCATTTGTGTGGTAGCGATGGTGGTAGGAGGTTGACAATAGTTTGTTTGTTTCCTGCAGGATTCTACAAACAACATAAACAGTGGGATTCTTAGGCATCTGGCAGGCCACTAGAGTCAGCTGCTGACTTGTAGGTCAAACATGTAGGCCTGGATCGGCTACAAATGTAGTCCGTGACACTGGTTCAGACCCTCCATTTCCCCCCAAATACAGCTCTTTAATCCTGCCGTCTTTGCTAGCCAAGAGTGTGATGTGAAGTGCAGCCCTTTGGCTCTCCTCTGCTCTTCGGGTACAATTAAGCAATTCCCGAACACATATGCACATAATAAATAACCCAAACATATTCTTAGCCATAATGAGTACCTCTCCATAAAGTTAATGCGCTGTGAAACAACAGGGAAGTCTAAAAAAAAATAAAAGAGGAAAGAAAGCTATATAGTCAGCGGCAGCTGCTGCCTATTTCACATCAGGCCCTCTGTAGAAGCCTTCGCAAGATTGCCTGGGACTTCAAAACAAGGAAGGGATACAAGTACCTGGCAGGTCACGATGCATGGCTGGTGGCATGCACATGGCTTTTCCTGTAGGAAGTTGTGTGGGCCTGCTCCAAACAATCATTGCACTAGAATTCTACTCAGTTCTGCATTTAAGCCAATCATAGAATCATAGAATAGGAGAGTTGGAAGGGGCCTATAAGGCCATCGAGTCCAACCCCCTGCTCAATGCAGGAATCCACCTTAAAGCATCCCTAACAGATGGTTGTCCAGCTGCTTCTTGAATGCCTCTAGTGTGGGAGAGCCCACGAACTCCCTAGGTCATTGGTTCCATTGTTGTATTGCTCTAACAGTCAAGAAGTTTTTCCTGATGTCCAGCCAGAATCTGGCTTCCTGTCACTTGAGCCCATTATTCCTTGTCCTGCACTCTGGGATGAGTGAGAAGAGATCCTGGCCCTCCTCTGTGTGACAAACTTTCAAGTATTTGGAGAGTGTTATCATGTATCCCCTCAATCTTCTCTTCTCCAGGCTAAACATGCCCAGTTCTTTCAATCTCTCCTCATTGGGCTTTGTTTCCAATGGAGAAAATGTGTCACCCCCCCACTTCCAAATGAGTCCCTCAGTCAGGCCTGGCGCATGAACAAGGTGCAGACTTACACAGAGAGAAATTGTAGATGGGTGTGTCATATCTTGGTTTTTGTTTTGTGTTTCGCCTGATCCCGTTTCCTGATGGCTTCCCCTGGGTGAAAGGGCTATGAGAATTGCAGTTGAAAGGGGTGCGTTGACAGACCCCCTTGAGCATCTTGAAAATCATTGGCACAGTGTGTAGGAACTTAGTCTTAGTTTGGTAACTCATGTCAGCAAGAAAGAGCAACACCTGGAAAGGACAAGGAGGGGACCCTAAATGAGTAAGTGCATGGGCTCAGGATGCTGGCCAATGCCATACAGGCATTGCAAGGAAATTTCTTGGAGTTGGGGGAGGCAATCCTCCCTCATGATCCAATGGGAACCACCCCCTCTGCCAATAGTGTTGCAGCTGCCACTGCCAAACAGATTGCAAGCAGCAAACCCATCATGATTTTGCACAAAAACAAGGATTCCAGGAGCATGTTTCCGCTAACAGACAAGGTGCATATTTCCCGCAGACCTTCTTTTCTTGAAAAATCATGTGGCGGTTGCCACTGCCACCACAGGAGCATAGAAATCAGCCACGTCGGGGTGAGCAGGGACCACAAATTCAGTGAGGAGGGGGTCACATACACCTCCTAACGTAAATGGCCTGTATCTGTGTGTGCCTTTGTGCGTCCTCCAGAGACCTCTTGAGCTGTCTTCTCAGCTCAGAAATCGGAAACCAAGAAACTCAGAGAAATAGATTCAGATGAGTTTAGATTTCCATGAAACCGAAACAGATGAGTTTAGATTTTCATGGAACCATCAGACCAGCTTTTTCCAAGTTGCATGGATTGAGCAGACTAGTGGGCCAATTTTTTTTTTGGGGGGGGGGGGTGGATCTCTGCAAAAGTGAATGACTGCTAATAGGCATTGATGCAAGCATACAGTATTTTATTTCTTTGTTTATTATATTTTTACACTGTCCAATAGCCATGGCTCTCTGGGCAGTTCAGAATTAAAACCATAAAATACAACAAAACATGTAAAGCTTTATTAATTAATTAATTAATTAAAAAAACACCATATAAAATGAAAATATACCCAGCAGCAGTTACAACCCAGGGAAAGCCTGTGTGAAAAGATGTAGTTTTGGGAGGCATTGAAAGGATCCTATATTATCCACAACCCGAACTGCATGAGGGAGGTCTTTCTGGATGGTGGGTGCTGCTTCAGAGCAGGCCTGCTGTAGCATCCCACAAATCTGCAATAGTGTCAATGCACACATGCTAATGCATTTTAGTGCGAATGTTCACTTGTCCTAATGAGCACTAACACAAATGAGCAGATGTGGAAATTTACACAAATTATGGAAGCATGTACATCGATCTGGGGAAGATGTACAAATCTAATGAGAATGTTACACCAATTGAATGTGAGCACATGGAACAAAATGCTCGAAACAAAATCCTTGGACACTCCCCCCCGAAAAAACCCTGATTCCATCAATGGGCAGATGATGGAATGATCAGTGCCTGGCATTCCGCAAAACACAATAGAATGGATTTAACAAAACCCATACAGATGTACATCAAACCACCAGCACTGAATCTGCAAGACATTCCACTCATTCATATTATCCACAGGTGTCTGCAGGGATGATAGGAACATCTCTACTGCTACTAGATCAAAGCAAGCTCTATCCAGGCTAGCCTTCTGCCCCCAGCAGTAGTCATCCAGACACCTCTGGAAAGCTCCCAATAATGAAGGCATGAAGGCAATAGACAGAGATGACTGAGATGGACATCCAATGGATCACAAGAACATCCCACAGCTCCTGGTCTACCATGTTGGTATAATGAATACCTTGGAGGAAACAGCTGGGTAAGATCAGACAAAGGGTGCCAAAGGAATCCAGTTGTAATGGGGATTGGAGCTTGATGAGCTTTCATTGACTTGGGCCAGTTGGTGGAATTCCTTGAAAGGGTTTTTTTTTTTTTTTTGCATAAAAGGACATTTGCCCAAATTTCGGCCTTCAATTGCAGAAATTTGCACAATTCGCAGCCCAAAATTTGCAAATGGTGTAAATTTGCGCAAATTACAGCCAAAAACTTATATTTGCACACATTATGCTTAGATAAAAAAAAAGTATTAAAAGTCCCCGGAATTTGGGAAAAATGCATGGGGAATTCAAGCCAAGTTGGGTGCACCATGGAGCTTGGTGAGCCCCCAAAAGCCCGTATTTCCCAGTGACAGACTTCCCTAGATTAGACCTACCCATCTCATCCACCCAGTTATCAGTTCTATTCTGAACTGACCTGGCATTTAACAACATAACCACCAGAACAGAGGGTTCCATGGCAGACGAGCAACTGGGCATATTAGGGGCAGAACTTAAACATCTCGCATCTCCTGAGTTGGCATGTCTTACTGTTCTGACCATGACTCCTCCAGCCTGGGATCACTGAAATGGGTGCAGCATCCCCATTTCCCATACAGTTATTAAGGCACATCTTGCACGCACACACAATCACTCTCTCCGCTCCAATTATATAACCCATTCATTCACAAAATTCTATGTATGAATCCCAGCCAGCTACACCACTCATTTAATGTCAAGCTCAACAAGGATCCAATGAACAGAAAAGTAATATAATTTCCAGAATAACTGTAAATGCCACACCCACCAGTATGTAAATACAAATGCATAAATTGCCTTGCATACACTGGCACACTCCTCCCTGCCTCTCACCTTGGTCAGGGGAGGGGCAGAGGCAGGAACAGGTCTATAGGACTCAGATGTACAGACTACCCAGTGGAGGCTGATGGCTCCAATTTTAGTGGGGCTATGAATTCATACTGGGAGATATTCAAGGTGCTGAATCCTGCCCCCAAAATAGGTTCAGCACCTTGGATAACTCCATGAGAATTCTGGTTGGCTCTGACTGAAACCCAGAGTGGTTTAACAGCCCCAGTGAAATCAGAGCCACCAGCCTCCACTGCTCACATGTATATACTACCTCTGTTTACAAACACCCATCTAGTCACCACAGATGTGAATAACCATTAACATACATATCCTCCATGAATGTGTCTAATCCAGCCTTTCCCAGCCTGGATATCTCCAGATATTTTGGCTCCCATCAGCCCCAGCTAGCATGATCAATAATCAAGGATGATGGGAACTGCAGGCCTAAACATCTGGAAGAACCCAAGTTGTCAAAGGCTGGTCTAATTCCCCCTTACTAGCTAGTCTGGTAGTCATCACATGATTGGTGAATTCCATAAACGAATTGTGGTTTTCATAGAAAGAGAGAAAAATACCAGGCTGGACCCAGACTTAGCCATAGTTAAAACACACTTAAATTGATTGATTTCAATGTGTCTACTCTACGTATGGGTAATCCAGATCCAACCCATGTCTTTTGTCTGTCCTGATCTTAGAGATAATCCATTTAATTGGGCAATTCCAACTTCTCTCTCAAAAGAAAGAGAGAAAAACTTAATTGCCATAATGAGCACATCACAGAATTTAAAATTGGAATGTGTCTTTGAGGTTATGTGGCCAACTCCCAGCTCAATGCAGGGTGTATTAGAGAATCCTCTAAAAATAGTCACCCAGACCCTGTTTAAACACATCCAGTGAAGGGAGCGCACCGTCTCCTGAGATAGCCTGTTCCACTGTTGAACAACATAACTTTAAAACTATGGACCTTAGTGGTTATCAAAATTACATTAAACGTTCAAAACTGCATTGTAGCAAGTTAAGAGTTTACTCAGCAGAACGGGATACTGTGTCTTTAATTATGTTTACGTACAGTGTGAGATTCTTTGCCTGAACAAGGCACAGTAAATTGGGTCAAACGATAAGATTAAAATGAGCACATGGAATTCTGATGGGTCCTTTGTTTTTTTCATTAAACTGCATCACCTTGACCTCAGCCAAGGAGGTAGCTTTCATAGCCGTCGTCAGTGAGTTGCATAAATGCATTATACCATTAAAGGGTGGCATGATGTGTTGGGTGACTAACACTTATGTGAGAAATTATCACTGCTCTTTCTGACCCTGGCAGCATTATAAGGCTTGTATTTTCATGTTAATGATTTGTCCATTCAAAGCAACTCTCCTTTGTCATCCAAAAAAATTTTGAAGTACTAGGATGGATGTGAAATAGATGATAGATGATAGATAGATAGATAGATAGATAGATAGATAGATAGATAGATAGATAGACAGACAGACAGATGGAAATAGCTGATAGATAGAGCCACACATTCTAGATAAGGGAGCATATGGACCATTTCGGGGACAGCAAACTCATAACGAAGTGACTTTGTCCCTCAATATTCAGGTAGTGAAGAGGTCCTGCCAAATGTGGCATTCCTTGGAAGGGGGAGAGTACAAAAGCACAGCTCTAAGCTGCCACAGAGTTTCGCCTAATGACAAATATTTGGGAGAAATGGGAGATTCATGTTTGCGTGACACATTTAAGGAACGTTGATGGAGGAAGAAAAGCGTATTGAAACAACAAGCATTTTGATGCAACATTTCTTCACTGGGGACGGCACATCCTTCAGTTGGCCCTGAGTTTTACCTAAAGCAAAATGTAGAGACTCTTGCTTAAGCAGTTGTGGGATTTAAAGAATGGGGGGTGTCAGAGGAATCTGTCCAGGGGCTGAAGCTCAACGAGCATTCACCACCTTGTCCTGGCCTGGATTTCGGCTCGTTTACTACCAGCTGGCTTGACACAATCTACATTGAGTCAGGTAGGATGACGATATGGAAAGGAGGACAGGGCTCCTTTATCTTTAGTCATAGAAAAGGGAATTTCAGCAGGTGTCATTTGTAGGCATGCAGCACCTGGTGAAATTCCTTCTTCATTACAACTGTTAAAGCTACAGGAACCTTGCCCTCTTGACCAGATACAAAAGAGGGCAGGAGCCCGGTCCTCCTTTCCATATGGTCACCCTAGAGTCAGGCCAACTCATGCATTTTCTGGGTTTTCGTTTAGTGAATTGAAATTTATGCAAATTGCAGCCACCATTCATGCCAATTCAGATAATTATGGCCACAATTCCTGCAAATTTCTATTTATGGGGGAAAATGGAAAAAAAAAACTAATTGGACTTCAAGAACGACCACATATCTAAAGCCAGCCAGGGGTGGGGTGGGGAGTACAGAAATCTGGTGAGGCAAAAACAGCCAGATCTCCCTGCACTGGATATCCCTATTTGAAGAGAAGCAAAGAGTTATGAACTAGCAACATTATTTTCAGTCGGGCAAACCTGAGGATAAATGGACCAGTATCTAGGGGGCTGAGCTGGTGAGCTGCAAGCCCCAAACAGATGCCCAAACCATCCCTAAGTCAGGATGATAAATAAACAGATGAGTACACATTCAGATGACATGTTCACTTTCCATACATGATGGGCAGAACTTAACTCATGAAGGCTTTGGAATGCCAAAAATAACGTGAGGATCTGAACGGCCAAGTAGCAGGGGACAAATTGAAGAAAAGAAATGGTTCCTTTATCTTGACTATCATAGCCCTAACACCAAGTATGTTATTCTAAACAGAGAGAAGGTGGCGGTGGTGTGGGTGGTGATGTCCTGATCGCTGCTATTCCTTCACGGCTGGTTAATTGCATCCAATGAAACTCAGGGGAAAGGTCCAGCATTTGGGCGCCATTCAGCCATGACGAAATGGCCAACTTTGTGTTGAAAGTTGAACTTGACGAACCTTCGTATCTTCCAGAACCACAAAACCTTCCACCTACTAGCCCAATAGAATACGGCAAATTTCTGAACATAAAAAGAAAATATCGCCTCCCTTAATGGCATCATCATTTTTTAGAAAAAGCAATTGATGTTGCCTGAAGCTGTGGCTATAGAGCCCAATTATGCCATATTTCATTCCCGTGTCAAAAATTGGAATAATAATCCCCAGCAATGAAGAACACACCACACAAAATGAGGTTACCATCTTCTTTCGTTTTCATACATTCACACTCGGAGTATGTCCTGGTCCATGTTCCTTCAAGGACTTTTGTGTTTGCCATTGTTTTCTCTTCTGAACAATTCACCTCTCTCGGTGCTTCCCCTGATGTTGACAACTGCTCACTGAGCTGCCATATGCTCTCCCCAGCAGACATTCAATCACTTGAGAATTAGCAACCCAACTGAATATCGGAAGGAGATTGGTGGCATTTGTTTGCTGATACTATTTTAAATGGGCATAGAAGATACCCGATCAAATGCTCAGCAATAACGATATCCACATGGATGGGCATGAATCACAGGCTGAATTCGGACAACACGATAGTCAATGGTGGGGTAATAATCAACTTTACAGTTGTTCATCTAGGGGGGTGCTCCCCACACAACATGGTAATAAATAATCAACTGTGGTGTGGATTAGGATCAGCGCTGAGTTGACTATGGCAGCATTCAGATGACACGATAGTCAATACAACTGACAATTGTTTCCACCCCCCAGTTGCTTATTGTGTCGTCCGAATTCAGCCACAGAGTCCCGCAGTTCTTGGAGAATTTTGCAAAAGGAATTGGACAGATTGAGAAGTAGTGTTCCATGGAGGTACACCAAGAATGGACATAACTCACTGTAATTTACTAGATTTATCCACACACATACACCCTTATTTTGTGTCTTTCAACATTCCTTCCACATTTTGCTGAGCATGAGCTTTAAAATTTAGCTCAAAATTTTGCTTCTGACAAGACTTGGTGTCAATTTGGGGATGTGCAGATAACACCCTGATCACTATTTCTGGTCACATCACAACTATGTTTTCTTCCCTCAAAATTCCTCTGACATTTTGCCCAAGCAAGAACTTCTAACTTCATCTTGAAATTTGCATTGTCTCATGGAGACAAACTGTCATCAATCCAGTCTCATGGCAATAATCTCATCTCATGAGAGCTTTCTTCCCCATCAATAACTACTGGAGATCAAAAGACTATCATGTGATAAATGCAGAAATCGCATGGTCTTCAGAGACCATCCTAAGCGTTTCCTTGACAAATAAAGCTCTGAAGTATTGTTGATATAAATATGGACTAGGAAACTGGATGGACAGAATTCATTATGGTGGGCTTCTTGCAGAGTTCCATAAGAAGTGTTGTTTTGAAGAGGAATATTCTTCTCTAGTCTGCCTGATCCTTTATTTTCCTGCCTGTTACCAATCTCTCATCTAGGACATTTTAAAACACTAACAACAAACTGTTACAGACACTACAAGAGGACAAGAGTGTGAAGAATGAGAGAGGCTCTCTCAGAGGTTGCCTGTTAAAATACAAGGCCGCAAATAAGTTCTGAGTGAATTTTGATATGCTACAACATTGCAACAAGCCAGTCAAAGATTCTGACCTCAGGCGTCAACAACATGATGCAGCCAAGTTCCTAGTTTTGATACTTTCAATAAAAAAGCCCATCCCAAGAGGGCTGGGAGAGAGGAAAGATGCGAAAATATCTTATTCACTCTCAATGAAACAAGAAGCCACCCGCACCATACAAAAGCAGACTAATAATTGGATAGTGTTCTCTTGTGGCCTTTAGGAAGCTTTTGCTCAAGATTCAGCCTCTTCATGAAATTCCAGGAAATGCCATGATTCTTTAGGAGAGAAAAATACAGATCCTGGTATGCAGATATAGGCAATGTGTATATGTGATGTGTGGCATGTGATGAGCTGTCCCTATCCCAAGGTCATGACACACCCATCCCTCCTGATCAAGTCCCAGTGGAAGAGGTCATGTGCTGCTTTCAACTAGGACGTCTGCGAATTTTATTTTCCTTGCAAAACATGTGTGCATGCCCCAACTGTGAGCATGTCTCCACCTACAGTGTTTGTGAATTGTCAAACACATGGCTCACATCCATTTCCAAATTTCCGCAGTAGACTGAATCATCCCTACTTTCTTCCATGGGGGACATTTGTGCAAACTAGAAATTTGTGCAGATTTAGGGAGATTCGAGCTCAGTGGATGTAGCTTAAATCTGGATCCAAGTTGGTATATATGTATGTGTATGTTTGCACATCCACACATACCAAACGTGTGTGTGTGTGTGTGTGTGTGTGTGTGTGTTTGTGACACATAATTTAAGCAGATCTTAAAAAGGCCTGGAGTGGGATTTCTCCTAAGCCAATGCACAGTTCTCTATTAAGCATTTTTCTTGGATACAATAGGGATGGGAAATCCAGGGAGCTTGCTAAAAAGTCTCTGAATTTGGCTCACTCCCATTTTCATTTCTGATCTGTTATTTCGTTTATTTATTTGGAATGGGGGAAATGGCTAAAGCATGAATTTCGGATAGTCCAAATGTGATTGAAAGGCACCATTTATGCAGGAGTAAAGGTGTAAGTGCTCCAGTTGCACCTTTATTCTTGCATAAATGGAGACATTACGGCTGCCATTTATGCATCGGGGGAAATACGTAATTTCCAGGGTGAGGGTGGACAGCTGCCGAGTGCTCGTCAGGCCTCACCTGGCCTCAAAAGAAACTCACCTACCTTTACCCTTGTGTCAGTGGGGCCTTTAAGGCCATCACTGGCATGTGTGGAGAGTGAGCCATTTACGGAGGCTTCGAAATTGCACAACTCCCAGCGTTGCGTCAGTGGCAGCCACCACTGATGTAGGAGGGGGGAGTGTGTGATTTCAGCGTGTGGGCGGGCAGCTGCCAAGTGCTTGCCAGACCAAGCCGAGACTCAAAATAAGCTCGCACAGCACGGTGTGTAGGGCTGGGAAGCAGCAACAGTGGGGCAAGTAGGTGAGTTTGACCACCCCTAAGATCACACAGCTCAATGAACAGGGGTGGATAGCAGCAGCAGGGTGAACAACTGATGACATCTGATGTGGGTGAGTTGGCCCATCTCTACAGCGGGATGGGGGATGGGGCAGAGCAGCAAGGAGGCTCTGTTCTGTTATCCAATCCAGGACATAGGGCTAGGTTCCTACTCTAGTTCATCAGATCCAGGCAATCATAGGAATCAATATTGCACAACTCTTTTTCCTATGTGAGGGAGGTGAAGCGCATTCTGGGATCTATAGGTCATTCGTAGGTCATCAGGCACCATTCCAGCCTCAGACCATATGGCTCTGAGATCCCTTGACAATCTTGAGCCTCCTCAACGTATCCTGAAAGAAAGAAAGAAAGAAAGAAAGGAAGGAAGGAAGAAAGGAGGAAAGGAAGAAAGAAAGAGTGTTTTGCAACTTTTGGAAATCTGGACAGCAGTGTGATGCATTGAGGCATCGTGTCCAACATAATTAAGGCTTTCCGCTGATTCTTCCCAATGGCAATTGTTATTTCAAATGCAAATTAATAAATCATGTCCTTCTATTTAAGAATTAAAACCAGGCTCAAGGATTCCTGCTTAGACCAGCAAACTTAAAACGCAAGGGGGAAGTAGCCAAAGGAAAAAGGAGCATGCATGAGAAGGGGACGTGGTATCTTGTGGGTGATTCTCAGGGCATTAAAAACATGCATGTGATCAGGATGGAGTGATACGAATTGGGCATTTGTTTATTTCATTTTGGGTTTTGTTTTAGCTTTTCATCCAAATAATATGCAAATGGCCTTCACTTTCATTCATGAACGGTCAACAATAATAATAATTAAAAAAAATTGAGCTGAACAATCCTTGGTATTCGCAATGGCTCTGCTCTAAAATAATCCTCAAGGGCTTCCGGTCTCTTGCGGTTATACAGCAAAGCACTTTAGCTTTCACTGTGAATTAGTGTAAGGGCCAGTAATGCATCTTTAAGGATGTGAGCCCTTTGAAGGCACTTCGAGGTCAAGATTGGGACTATAAAGTACAACCTTTGGAACATTTCTTTTCACTTGCTAGGCCAGAGGCTTTGATGGCAATGCTCTGTGCGTGTGTGTGTAATTCCACCAGAACCCATAAGGTTACAGAATGTCTCAGTCATTGACTCTATCTGCCAGCCAACCACAAATGCAGAAGCATTTTAATAAAACCGCAACAATATTTACAATATAAAACCAAAAGGAGAGCAAAAAGCGAAAGAGATAACAGCTGTTGGGGGAAATCAAGCTGGAATCTTGTGAACATACAACATGACACAGGGGGAAAATGACCTTTGACTCAGAAACCAGTCCATTCAGTTCCATGGGAAGATGCTTTGATCTCCTTCTTTCATCTAGTTTAACATTTAATACCAGTACCTTTCCACCTCTTTGCTCCTGAGTGGAAATTACTACTGAATGGGAAACACTGAAGGAGATTTGGAAGTTTTTGCTCTGGTTACATATGCAAGGAATTTGGGATATTTGGATATTTTTGAGTGGGTTATAGATCAGGACTGGGCTATAGATCAGTAGAGGAATATATGATTTGTATGCAGGAAGTCCTGGGTTCAATGCTTGGCTTCTCCAGGGAAGGCTGAAGGGAAAATAATCATGTTTGATACCCTGGAGTGACCCTTTCACCAAGTGTAGACAAACATGAGTTGCATGGGTCAATGCTCTTGTTCAGAATATGGAAGTTTCCTATGAAGGAGGGAGAAAGAGAAAGAGAAAGAGAGAGAGAGAGAGAGAGAGAGAGAGAGAGAGAGAGAGAGAGAGATTCAGACAGACACTGGTGACGTATTTCTCAGAGTTGTTCTACATAACCATACTCTTGACGTTGAGCTTGGAAATATGATTAAGGTTGGAAGACAGAGGAATGCCATTAAAAATGGCCTCCCCATGATTAATTCTTTTTTTTGAATTTGGTGGGAAGCATTAGAAATGCTTGTACCCTGTCTTTCCACATCAGCTTAGAGGCACACAAGGTGGCTTATATCACAATTAAAAAATAAATACGCAAACTACCACACTTTCAGTAAGAATCCTTTCCTATTAATGTCTACTCAGAAGTAAGTCTCATTGAGTACAATGAGGTTTACTGCCCGGAAAGTGTGTACAGGGTTCCAGAGTTAAGTACTTAATACTTCACTATCCAACTGACAGTTGTGCTGTGACTGGAGAGTAGAAGGAAGGACACTTTGGCTTTTGCCATCACCCAGGGGAGCTAGGGACACTTGGAAGCTCCATCCAAAGAATGACAACGAGCCAAGGACGAGGCCAACCTGGCCCATCCTTTGGCCAGAGAAGAAACAGTAGTAGAGCGTCTGCTTCCCCTGCCCTGCCAGAAAAAACATTCAGCTCCAATTGACCATTGCCCTGGGCAGCAGAAGGATGGGAAAAGGATGCTCTGGCTGCAACCACCTCATTCAAGCAGGAATGCCAGCAAGGGAAGATCTGACTGATTTGTAAATGTCTGCTTAGAGCTCATCACCTTGTTCTGGCCTTGAAAAACTGATTGTCCTCTCTAACTTTTCACTCCACTCTCCTTCCCTTACAAGCCTTGTCATTTTCATTTGCAACCCTGATGGCAGTATCTCACTCTCTTCTTCTTCTTTTACTGATGAGAGCCGCTTTGGGAGATAATAATTATTTAAATAGTGGGATCGAAAGCCAGTAAATAAATTATAAACAACTAAATAAGTTTTAAAAAATAAATCCACAAAGCTTTACAGTGCTAACGGTATTCTTAAAACCGGATGGCATTCTTTCTACTCAGAAATTATGCCTTCATAATTGCTCCTTAATAAAATATAGAAATATGATCTGATTTCCACTAATAAATGCAGCTTTCGATGCTCACAAATTAAAATGTAACACTGACTTTCTATTTTCAGAAACAGCCCCTATTTCTAGATCTCACAAGAAAACCATGTAGATTGAAAGATGTTAATTCTTCAGACAAATGTTTGTGATAGATATTAAAGATTGGTGACCATACAGATACACCATGGTGACCATCTTTCCTTTGCTTCCAAAGAAGACACCCATCTCCTGATGTAGCAGCATTCATACTGGACAGTTCCCCTGATCAGGTTGTATTAAGTCAGAATCAAGATTCCCTTTGCAGACTGCAACTTCATTCAGACAGCACAATAGTCAATGGTGGGTTAATAATCAACACCACAGTTGATTATCGAGGGGATACTCCCCACACCACATAATTATAATCAACCATGGTGTGGATTAAGGCCAGCATCGAGTTGATGATAGTCAACATTGTATTTGATTGGCACATCCCCCCTTTCCCCTCCATCAGTCCTCCCGCTGGTATCCCATCAGCCATTGCGAGTTCTGCTGGTTGGACTAAAGCAGCAGTTGCCACTTTGGTCATTCTTGCTAGGAAACTCTGTAGCCACTGAATATAACCAACAAAATAGTCAACGGTGCCCAACACACGACACGATAACCAACAGTTCTTCAAATAATCAACTCTGCACAGCATTGGTTATTTGCACTGGTTATTTTGGCAGAATAACCCACCCTGGTGTGGAAAAGTTCTGACAGATGACACAATAACCAACCATTGACTATTTAACCCACCGTTAACTATTTAACCCACCGTTGGTTATCATGTCGTCCAAACTCAGTCTGCATGTTGCTTGACCCTTTTGCTTAATGCTCCGCCCAAGGTCGGACAGTTTACAACAAGACTGGTTGATCATAACCAAACAAAGGTGGTGTTTGTGGTTGGGCTGTTTTAATGTGTTGGTCTTCATTTGATGGGTCAATAGTAGGGATGGATGGATCAGGCTATTTCCGATCCACGGCCACAATGTTTTATCTGTTCATTCCTAAGTCCATTCCATCTGTTTACTCATATAGCCACCCCAAAAATCTTACATAAATTTGCATTTAATTATGCATTTTAATGTATTTTCTGAGAAGCTATGCACTTCTAAATCTATTTTATCTAAACATCTGCATTTATAAATACATTGCATCCTAAAATGACATTGGTGTATTACTGTTATTACTATTTTTTTAGCCAAGAACTGTAAATTCACAGAAGTGTGAAATTCAAAGGATAATTGGGCTCCTGATACCCACATTAAAGCAAGGGGTGTGGATCAGGTCAGTTCATATTGGAATGCACAAAGATGAAATTACTCAAGCATTCTGAGTCAAGATCAACAAGGGACTGCTGCACTTGACTAAGATAGTGATGATGCGAGCACCCAACTGGGTCAAGGTGCCCAGTCTCCTGGATCCCACTCATCAACCCCCCCTTGCCAAGATACATGAGTCCCCAGCCCTTACTGGACCTGTCCGCAAGTGCCCAGCAGCTGTCCTCCCCCTTAATGAGTTGCTGTTTTGCATAAAACAATGAGTCATGTTTTTCCATAAATCAAATCTTACACAAATGGTGGACGTAAAGCACCTAGTGGAACCCGATGGAGCTGGGTATATCCATTAGGGATGTGAATCACATCGTTTCCGTTACACGATCCAGCAACGATACAGGGGATATCGGACATCAGAGAGCCGATAATGACAGCAAACGGTAGAGCTCCGATATCAAACGGTACGATATTTTTCAATCCAATATTATTGGAAAATATCAGCGAATTGTTTGTTTTTTCACCATAGGCTAGCAATGTACACAAGACAAGCCTATAACTGCTATATTTTTAAACGTGCAGACATGAAACTTCACCACAGTGAACAGGCATTGAAGGAAAGCATGCTCCCTCCCAAAATCCCAGAAAAAAAATGGGTCAAGTGTTTACTCGTAAGGAGGTTGGGAACATTTCTAAAGACAAGCCTCTAGGCTGTAACTTTTTTTTTTTTTTAAGTTTCATAACAGAGGGCGGGAAAAGGTGGTGTGTGTGTGATTGGCAGCTTCATTCCCCAATCATGCTGTTCAAAGATTTAAGCAGGCTCCAATCGCAATGGTGGTGGAGGGCTGAGGGTAACCCACACAAACCCCCGACCTTTGCATTTTGACTCTCTGTGGGGAGTAGTAGTTTGAGAAGAAGGGTGGTTTTGGTCAGAGCTCTGTGAGATTGCATTTCAGTGGAGATTGTTTGTCGATGATTCTTTCTTCTATTTCCCTTCCCCCCTCTCTCTTTTGGCTTATCATTTCTGCTAGTTGTTGTAAGTTTATTTGTTTGTTTTCTAGTGCCTTCAAAAATATTTGTGAGTGAGTGTGTGTGTTTGGAGCTTTGTCTTCTGTGTGTGTGTGTGTGTGTGTGTGTGTGCTGTGTCCTGTAGCCTGCTACACAGGATACACAACACAAATGGTGGGCAAAGCAGCACACAAACTGTTGTCAAACTCTGCCATCCTCTGCCTGCCTCTGCCTTGCATGTAAGAGCCTGCACCTCTGCCTCTGAAACTGGCCACAGATGAGTCCCTAAAGCCCATCTGTGAGATCCCCATCTGTGATGGACATATCTTGGAAAATGACCACATTATAGCCACCTTAATATGTGTGTTTTGAAAGCTTACTTACAACTAATGCTTGCACTGATTTTTCTGAAATTTGGAACATATGAATAGCAATACTCAGTCTGCACTGTGGGCAAGTTTCAAGTCTCTAACTTTTAAAACACAGATGTTATAGGCATTTATGTCTCAAAAAGCAACTATATAGGACAAAACAGGGATCCGATATCGGAATCGGAACTTCAATATTTTTTGGATATCAGATCTGATACGATACTTGGGATCTCCGATATGATCCGATACAATACTCTTGATATTGGAAGTTCCGATTCCGATTCCGATATTTCTGGCCGTGCATATCCCTAATATCCATCCCTAATCTAAGATAAGTCACACCATAAATTTTAATGCATTTTTAAAGAAGAGAGAGAGAGAGAGAAGGAGAAATGAAAGATTGCTATATGGAAGAAAGAGAGAATACGGGACTCCTTTTCCCATAATAGTTGCATGGAAGAAAGGATGTTGCGGCAGATTCAACTTTCCTAAATTTTCCTAAGCATAATTTACATAGTGCAAGCATAAATGACCTCAAGCATAACATCAGTAGTGCATGCTGGAGGAATGGGTTTCTCGAGAAAATCAATTGCACCAGGAAGTGCTATTGCCATTGAGATAGAGGTTGCTTTCATTAGTGCAATGTAATTTACACTAGTGACACTCTCATAGAATCATAGAATCATAGAATTATAGAATAGTAGAGTTGGAAGGGGCCTACAAGGCCAACCCCCTGCTCAATGCCGGAATCCATGTTAAAGCATATCTGGCTGATGGCTGTCCAGCTGCCTCTTGAATGCCTCTAGTGTGGGAGAGCCCACCACCTTCCTAGGTAATTGGTTCCATTGTCATATTGCTCTAACAGTCAGGAAGTTTTTCCTGATGTCCAGACAGAATCTGGCTTCCTGTAACTTGAGCCCATTATTCCATATACTTGCACTCTGGGCTGATCGAGAAGAGATGTTGGTTACTTCCAATATTCCCTCTTCTACAAAACTTTAAATCAGAGAGGCCAACATATCAGAACACAGGAAGAGCCCAAGTGAATGAGAATGTGATCTATCAAGTCTGGCATCCTTTTTCCAACATTGGCCATCCAAATGCCTCTGGAAAGCCCACAAGCAGGGCTCCAAGCCAATAGCCCTCTGTTACTGTGTCTCCACAGCAAGGCCCTTTCTACACTGGAGGGCTCAGGACAGGGGATCCCAGAAGTAGCTACTTCCAAGATCAGCATGCCCAGTGCACATCAGGAAGTGTGACGGCCTGCCATTTTTTAAATCAACGGAGAGTGCAGGAGCACTTCTCCACAAAATGTAAGTGCTTTAAACAAAACAGTGCATGTGGGTGGGCCTCACCCCCCTCCCTGCCCTACCAGGGCTGGTTAAACAGGTGCCACCCCCTCCCCTGCTGGGCACGGAGCTGTGCAGTGTGGCTGTGTGCCCAGTTTGCAGCTGTGCTTACTCGCGAGTAAGCACGGCTGCACCCGGGATTGGTGGGCACATTCTTCCGCTGTCCCTGGAACTTTCCAGGACCACGAAAGAATCGGGATTTTTCTGGTTTGGGTTTTCCCAGAAAAATCCCCCCCCCCCACTCCTGGGACTCCCTGTGCGTCATTTGGACTCACAGGGAGCAGCCAGGGGCCATCCCAGGTATTTTGCCTGGTGTGGAAAGGGTCCATGTTTAATGCACAGGCATGCTGCCTCTGAACAGAAAGCCTCCATATAACCACCATGACAAATTGTAGACTTAAAAGGGACAGTTTGCAAACACTTTAAGGTAGTTTGCAGCAAGTTCCATAAATTAGTTAGATCTACCACCAATTCCACTGGCTGAACCCAATCCCTTGTGTAATGAGAGGGGGGGAACTTCCCTCTAACTACTCCATATATAAACCTATTTCACGTTCCTTTTAGGGAGCAATCCTATGGGCTCTGGGAGGGTGTCCCAGAGTCCAAGGATACTATAGATATTGTAGACTTCCGTACCAGGCGTTTTGCCTGGGATAGACCCTGGTTGTAGAGGGAGGGAGGGAGGGAGGGTGATCCCAGTAGTACCTAATACACACCATCAGAGTACAGGAAGCAGCTGGGGTCCATCTTAGTGGACCTGTTGTGGAAAGGGCTCTCCACACACAGGGAAGGAGGTCCATGGGTGGAGAATGAAGTTCACCTACCTCTTCAGCCTCCATGGCTGTACTTCTTCCACCATTGCTGCTCTGATGGTGGTAAAGGGGGAATGGGGTGTGTCAGGAACCTAAACCTCTCTTGATCTGCCCCCAATATGCCTTGACAGGATGGGATGTTTCGTGGGGCAACTCTGGAACTGACATTCATTTTCTGTCCACATCCTCTTCCCTAACTTCTTTCCTGGCCAGTGTGAACCCAGAAAAGGTTAGAAGGAGCACTTCCTCTGATGGGTTTGACCCCTTCGCCATTCCCATAAGATAGCTCAGTGAGCGATCTTTATTTCTAAACTAAGACAAATGTGCACACGCAAATGTTCCTCTTAGTGAAGGTGCATGCTCTGAGCATTTGGTTTGAGCCTTTCTGCTCCCTTTTCCAGTTCCATGCTATTGTTTTTGGGAAGGCATATTCTAGTGCAATAAAGTGGATTCCCTTTTTTTGTGGGAGGGTGATCTATTATCACAAAGTGGGTTGTATGTTGCAGACTGCTGCAAAAAAGTAAGCCTGGAATCTGATGTACAGTCCATCTCGCTGTGTTACCTTCTGTATTCTTGGCTAGGGTTGGATGGATCTACAAATTTCAGTTTCACCAATTTTTTTTTTAATCTCCCCAACTGCAAGGTCATGTCAACCCAATTTAGCATCAAATGGTGCAAAATTGGTCCAACCTCCCCAAACCTCCCCAAAACCTCAGAACAAAATATAATAATAATAATAATAATAATAATAATAATAATAATAATATATTTATTTATTACCCGCCTCTCCCTCCGGATCGAGGCGGGGAACAACATCATCATAAAACACACAAAACTGATTAAAAATACATAAAACCAATATATCATTAAAATACCAATAAAACACCAATAAAACACTTAAAGTTCATCTGAGTAGGCCTGCCGGAAGAGCTCAGTGTGCAGTTCTCCTAAAATATGCATTTTTGCATTTTTCCTAGCAAGCACTTATATGCACTTCCTAAGGTAGTGCATATAATTTTGCTTCTAATTGGTGTGTGCATTTTTCTTCACACCTTTCCTTAATATTTAGTATTTTGTGTGCTTTTATTTTTTTATGTTTTCAAACTGTATTGCAACATTCTGAAAGTGTAGATTTCAGCAGGTAAACAGTAGGGGTGTGCACGCCAAAAAATATTGTCGTTTATCGTTATCGTCAGTTCAGACCAAAAAAATTATCATCTTCATTCATATCATAGGTGAACCGTATCATCTTCATGATAATTATCATGAAAAAAATTGATATTTTTTGCAGCACTATTTTTAAAGAAAAATGCCTATAACTTTTGTATTTTAAAAGTTAGAGGCTTGAAACTTGGTCACAATGCTTATGGGGTATGCCTAAGTATGTGTATGAAATTTGAGATCGATCCCTCCAACCCTCGATTTTATATGATTTTTTAAAAGATTGTTTCCGTTCTGACAGGTCTGAATGAACGCATGTGGCGAGCTGTCATTCTGATCTGTCAGAACGGAAATGATCTTTAATAAATTCATATAAAATCGAGGGTTGGAGAGATCGATCTCAAATTTCATACACATACTTAGGCATACCCCATAAGCACTGTGACCAAGCTTCAAGCCTCTAACTTTTAAAATACAGAAGTTATAGGTATATCTATATGGCAGTCCAATAATATGATAAAATCGGCCCAAAATTATCATCTCCGATGATTATCGTAGGTTTTTCTATCATATCGTCATCGTTAAACACATGCACGATAACGACCCTATCGTATTGTTATCGCACATTTTAACGATACTATACACATCCCTAGTAAAAAGATTCAAGTTCACTTATAAATTCAACCGGTCCAAATTTGGTTCATTGCTACAAAAATTCAGACATGAGGAATTTCTCCTACAGCCCTCTCCTCGGCTTTTCATTGAAAGGACATGAATGTAACTCTATATTTTCACACACACACACACACTGCCGAGAGGAAATGATATGTTTAGTGGAAAACAAGAGCAGTTTCTGGAGCTGATAAAAGGTGTCATAACAAGCTAGTGCTGACATGTCCCTGATAGAAGGATAAGGGAGCAGATGTCCGGGCCAAAGCTCAGAACTGACAATTGTGAGATTGCCTGGCTTAAACAGGAACGAACACTTCTGTTTTGCCGAGACATGCCCCACGGCTACAGCAGAATTCCCTTAGCTGCAGACATTGCCAGATGACCTGCTTAACAAAGTGACCACAAGATACCTGATTGCTGAATAAAAATCAAATGCATTTGTGACTCCCTTTCCTTATTTTTGCGTGTGCATTCTCTATTTTCCACACTACAGGTAAGCGTCAGATTTTCATAGACACCTTGTCAGCGGCCCGAGTCTTGTTATCACTTAGATAAATGCTATCACAGATAGAGGGGATCTTTTGTACTCGGAGATGTTGCATAGTACAATATGGGAGGCTTGGCTCCAAATCCATGGGCCCATCCAGAAACGTAATGGGTGGGCAAGTTTGCAGACAGAGGAAGAAGTGAGGAAATAATGACACAGACGCCAGAGCTTAGGGGAAACTAGGGACTCTTTATTTAAAATTGGGTAATTCACCCCTCCTTGGATCTGCACGTGAAAGTGCAGGAATCTGATCACTCTGTCTCCAGGCCACCAGTCTGCATTATGGGTGAGCCATTCAGCCAAGCCAGGACTCAGGGGAAACCTGGCTCCTTCTTATGCTACATGTGTGTTCTTGGGGGCTGGAAGCCAATCACGGAAACAGTGCCTGTGAATGATCACCAACCCTATGACGCTCCAGATGCCCGCACCTACCTGCCAAAACGTAAAAGGGACCAAAACATTAATGAACATCACCTATTTAATATAGGGTGATCAGATGAAATCCAGGTCAGGGCTCATGTAACTTTTACAGTAGTAGAGAAAAGGGAATTTCAGCCAGTGTTATTTGTGTGCAATTAGTTCCTGGTGAAATTCCCTCTTCATCACAGTTGTTAAAGTTGCAGGGGCTCTGCCTTCTTTTGTATATGGTCAGTCTAGTATAGTGCCTGCAACTTTAACTGTTGTGATGAAGAGGGAATTTCACCAGGAACTAATTGCATACAAATGACACTGGCTGAAATTCCCTTTTCTCTACAACTGTTAAAGTTACATGAGCGCTGACCTGGATTTTATCTGGTCAGCCTATAAAATTTAATACTCTCTGGCTATCTTGCAGTGTGAAGTAGGCGAAAAAAAACCCATAACCGAAAGTGATTATGAGCCAAAAATTCCTCTTTGGCCCTCAACAGAGCGACCAGCGAACCCACACTACCTACAGGGCGGGAGGGAGGGAGCTGCAAAGAGAAGAGGCAGCAGGGAGGGGTGAGTCCCTCCCGGCTACAAGGCACCACAGGAGCAACCAATGGCTGCCACCCACACCACCCCCGCAACGGCCTCCATGTGCCCAGGCATGCCGGGCCCTTTTGTGAAGGCATTTGTTGCATTCTGTGCTGATGGCTGATTTCGCTTGCTCTGAAAATATACAGAAATAGTAAAAAACTAGTGAGCCTCCAAACCACATTGTACTTAATCGAGCCCTGTCAGCACAGTCTGTTGTTTAAATTGCCCTCCTGTGCTGGCAGCAGAAACAACCATTTGGTTCTCAACAGATTCATGGAGAGCTCCAAAGGTGAGTATACACTACCATCCTTGATTCACAGTTATAATTTGTAGCATCACCTCCACCCCCACCCCCCAAAAAAGTGGGCACAAGAGGACACCAATTTGCATAAAATGTGTGGTAAATAAAAAGATGCAGCAACAGCTAGGCCAACAAACAGAGGTTTATTGAAACTGGAAGTAGTCGCCCCCATGCCACTGAGAGGTGGTGCTTTAAATAGTTTCCCCCAGGGAACCTGTTGTCTTTAACTTCAGTTCCACCACTCATGTTATATCTTCCCTGTTTTACAAATACTTTTAACTAAAACCATGAACTAATGATCTACAACTTTGGCTATGGGGTGGTATATAAATGTAAATAATAATAATAATAATAATAATAATAAATAAATAATAATAATAATAATAATAATAATAATACAACCCATCTTTCCCTCAGTGCTTATTGATATAATTTCCTAAAATTCTCTTAAGACAGAGACTTGCTAGGTTACACAGTGGCTCAATTCGGACAACACAATAGTGAATGGTGGGCTGACTAACCCTAACCCTCTCGCTAACCCTAAGGGGCACTCCCCACACAACACGGTAATAAATAATCAACTGTGGTGTGGATGAGGATCAGCGCTGAGTTGACTATGGCAGCATTCGGACGACACAACAGTAAATACAACTGACGATTGTTTCTCCCACACCAGTTGTTTATTGTGTCGTCCGAATTGAGCCAGTGTTTGAGGTAATCTGGTCTTTTCAAAAGGTGACCATACTGAGAGTGTGTGCTAATGGATTCAAATTTCAAAGCAGTCATAATTTAAATAGGAATATGGTACAACTCAGCATACTTTGGGAGATTGTGGCCAGGTGAACTGTGTGCTTTGCTCAGTCTGCTATCCAGATGCTGATGTGAGGCAACTCCAAGGCCCAGCTCTTCATTTTGATGGCTCTCTATGTTTACTTCCAATTACTGACTAGCCCTTCAAACAGAAGGATGACATCAAAATAGAGGACTGTCCTCTGACAGCCCTTCTAATAGAGGACTGTCCTCTGCCAAATAGGATGCCTGGCCACCCTAGGCCACACTTTGAAACTTCACTTGGAGGACTTTGAAGCTTCACTCTAAGTAGAGAAGCCATGACTTCAAATGCCCCTTTATCATTTGTGTTATTGCTATATTGATACACACGGGCCCTTTCTATACCACAGGGCCTTCAGGGATGCAGGGGAGAGGATCCCAGGATTTCCTGCTTCCGGGATCATCCCCCAGCATCTAGACAGCTGCGCAACGTCCCGGAAGGGAAGAGGGATGTCACAGCCACCATTTTTTTTTAAGAAAAGGGGCGGGTCGCGCAATTGCGATCCAACGCAAAAGTGAGTTAAAAACAACAACACTCCCAACCCCCCTGCCATCACAGGGATGGCAAAATTGTTTCCCACCCCACCCCCATGGGCACGGAACCTCCCCATACATGCCCGCATTGAAGGCTGCACTACTCACAAGGAGGCGAGAGCAGCGGCCACATCTCCCGTGATCCTCAGGATGGTCACGGGACCACAGGGAAAATTGGGATAACCGGGGAAACAGTTATCCAGAAAAATGGAGGGGTTGTCCCTGCCTGCCCCCGAGATCCCCTGCACATCATTTGGATGCACAGGGATGATCCAGGGGGGGAAAACCCATGGTGTAGACATGGCCACAGACAGATGTGGCTTTTCATCCCTCTTACGCAAAAAACTTCACTGGGGTCATACAGGCCAAGTAGTGTCGGTTCCTTATTGTGCGCCTTCCTCTTTCTCACCATCACCACCACACATCTATGTGCCCTCTTCCTCTGAGCCTAATCCACACGCTTGCCAAGAGATGAATGGTAAAGTGAGCAGAGGTTGTGGGGCCGCTCCTCCTCATAACAACATAAGAGGATCCATGCTGGATCAGGCGGAGGGCCCATTTATTCCAGCTTTCCGTTCACCCGTCGCCCAAACAAGTACTTATGGGGAGCGCACAAGCAGGACATGAGTGCAACAGCACCCTCCTGCAGTTCCCCAGCGACAGGCATGCATGTGCTTACTACCTCTGATGCTGGATACTTGTCCTTGCTCCTGTCACTGCTCACTCAGAGGACCAAGGA
The DNA here is from genome assembly GCA_029215795.1 of Anniella stebbinsi. Classification (NCBI taxonomy): domain Eukaryota; kingdom Metazoa; phylum Chordata; class Lepidosauria; order Squamata; family Anniellidae; genus Anniella; species Anniella stebbinsi. The sequence continues at coordinate 265,721,085 of JARDYH010000003.1, read as the reverse complement.
GAAGGAGCAGCAGGGCCAAGGCACTCTATGGGTTGGCATTGGACCTCCAGCTGGGTCATGGGCCTCAGCAGGTATCCAATGATGCTGACCCCTGATGCTGGCCCTGAAGCCAAGATACAAAGGCTTGTTTTAAATTCTTCCAAGGGTGAATGATGCTTCCAGATCTTTCAACTTTTGCATTTAAATGATAGGCCTCCCCCTCCCGTGCAACATCAGACCTTGTTTTTCATACTTATCTCCATTTCTAAAGCCATTTGCCATGCGGTAGAGTATGCACGCAAGCCAACGTTGGGTCAACTGGTGGCCCTACAGATGTTTTTTGGGCCTTCAACTTCCATCAGCCCCAGTCAACATAGCCAAAGATGGCAGATGATGTGAGTTGTGGGACGAAACATTGGGAAGACCACAAGTTGTCCACCCCTGGTGTGTTGTCAACTGGAGGATGCTGCTGGGTGGCTTTTATAGGGGAAGCTGCTGAGATAGCCCATCACCAAATGCCCCCTAAATATCCAGCATGGTGTTTTGTTTTGTTTTTCCCCAGTTGGGTGTCATATCAAAGTACAAAGAGGCGAGAAGGCCGCAAGCCAAGGAAGTATTCATCCCTCTTTCTGCACCGTTTCAAACTCAAGATGATGAATATCTGTGCTGTGCCGCATTCTGCGGGCATGAAGGAACGAAGGGGTGAAGGACAGTGGCGGTGTGGTGTCTTAATCAGATGCAGATCTTCCTAAGAGCATCAGACCATCAAATTCCCCCCTCTTTTCCTCTCCCCCCCCTTCCCAGTTTTCAGCAGTCATGTAGCTTCAGCCAAGCTCTGAATAGGCAGAGATGGATTCGGGGCTTTATTGAAAGATCATACAGGATGACTGCAAAATCCCATTACTTGTTGATTAAGTATTGATTGCCTCGGTATTAACAAGCTAGCTAATATGAAGTGACCTCTGAGGCCACTGGTTGAGAGAAGGGGGAAAGGGGGGGGAGAGAGAGAGAAGACAATTTACTAAAACAGGCAGGCAGATGAATCAGAAGGCCAGCTCTGCTCTTGGCTTTTAGCTTCGGTTAAAATGTCACACTCGATAGTGCAGATCAATGGCCCCTTTATTTCTTTGCAGCCGTCTTATTACCATCACGAGGCTGCTTCCTTTGATGCTTTTTAATGACCCTCTGAACCGCGTGCTCTGCTTACCCACTGCCTTTGACTAAAAGAAGAGACCTGTCTCTAGCTTTCTCCCCCCCTGCCCACCCCCCCTGGAGATCCCAGCCTCTCCTCCATTTCACCTCCTCCCGGTGCTTTCTCCTAGTGCCGGTTTTTGGAGTGGCTAAGAAAGCCGTATTGTGCGTCCGCCTAACTGGAGCAACAAGGTTTCTCGGGTCACCGGTGCCGCGCCTGTGTTCTTTCGTGCCGTTTCCATCTTCCCCTTCCTTTCTTTTCGCCCACATTTCAAAAAGTCTTGCGCCTTTTCAGAACTTCAAAACCAGCAAGATATTAAGGGACCACCTACTGCTAGCTTCTGTCGGCGGCTCTTATTTATGTGTGTGTCTCTGTGTGTGCGTGTCTGTGTGTGTTTCCAAAGCGTATTAACGTTTAGAATCTCCTGTTACGTTAATTCTGCTAGAATGAGGACCTCGGGATTCAAAGTGCAATGTCGCCTCTTGTTACCATTTTGTAAATATTGAATCGGCATTTTATGAAGCAAGGAAAGGATGTATTTCAGACGTGTCTTCTCTGGAATCAAAAACAAACTGAGTATGTAGACCTTTTCTTTCTTTTTGAACACACACACACACACACACACAGAGATTGGAGTGTGAATTTGAAATACACATTCTGGCTATAAACCTGCAAATTCACACAGCTCAGTTTTGACATGGATTACAAATGATAGCTATATGCCGTACTTTCTTGCCCAAAAGGATTTTGCAATTCACCCCAAAATGAGGTTTTATCAACAAAGCTTATCTTTGCATAAGATGCTCATAATGAAACTCTGAGTTTCAAAATTCAGACTCACATCACCTAACTCCAAAGCTTCCTTCAACATTCCTGTGGATGTGCAAAATAACACGATCATGAAGACAGCAACTGATTTTCAAGATTTTTTGAAGATGTTTGAGATGCGTAGGACAAATCTCATATGCTTCGCTTTGAAAATTTACTTCATGGATCAGCCCCAACTGAACTATTCAAGCTATTAATTCTAGAAACAAATTTGGGAGGGGGAGAACAGCACATGTTTTCCTAACTTGAACTTGTTTGTGAAAGGTCTGTTCATATTCTCTTACTCTAAATCTTTGAAGCATTCCCTATTATGGATGGCACTGGATTTTGAGAATTTGGAAAATACAAACAGGCTACAAATTATGGAAATGAAATATTTGGGGCAGGGAATGTTATGCATCAACAGCACACAGAGCAGTTAAATGTGTTTGGTATCCTACTGTATTGTTTTGGGTATCCTACTGTATTGGGTGGAAATTTAGAGGTGGCTTCCTTCTGTCAGTGAATTTTGTATTTCATTTACATGGTGGCACAATCCAGCCAAAGATAATCGCAGTCTATCCCGGCGATTTCAGTGGGACAATCAAGCATGTGATCAGGCCTCAAATGTCCTTGAATTTGCCTGGGTAATGCCATTCACTTGTAAGTTCCTTAACATTTCCTTTCATATCTCAAAAGGATATCTTGAGGTTTTGGTACCATACAGAATTATAGAAATTTAGTCTACTAATCATCAGTTTAACAGCATATCTGACACTAGTGAGAACACACATGGTGTATTGTGTATGATTCTGGGCACCAGATTTCCAGAAGGACATTGTTAGGTTAGAACATGTTTAGAGGAGGGCAACAAAGATGATACAGAGACTTGAGGACACGCCCTATAAGGACAGGCTGAAAGAACTTGGGATGTTCAATCAGGAGAAAAGGACACCGAGGGGAGACATGTTAGCAGTGTTCAGGTACATAAAAAGGTGCCACAGTGAAAATGGTCAAAGAACTATTTTCTATTGCCACAGAAACTAGTACCCAAAATAATGGGTATAAGTCACAGCTACCTAGATTTCAATTAAATATAAGGAAAAACTTCCTGGCAGTAAGATCTGTACAACACTGGAACAGTCTATTATTATTATTTATTATCTTTATTTATATCTTGCCTTTTGCCCAATGCTGAGCCTGAAGATGGCAGTTTACCTACGGAAGTCATGGGTTCTCCACCTCTGGAGTTTTTAAAGAAGAAGCTGGACAGCCACCTCTCATGGATGGTTTAATCGGTTTTCCTGCACATTACAGAGGGTTGGACTATACAATCCTTGTGGTCCCTTCCAACTCCACAATTCTACGCTTCTATGATACAATTAGACTATGAATCAACTTAAACTGCTTCAAGGGGTCAACTTGCCAAATAAACAGACCAGTGTGAATAAACCTAGAACTTCTCCTAAAGTTGGATTCTATCTCGGAACCCGTTTATGGTTTCGCTTCCTTTTGAAAGAGCAGACACATGCTGAATGATGACAGTATTTAGAGATTTCAGATGAGCTGCTAATGTACTGCAAAGAAACAATGATAATAATCTCGGCATTACTTAATAACCTACGTTCTCCCTTAACTGAAAAATGAAGTACTGTGCCGTTGATATGTGTTCCTATTGTTAAGTTGGTGCATTAAATAAATGATGCATTTTGTTTTGTTTTCTCATTTCAGTGTTTGAATTCGTCTGTCATTTGGATCTCCCACACAGTTGGACTTTTCTTTCCCCATAATTTTATTTTTTTTCAGTTGGTAACAAACACACAATACCTTTATTGGCTCCCAGCTTGGTTCTCCACTTCAGGTAATAAATTAATCATCTCATGTGTTTTTCTCATATTTGATGTTAGATTTGAAACATCGCTTGATAGGCAGAAGTCCTGCAGAAGTCAAAATTTAACATGGACAAACTGTATTCTTGAGTTCCTCCTGGGAATCCCCTCCCTCAGAATCCAGTATTTCTATGAGAACATACCTGCAAAAGTTATGAGCCATATCATGAGGTACAGGTTTCCCATACGTTGTCAGGAAAAGTATCACTGGTTGAATTTCTGCCTGCTACATGCACATTTTGAAAGCATGGTCCACACTTTTTTTAAGTTCACCTGAAACTTCACCCTCATTTTCATGTGCCTTTCCCCCAGTGCATTACTTTTGTACATAAATTTGCTTGATATACATATTTTTGCCAGCAATATCCCTAACAATGCATTTTTGCCATTGTTTCACCGAATATCTGCATTTCTGCATGCATTTTTTAAAAAAAATTAGACAACTCCATTGCAAAATTCAGCAAAGTTAGAATTTCAAAGGATAGCTGGTTTAAAAGTGCAAAATTAGGTAAGTTCACCTTGAAATGTGAACCAAGCAAAATTCTCTCCCATCCCAAACTCTAATCTTTTGAAGAGCATCTTCTCCTTCTTTGGCTGGCAATGCATTGGGGTATCCACTTTTCACTGAATGCTTTCTGTGGATTGAAATAGCTTTTGACCCCAGTTTGAAATGTGGCCCCTTCCAGGTCAGACTTCCAGACAATCCTGAGCTCTGAAACCTCTCATGATCAAAACGGAGCACCACATCCACTGAAACATTTAGGTCTCATGAGCAACAATGATTTGCCACCCACCCTCGCTGTTTCCAAACTTGCAGAGCAGCTGGATGGCTGATGGTGAAGTACAATAAAAGCTGATTGTCTTTTCTTACTTATCTGGCCTACTATTTTCCATGTATTTATTCCCTTCCTCTCATTTTAGCCCACTATTTTTCATTCCCATTCTTTTCCCCCCCTTTGTTTCCTTTGTATACGTTTCCCCTTTCTCTTCCCTCCCCCACTTTTCTCCTTTTCTCTCCTGCTGGAAATTGTTCCCCTTGTTCCATTTTACCATCGATCATTAGCACTTATTCTTTCCATTTCCGCTCCACCTCTATTGTTCTACCGTCTTGTTCCTGAGGTCAACTTGCTTTGTTTAGCTCTTTTGAAGTGTGCTGTTTGGTAACATGCTCCATGCATAGAACTTGACCATATCGGGACATAAGAAGGGCCTCGCTGTGTTAGGCTCATCCTCTGTCTAGCAGATCATTCTGCCTCCTGACAAAGGCCAACCTTCCTAGCTGGCTGTCTTGGGTATCTAACTCTCAGCACTGAACATGCCTTTCTGGCTAGTCAAAACCACTAGCCAGTATAAATTTACTAAGCCCTCTTTTAAAACCATTCACTAAGGGCCTTTCTACACCACACAGGTATAGAGGGAGGGGGGCCTGATCCTGGAAGTACCTGATTCCAGGAACGTCGCTGTAATCCACATAGGACGTGCGACAACTGGGCTTCCTCCCAGGCTGTTACATGTCACGTCCATCATTTTTTGTTGTTGGAGTATCTGAGAAAAGTGATTTAAAAAAAAAAAAAAAACTAAAAATAAAACCCCCGAAATTGCTTCCCCCATCCTGGGGTTGGTGGTCTTGCTCCCCCTCCCTTGATGGGCATGGAGCTACATCACATGGCTCCGTGCCCATTTCTGGTGCCTGCTTACTTGCGAGTAAACAGGCAGCAGCCAGGAAGGGTGCCCACACCTCCCGTGGTCTTGGGATGTTCCCAGGACCATGGGAAGAATCAGGTTTCCCCCAGGATCCCTTATCCCGGGGGAAACCTGTGCCCATCCCCCCTGCCCCCAGGAATCCCTGTGCGTCATTTGGACTCACAGGGGCCACCCAGGGGCAATCCCACAAAACAAGGCCAGCATAGAAAAGGCCTAAGTGGGCATCACATTTAAGACCATCTCAGATGTCCTATCACTCTCTAAGATGTATCTGATGAAGCCGACTTTAGTCTACAAACCATACACCATAATAAGTTTGTCGTTAAGGAGCAGCAAGATTCTTTGTTGTTTGTGTTGCAACAGATTACCATGGTTGCTCCCTCTGGAAAACTCTAACATAGATTGTGAAGTGAGCTGGCTGTCTATGTGGCACATAGCAACAGAAGGGTGTTGTAATTCCCCTGATTTGAAGTAACTGATTGCAGTTTGTTGCTCAAGTAGGGATGTCAGAGAAATCTGCAATGGAACCAAATGAGTTCAATTTTTTTTTTAATGAATCCAACTTATAGATTCCACAGTGGACTGTCTCCCCTCTCCTGTTGGATGGAGTCTGTGGACTTGCGGATCGTTTTCAAACGTTCAGGAATTCTGTGCAAATTTTGTTGTAGGAAAATACACAATTTCTTTTTTTTTGAAAGCAGACCAGAAATGTGCATTTTCCCCATAGGCTAAAGTGTGAAAATGCACATTTTGGGGGGAATGTGCCCATATGGGGGAAATCTGTGCATTTGTGCATGTGTGAATTTGCATAACTTCAGAAATAGAAAAAGATCTGATTCTATGACAGAATGAAAGGGGCCTGACAATCAGCGACACACAGATGGAATGGATTTTGCATGATCCGTACACCGCTATGCTCAAGGGCATTGCCAGCCCCAGGTTTTTGAGGGTCCCCTTCCTTCAGTGTCTACCTTCTTATCACCATTGACACCAGCTGCTATTGCTCTTTATCCATCATTGCTACTATTTCCTTAATCCACAGGAAGGGAGCAAATGAGCAAGTAGGCAGTAGCATCTGCTGCTTCTCCTTCCCAGCACCACCATTGTCTGGGCCAGAGAGAGAGGATGGTGAACAAGCAGGTTGCAATGGTGAAGAGGAGGAGAAACTCTGGAAGGCTTTTGACAGTGGCCCCTGTTGAGGTATGGGCCCTCAGCCCTCAGCAGTCTTGGCACTGGTCCTGCTCAAGTGTCCTCCATTGTTGAACATAAAGGAAAACAGGTCTGTAGCCACAGGGCACCTTGTCTGGTCCTGGTCCTCTGATGGACATTGCAAACTCCATCCCTGAATGTTCATCTGTCATTTAAGAAGGTAAGTCTACAGAGCTTTTTACTTTTGGAGATGTAAGGTGGTTCGTCTGTCCAGCTAGGTGATGTTCACCCTGTTTTGGATGGGGTCACCCCCACCAAGGATTGGGTTTGTAGTTTGGGGGTGCTCCTGGATCCAGAACTGTCACTTGAGGCAAGGAGCACCTTTTATTAGCTTAGGCTGATATTCCAACTGTGCCCTTATCTGGAGAGAGATAGCCTAGCTACAGTTATCCATGCTCAGATAACCTCTAATCTGGATTACTGCAATGTGTTATATGTGGGGCTGCCTTTGAAAATGGTCCAGAAACTTCAACTGGTACAAAATAGGGCAGCCAGACAGTTAACGGGGACTGGCCAACAAGACCACATTACGCCAGTCTTTTACCAGCTTCACTGGCTGTTGGTCCAGGTCCGGGCCCAAATTAAAGTGCTGGTATTAACTTTCAAAGCTCTAAACAGCTTGGGGCTGGGTAATCTGAAGAAATGCCTCCTCCTATATGTACCTGCCCAGACCATAAGATCATCCTCAGGGGTCCTTCTCCTTGAGCCCCTGCCAAAGGAAGTTAGGCAGGCGGCTACCAGGAGGAGGGCCTTCTCTATTGTGGCACCCCAGCTGTGGAATGAGCTCCCTAGAGAGGTTCACCTGGCACCTACATTATACACTTTTAGACACCAGGCGAAGACCTTTTTATTTTCTCTATATTTTATCAGCTGATTAGCTTAATTTTTAACTTTGCCGCTTTAAATCTGTATTTTAAAACTGTGTCTCTGCATCAGTGCTTTTATACTGTATTTTATATTACGTTTTTACACTGTTGTTTGCTTTATATTTTAAAATGTTTTTCATGGTTTTAATTTTTGTAAACTGCTTCGGCTATTGGGCAGTATAGGAATGCAATAAATAAATAAATAAATAAATCTATAGAGGCATATTACTGCTCACTAAGAAGTAATAGAATTGCATAGTTTGCTATAGTGCATGCATCAGTACCGTAGAGATTGGTACTATCACCACACAATCAACTAGAGCTGAGCCTAAATTTCTCAAGAGACGTGTCTCATTGTGGAAGAGTGTTAACCCAGACTGACAACAACCTAGGTGTGGCTGTTGTGACTTGAAGCAACAGGAACCCCATCCCATCACCCCAAAAATAAATAAAGAAGCTGAGTTACTATTGCCTCTGCTTATGGTGAGAAACCTTGAGAAACTACTGAAGATTTTCTCTGGTAGAGAAACTCACTCATATGGACCAAAAGATTGGTAGCGAATTTTGAGACTCCCTTTGCAGCGCTCTACCTTTAACATATTAGGATATATTATGTTCTGCAATTATTCCCTTCCTCTGTACGGCCAAGGTAGAGTGCACATTTGCCATTTACCAAGGACAGTCTTTCACTTGATGAGCTGACTGGGAACTACCCTCTATTTGAAAGCATTCTCTGGTTAAAGACCTGTCCAGTCCAAGTCTTTTTAAAAGATCAAGAACTATAAAAGGGAGAACAGAGATCTTGGAGTAGCCTATCAACTATTAGCACCTGGAGAGCAAGGACTCAGGTCACCTGGACACAGTAATGTCTGCACCACTGTGTATTTATATTTCATTATGTGCTTTCACAAGCATCTACGTGCCAGCATCATACACTAAATGGTGCCTTGGTTTAAACCAGCAGGGCTTATGTTCTTATGGACTGATTTCGATGCGGGGGACATTTGGGAGCAGGCTTTCCATGTGAACTGAAAGAAAAGGATCATACGTCACTACCCCGAACATGGCAGCATGTAAGATAAATTGCACATTATTATTATTATTGTTATTGTTATTATTATTACTATTATTATTGTTATTATTTTTGTATCCCACCTTTTGCCCAACACTGGGCCTCAAGACAGCTTTACAAAATTAAAAATATACAGTTAAAAGCTATGAATAGAAATATACAAAAGTTAAACATATAATTAAATAGGTTTCAATATTACAACATTTCAACATTTAAAATACATATTCAATTTTAAAAGTCTTAAACATAGATGAAGGTCCACATTAGTCATCAACGGCCTGCCGAAATAAGAAAGTTTTTGTCTGCCTCCGAAAGCAAATCAAGGAGGGAGCTAGTTTAGCTTCCCTGGGAAGGGAGTTTCAGAGCACTGGAGCAGCCACTGAGAAGGCCCTGTCCTGCATTCCTACCAAGCGTGCCTGTGATGGCAGTGGTACCGAGAGAAGGGCTTCCCCTGAAGATCTCAAAGCATGGGCCGGCTCGTAAGGGAGAATACAATATTTCAAATTATGTTTCTTGTTGGTTTTTCACTGTTTTTTATTAGGGGTGTTCACGCCAAAATATATCATCATTTATCATTATCGTCATTTCGGACCAAAAAAATATCGTCTACATTCATATTGTAGGTGAACCGTCGTCTTCACGATAATTATCGTGAAAAAAACGATATTTTTTGCAGCCCTATTTTTAAAGAAAAAAATGCCTATAACTTCTGTATTTTAAAAGTTAGAGGCTTGAAACTTGGTCACAGTGCTTATGGGCTATGCCTAAGTATGTGTGTGAAATTTGAGATCGATCCCGCCAACCCTCGATTTTATATGAATTTTTTAAAGATCGTTTCCGTTCTGACAGATCAGAATGACAGCTCGCCACATGCGTTCATTCAGACCTGTCAGAACGGAAACGATCTTTAAAAACTTCATATAAAATCGAGGGTTGGAGGGATCGATCTCAAATTTCATACACATACTTAGGCATACCCCATAAGCACTGTGACCAAGTTTCAAGCCTCTAACTTTTAAAATACAAAAGTTATAGGTATATTTATATGGCAGTCCAATAAAACGATAAAATTGCCCGAAAATTATCATCTCCGGTGATTATTGTAGGTTTTTGTATCGTATCGTCATAATTAAACGCATGCACGATAACAACCTTATTGTATCGTTATCGTACATTTTAACGATACGATACACATCCCTATTTTTTATCTTATTGCAACACACATACACACACAAACGCACAAAATGTATCTGTGGTGCAACAACATGTTGCAGTTTGGGGTGTTTCTGTTCAGGTTATGTCATTTCCCACAATTTCTTTTCATCCCACGCCCCATTCAGTTAGTCAGCAATTTGAACATGAGAGGTTCTGGAACCCAATGGATTAACGAGAAATTTGTTTCAATTCAGTTTTGATCAGGAGTTTAATCCGTTTGCACTTCTTGGACCAAACTAAGGTCAAAATCCTTACATTTTCAAGGTTGCAATGAGATTTGTGGACCCAAAACAATGCATTCGACAGCATGCGTACATTAAAAATGTGCATGAAAAAAATGTAGACGTTTGGGGAAAATGCACATATGATTTAATCTGTGGGAGAAGAATGTGTACATTTCACAGATGTGTGCATTTGGAAACGGAAGCATGAATATATGCATGGATTTTCATGTGAAAAAGGCTCACAATCCGATGTGGACATGAGTTGGACCGAGTTTCTAGATGGCATTATGAGAACTTGATGTGTTTGAATTTTGCTGGTTCACACATCCACAATACGTTAGCATCTAGGATATGAGCAATATCAGCACAAGAGCTTTAATAACACGAGTGAAACGTCCCAGCAGAAAAGCCCCACTACAAAAGCATCCAAGCTCAAAAATGCAAGTGGTGTTTCGTGAACAATGCAAACCACATTTATTTCAGCTGTAGTACTTGTCTCTAGAAGTGACAAGGCAGTATTTTCCCGTGCCTTCATTTGAGGCAACTGGCCAACACTTTGAAGGCTTTTGCGAGATGAAGACAAGAAAATTCATCATTTTTTTTCTTTTTTAAAAAAATTAATGTTTCCTACAATTGGAATAAACTGTAAATTAGGAGTTACAGCATGGTAGTTTGGGGAAATCTGAATTTGGTTTGTTAGACTATAATAGTAGCTTTCTTGGTTGTGACAGTAACAATAAAGTTATCCCGACGTGTAAGGATTAGAGATGAAGCTGCTTTCACAGTTTCCAGTTATTTCTTTCAAAACACCCTTCATATTTCTGATAATTTTCAGTGATGAGAGAGAGAGAGAGAGAGAGAGAGAGAGAGAGAGAGAGAGAGAGGTCAGTGGCTAAGCAAGCAAACAAATGGACAAGGATAGAATAGGAACAGTGTGGAACCACAGCTTCTGGAGAGGTCCCCAGGCCTTGCTGTTTGGGAATGGGGTGGGTGGGACCTGAGGCCACTGCCTAAATCAAAGGAGGTGTCTGGTCCAAGGAAGGGGGCATGTTTTTTGCCTCTCCTGTCTCAACGACTGACAGGGAATCAAAGCGAGGCACTAGGGGAGTCTCTTTGATTAGGAATCTGCAATCTAAGGTCTGTGTTCAGCTCTTACCTGATTTTGAAAGCTCTCTTCAAGGAGGAATGTATGGATTTTGTTAAATATGTTTAAATATGTTCCATCTCTTTTTCACACACTGTCAGACATTTTACGTTCAGTCATCCACTCATTGATGAAAACATGATTTTTTTTAAAAAAAACACCCCACAGAATTCCATTCATGCATAAAAACAAGGGCGCATCAGGGCATATCAGTCCATGGAACCTCTGCGACTTGGGAAAAAGAGCTGGTCTACTGTGGAATCCCCAGGTTGGATATACAGAGATCTTAACTTCTTTGAATCTGTTGTGTGTTCTTTGACATCCTTCTCTGCAAGCAATGTTGGCTGCAATATGCAGAAATTACGGGTATGATTTGCACAAATTGCTTTATTCATTTCACTGAGAATTCATACAGATCATGCAGTCAAGGATTTTCAGGGAGGGACGGTGTTCCCCTTGAACTGTCATTTACGCAAACTGTGGCTGCAATTTGTGTAATTTGAGCTAATTATGGTGGTAAGTTGCTTAATTTGTGCAAGTCTTGGCTTTAACATGCTTAATTTGTGCAAATCATTGCCACATTTGTACAAATGAAGCACATTACAGCGGTGATTTCTACAAAGTACGGCTGAAAGTTGTGCAAATTTCGCAAATTGTGGATGCAATTTGCATAAATGTCAATTTAAGGGGGGGGGACCAAGAAAAATTCCCGTATTTGGGGGAAAGAGCATGGCTCCGCTCGCAAAATGGCCAGATTCCTAAAAGGGGCTGAATTTCCCCACAACAGCTGTCCCTGCTTTAAGCTAAAATATGCTGTTATATTTGGTGTTTGGCTAGAGTTGTGCTCATGCGGCCTCTCAAAATTATCTCCCGTATTTGTGGGTAGAGGAATTGGTGGGAAAATTTCACCACATTTCTCCTCCTGATCCAACAGTTTCTCACAGGTAGGCATCACCATTGGCAAGGGGTATATAATAATTTCTTTCTTTCTTTCTCTCTATTTTCCGAAGGGTTTTTTTGGTTTTTCTGCAATGCACTGCAAGTAGCGAAAGCTTCAACTGTGTAGGCAGCTTGGCTCCGATTTTGCATCCTCCACAATATCCTGTATATCTAGGCACTTTCTACATCAGAGAGGTGTAGAGGGTGGAGGGCAGGCAATCCTGGAAGTAGCTGCTTCCGGGATCGGCGAACTCATTTTTTTAAGATCGTGCTCGTTCTGAAAGCTGGTTGACTGGGTCTCAGCTCTCAGAACGAGTACAATCTTTTAAAAAATCATAGATAATCAAGGGTTTGAGCAATTGCTCTTTTTTTTCATAAATGACCAGCCAAATCCCATCTTCAATGCCCCACAAGTTTCAATTTTTTATCTTTAAAAATGAAGAAGTTACAGCGGGGGTGGGGCTTTTGGGGGACCCCCTATAACTTTTTAATTTGAAAAGGTAGAGACATGAAACCTCTTGGACATTGCAGATTGGATCTTGCTAGTCCTGGCTCCCCAAGTTTCATGTCATTATCATTTCAAATAAAAAAGTTATGCACGGGTTTCCCCCAATGCAAGCCTATGGGGAAAAAAGCAGACAAAAGATGATAATATGGAGGCCCGGTCAACCAGCTGTGTCACTAAAGTTGCATGAACTTTAATAAATTCATATATAATCGAGGGCTGGAGGGATTGATCTCAAATTTCATACACATGTCTAGCACATGATGCTACACATATGTGCCAAATTTCAGATCAATCCCTCCACCCCTGTATTTTATATAAAGTTTTGAAAGATCGTGCAACTTTTTGACAGGTCTGAATGAACGCACATGGTGAACTGTCATTGTGACCTGTCAGAACTGAAACGTTCTTTAATAAATTCATATAAAATCGAAGGTTGGAGGGATCGGTCTCAAATTTCACACACATACTTAGGCATATCCCATAAGCATTGTGACCAAGTTTCAAGCCTATAACTTTGAACATACAGAAGTTATAGGTATTTTTGCTTTAAAAAAGATCAGCTCTATAGGGCACAATGGGGCTGCAAATTCAATATCGGATTTCTGATAATTATCGTGAAGACGATATGATTAACCTACGATATTATCAGAGATGATAATTTTTTTGGTCTGAAATTCCGATAACGATACAATGCCATATTTTTGGGCATGCCCATCCCTGTTCTATATACATGTCTCACCATTGCTCTGCAGTCTCCCAGGCTGCCTGCACTTCCTGATCTGAAAAGGCCCCTTGGGAGGAATACATTCATGATGTCTTCCCCTGGGAATGTGGGAAGCCAAAATACAGGACACTCCTGCACACTCCTCAGCCATCTGATAAGTATGGTAAGCACAAGAGTCCAGAACTGACTCCATGATAATTTCTCTCAAATTTCTTTTCCTTTGAATTTCTTTTTGAATGCAATTTCTTTTCTATAAAATTGAATGAGAGTGGTTGAAATTCCCGTGGGAGAAATTTTTGGCACTGCGATAGTTTTGGCTCCATCCACTACTGAATCTGCCCCCTCCGGAATTGAATCGGCTAAGGGATATGTGACACCCCTGACATAGCAACATGACCAAGCTGTACTAGCCTCACCTCATACATCTAGAGGCTTACAATACACAAGAGAGATCCATGGTATCACCAGTTTCTGGTGACTCAAAGGATTTAGACAACGTGGAGAGAAGGCTACCAGTAGGAATGCCATGGGTGTCTGACTGGGTCTGAGAGTCCAATGGACCTTCCCCATGTCTAGCTCCTGGACACAGCTCACTGGGCCGTGGTGCATTCATGGGCCCCCTCTTTGGCCAGCCCATGGCCCAGTGAGCTCTTGGTAGCCATCTGCCCTTGTCCAGAGTCTACATTTTGTGCAACAGTAGAGGCTCCGGATGATGGTGGACAGCCTTGCAGCTTCATCAAGTGTTTGCCAAGCCTCAAAGAAGCTATTGCAGTGCTGGGAGTGGATGTAGGCAATGGCCACAGCTTAATGGGCATCCGATGGAGCTGGATGCGGGTAAGTCCATCCATCTACATTTTTCCCCCCAGGCTGGACTAGGAGCCTTTGAACATGGCCAGAAAGAACGTTGGAATCCATTCTATATTCTCAATTCTTTTTAGAGTTTTGGAGGAGCAACACTGATGAATTCCTGGAATCGTCAGAACTTATTTGAGTGAATCTACATATCCCTAAGTAAAAGGCAGAGAAATAGCTGAACTGCATTCAAGAAAGGAAGGAAGGAAGGAAGGAAGGAAGGAAGGAAGGAAGGAAGACTCCCTTTCTCCCCATCCTTTCTCCTCATCCTCTCTCTCTCTCTCTCTCTCTCTCTCACACACACACACACACACACACACACACACCGGCAATGCTGAAACATGTATCCACAATTGGACATCAAGGTAGGCTTCAGTGCAAAGTGTATTGCCACAAAAAGAGAAGTCAGCATACACAGAGCTGCTTCTGTTTATAGCCTGGCCAGAGTTTTGGGGTTGGCGGGGGGGGGGGGGGGGAACACCTGACAGGCTGTGTTACTGCTACCATTTCTATATCGATTATACCATTTCTAAACCTGCCTGGTCTGTGACAGGAGTGGCATAATTAGTTTTTTTCCTTCTCCCCCTTGTTAAATATTTGTAAATCATTCGTACTTTTATGGGTCACATAACCTGGCTGTTACCCTTCAAATAATCTTCTTGTAACTTGTTTAAACAAGAGATATCTCTGTAGCCGTGCTGCCGTTTCTCGGAGAGTACAATGCAAGGCCTTCACTAAACAGGCTTCGGAAATGTCTTATTTGTCAGGGGGAATGGGAAGCAGAAAGCGTTGATGCTCAGGTTATGGACTTTCTCAGACAATTCCTACGGGATATAGAAAACACTCAGGGTTGCTTAATTGTCAATGGCCGTGACACTATAGACTTATCCATGCTATCTTTTTTTATTTTCTTGACCCTTCTGCTTTGTGTTGAATAGCAGCTCAATGTGGAGAAATTAGGTTCTTCTTATAACACCACAGCATACTAGGAAAAGGCTCACCTG
The DNA here is from genome assembly GCA_029215795.1 of Anniella stebbinsi. NCBI lineage: Eukaryota > Metazoa > Chordata > Lepidosauria > Squamata > Anniellidae > Anniella > Anniella stebbinsi. The sequence continues at coordinate 265,705,757 of JARDYH010000003.1, read as the reverse complement.
CTAAATTTCTGCAAGCAAAGCATGGCGATGGGTGATTTTAGACATAGGTGGATAAGGCTACTGCTGATCTCTTTCAGAGCTGCATATATGAAATTTTAAGCTCATTCTGTCCTGTTTTCTGTGACTTTTGTGAAGTATGCATTTCCCCCCTAAAGTATACATTTTTGTATGCCTTTCCTTCTAAAAATATGCATTTTGCATGCATTTCCCTCTAAAAGATGCATTTTGTATGCATCTCCTCCTAAAATATGCATTTCTGTATCCATTTCTCCCTAAAATATGCTTTATATGCATTTCCCCTAAAAAGGGCATTTTTGTATGCATCTCCTCCTAAAATAGGCATTTTGTATGCATTCCCCCCAAAATATGCATTTTATATGAATCCCCTCTTAAAATATGCATTTTGTATGCATTTCCTCAACAATATGCATCTTGTATGCATCCCTCCCTAAAATATGCATTTTTATATGCATTCCCCCCTAAAATATGGACTTTGTTATGCATTTCCTAAAATAAGCATTTTTGTGTGCGATTTCTTTGAGCCAAGACATGTGTCACAAAATTTGGAGGAACGCGGGATAACAGCGTTCTGATCCATGTATTAGTCTGGGCAATTCAATTTAGATCTATTTGCTTTGAAGTGTGGACTAAGCCAAATTGTGCAGCCTCCCTAGAAACTCTCTCCCCCCCACCCCCACCCTGGCATCCTCGAAGAGAACATGATGCTGCTGCCCTTTCTACTAGGGATGTGCACTGGATCGGACCCGATCCACGATCCGAGTCCGGTCCAGTGGGAAATCGGATAAATTATCCGATTTCCGATCCCGCAGCTGGATCGGCCGATCCAATCCGAACCGGTCCGAAAAGGCTCCGAACCGGTTCGGAGGATCGGCGGATCGGCAGGCGCCCACTGGCGCCCACCGCCGCTTCCATTGGCGGGCGCCAGCGGGCGCCTGCCGATGAAAGTGGACAGCGGGGGGGAGGGAGGAGGGGGGCGCTTACCTTCTCGGCCCGTCCGCTCCCGTCCGGCACTAGCAGCTACTCCCAGCGGGCTCCGCGGCCTGCTCTAGGGTGGCGCGCCGGGTGATGTCATCACCCGGCGCGCTACTCTAGAGCAGGCCGCGGAGCCTGCTGGTGGTAGCCGCCGGCCCCGGACGGGAGCGGACGGGCCGAGAAGGTAAGGAGGGGGTGCGTGGAGGGGAGGAGGGGGCGCGTGGAGGGGGGAGGGGGGCCCTTACCTTTCCGGCCCGGCGGCTCCCGTCTGGCGCCGGCGCCTACTACTCCCAGCAGGCTCCGCGGCCTGCTCTAGGGTGGCGCGCCGGGTGATGTCATCACCCGGCGCGCTACTCTAGAGCAGGCCGCGGAGCCTGCTGGAAGTAGTAGGCGCCGGCGCCGGACGGGAGCCGCCGGGCCGTGAAGGTAAGGAGGGGGTGCGTGGAGGGGAGGAGGGGGCGCGCGGAGGGGGGAGGGGGGCCCTTACCTTCCCGGCCCAGCGGCTCCCGTCCGGCGCCGGCGCCTACTACTCCCAGCAGGCTCCGCGGCCTGCTCTAGGGTGGCGCGCCGGGTGATGTCATCACCCGGCGCGCTACTCTAGAGCAGGCCGCGGAGCCTGCTGGAAGTAGTAGGCGCCGGCGCCGGACGGGAGCCGCCGGGCCGTGAAGGTAAGGAGGGGGTGCGTGGAGGGGAGGAGGGGGCGCACGGAGGGGGGAGGGGGGCCCTTACCTTCCCGGCCCGGCGGCTCCCGTCCGGCGCCGGCGCCTACTACTCCCAGCAGGCTCCGCGGCCTGCTCTAGGGTGGCGCGCCGGGTGATGTCATCACCCGGCGCGCTACTCTAGAGCAGGCCGCGGAGCCTGCTGGAAGTAGTAGGCGCCGGCGCCGGACGGGAGCCGCCGGGCCGGGAAGGTAAGGAGGGGGTGCGTGGAGGGGAGGAGGGGGCGCGCGGAGGGGGGAGGGGGGCCCTTACCTTCCCGGCCCGGCGGCTCCCGTCCGGCGCCGGCGCCTACTACTACCAGCAGGCTCCGCGGCCTGCTCTAGGGTGGCGCGCCGGGTGATGTCATCACCCGGCGCGCTACTCGAGAGTAGGCCGCGGAGCCCGCTGGTAGTAGCCGCCGGCGCCGGACGGGAGCGGACGGGCCGAGAAGGTAAGCAGTGGCGGGGAAGGGGGCTTACCCCCCCCCCCGGAGCCGTCCGCTTCTATCCGCTGGCGCCCGCGGGCGCCAGCGGATGGAAGCGGGCGGCCCCGGGGGGGGAGGGAGCGCGGGGGAGGGGGCTTACCTGCCGGGGCCGTCCACAGCGGACGGCCCCGGGGGGGGGAGGGAGTTAGGCCCCCCCTCACCCACCCGCCGCCATTTTTTTCTCATAGACTTGCATTGCAATGCAAGTCTATGGGGAAAAAAATGGCGGCCGTTCCAAAAATTAATGATTTTTGGGTCGGGATCGGACTCGATCCGGTCCGGGGGGCCTCCGATTTTGTCCGAACCGGTCCGGGACAAAATTGGAGGTCCCGATCCGGGTCCCGATCCGATCCGGGGGGTCCGTGCACACCCCTACTTTCTACACCAGATGGGTGTAGAGGGGCGGAGGGGTGGCGATCCCGGAAGTGCCCTGCTTCCAGGATTGTCACATTAACACTCACAAATTGTGCAATGACCTGGGCTCCTCCTGGGTCGTCGTATGTCGTGGGTGCCATTTCTCCCCCTTTAATCCGGGAAGAGCACAGGAGTGCTCCTCCGCAAACTCAGGGTTTTTCCCCCCCCCAAAAATCTTGTGTGTGTGGGCCCCTACCCCCTCCCTGCCCTCCCAGGGGTGACAAAACTGGTGCCGCCCCCTCTCCCGATGGGCACAGAGGTGCGTGGTGCAGCTCTGCACCCATTGGTGCTGCCGCGCTTACTCGTGAGTAAGCGCGGCACCACTCGGGACAGGCAGCCACATATTTCACAGTCCCAGGAACTCCCCAGGGCAGTGGAAGCTTCAGGATTTTCCAGGGTTCCCTTGTCCCTGGAAAATCCCATGGCCAGCCCCCCCCCCCGGGAGCCCGGTACATCATTTGGACTCACAAGGACCAGCCAGGGGCTATCTCAGGCAAAATGCCTGGCGTGGAGAGGGCCTTTGACACACCCGAACCATTGCTCATAAAGCATTGATTTTTCTTGTGTGTCCTTGTGCAACATGGGCAAAAGATTGATCCCCACTGGGTTAGACTCAGGAATGTTCATGCATAACTAAGGCTCATCTTCACCTACAGGTGTAGAGGGAGGGAGGGACGGAGGGAGGGAGGGAGAGGATTGCGGACTTACCTGTTTTCGTGATCCTCCCCCACCATCCACAGTGCCACATGACATCCTGGAAAGATTTTGCGGATGCCATTTTTTTCCCGAAGAGGGAGAAGGAGCGCAACCGCGCTCCTCCACAAAAGGTAACTGAAAAAAACCAAACCCCCTGAACCTGCTCCCCACCTCGATGGGCACGGACTGCCCCTGTGCAGCTCCATGCCCATTTTGAGTGCCCCACTTAGTACACAACCTGGGAGCAGCAGCCACATGGCAAACCCGGGTTTTCCACAGTTCCCTATATCCCGGGGAAAGTCCCTGGTTGTCTTGGGTTGCCCTTGGGATGATCCAGGGACTACCCCGGGATATAGGGCTGGTGTAGACATGCCTCTAGTTGAAAGACTAGAAGCCATAACCTAGTCAATAGAGCAGTGCATTGTCCTAAGGATACTTCATCCTCCAGCTTCCTCCCAATTGTCTGACTCAGGCCACTCATCTAGCGATGTGTGGAGGACCACCAATGATGGTGGTAGACCAACCATGACCCTATTACCCCATTTGCTGAATCTGCATCCCAGCACCCTTTCTTTCCATTTCTGTTCTTCTGATTTCATGCCTCTCTTTCTTTGGAGTGGGCCACAGGCTAACTTTGCACACAGTGCCTTTTACAACAACCAGCATCAGCCCTACCAAATTCCCCCATAAACCCACAGACATCATCAAAGTACATACAAAGCCCTTGTGGGTGGCATTTTTTCTTGGCACTAGGGGTGAGAATGACATACTGGTAACCATAACTGCGAATCCTGCATTGTACAGGTCAGCATTTCAACAAACAAACAAAACCAAACCAAAATCTCATCATTGTTTTTGGGTTCCCACAGAAAACAAAGAATGTGCGCCTAATTTACATAATTAAAAAGATAACCGCCAAGCCAGAACTACAGATTCTCTGTGGATGGGCTTGGAATAATAAGGGAAGCTTCTCATGATGTGGAGTAGATAAAATTGCAGATATCGGTTGGAAGCATGTAAGTGCTAATTTGCTAACTCTGCCATTTATTTTATAGGTGATATCAAAGCCCATTTAATAAGTGCAATAAACATAAACTTTGGCGCTTATAATGCTATTCACTAGATTAATACCCAATAGTGTTTTCTTTAAAAATGCCATTTAGAGATGGATAAATGGCCAAAGAGATATTTCTCCGATTCACTGGTATCTACACTGAGTCAGCCAGAAACCTTGAGAGCAATTACAGAGCCAAAATCAATATACTTTCCATTCTTCTCATATGCACCAATGGCCGGGGGGGGGGGGGGGGGGGTACTAGAAAAGGAAGAAAGTATATGGTGTGTGGTCCAATAACTTTTCAAAGTCTTTGTTCAAAAATGGTCATTTCTGGGTTGAAAATGGAGTCAGACCATTAATGCAGATAGCTCCATACTGTCTATCCTGGCTAGCAGCAGTTTTCTAAGGGTTCGGGGTTTTCTCCCCTAAGACCATGAGAGCAATACTGGATCAGACCAAGGGCCTAACTTCTTGTCCAGTGTTCACACAGAGTAGGCTGACCATATGAAAAGGAGGATGAAGAGGGAATTTCACCAGGAACTAATTGCATACAAATGACTCTGGCTGAAATTCCCTTTTCTCTACAACTGTTAAAAGTTACATGAGCCCTGTCCTCCTTTTCATGTGGTCAGCCTAACACAGAGGCCAACCAGCTCCTTTTGGGAAACTCACAATCAGGGCGCGCATGCAACAGCACCCTCCCACTCATGTTCTCCAGCAACTGGTGTACAGAGGTAGACCACCTTTGATTCTGGAACTTCCATATAGCTAACAGGACTAGTAGCCATTGTACTCTTATCCTCCACACATTGGTCTAACTCCCTTTTAAAGCCAACTAAATTGGTAGCCATCACTAAACAGCTAAACTGGCCCAGACATCGTAACCATTCTTCATAGGGAAATTGTTCCACCCCCTTGATCAATTTAGTTGCCCTTTGTTTCATCGTCTGCTATTTTGCTTTTTATTATTATTAAACTAGCGATGCAGGGAATTGAATCTGGGACCTTCCGCATGCAAAACATATTCTGGACCAGTAAGTTATCCCTGAGTTCTATGGTCTACTTAACTGCCATCTTCAAAAGTTTGGCAGCCTATCCACGGTAAAATAATAATAATAATTCAAGGGGTGGGAGGAAGGCATATTTTTATTTACATGGATATGTCTACCTTTGAGTATAGATGGATGGTCTCACCTGTGTCCAGCTCCGTTGGATGCCTGCTGAGCCTGCACTACCGCTCGGCCCACTTGGGTACCATGTGAACTTCTTTGTAGCCCAGTGAGTGCCTGGCGAAGCCATTAGGCCACCTGCCCTCATCTGAAGCATCCATTGCTCACAACAATGGTGGCCTTAAAGGCCCCATTTATGCAACTTGGGAAATATGCAATTTCCAGAGCTACTACTGTGGTATATAATGGAAGCTCTGCAAAGCAGTAGGCTGCCCAGCAGTTGCTGAGCTGTGAGGTGCTCCAAGAGCGAGGCCACAAATTTGCTGGGGCCTGGCAAGCTGGGTCCGGGGTAGCGAGCATGAGGGGGTGTCTGATGGACTCTCAGACCCAGTTGGGTGCCTGCAATATCCCCATCTTTAAAGAATGCTTAAAGTGTTTTGATAAAGTTGAAGCATTTCATCAGGGAGGCTGCACAGATCTCTGCTCCAGAAATATGTGGGCTCATCCCCTCCCTGCAAGAAATCCTCAAACAAACCAAAATCCACGCATTTCGCCAAGACCTGAACTTCCAAACTGACCTTGGTTTTGTTTAGACAAGGGACGTTTCTACACCGGCCTCTTGTCGTGGGATTGCCCCTGGGCACTCCTGGGGCATCATAATAAGGCACAGGGACTCCCGGAGCAGGGGGAACGGGGACAAATTTTCCCAGGGATGAAGAATCCCTGGGAAAACCCGATTCTTCCTGTGGTCCGGGAAATGTCCAGAGACTGCGGGAGGTGGTGCCCGCTTATTTGTGAGTAAGTGGGCACAAGAAATAGGAATGGAACCATGCTGCATGGCTCTGTGTCCATCAGGGGAGGGGTGGCTGCTGCAATTGTGCAACCCCTAGGATGGCAAGAAAGCTTTGGGGGGAGGCTGATTTCAGGGGTTAAAAAAACCCTTACGTTTTGCGCTCCCTCCTCTAGCTCTGAAAAAAAATGCCGGCTGCAATATCCCCGGGATGCCACATATCGCGTGTGCATGCTGGGGGAGGCTCTCACAATTGGGTTATTGCAAGATCCTCCCCATTCCCTCCCGAAACACCAGAAGGTGTAGAAAGGGCCAAAATTTTCATAACAATTCTAGTTGTGTGAATGTACCCTAAATTGCTTCAGAAGACCACTACACAATTACACACACACTTACACACACACACACACAGACCCTTTCCACACCAGGCAAAATGGCTGGGGTGGACCCCAGCTGCTCTCTGTGAGTCTGCATGACACACAGGGAATACCGGGGACAGGAGAGGCGGGCACGGGATTTTTCCTGCTTCCCCTGAACCAGAAAAAATCCCAAATTTTTCCACGGTTCCAGGAACTTTCCAGGACAGCGGAAGAATGTGTCTGCCCTGGTTCTGCCATGCTTACTCACGAGTAAGCACAGCAGAACCGATGGCCATGGAGCCGCACCGAGATGGGGCCATCAAATTCGCCATCCCCAGGATGAGGGGGGGAGGGGGGCGTGATCACGCGCAGGATTTTTTTTAAAAAAACCTTTACATTTGTGCTGGAGCACAGGAGCGATCTTCCTCGTTGAAAAAACAAAACATAACGACGGGTATGACATCCGATGACCCGGGACATCGTGCCCATGATGTGGTTTCATCACGACAAACCCAGAAGTGGCTACTTCTGGGTTCACCAGCCCTCTTGCCTACTGTACCCCGTGGTGTGGAAAGGGCCCGAGAGAGAAAGAGAGAGAGAGAGAGAGAGAGAGAGAGAGAGAGAGAGAGAAAGAAAGAAAGAAGGGGTGACCCTGTCCACTTTTGAATCTGATCTGACAGCAGATCCACAAAAGATATTGCTGTCTATCCCTGCATACTGAAATATCCCATACTCCGAAGCTGAAGTACCAGCAAAGGTGGCAATGTTCCCTTAAGAAAACATGACTCAAAATAACGTTATGCCAAAACTTTTCATAATAACAACCAGATTATTTTTATGCCTGTACAGAGTGCAGTATTCAGGGCATTTCAGTGCCAAAGAATCTGTAATGAATAGGTTCTTAGAAATCCCCTCCTCCCTGGCTGCCAGTAGATATGAAGAAAGAGAGAGAAAAAGCTCACATCTGATCTGACTCAGTAATTACAAGCCAAAAATGTAGATCAAGTGGTCGTCAGCCAAATTAGTACCTGACAAAGGACATTTTTTTTTTTTTTGGCAAGGTTGTCGAGCTGAGGAAAAGGAAACAAGTCACAAAAAAATCTAAAACTTGGAAATAATAACAGCTTTGAAGTGTGACTTGAGTTGCCATCCAAATATTCAGAGAAGGAGAGCAGCGAAATGGACAGGAGGCATTTTTATTCAGAGTGGGCAATGCCCTGGTTTTTATAGCTGCACACAATAAAACTCTGTAATGCTAGGAATGGTTATTTTCATTTCAGATATTATCATAATTATCATAGAATGTTAGACCTTGGTGGGGTCTTGGGGGGTCATCTAGTTTGTCCCCTTGCTCAGGGCAAGATCCTCAGAATGGGCCTGTTCAGATGACACACTAAGCCATGGTAATGCTGCTAACCCTTTTGCAACAAATGGTTATTGAGCATGTTTGCACCATGGTATATGTAGCCACCATGCTTAGGAATGGTTCATGTGACATGCTAAGGCATAATGTTTAGCTCAAAATACTTAACCACCATGGCTTAGCATGTCATCTGAACAGGATCTATATATTGAGACTACAGCATCTCTGACAATAAAACCATAGACTCATAGAATAGTAGATTTGGAAGGGGCCTATAAGAACATCGAGTCCAACCCCCTGCTGAATGCAGGAATCCACCTTAAAGCATCCCTGACAGATGGTTGTCCAATTGCCTCTTGAAGGCCTCTAATGTGGGAGAGCCCACCACCTCCCAAGGTCATTGGTTCCATTGCTGTCCTGCTCTAACAGTCAGGTAGTTTTTCCTGATGTCCAGCCAGAATCTGGCTTCCTGTCACTTGTAACTTGAGCCCAGCCTGTAGAGCTGTCCCGTCAGCTTGTTCCACTAACAAAAACTTCTTAGCCTTCGGATTTTAGTCCTAACATTTAGCTGAAGTTTGCTTCCCTGCAATTAGGAATGGGAAAACAAGCAACGTTTGAGGTTGTTGGGGTTTTCCGCTTTCCACCTCGATGGCCGTCTCACCTCATTCTCGCTCCCCAATACGAGCATCTTTTCCAATTTTACCCCATAGGCTAAAGCGTGGAAATGCAGGTTCGGCGGTGGGAGGGGGCGCACATTTTCGGAAGTGCACATTGGGACAAGTCTGAAGCATGCACTGTAAATGGTGGTCATTTTCAGATATGATGCTCCTGCTCATATTCATTTCTATGCTGCGAGCAAAGATGTACTCATGGTTTGTGAGCAGGAGCAAAATTCCCGTATGTCCCTACCTGCCATTTCCAGCCATTATTTTTAATCCAGCTCTCTGGAGCAATATAAGAACACAAGCCCAGGTCAAAGTATTTCTGGTGCTTCCTGGGATCAAATGTGTTTCAATCTCTCAAGTGATCCGGAACAAAGCTGGACCCTGCATGAGACTCTGTCCCTTTCTACACCTAAGGGTGTACAGGGAGGGAGGGGAGAGGATCACAGTCTTGCCTTCTTCCACGATCCTCCCCCAGTGTCTGAATGGAAGCGTGACATCCTGGAAACAAACAGGGATGTTTCACCTGCCGGGTTTTTTTTAAAAAAAATGCCAGAGCTGGGAGCACAATTGTGCTCCAACAAAAAGTAAGTTAAAAAAAGACCCGGCCACGCTCCCCCCACCCCCGGTGTCCCTGGACACCCCCTGAACTGGCTCCTTCCCTCTTGCTGACCCCCACTACTCGTGGGAAGGAAGGAAGAAGTTGGGACGGGCGCCCACAGTCTTGGGGATCGAACTGGGACTGTGGGGAAAATTGGGGTAACTGGGCAACCAGTTATCCCACAAAAATGGGAGGGGTCGTCCCTGCCTGCTCCCAGGATCCCTTGAACACACAGGGGCCCTTTCCACACCAGGCAAAATGCTTGAGATGGCACCCGGTGGGCGGGAACTGGATTTTTCCGGGAAACCGGAAACTAGAAAAATCCAGAATATTCCGCGACCCCCTTCCCCCGGGAAGTTCCCAGGACCACGGAAGAATGTGGCCACCCCCCCCCCCCGGTACTGTTGTGCTTACCCGAGAGTAAGAACGGCAGTACCGATAGCCATGGAGCCGCACCACACAGCTCCGTAGCCATCAGGGGAGGGGGGAAGCGAAATCGCTGTCCCCAGGATGGTGGGGGGGAGGGGTCCCCAATTGTGCAAGTTTTTTTTTCTAAATACTCACTGTTGTGGAGGAGCTCTTGTGCACTCTCCGTGGATCTTGAAGGAAAAAATGGCTGCCGCGACTTGCGACTGCCCGGGAGAAACCCGGCCCATCACATTTCTGATGGGAATTGGGCGCGCCGAACCCAGAAGTGGCTATGTCTGGGTTTACTTGCGCTGGGCCCTCTACACTCTCGTGGTGTGGAAAGGGCCAGGGACAACCCAGGAATGACCCCGGGGAAAACGGTTCGTGTAGACATGGCCTCTGTTTGCAATTCAGCTTTGGGAAGGCAAACAGTGTGGGAGGGAGAAGGTTGAGTGACTGACAGGCTCACCTGACAGGCCCATGTTTAGCAGGGGATCCCTAATTATGGTGCTTTGGAGAACAACAAGGATGGGACTGTGAGATGGCCCAGTGAACGCCCAGCGAGTGCCCGATGAAGCTGTGAGACCATCCACCCTCATCCATTGCTGCACACAATGGAGGCTCTGGATGAGGGCCGACGGCTTCTGGATGATCACTGAACCATGGAGCTCTCAAAGAGCAGGCTTGCAAATGCACATTGGCCCATCAAGCTGGGTCCGGGAGTGCAGGGGAGTCTGCTGGGCCAGGCACGGGGTGTCTGTCAGTGTGGGCATGAATCCAGATGGATTCCGTCAGGGTGGACACAAATCCACTACCTAGGGAGGTGGTGGGCTCTCCCACATTAGAGGCATTCAAGAAGCAGCTGGACAGCCATCTGTCAGGGATGCTTTAAGGTGGATTCCTGCACTGAGCAAGGGGTTGGACTCAATGGCCTTAGAGGCCCCTTCCAACTCTACTATTCTATGATTCCATGGTCGCCCACAACATCCCTGATCCCTTTCCACATAAACTATGTACACTTTTTCTGAAACTTTGCAGTGTTCTTACTGCCTGAAGAGGTGAGAACATCTGGTGTTCCTTAATACCTAAGGCTGCAATCCGAAACACAGTTATGCAGCAGTAAGACGTATCAAACTGTATGGGAGTTACTTCCAATTAAACTTTCTTAGGACTATGTTTCGCGAGGCTACAATGTGAGCCAGGAAAGCAGGAAATTCTCATTTCAAGTATTGTCAGCTGCATGCTCACTCGGTGGCCTTTTCCAAGCAACTGTCTCTCAGCCTAAACCCTTTAACCTGCACTGTGGGAATTGGGAATTGTGACTTACCATATAGGGATGATGTAAACATAAATTTATATGAAGTGCTACTGAATGGTGAGCCCACGTACGACGAGTCATCCTAAATAAAATGGAGCATAAGTACGTTGTGCCAATTAATGAGAGAAACAGGGGTGGTACAACCCTGTCATTATATGGAAATTCATCTCTTCATTCTCTGTCTCTCTCTCTCTCATCCTCTCTGGTCACAAAGGAAAGTTAAGTAATGAATGCAAAGAGAAAGAGAGGCTATTGTTGCTTATAACCATCCTGATGAGAACTGGCTCTCTTTGGTGCATTTAAGACACCCGAGATGGACATTTGTGAAAGGAGAAACCCGGGTGGGGGTGGGGAGGAGTGAGCCACTCTGCGTATAGATGGCCACCCAAGTATACCAATCATCTTGTTTTCTCCCCTACTTTAAAGCACTCTGGCTGAAGAAATGTCTGGAGTACAGAACTAAATCAGATTTGGTGATTAATATGTAAATGAAATTTGACTGGCTCTTCTTTTGTGTTCACTGCCAAGATGTGATTTACAGTTTTGTTTGATGGAGAGCCCTTGGCCTCAGTATTCAAGCTGGCCAATGTGAAATGACATTAGCTTCTCTCTCTCTCTCTCTCTCTCTCTGTCTCTCTCTCTCTCTCTCTCTCTCTCTCTTGGAAAGCCAGCATCCCAACAGTCTGCCACACACCAGCGTGACCAAGGAACAGAATCCAGGATGGGGTTCTGGATTGAGGGTGGGGGCATCAGGTATAGGGTAGGGTGACCAGATAAAATCCAGGTCAGGGCTCATGTATCTTTAACAGTTGTAGAGAAAAAGGAATTTCAGCCAGTGTCATTTGTATGCCATTAGTTCCTGGTGATATTCCCTCTTCATCACAACTGTTAAAGTTGCAGGGGCCCTGCCTTCTTTTGTATCTGGTCACTCTAGTATAGTGCCTGCAACTTTAACTGTTGTGACGAAGAGGGGATTTCACCAGGAACTAATTGCATACAACTGACACTGGCTGAAATCCCCTTTTCTCTACAACTGTTAAAGTTACATGAGCCCTGACCTGGATTTTATCTGGTCACCCTAGTATAGGGGACAGGTTTAGCTCTCATTACCAATGGCATTCCTGAGTTTACTCTTCATTTCTTCCATCTAAGTTAATGGATGCCTGCCTTTAAGTCTTAACCTCCCTCCCACCCCCATAGAAGTTAATGGTCACCTTCCATGAACTCCAGTGGTGGGAAGTTCCCGTGCTGCTTTTCGCTGGAGGATTTGAATGGCTCCTTTCTTCCCATCATCATTTGGTTAATTTCAGTGTACTGGGCTTTTTGCTGAGGTTTTATCTGCTGCTGCTATCTTATTTTTTATTTTAATGATTCATGCATTGACTACTGTTCATTGTGTTTTATTCTTTGATTACTTTGTATTGTAAAGTCTGTTATAACCTGCTTTGTGAAGGAGTTTTTTAAATTTTATTTTATTTACCTTGAAAAACAGGCTAGAATTCTATTCAACAAAGGTGTGATGAGTATGTGGAATGAGCAGGCAGCCTCCTCAGGCAGCTGCCTTGGGCCCACCCTTGCTGAGAGTACTGCCATGAGCCCCATTTACTGGCACTCCAAGGAGAGCTGAGCACCTGCCTTGTAGTTGCTCACAGTGCCCCAGAGCGAAAGTACGGCACTCTGTGCATTGTGGGTAATTATAACAATGGCCACCTGGCACTCATCAGATGAACAATGCTACCACAGGCATCCTCCTTCTTCTCCAGTTGCTTCAACCATCCCTCGCATAGGAGGAGATGGAGGTAGAAAAGGGAACTCCACCTGTATGTGGAGCGGGCACCAGAGAGTGCATGGCAAGAGCCCCCTCAAACATAAGCACTGTCCTGGTGGGTAAGGACAAAAGTTACCCTATATTCTTGACACTGTAGCCCAAAATGGACCGCTGTGGGTTCTGCAGAGGGGCACAATGTGTTTTCATGCACAGAGCATACAGAAATGTGCTGGAGATTTTCAGTAGTACTTTTCCGCATGGGGTTGTTCCTTTCCAGGGCTCTTCGTTGCCAATTGCAGGTTATTGCTTCCACCAACAAAGATCCTTGGCAGGGTGAACAGAGACCTGTTCTGCCCCCAAGACCTCCTTGAAATGTACAGGCACCTTCTCTTTGCAATGTACAAGAATTTCGTTTGTGCTTGCAAATCGGCCGAGCGTGCCCTGCTCATAACTTGAACATGAGCGTGAGCAGGAGTCTGTGTTCTCTGGAAACATTTGCGACTTCTCGAACGTTCTTCAAAAATTGCATGCGCTTCAGAGAAAAAGTGGTATAAAATGTTGCATTTTTTAAAAAAAATGTGCAATTTCACATTTTAGTCTATGGGGGAAATTGCACAAATCTGAAAAAAAAAATTCAAATCGTTGTGCTGTTTCCCAGAACGTTCACATTCCATTGGCTCAAATTTCCCATTTGTGCAAACAGCGATTGCAAGAGCTCCCGGACTTCAAAGGCGAAAAGAACATCCAGTTGATGCTCAGGGAAGTTCATGCGGCCCTCGTCTAATTTCAAAAGCCCTCTGTGTGTGATCAGACCTCTGGTGACAGAGGACTGCCCTTTCCCTGGCAGTCTACTTGGTGGGAAAGAAGAGAGAGGGAGAAAAAGAGGGTGGCAGAAAGAGAGAGAAAAGGAAATTTCATCAGGCCAGATCTACCCCATGCAGGGGTACTCCCTGCATGTCCAAATGATGCACAAGGACTCCCAGGGGCAGGGGGGATGGGCACGGGTTTTCCCAGGGATGAAGAATCCCTGGAAAAACTAGGGATGTGCACTGGATCGGACCCGATCCACGATCCGAGTCCGGTCCAGTGGGAAATCGGATAAATTATCCGATTTCCGATCCCGCAGCTGGATCGGCCGATCCAATCCGAACCGGTCCGAAAAGGCTCCGAACCGGTTCGGCGGATCGGCGGATCGGCGGGCGCCCACTGGCGCCCACCGCCGCTTCCATTGGCGGGCGCCAGCGGGCGCCCGCCGATGAAAGTGGACAGCGGGGGGGGGAGGAGGGGGGCGCTTACCTTCTCGGCCCGTCCGCTCCCGTCCGGCACTAGCAGCTACTACCAGCGGGCTCCACGGCCTGCTCTAGGGTGGCGCGCCGGGTGATGTCATCACCCGGCGCGCTACTCTAGCGCAGGCCGCGGAGCCTGCTGGTAGTAGTAGGCGCCGGCGCCGGACGGGAGCCGCCGGGCCGGGAAGGTAAGCAGGGGGTGCGTGGAGGGGAGGAGGGGGCGCGCGGAGGGGGGAGGGGGGCCCTTACCTTCCCGGCCCGGCGGCTCCCGTCCGGCGCCGGCGCCTACTACTACCAGCAGGCTCCGCGGCCTACTCCAGGGTGGCGCGCCGGGTGATGTCATCACCCGGCGCGCTACTCAAGAGTAGGCCGCGGAGCCCGCTGGTAGTAGCCGCCGGCGCCGGACGGGAGCGGATGGGCCAAGAAGGTAAGCAGTGGCGGGGAAGGGGGCTTACCCCCCCCCGGAGCCGTCCGCTTCTATCCGCTGGCGCCCGCGGGCGCCAGCGGATGGAAGCGGGCAGCCCCAGGGGGGTAGGGAGCGCGGGGGAGGGGGCTTACCTGCCGGGGCCGTCCACAGCGGACGGCCCCAGGGGGGGAGGGAGTTAGGCCCCCCCTCACCCACCCGCCGCCATTTTTTCCTCATAGACTTGCATTGCAATGCAAGTCTATGGGGAAAAAAATGGCGGCCGATCCAAAAATTTACGATTTTTGGGTCGGGATCGGACTCGATCCGGTCCGGGGGGCCTCCGATTTTGTCCGAACCGGTCCGGGACAAAATTGGAGGTCCCGATCCGGGTCCCGATCCGATCCGGGGGGTCCGTGCACACCCCTAGGAAAAACCCAATTCCTCCAGCGGTCCCGGGCGCCCATCCTGCCTGGTTCTGTGCTCATCAGGGCAGGGGGCGGAAGCAATTCTCCCACCCCTGGGATGGCAGGGAGAGGGTGGGGCCCAATTTTGTTTTTGTTTTTTAAACAAACAAACAAACTTGCAGTTTGCTCTACAGCACAAGTGCACTCCCTCCTCCGGATCTTAAAGAGAAATGGTGGGCGTGACATCCCTGTTTCCTTCTGGGAATGTGGCGCACAGTGTGTGCACACTGGGGGAGGCTCTTGCGAACGGGATATCGTGAGAGTCTTCCCCCTCCCTCCCAGAATGCCGGGAGGTGTAGAAAGGTCCTACAAAAGTGGTATGAAAGCATTATATAAAAGTCAGGAGCCACATGACTGCTTTATAGCGGTATTGAAGTGCACTGACAACCGTTGCGGGGGTGATAAGACGCATGCCATATACCGCACTTCCATAGTGCTATATCTTGCCTAGTGTGGCTCCTGCCTTTTATATACTGCTTTCACACCACTTTCGTGGTGCAATATCCTGCTTGGTGTAGAACTGGCCACTGTGAAAAGGAAGACGAAATGACCCGCACATTTGCCTGCTTTCACACCCAACCATCACTGACAGATTAACCCTAAGGGAATGAGGCCCACGGCAGGGAGAAAATAAAATATTGCCTGTTGGCTTGTGGAATTTCCCTGAGAAAATTTACAGAACTGTGTTATTTGTGTGTGTGGGGGGGGCTCTTTCTTCTACATTCTTCAGCTCTCTGTCCTGGGAAGGAAGAGCCCCTAAATTGGTTTGAAATTGTGTTTTCAGTTGAAACTCGACTTCAGAGCTGCTACCTCAGAGCTTGCGGCGGATCTAGGATTGGGCCCTCTGAGGATTTAACCTGCCAGAGACATCAAACAGTGGCGTTCCAGTTCCCTTTGCGGGGGCTTCCTAGGACTTCCGCACACAACTTCTAAGGAATGGCCCTAGAACACCGGTCTTTTCTTATCGCCCTCAGAAAGGAAGAAAAAGGCTCAAGTCAACTGAAGGAGAAGAGAGAGCAAGGGGGGAGGATGGCCTCAAAGCCAAAACTGCAGGTGTATTTAATCCTTCCTCTACTGATTTCAAAGCCTTCGGTAGCCATAGGCTATCCCTGGATAGAGAGATGGTTCAGTGACATTCCTTTTGTAAATACACCGCTGCTCAGCCTCCCCCTTCAACTCCACATTGAAGTCTACTGCTTGTTCAGATTAATTCAGTTTGAATACCACCGCTCGCCTGTCATGGCAGTCATATGTCATTGATGGCAGCTCCGAAAGCCTAACCCCTTCTCTAATGTCATTGCACACAATTCATTTTTTTTTAAATGCAGTGTAATAGTTTAGGAATAACTGGTAAAATAGGCAGAAGGCAGCCAGGGAGGAGGCCAGCATTGTTGGGGAGTAGAGGGAATCTTTTGCCCCTCAATACCATTTGTAAAAGTAAAGGAGACGCCCGCTAGGAATGTGTAAACACTTAACTGACGTCCAAAAAGCCTGAGCACCAAGGCTGAGTGGCAGAGCCACTGCTTTGCAGCAGGAGGTACCAGGTTCGATCCCCAACATCTCCAGGTAGGGCTGGAAAAAATCCTGCCTGGAATGAGGGTGTCCATCATTTGGAAATCCAGCTACTTTGGGGTCCAACGGATTCCCACTTCCTCCACCTCTGACTTGGCTTGCATTCTCGAAGTCTGGGGACTTCTTGCAGCTTTTTTTGGGGGGGAGGGGGCATCGGGACGCAACATGCACAGATAGAGATTTGTGCAAATGGTGACTGCCATTTGCATGACATGCGGAAATTGTGACCGGAATTTGCGCAAATGAAGTCAGCTGCAGACTCTCGGGCTGGTTAGCAGAAAACAGAACAAAGGCCCTTTCTACACCAGACGGGTGTAGAGGGCCGGAGGGTTAGTCAACCCAATGCACATGAAAAATAAGACGGCCCACACCGTCATGGCGGCCATTTTGTTTTGCCCTACCTGGGAAGAGCACAGGAGTGCTCTTCCGCTAAAAGTAAGTATAACCCCCCCAATGCATGCGGGCCCCCACCCCCCTCCCTGTCCTCCCAGGGGTGTTAAAACTGGTGCCACTCCCCTCACATGATGGCCACGGAGCCGCATGGTGCAGCTCCATGTCCATTTTGCAGCTGCGCTTACTCACGAGTAAGTGTGGCTGCACCCGGGATGGCCGGGCAAGTCTGCCATGGACTTAGGAAGTTCCCAAAAAAATCTCATGCCCGCCCCCACCCCGGGACTTCCTGTGTATCATTTGGACTCACAGGGAGCAGCCGGGGTCCACCCCAGGCAAAATGCCTGGAGTGGAAAGGGTCAAAGTCAAAAGGTGACCAAAAGGTTGCATATAAATATCTGTATAGCTACAAAAATCAATCAATCAATCAATCAACTTTAGGTGAAATATTCTCTTACAGCTGCAGTCCTCTACAGTCTTATCTGGAAGGAGGACCCATTGAGATCACCTGGGAGCTCACCTCATATACTTGCCCAGTACTTAGGCTGACCAGATAAAATCCAGGTCAGGGTTCATGTAACTTTAACAGTTGTAGAGAAAAGGGAATTTCAGCCAGTGTCATTTGTATGCAATTAGTTCCTGGTGAAATTCCCTCCTCATCATTGCATACAAATGACACTGGCTGAAATTCCCTTTTCTCTACAACAGTTAAAGTTACATGAGCCCTGACCTGGATTTTATCTGGTCACCCTACCAGTACTGCCTGGCAGCCCTCTTCTGGCCAAGGCAGCCTGGCAAGCGGTCAGCAAGTGTCCGAGGCCTCTGGAAAGTGCACAATTTCCCTGGAAAGTGTGCCATGAGTATTCTGGGGGGAATTGCCCACTTTCCAGAGGCCTCAAATGTGTGCTTTCCCTCCCTCCTCTCCCACACCCTTTTGGCCCCAATGGGTAAGGGAGGGGGGAGATGCATGGGAAAACACACTTTCTAGGCCTCCAGAAAGTGCACAGATCCCCCAGGCCATGATCATAGTATGGCCAGGGCAATCTGCACACTTTTTAGAGGCCTGGAAAGCATGATTTCTCACCCCACCTCGTGTGACCAGATAAAATCCAGGTCAGGGCTCATGTAACTTTAACAGGTCAGGGCTCATATAACTTTAACAGTTGTAGAGAAAAGGGAATTTCAGCCAGTGTCAGTTGTATGCAATTAGTTCCTGGTGAAATACCCTCTTCATCACAAGAGTTAAAGGTGCAGGCACTATACTAGAGTGACCAGATACAAAAGAAGGCAGGGCCCCTGCAACTTTAACTGTTGTGATGAAGAGGGAATTTCACCAAGAACTAATTGCATACAAATGACATTGGTTGAAATTCCCTTTTCTCTACAACTGTTAAAGTTACATGAGCCCTGACCTGAATTTTATCTGGTCAGCCTAACCCCACCCTTTAAGAGAAAGAGGCTTTAAGAGGCCCTTTTGGGGCCCCATGGGTGAGGGGGGGGGGAGAAAGATGTTTCCTTTCTACTCTAGTTGTGGCCACAGAAATGGCTATTTACAGCAGCCAGTGTGCACGAGATCAGATCTGCAGGCTTTCGGGAGGCCAGCATTTGTGGACAGAGGGGAGAAGCAGGCAGATCACAGGGGCACTTGCAAACTGCCTAGCGAGCCGCTCAGGGCCTCACATGGCCCAACTTCTGCTGGTGAGTGGCAGCGGCAAGGTCATGAGTGCCTGCCGCTCCTGGAGCCCAGCAAGTCCATCCATTCTTATTTGGGATGTGCACTGGATTCTGTGAAATCCCAAAACCAGAACCGAACTGGGCTGATTTGGACTGATTTGCGTGATGTTTGAATCAAAGCAGGGCACCTCCAAAGCGGACCGAATCTAAAACGGGACGCTGCTGAAGTTTCGAGATTTGGAGCGACACGGAGTCTCTGGCAGTGCATCTGCAAATAAAAATAAATTTAAAAAATGATGTCTTTCTTTCTCGGCTCTGCATGTAATTAAACACCGGGGGTCAGGAAATGGAAGAGGGCAATTTGCTTACTGGCAGCTCTAACTTCTAATCACCGTGAATGTTTTTACTTGTGCTTTGGGGCAGGGATGCTAAAGAGACATGGTGAAGGACTGGTCCACTATTCAGTGGTCTTTGTTAGTTCTTCCTTCCAGGAAGAGGAACGTTAAAAGAGGTTTGATGAAGCCTGTTGGACCCAGGAGGGTAGGGCATTGGATGCTTGTTTGGAACATGCTGGATGTTCAAGTTTTTCTTCTTATGCTTCACATCCATCATCCATCATCCACCCCTGTCTGTGAGTTTGAAGACTACGACGCAAAAAAGAAACAACAACTAGAAAAACTGTATTTCATTCATTGTAACTCTCTAGCCACTGCACCTATCCTTCTGAATTATTTCACGTTGCATAGGGCACAATTTTAATAGGACCCCCCTCTCCAAAAGACCCCGCCCTATAGAGATGTGGTAAGTGGAAGTGAATTGCTTACCCATCCCCATCCCCAAATTATAATGCTTCTCTTCCACAAAGAAAAAACAAAACAAAACAGTTGTACCTATCCTTCTGAAACCTCGCAGGTTTTCTAACTAGAGCCACTTCTAGGGTGTATGACACTTTCTTAACAAAAATATATAGGGCAAAAAGTATTCCTTTTTTAGAAGCCCCCAGTTTATAGTTTGGGTTTCCAAAACAAGTAGTACTTTACAGCTCCTCGATGGGAGAAATGAGACCATGCCCACGGGCCATTATTATTATTGTTATTATTATTATTATTATCATTATTATTATTTGCATTTATATACCACCCCATAGCCAAAGCTCTCTGGGTGGTTTACAAAAACTAAAAACGTCGAACATTTCAAAACCAATCTACAAAATTTTAAACCATAAAAACCTAAAAACAAACTACATATAATTTAAACTATCCAGGGGTCAGTTAAAAAAGCTCAACATATGCTGTTAAATGCCTGGGAGAAGAGAAAAGTTTTAACTTGGCGCCAAAAAGATAACAGTGCTGGTGACAGGTGAGCCTCGTCAGGGAGATCATTCCACAGTTGCGGGGCCATGACTGAACAGGCCCTCTCCCTTGTTGTCATCCTCCGAGCTTCCCTCGGAGCAACATAAGCAACATGGTCATGGCCCTATCCCAGCCTTCAACCTCAATATGTACAGCAAAATGTCTGGAAGGAGTACCTCCTGCATCTACATGAAAACAGCGCCATTGTTAGGTATTAGATCTGCTGTTGAATTTGATCTGCTGTAGTTTGCAACAGCCCAGAGCCACCATCTTTCTGAATGGTGGCAGCTGTCCTGGAAGATGGGCAGCTTGCTAGTTCTAGTGGACAGGCCAGGTAAGTCCATGGGCATACGGGGGCATCAGCTCACTGGGTTCAAGGGGCAAGCAGGAGGGGATAGGAATCCTATGGACTCCTGGTTGGCCTCACCCCTAGTTTTCTGCAAACCTGGCCCTTTCGGGGCCAGATAGATTCCAGCTGCCAGACAACTCAGTTTGCATTCATGAGCAGAGCTGCAGGTTTTCACTGAAATCCGGGTACTTATTCTGCAATTTGCAGAAATGGCACCAGGGATTTGAGCAAATAGGTGCAAATTGTGGCTGCAATGTTCACAAAGTATGCAACCTTTTTCTTTAAGAAGAAAAGAGGAAAATCCATGAGCTGGCCCAGTTCCATGGAGATAGAGTCTGGGTAGCTCTTCGGTAAGTGAGCCAAAGTCTGGAGGCACCGAACTGATGAAAACCCAGTGAGCTCCACCCTCTGGATGGATTCCTCCGATATCCCTAAACATTATCGGATCGTGACAAATTCCTGCAAGGTGTACAGAAGATTTCTGCGTACAGAGCTATATACATGCTGTTGAATATGTACAGGTTAGGGCAGGGCCAGTGGGCGTACTCATATTGGGGGTGCAGCCAGGCACATTACCCCCGTGCTTCCATGTGTTAGGATATGCAACCCTTCTGGTACCTTTGAATGAATGGAAAGCCAGGCCCCCCAATGCAAAATCTGAACTGATTTGCATATGAACAAAGCAGAGGAATCAAATCTTTGTGGAACATGTGTATCTAGCATTTCAGGTAATTCTGCCCAGACAAAGTCACATTTCAGGGATGTGAAAAATAAATATCCCCCAAATACAATGGACTATTTTTAAAATTTATTTATTGAACTTATAGCCAGTCAAGGGCTCAGGCTGGCTAATAGTATACTAGCTTTTCTATCCTATCTGTTTTTACTCATGACCACCAACACTGGTGTGAATAATAACATCCTTTACCACTTCAGAAAATGTAGTGGGGCATACTTTGGTTAATCATCAAAATGGAAAATCCAAAGCCCACAAGAGGAACATCTTTCTGGACAGACTTGATTTGGCGCAAACTAATGTCTTCACAGTGCAATCCTATTCACGTCTACTCAGAAGTCAGCCCCAGGGATGGGTGAAAAATCTGCTTGGCCATGGCAGCTTGCTGGATGCCCTGCACTCGACCCTGTTGAGCCCCGACGAACATGTGGGGCAGAGTTTCACCCCATGGTTCATTTCTCTTTATTGCAGCCATTGTGCTCAAAAAAAGATCTGCACACATTTGGAAGCCCGGCATTGACGGATGGACGGGAGAAGCGGGCAGCTCGCAGGGGAAGCGGGTTTGCAGATTGCGTGACTTACCCTGAGAGAATGTGTGAATGCCCCTTGGTTTGGTGATCCCGGTCCGGGGATGTGGGGCTGCCTGCCAGATTCCCAACTGGATGCCTGTGACAACCCTAACCCCAAATATACACCTATACACACACACACACAAACACACACACTTTACATGGAATATTTTATTGAAAAGAGGATTTAAAAATCTGGGTAAATAATGGCTGCCAAGCAGACTCACCATCTTAGAATACATTTAGACAGATATACAAAATCAATCACTCAATATAATAATACACCTTTATCAGTGTGGCTCCCTCAGTGCTGCCTTGTGGTTCCTTTTATCTTTGTTTGTTTTTCAGTTGTAAAAACAATGCATGAAGCCATCTGCAATCATCCCTTTCCTATCCTCCATGACTTGCCATTCATTTAAATTTCTGCCAGCGACCCCCTCCCTCAAACAAAACGAAAAACAAATGGCCTGTTTTGTTAAGTCATGGCCATGGATGTTTCCTTCAACTTATCACGTTGAGAACTGCTACCGACAGAGATGCTCTCAGGCTATTTGCTAAGAAAACTAACATAAGCTCCTTATCAGAAAATATTACGTTCCCCCGAAAGGTGAAATGTTCTGTCAGCTTGTTCAAGCCATGGGAAATTCCTTCTTCGCTGTGACAGGTCACTGCATAGCGGTTGATGGCACACAATGGCCGCCTCGGATGAAATCTAGAGCCCTCAGCTAGAGATGACAGGAGGAGCAGATGGCCTTTTCCTTCTCCGACGTGGCTTGCGATTCCCAGCCCTCTTATCCTTTCACGGATGTACCAGCAGTCTGCACAGAGGACTTGAACGATAGGCTGGGCCAACTGATTCGCAGTAGGATCAGGACAGGCAAAACTAAGTCCTTTTCATATGCAGCATACTTAATCTATGGAATCTGCCGCTGCTAGAGATGCGTTGAGGGCCAATACTTATGGTTCTCCCCACCTTTTTATTTTAAAGGATTGGACAATATTCATGGCAGCCTATCAAAAGCTCATCAGGGGAGGGGAGAGCAAGTCTGCCATCCCCAGGATGGCGGGGGGGAGGGCCCTCAATTTCGTGCACATTTTTTTAAAAAAAACTTACCTTGATCGATGGAGCACAAGAGCGCTCTTCCCGAGGTTTGAAAAAAAATGGTGGATGCAACAGTGCGAAGGCGCATGAGGAAGCTGGGATGTCGAGCCCGTGATGTGGCTTCAAGCGACGATCCCAGGAGCAGGTACTTTCGGGATCGCTGCCCCTCCCTCTACACCTGTGTGGTGTAGAAACAGCCTGAGTGAGGGGGGGGATTCCACCGGATTCCTCCCCCCTCTCGGACTCAGGTGACATCCCTAAGCAACACTCATTTCTGGAATGGAGCAGGTCAGTGAAACAGCCGTATATGATACTTCCCATTTATATATATATATATATATATATATATATATATATATATTTAAAAAATGAGCTTCCATTTGGATGTAAAATAGGGCACATCCTAGTTAACGATGATGATGATAATGATGTGCCAATTAATGTTGAAGCTGAATCATGACTTGGACAAGTAAACCACAGTGTGTTATTATTCTAGCTAGATTTGGGTTGTTGTTTCTGTCCTCCATGGACAAGCAAGGAGGCCCAACGGCTAAATGGTAGAGCTTACGCTTTCCATGTAGAAGGTTACAATTTTATCTCCAGCTAAGAGGCTCTCAGAAAGGCTGTGAAAAGTCTTGGCTGACCTTGGCTGGAGAACTTGGAGAGTCTCTACATGTTTGGATAATATCATCAAGCCTCATATGTTCACGTGTCATTTGTGCTAATGGGAAAAATATAATGTTGGATCCAGGCTTGGTGATACTTAGAGTAGACCCATTGAAATCAATAGGACTTTTTAGCCATGACTAATCTAAGACCCAATTATTTAAATGGGTCTACTTGAAGCCTGACTAAGCCTGGATCCAACCAACCCATTTGTTTTATGTTTCTTTTTCAAAAGCTAACTGTTAACTTCAAATAATTTTCTCTATCTAGTGCATTTTGCAATGAAGCAAACAATTCATTCATATTCTTGTATTTGGTTTTTGAAAATATTTGTTTTTACAAATGTTCAGTAAAAAGTAAGTAAGAAGACCACCCCTGCTTGTTCCAGCTAGTAAATGCAAGTTGGACATGTTTAAAAAGAAGTTGTTGAACTTAAATTTCATTTTGTTGCTATATATACACACACACACACAAACACACACAATAAGGGAATGTGTGGCATTAAGTTTTAAGCATGACACACTGATGGTTCTAAGCTACATTAAGAACTTTGTATGCTGGAGGTTCTGAGCTATGAGAAGAACTTTGTGTGGCTAAGCAGGAAGGAGCGGTTGGGAGGGGGAAACTAGAGAGGTGACTGGGTGGCTCGCTGGCTCATGCACAGACTTTCGGTAAGTCCCATGAGTTGGCGGGCAGGAGAGCAGGGGGGAGCAGCAGGGAGCAGGGGGAAGCAGGGCAAGTACCTGGGAGTGGTGGGAGTCCTATAGACTCCCAGTTGGTGTCATACCTGATTTTTCAGGGTGTCTACAGGAAAACCAGAAAGGTATGACACTGAACAACAAAGTACTAGTGCACAGATGGTCTGCGCGGATCAAGCTAGTTATTTAATACAATCCCTCATTGGCTAAGATTGGCAATCAGGACCTGAATATGAAACGTTTATTTATCTGTTATTTTTTTTATCCCACCTGTGCATCAAATGGTGGGTAATAACAATAAAAGAAGTACAACACATTGTCCTCACTCTAATTTGCCTTAGAATCATAGAATAGAATCATAGAATAGTAGAGTTGGAAGGGGCCTGTAAGGCCTTCAAGTCTTAAAGCATCCCTGGCAGATGGTTGTCCAGCTGCCTCATGAATGCCTCTAATGTGGGAGAGCCCATCACCTCCCTAGGTCATTGGTTCCATTGTCGTATTGCTCTAACAGTCAGGAAGATTTTCCTGATGTCCAGCTGGAATCTGGCTGCCTGTAACTTGAGCCCATTGTTCCGTGTCCTGCATTCTGCGTTGATCGAGAAGAGATCCTGGCCCTCCTCTGAGTGACAACCTTTCAAGTATTTGAAGAGTGCTCTCATGTCTCCCCTCAGTCTTCTCTTCTCCAGGCTAAACATGCCCAGTTCTTTCAGTTAGGCTGACCAGATAAAAGCCAGGTCAGGGATCATGTGACTTTAACAGTTGTAGAGAAAAGGGAATTTCAGCCAGTGTAGTTTGTATGCAATTAGTTCCTGGTGAAATCCCCTCTTTATCACAACAGTTAAAGTTGCAGGCACTATACTAGAGTGACCATATACAAAAGAGGGCAGGGCCCCTGCAACTTTAACTGTTGTGATGAAGAGGGAATATCACCAGGAACTAACTGCATACAAATGACACTGGCTGAAATTCCCTTTTCTCTACAACTGTTAAAGTCACATGAGCCCTGACCTGGATTTTATCTGGTCACCCTATTTCAATCTTTCCTCATGTGGCTTTGTTTCCAGACCCCTGATCATCCTTGCTGCCCTCCTCTGAACACGCTCCAGCCTGCCTGCATCCTTCTTGAAGTGTGGTGCCCAGAACTGGATGCAACACTCAAGATGGGGCCTAACCAGTGCCAGATAGAAGGGAACCAATATCTCGTATGATTTGGAAGCTATACTTCTATTAGCCCAGCCCAAAATAGCATTTGCTTTATTTGCAGCCATGTTTGCCCTTACTGACCTCAGTGAATAGCCAAAGCTGATAGGCTAAGTACTTCAACTTGTTGAATTAAGAGTAAAGCAGGGGACAGAGAAATTATCCTAAGGGAATGAACAATAATCATACAAAAGAGACACAATTCCTCCTCCTCCTCCTCCTCCTCTCCCCTCAAAATTCATTACTTTTGAACCAAAATCTAAACCTGGAGGATGCTCTGCTCCACCCTATTTTAGAACTTGCTGTGAATCTTTCCCTCTCTCCCAACCTCTTTTCCTCTCCACCAAAATAGTCCCCTTGCTGACTATTTCTCTGTTATGGAAGATGTACTTTATTTTTTATTTTACTTTATTTTTCTGCTAAACTTTCCCACCCCATATGCCTGTTCTACTTTAATACAGCCCACAGAAGTGGCACATACTGAGAGAGGGAGAGAGAGAGAGAGAGAGAGAGAACAAGTCACTTACATTTAGACCAGCAATTCCCAAAATAAGTACAATATTTCCATTCAGGAAGTGGAAATAGCACTTGGCTCATAAAATCACTTCCTCAGTCACAGGGCCTCTGCATTTTCTCCAAAAGTCTATTTCCTTTTCCTTAAGTGTGGGAAACACTTCCTACCTATGCGTGATTACACCCCTTGTGCCAATATTTTCTTTGTTTCTTTTTTTAAAATGGTCCTCATTAGGAACAAAAGACCATACCAAAGATGTTCAGGAAGCAGGGAGGGGAAAATCTCAAAGCAGAGTTTAAATCCCTTTCATTGTTGTACAGGGCATACATTTCCAGGGGATTCAACCTCCTAATCTGTTCTCTCTTTTCCGTTCATGTCACTGGTATTATATGTGCATGTATGAGGAATTGTACTTTATGCTGAGCTGTTCCTTTCCTACTCTTTGCCCCTCAGTCCCCTCAACACAGAGGGGCTCATGAATAATCAAATGTGGCTCATGCATAGTGAAATGGACCACTAAAAACTGCATGTGGTGTGCCCTGCCCCTCCCTCACACACCCTGGTTGGTCACCTCCTTTCCCTTCCCCCTCCCCACTGGCAGTGACAGTCCACCTTCGCACCACACTGATTGGCCGAACAGGCCTATCCATCATCCCGCTAATGGAAAGGTTTCCCTCCTGTTTGGCATGGAGTAAATTAATTGCTATTAAAACTCAAACTTTGAACTTTTTTCAACTTTCAGAATTTTCTGCATGTCAACACTGCTCAAGCTTCAGTTTACAACAAAGATGAGCAGAATCTGCCTGACTGATTTCGATTAATAAGCCTGACACTATGATATTATTATATAAGATGTGGAGGGTGGAAGTGGGGAAAGGGGATCAAGCATGCTGTCTTCATGGCTCACCTTCTGGCAGTCATTTCAATGTCAGAAGAGGATCAAGGTGTGTACAACCATTGCGTGTAGAGGGTCTCTTTTCATGTTTGGGAACCCTGCTTTTTAAAATAAACAAAAATACTTTGGGTGATTTATTTATTTATTATAACATTTGCATCCCACCCTATATCGTTGGGATAATGTACACAGCTAAAAATGTATTAAAGCATTAAAAGGCAAAGGAAATCAAAAATTTAAAAGCAATAAAAACAATTAAAACTATGTGCAACTTTAGGCAAATTTGGCCCTAAAGGCTTTGATAAAATGCCACATTTTAATTTGGCACCGAAACAAAGTCAGTGTTCATACCAGTTGTGCCTCCAAGAGGAGGCCATTCCACAACCAGGGTGCACAACAGAGGTAGCCCTCTCCCACATCCCACCATAATGTATGTCTCACACCAGTAGGATGCAGAGGAGGGCTCCTCCAACAGATCTCAAATCTTGGAACAGGCATATATAGGAAGAGGCATTCCCTCAAGTTTTGAGATCCCAAGCCTTTTAGGTCTTTAAATGCCATTGCCAACACCTTGAATTCCAACCAGAAGCATATAGGCAGCCAGTACAATTCCCATAAGACTGGTGTTATACGGTCTTTATAAATCTTTGTAAACCGCCCAGAGAGCTTCAGCTATGGGGTGGTATATAAATGTTAATGTAAATGTAATACTACTACTACTACTACTACTAATAATAATAATAATAATAATAATTATGTGATGTTCCAGTCAGCGGTCTAGCTGCTGCTGCATTTTGCACTACTTGCAACTTCCGAGTCATCTTCAAGGGCAGTCCCAGGTAGAGTGCATTGCAGTAGTCTAATTGGGAAGTTACCAGTGCATGGACTACTGTGGCTAGTTTATCCCTGTCCAGGAAAGGCTATAGCTGGCAGATCAGCTGGAGCTCACCCCAAGTACTCTGGACAACAGAGTCCACCTGAGCCTCCGGTGACAAGGATGGGCGTGACAAGGATGCTCCTTCAGAGGGCGTGCAACCCCATCCAGGACCAGTTGCTT
This sequence comes from Anniella stebbinsi, assembly GCA_029215795.1. NCBI lineage: Eukaryota > Metazoa > Chordata > Lepidosauria > Squamata > Anniellidae > Anniella > Anniella stebbinsi. Next base: position 265,678,047 of record JARDYH010000003.1, on the reverse strand, counting down.
TAATACTACTGTAACATTCTAGAAGTATAGGAATACAGGACACACTTTTGGAGTACCCTGCTGGTACTTTCACCTGTCCAGGTAGCCACGTACGCGGGCAACAGCATCACTTTTGTTCTGTTTCATCCCTCCTTCGTCACACTCCCCATTACCATTTCATTTTCCCACCCACCCCCACCCCCATTTATTGGATGGGAAATCATCCCCCCTTTCTGTTTTGTTTTTTTGCTAGCCCTGGTTTTGTAGGGCCATGTGAGGATGGTGGCAGTGATAACATGTTTGTTACAAGGGAAAGGCAGCTGTATTGGGGAGGGGGGACCAGCAATCCTCCCAACGCAGCAACCCTCCCTTCCTGTATGTGAATTCCACATATCACTTGAAAATCACCCTTGCTTTTACAGCATGCCCATAAAACTCCGATCATCATAACTGTGTGCTTAATTAATACATTAGGACATAATGACATTTGTTCTCTTCTTATTTGCTACCGTTACGCACAGATTTCAAAACGCAAGGGAGGTTAAAGGGAAGATGTTACCAACACACCAACCCTCGCGGATATTGAAGGCTGGGATGGGAGGGCCAACGATGCTCAAGCGCACTGGAATCCCTACCAACTTCACTTCAAAGCTCCGTTCGGCTTACTCCCGCTCATGCTCAAATGGGAAAAGTGTGCATTTCAAATGCCCCCCCTCAAAAATGTGCACTTTTCCCCCATAGATCCAAGTGTAAAAACGTGCCCTTTTAAGTGCCTGTTTTAAAATGTACACTGTCCGAAATGCAGGCTTTTAATTTTGTTTTAATATTATGTGCGTCTTAACACGTGTACATTCCTGAAAGTGCATATTCAAAAGTGTGCATTTTTCAAAAGTGTGCATGCTTTGAATGCAAGTTCGGGAATTTTTGAATATTTTCAAAGGACACATGGGCACAGAAAGCTACCTTAGACTGAGTCAGACCATTGGTCCATCTTGCCTAGTAGCATTGACATTGACTGGCTTCTGCGATCCTCCCCCAGCTTCTATATGGCTGCATGACATCCCGGAAGGGAAAAGGGATGTAGGGGGTGCCATTTTTTTTTTTAAGAAGAGGAGTGCGGTCGCGTGGCCCTGATCTGGGGAAAAACATAAGTTTAAAAAACAACAGCTCTGTGCGCAACCGCTCTCCCTCACCATCCCAAGGTTGCTGCCCCAGCCCCTGAAGGTCTCCCCGAACAGCTCCATGCCCTTTTTGAAAGCCAGAGGAGGCGGGAAGAAGCCAGGATGGGTGCCCGCACATCGATGGAGCTCAGCATCGTCTCAAGACCATGAGAAAAATTGGGGAAAGTCTCTGCCCGTCCCTGGTTGCCCCTGGGATCCCCTGTGCATCCATATGGATGCACAGGGACACTCCTGAGCTGGTCTTGGGACAACTGGATGGTGTAGACATGGCCAAAGAAGAGCAATTCTGGGACACTCTTGGCAGTGTGTCTGTGCTGGGGTGTTGGCCCCTATCAGATGCTCAATCATGCTTACCCATTATGCCGGTCCTGGTAAGTCCTGTCCTGAAAAGAAAGAGAACAAAGAGAAGGACCATACTAAACCATTGCTGTACATTAATACTAGGCATATATAAAGCAGGTCAGTTTCTCTCCCCTGTGCAGGAGGTTGCCAGGGGAACTCTGTCTATTTCAACCTGGCTCCTAATTTTGCCAAGACAGTACATTGTTTCTTCCAATTGTAGGCCCCAGATGATTCCACGTTCCTCTCACAGTCATGCTAGGTTGTGTTATCTCAAGGCTGTAGAACCACATGTGTTTTCCATTCACAAGCCTGAAGACAATCTGAACTGAGAAGGCAAAAAATATTGTGACGCTACAGATGGTTTAGTGCAAAATAGTTACACGGTCACAACAGTGGAGATGGTTTGGTGAGGTACAATAAGAACACAGATGTGGTAGGAACACATCTGCTCATTCGTGAAAACATGACTCATCAAAAGTATGGTGAGTTTTGGAATGGCCAGTAAAAATTAAAAAAATATATTTAAAAAATTGTGTGTGTGTGTGTGTGTGTACATCAGACTTTGGAAGTGACCGAAAAATAGAACAATACCTGGTTTACCTGGTTTCAATTTTGACTGGCAAGACAGACAAACAGACAGACAGATATTCTCACCTGCTCACAAGGTACCTGCCTGCCAGATAAGTGTTAAAGTTAGCTGCCTCAACTGCTGGTGTTTTTTGGTTGTTGTTTTTGTTTGTTTGTTTGTTTGTTTGCAGAAAGGTGCTATACAAATCAAATCAAATCAAATAAATACATAAACAAACAAGATGTCCGGGAAACAAGAAAGGTGACAATCATCACTAACATGTGCTGAATAGTGATTCAAATCCAGATTTTTAAGATATGAGCCCTCAAAGGCCTGGTTCCAGGATATGGTCTGAAGGCATCTGAGTCAGGCACCTTGCTGAAGTTAAGTAGGTCTGAGTCTGGTCAGTGCTTGGAAGGGAGACTACCTGGGAACCACTTGTAGACACCTTGAGCTCCACGGTGGAAGAAAGATGGGTTATAAATGTTATAAATAAATAAATCTGGAAACTGTCGGCTTTATTTCTTCCCACATTTTTCCCGTTATTTAAAACTTGAGTTCTTTCCATCCCAAATATAAAGAAACTTTGCCGAATGTTGTAAATTCAGATAAACGATGAACTGAAGAGATTGCTTCACCTTTCCTTATATTGAATGTCCCACAAGCAGGCAATTCTGTGTTAATTTACACCATCAGAGGCTCTTCTCTGGGAGCCTCCCAAAGTGTCCTGGTAGGCTGACCAGATAAAATCCAGATCAGGGCTCCTGTAACTTTAACAGTTGTTGAGAAAAGGGAATTTCAGCCAGTGTTATTTGTATGCAATTAGTTCCTGGTGATATTCCCTCTTCATCACAGCAGGCACTATATTAGAGTGACCATATACAAAAGAAGGCAGGGCCCCTGCAACTTTAACTGTTGTGATGAAGAGGGAATTTCACCAGGAACTAATTGCATACAAATGACACTGGCTGAAATTCCCTTTTCTCTACAACTGTTAAAGTTACAGGAGCCCTGACCTGGATTTTATCTGGTCACCCTAGTCCTGGGAAAGTCTGTGTCAGTGGAGAGACACCAACTCCAATGTTCTCCCCAGGGTGGCTTTTCTGGCATCCAGTCCATTTAAAAACCCCTTTTATTTCCCAGGCTAGAACTTGCCTCTCTTTTTTTTTCTTTTTTTTTTTTTATGGCTGCTGTTTTATGGTGACCATTTTTTTCTGCTCTTCTGCTCAGCTTTGATTTTTAAGGGTGATCATTGTTCATTCATTATTTGTAGTGGAAACTTTTCTGAAGCCACCTTGATTCCTTGTCTCCCCTCTCCCCTCCTCCCCACACCTTTTTAGTTTTAAAAAAAATTGAGGTGGAATATTTTTTTAACCAATCCACATCTTTAGGTGATTGCCATGATCCACAGGCATGTCTGGTTTTTCAAACTTCCATAAAATTTTCCTCGGATTCTCATGACTCAGCAACATTCTATCCCATCCCATCCCATCCCATCCCTCCTTCACCCCCATCTCCTCCTGTTGCTGCTGTCCACCTTCCTACAAATGGCTCATGCCGCTTTCATGGCATTCACTCCATTTATCTGCACAACAGCTCTTTAAAGTAGGGTGCATGGGGGGAGGATATATTTATTTATTTTATTTATTGAAACAGTTCTATCTCCCCTATATCAATGGGATCTCAGGGCGATAGGTAAAATCAAACAGTATAAAAGAAAAAAATAATGTACATAGCTAAAAATTTATTAAACCACTCGCTGATATGCTTGGTGTTGCTCAGGTCTGTGAATAATGTTTATAACATTTATTTGATGCATAATAAATTTCCCTGCAACTTATTAATCTTTTGGTTGGTTGTTGTTGTTGTTTTAAAATTTAGTTGAGGTCGTACATTGTCTTGTTAAAATCAATGGAAAATTGTGTTAATAAGAACTGTATTTTGAATTAGAGCTTCGTGATAAACCACTTTTTTTTGTTTTACCTGAAATGCCTACACCTCCCATAACGCTTTGGCTGCAGCAGCTGTCTAAACTTCAAAAACAATCAGGACACACAACACCCTTTCTCCCAGCCAAAAAAGAAGCAAACCTAAAAATATGTTTTCAAAATATACCCAGCATCGCCCAGTTATCCGAATAACATATAGTAGGGAGCGGATCTCAGTGGACGTGGGGAACTGTTGTATGCCTGTGCTCTGAAGTTATTATTATGAAGAAAAGAAAGCAGCCAGAACACAGGCCAGTGCTAGGCCTGTGAGTTAACTTTTAAACAAATAAAATTCATTTCTTTTTTTCCTCTCTCACCTTCATGACAACCCTGCAAGGTAGGGCAATCGTAGGCTTGTGAGGTAACTTTAAAACAAATTAAATTAGTTTCTTCCCCCCCCCTTTTTTCTCTCACCTTCAATGCATGGCCAGGACCGCCTTAAAGCTGTCACCATGATTTTCTTTGTCCCCCACAGAAAACAAAAACTACAACTCCTGGCATGCCTTTTGCTGTGGTGCCCGACTTGCCCAATAGGACTCCTGCTCCTGAAGCTCATGGGAAGTGAAGTCTTGCTGAGCCAGTCCACACTACACTGAGGGAATTGGCTGGCTGACTCACTGGTAGCTTGGCCATTGCCGTGGGTGACAGGCCCAGAGCTGTGATCTCCTGCCCTTCTGCTGCCGATGGTGCCTAGTAACCAAGGCAGCCAGCACAGGCACTCTCCCTTCAGGCCCAGGATGGTGAGCTACTTCCAGATCATGGCCGCCAAAGCCCAATAAGTCTTCCTTACTGCCCAAGGCATGCTGGGAGTTGTAGGCACAAGCCTAACTCTCTGAATAATGTTAATCTTTGAATACATCTGAGGTGTCATGGGAGAGCAGGCCTTCTAAGTTGTGGCACCCTGCTTAAGGATTTCTTTTTCCCAGGTGGGCTGGCCTGGTGACTGCATTAATGGCTTTGAAGTGCCAAGTGTATATATATATATATATATATATATATATATATATTTTCCAGGGCCTTTTAACTTGATGAGGTTTTTTATGCTGAGGCTCCCACCCACCCACCCCTGCACGCTATAACTAAACCACAACATTCCAAGACAGATGCAGGAATGACGGAATAAAGTTTATGATTTTTATGTAAAAGTCTGACTTTACTATCAAAACAGAATAGAGGATTGATGGACAGCTGAGGCTGGAATGGTGTGGGGGGTGGGGTGGGGGGTGAGTGACAGTTGGGGAAAGTCAGTTAGAAGGAGAACAAAGACCGTTAGTGAGAGGTCAGGAAAGTGGGGGATGAGTTAGGACTGGGAGATAGTGACCCGGTTTGCTAACCCCTACTTTATTTAAAAATCAGCCACTCTCCATACCAGTAGTACACCTCCCAGCATGCATTTGGCAGCCCGCAGGTGCCCACATCCTCTGAGATGTCCTCTTGTTGCCGATGCTGTTCCTCCATAGAGCGTGAAGGAGCAGCATCACCAAGGAGGGAATGTAAGCAGCTGTCAGTGGACATGCCCAGTTCCAGCCCATCCTGCTGGGATTGCCTCGCCCTGCGCTTCTCACCCACCATGTGCTCCATCTGGTACTTGTACTGAAGGGCCGGGGCTGGGCAAGGCACTTCCCCCCTTTGTTGGGTCTGTTTCTGGGCATGCACAGAGTGCCTCCCCTTCCTCCCTCCCTCTTAAGGGCAAAAGTTGTGTGCTTGCTTCCCCCAGATTCTGAGAAAACAGCGATATCAGGGTGAAGTGACTTTGAGCACGTTTGGCCCCTCCAAGTCACGCTGTGGATCTAGTTGTATTGGTATTTTGACAATGTACTAGTTTTGAAATGGTTTTCATCAGTTTTATGTATTTTATATCATTTGTTTTTAACGTTGTTCCCCGCCTCGATCCAGAGGGAGAGGCGGGTAAGAAATAAATGTATTATTATTATTATTAGTGATGATTTTACAACCATGCAGAGGGCAAGAGGAGGCACCGCAAATCGACGCAGTCCATTTATGCGGGTTGTTTCATTTTATGTGGAATTGGGTTGACTGCTTGAGACCAACCTTAGGAGTCGGGGGTTGTAAAAGACACGCAGCAGCCACTCACCTGTGCACTCACGATGGCTGCCAAAGGCCAGCCAGTCTGGCCTCCTGCCCAAGGCATGCTGGGTGTTCCACTCAAGGCATGCTGGGAGTTGTAGGCATAAACCAAAGTTTTTATTAAATTCTTTAAAAATACTTGAACCCCCAAAATTTGTGTTTTTAGATTTTTCTGGTGCATTGTACAGCCAGATCTATCACTGTGTCACTGTGTCAAGTTTCTAACTCATCTGGAAGTGGGTAAACATTTCCGGACATACGTGACGCACACATACTTTCCACTTTATAGGTAGAGACTAACAAGCTTTAGGCACATTTAGCCCTCTAAGGCTTTGATAAAAAGCCACGTTTTAACTTGGTGCCGAAATGAAGCCAGTGTTGGCATCAGTAGGGCCTTCAAGAGGAGGGCATTCCACAACCAGGGTGCCACAACAGGGGAAGCTTGGGCTTGAGCCTAGGGCCTCCTCCCATCTAAGACCAAGGCCTCACCCACTACACCATCCACAATCCCAACCAGATGCCTTCTAGACTACAATTTCCAGCATTCCTGACCATTGGCTATGCTGGCTTGGACTGATGGGAATTGATGTCCAGAACATCTTGGGGGCACCGGGATGGCCCAACTACAATATTCAGCCACATATTCATTATGACAGATGGCAAAGAGAAAACTACGGAATGCCTGTTCCCCTCTGTCACCCATTTGCTTGATAGAATGGCATGAAACTATTCAGGAGAGACAGTATCTAGGCCTGGCTCTAAAAATCTACAATGGAGCACACTAAGAAAGAAGGTGAGAATGACCATTATTACAATGTGTAGTTGCGGTGGGGCAGGGGAGGGGGGAACTGAGGCGGTGGGGAGAGGCGAGGAAAAAAGCTTTCAAGACAGTTAAATTCATGAGGGCTACAGAGCTTCAAATTGAAATTATCTCTCTCTGCACTGATAAATAAACTAGCTCTGGTACCTAAATCATGACACTAACTATACGTTTCGATTTTTTTTAAAGTAGTGATTAGGTGGATACTCAGGGGAACCTGCTAGCCTTCCCAGAGATAACAGACTCAACTTAATATCAACTTAAAAAGAGACTTGAATTCTAACCAATCTCATGTAATGAATTGAAATTCTATAGCTTTCAGAGAAAGGGAAAAGAGAGGGGGGAGGGAGAGGGAGGGAGGGAGGGAGCAGAGGGGAAAAAAACCCTGCGATGTGGCTCCATTCTCTAACTTGCTGTCAGGAAATATAATTTGTGTTCTTGGTGATTCACCTAGCTCCCATGCAGCATGCAAATTTATTTCCCTAATAATCAGACCTGGAGATTGCCCAAGTGGATTAATAGCATCATTCCTTATGACCGCCAGAATATTATGCACCTATGACATGGAAAAATTGTGTTAGTTCTACAGAGAAAACGTAAGGGTATTTGTCCTCGTAGACAATATAATAGCCCGGTGCATCATCAGATTACAATGTCATTTCAAAAACCTTGAATAGAAATAATGTACAGTGGGGGGGAAATATTGGTACAACCTCCCTTGATTCAGTAGCCTTGGATTCACATGTATTTTTTTCTACTGTTTTTTTTTTTTTGGCTGTTCCCTTGTTTCATTGCTTTGCAATGCTGCAAGCAAAAGCCAGAGGTGTTTTAGATCGAGACGGTATCCCCTTGTTGTCCTTATGTTATTTCTTGGAGATGATTTGAAACAAAATGCTCACTTCATGAATCCATGCGCCGGCACACAGAGGGGACACATTGTGTGTTGCTATCTGTGCCCAAAGATCTGGAATCATTCATTTGTGCAAAGCCATGGTGTGTTTTTTGGACGGGAGTGTAATTCTCGAAGGATTTCATCTCATTGGGAAGGGGCGGACCCCGAGTTGATCCAGAAATTTCTAAAATGGAAAATGTTTCCCTGTCGCACTCTGCCCAAACAACACTTGCCTCAGAGACAAGACCAAAATAAATAAATAAATAAATAAATTCATTATTATGCACTCGGGAGCAATAAGATTAGCTCCTATTGCTGCCCCTAAGGTGGAGCAGCAGGAGGAACCAATGAGATGATGCTAATGGGGAATGTTAATAGCATTCTCCAAGAAGAAGTTAGGATAATTAAACATGTACCGTCTCTTTAAAACCAAACGGCGCACATTTTCTCCGGCTGGGTGTTTACAAGAATTCCAATTTCAGGTCACAGCCATTTCAAAGATTGCTTAAGAAAGAGATGGGGATAACTTATCTTATTCATGTATTCAAAGAACCTTATAAAATGTGCAAAACAGAACAGTTAAGGGCTAACACATGTGTCTTTTCTTGACAGGCTTGCTTTATTGCACAGAGTCATTGTGTGCTCACCTAATATATTGGACATTTTTGAACTAATACACCTTGTAGGGTACCAGCTCTTAATATGACAGATTTTATAGTATCTCATTAGGGTGTGTTTATATAACCTGGTGCTAAACACATTTCCAGATTCATGTTCCTTATTAGAATAAGTGAGCTTCACTTATTATATTTTATTTCTGTTTTTTGGGATGGTGCAAAACCATTTTACTATTAAGGAAACCTGCCCCAGAAGTTATTTTCACAGATCACAGCCACAAGACACATATCCATTATCTTTCTTTACAGCGTCAATTATAAGACACAGTAATTGCTCGCTCCACCTGCTTTCCTATTGGAGGAAGAGGGAGTTGGACTGATTAAAATTCAAGACACCATCTCCCCACCCTCCTCATTCTCTATTGCTTTTAGAAATATAAACATTTATACAAATCCCTCCCACACAAGTCCTCGTATTTGCCTTTATCACGAATCGTATTCTTTGTCTATTCAAAAATCAAAATGTGTTGCTGTCGTTGTTGTCCCTCGTGGTTGCACACCGACATAAGGCTACGAGAGTGATGTCTAAGGTGAAATAGCAAACAAACGCTTAGAAACTTAGCATTCAAAGAGCAGTATCAAAAATCTCCACGTTGTACATCTCCGCTGTACATTTCTGTTCTTCCTTTGTAAGTCAACCTAAGATTAAAATTATGGTTTGCATTTGCTCAAAGTCTGAAGAAAAAGCAGAATGCAGAGGTTTTGTAAAGGACCTTAAATTGTTTGTGTGTGAAGAGAGAGACAGAGACAGAGACAGAGACAGAGACAGAGAGAGAGAGAGAGAGAGAGAGAGAGACTGTTTGCTGTGGAGTTAGAGACTGGAAGAGAAACCCAAAATATGAGGTTGTATATCTATGTGAGTAAATTCCAATGAAATTAGGGCATGAACACCTTGCTTAGGATCCTGCTACATAGACTAGTGCAGAGTAACAGCATGACTTTTCAGCCATGTGCATGCACCAGAGTTTGGTCCTAATTTAATTCACAGGTAGTTCATGCAACAGGGGAAATGTGACATTCTTTCACAGGACTGTATGGTGACAGCCAGCCTTTCCTTCAGCAGAGAAAGAGATCAGAATGATTCTGCAACAAATAATATTAACCAGATGTGTAACACAGAGAGAGAGAGAGAGAAAGAGAGAGAGAAAGAGAGAGAGAGAGAGAGAGAGATGCATACACACACAGATACACACACAGATAAACACACACACACACACACACACACACACACACACACTTGCATGCTTATTAGCTAACCATATTTCTTAATTTCACAATCACACCATAGAAGCAGATCAGGAAAGTCATTTCTATATTTGGCCTAAGATTTTACTTGTTGTTTTTGTTCAGAACTGATTTCCCAGGAAGGATGAAAATTCCTACCGCCTCCCTTCAACACTCGCATACACACATATATATATTTTTAAAAAAAATTGCCCTCGGCATTCAATTCATTATTAAACATTAAAGTTGTGTCAATTACTTACTCCTATTCTTGATGACTATCCCTGCTATTCTGCCAGCGTCTTGAAATCAGGTCCTGCAATGACTCCAACTAGATGTTGGGAATATAATTATTTGTGCAAATTCCATTCCGTTTCTTGTTAACCACCGAAATTGCTTAATTATTTTAATCCACACAATGTCTAAATAAGCCACTGCCTTGATTCACCAATTATTTTTTAATCAACCGTAAGTCTTGGACTTTTCAAAGTTCTCTAGAAGACAACGCAGCATGAGGGGCACAATTGATGGTAGACGGAGAGCGGGGCAGTAGGAATGAGAGACATCTCTCACTAGGTCACTTCCCAGTTCTTCTGCTCGAGGTGTATTATTTTACCTTCCCCCCCTCTTACATGCCAGCCTTTAAAACAGGGCTCTGCCCATTTACACGGTGAGCTGGATAATTTATCGCGTGCGTTTTGGTCACCAGCTTGCGATCCAAGCCATTGGCCACTGGTGACCAATTTCACTGAGGTTAAGCAACATAACTTTAAATTAGAACTAAGCTACTGCATCTTCATCAGGGGCCTGCTGAGTTTTCGTTGCTGTTTATGAGTTGATGCTAAATGTGGATGCAGAGCAGGCACATGGGGACCAATTCCTTTCGGCTTGAAAATGGGACGGGGGGGGGGGGAGGGAGAGAAGGCTAGAGCTTCTTTCAGGTCCAGAGCTAATTAATGGGATAACATCTGCTTTAAGAAATTACGGCGGCGGCAGGCGATCAACTTCCCTGCAAAGGTGCCGGAGAAACATATCCAAGCACTGAGCCGTTATCGCGGGCAGCACTCATTGGTTAGCGTCTCTGAACTTGGTGCATTTCATTCCCGCACTGCATAATCTTTGAGGTTTTGCTTTTTTTTCCTCTCCCCCGTCCCTTCTTGGTAGATTATATAGATATTTAGTCACCACCATGCAAATAGAAGGTACTCATTTGTATTTCATATGGATACTCTATGAATGAATTGCGTGTCATTCATACAGTATTGTGGGGGGGAGGACCTTCTCCTTCTTTTTAATTTAGAGTCTTCCCCATCCCAGCAGACTCAGAGGAGAGAACAATAGATTAAAAAGCAACTGTAAAACACCTTGTTAAAATGCAATTAAAATCCAATTAAAGAGCTATGGAGATAACATGTTCGGGAACTTAAAGCCCCTGCCGGCTTAACCTTTGCTCCCCAAAGCCAAGCCAAAGAGGAAAGTCTTGCTGTGCTGCTGAAAGATTCTGATGGTTTGGTTTGGCCGCATGCACACTTAGCACCTGGGCTGTGGCAGCCACTTCCTTGAGATTGGATCCCAGCCTCCTGCATTGCTAGTATGGGGCACAAATTAATATTGGAAGCAAGAGCCCACTGCAATCTGACTTTCCCATCCAATCATCCTCCTCCATTCCTGCTTGGCAGCAATTACCTGGAAAAGAACTGGCCCTGCTCATCTGGTTCCAGAATTCATACACATAATAATGCCTTATTTGTATTAATAATAATAATAATAATAATAATAATAATAATAATAATACAGCTGCAAAAATAATTCACCAACAACTGGCCTTATCAAACAACCTACACCGTAGTATGCATACTCACTTGAAACAATCTTGGAAAATACAGTTCATAAAATATACCGGCACAGAGCAATTCATACCAACAAGACAGTACCCTGCAACCGATCAGACATAACAGCCATAGACAAAAAAGAAAAACACACGTGCTTCATCGACATAGCGATACCAAATGACAAAAATGTTGTTGAAAGGGAAGAAGAAAAGAGAAACAAATATACAGCACTGGCCATGGAAGTCAAAGAACTCTGGCAACAGGAAAATGTCACTATTATTCCGCTAGTCACATCAGTCACCGGCATCACATCAAAAAATTATACAGAAAACCTTCAGAAACTGGGCCTACCAAAATGCATCCACACCAACATCCAGAAAGCAGACAGACTTAAAACATGATCAATTGCCTGGAAATTCCTGAATCTGTAAAAGACAGCATGACTTGGCAAAGCCCATCAGGTCCATCTAGAAAAACTGCCACTAGCAAGAAAGAGATACAATAATAATAATATTGATTTCTTATCCGCCTCTTCCTCTTCCATACCACCTGGGTGTTGTCTATATGACAACGCGTTGGAAGGGGGTTAGCTCAAAAGCCTGCAGCATCACTGTTGTGAGGCTAAATCAATACATCTAGACAGGAGAGAGTGCAGAGAAACCTGCCTATCAGAGCCAGAGATGCGGGATGGGGGTGCCGAGAAATTCTTGCTTCTCCTTCTCAGCCCAGCAGCTTCCCTGACATCTTCCCTCCTAGCAGCCACCTCCTCGTTCCCTAGGGTGACCATATGGAAAGCAGGACAACTTTAACAGTTGTATAGAAAATGGAATTTCAGCAGGTTCCATTTGTAGGCATGCAGCACCTGGTGAAATTCCATCTTCATCACAACAGTTAAAGATGCAGGAGCCCTGCCTTCTTGCATATTTGGTCAAGAGGGCAGAGCCCCTGCAGTTTTAACTGTCGTGATGAAGAGGGAATTTCACCAGGTGCTGCATACCTACAAATGACACTTGCTGAAATTCCCTTTTCTATACAACTGGTAAAGATACAGGAGCCCTGTCCTTTTTTCCATATGGTCACCCTGTCTTTCCATCCTACTAGCTTCTCATGCAGCTGCAACAGCAGCACCCTCTCCACCCCACCCTCACCCCAGGCAGCCACTTTCCTGGGCCCAGATGGAGCCACCCAGCACAGGAAATCCCTTTAACTTTGGCAAAAGTTTTGTGCCCTTCCCCCCACAGCATCACTAAATTTCTCGACCATTGCTCTATGCTGTGGTAAATCGACACTTTGAAGCTGCACTTGATCTATGTGCAAATACTGATTTTGGGTAGGCTCAGAGGTAGGCTGACCATATGAAAAGGAGGACAGGGCTCATGTAACTTTAACAGTTGTAGAGAAAAGGGAATTTCAGCCAGTGTCATTTGTATGCAATTAGTTCCTGCTGAAATTCCCTCTTCATCATAACAGTTAAAGTTGCAGGGGCCCTGCCTTCTTTTGTATATAGTCACTCTAGTATAGTGCCTGCAACTTTAACTGTTGTGATGAAATGGGAATTTCACCAGGAACTAATTGCATACAAATGGCACTGTCTGAAATTCCCTTTTCTCTACAATTGTTAAAGTTACATGAGCCCTGTCCTCCTTTTCATATGGTCAGCTTACTCAGAGGAAACAGGTGTTCCAAGGGGCAGTATCCAATTCAGCCCTTACACAAATGCAAATGACATCACAATAGTGTGCACAGCCTTAAGCACAAACCTGTCACACTAGGAAATGCTACTGACACTGTGCGAGAGATCACTTTTATTATTGCAACATAATTTATGTCTGTGCTAGCACTGAATTGGATACTGCCCCTGTTTGTGGACTAGTCATCCAAGAATGTAATTTGTTTTCTGGAATTGTGGCTCATGGGCATCTGAAATTACCTAAATATAATAATATAATATAATATAATATATGGAGACTTCCTTGAACTGGCCCTCATAAATCTACCTCCCTTAATTTACATGGTCAAACTTGCTACTAAGTTGGTCAAACTGGATAACATCAGGGATTCCATGGATGGGAAGGAATCCAATCGGTTTGTATTTTGATTCAAACTTACCTAATTTCACACTTTCAGACCGATATGTCAATATCCTTACAAATTTGTGCTGCTCTGAAGTTTGCAATGGAGATGATGATGATGATGATGATGATGATGATGATGATGAACATTTCTATACTGCCCCATAGCTGAAGTTCTCTGGGTGGTTTGCATAAGATCAAAACACTTAAAAACAACATAAAAAATTAAAACTACAAAACATACAACATACACAGAAACATACATTTAAAACAACTATAAATAACAAAAATATGGAATGCTTCACAAATGTGTGTGTCATCCTTGCACAAAAAAGTGCATATAAAATATGTATATTTGGAGAAAAATGATCAAAAAATCATTATAAGGAAAATTACTGTCAAAATGTTTATATTAGACAAAATTGTGTACAAAAATCATATATTGGGGGAATCACAAAAATGCATATGAATTTTCATGCAAACTTTTGAAAAAAATCTCCAAGTTCGTGATGAACTGAAGATGGACATACTTCTCACATTTTAGGATGAACTGAACTGAAAACTGGAAAAATAATAAAGATAAATCTAAATCCCCACTCCAGAACTGCTTCAGTAACCTTTTTTGGTGATCTGTCATGTACACTGTGAGTCTGGTCTCCTTTCAAGCAGAGAAACAGCATGCAACATCAGCCCTTGTCATTGGCAGGGAGTATGGAAGTTCCTGATTGGCCAGGTCAGGCCTAAATATGAGAAGCCTGAGCTGGTACATTCTTATTACTGCATTTCAGACTTCAACATTCAGTCCTCCAGTTTGGGCCACTGACCTCAGGATGGCAGGGACTTCATTTGGGTTTATGGTTGTTCACAGCCCTGACATGCTGAATGGGTGATTTCAACAAAATCAATAATGCTCCAAGGATTCTTCCCATTATGTGTGTCCTCCCACAACACACATACACACACACTTTTGCAAATAGTTTAAATATTTATGTTGTTAGCAGAATGCTGTTTCACTACTGAAAAAAGCATAGTGTTTTGGGAAATTAGAAGCTCCATGGGAAGGCTCTCTAGCTCATATTGTCCTCTTACAAACAAACAGGTTTGTTGGGCTAATCCATCAGCAGCTTAGGAGTGGCCAATAAATATACCAGGAAAGAACGGAGGTGGGAGTGGGCATTGTTTTCTTTTATCATTACTCTTCCTTAAATTGCATCCTGCAGATCTAATGTTTTTCAAGGAAATGCACACAGTGAATTGTGCAAAAACAAAAAAATGGGTTTCGAACACTGAAAATCACATTAATGAACACTCACCCTTACCTAAGGAGTGATAAGTTCAAAGGGCCACCTCCATCATATATTTCCCCATAATTTGTTTGCCATTGTGCCTATGCTGTTTATTTGTTTGCGGGTAGGTTCTGAAATATGCAGGCCAGTGGGAATTAAATACTTATTTGCCTAACAATGTTCGCCTGAATTAATGGTAAAAAAGAGCAGGATGCTTTCTAAAAGCCAACATTCAGTCACACTTATGGAAACGATAGAGAGACAAGAATCGAGGTCTTTCAAAGAATGGTAATATCCCTAGGCATGTGGGTTGGGGGAGGAATATATATTTATTTTCATTTTAGTCATTTTTATTGCTGTACAAATTGCTGAAATGAAACTGTGATTGCATCCCATTTGGATAAATTACCAATTATCTCATGTATACCATACTGGGATGGACAGAATACCAGATGTGGATCTTTCTTTCTTTCCTTCTTCCTTCTCTGTCTTTCACATACATTCACTGCCACAAGAAGTAGTGATGTCCAATAGCTTTAATGGATTTACAAGGGGATTAGACAAGTGCATGGAGGTAGGGAGGTGAGAACTGAAAAAACCCTGAGATCCACCAAAGTTCTCCGAATTTCATCTTGAAGCTCATTCTGACTCGAGTCCATATCAGGTTGTGAACTTTGGTTTTTTCCCCTTTTTTCTGCATGAAAATCCATGATTATATTGGTGTGTACTTTTTTAAAAAAATGTACACATCAATTGTGTGCACTCTTTTAAAAAAATATAAACGTTCTTCTCCCATTGGTTAAAGTATATTTGTGTACATTTTTCAAAGGCACACACTTTTTAATGTGTATCTTTCAAATGTATGTATGCTGTCAAATGCATTTTTATTTATTTTATTCATTTCAGTAGGAAAGTCCCTGAGAATCATGTTGCAAGCTTGTAGATGAATGGACTTCAGCCACAAATTGCATCTGAGTCCGTGTTTCATCCAGAAGGTAGGAAATGGATAAAATCCTCATCAAAAATTAACTGAGATGAATTTCTCATATATCCCTACGTGGCTGTTAGCCATTGTTGCTGAATGGAATACCCATATTCTGAGTCTGACTTCAGGATGAATTTGCCCAATTCATATTTCAGTGCAAATGTACCAAATGCACAGTTCATTAAACACAAACCAAGAGGCCGTTTGACACCCACCTTTGTACATTTCCGAGGTTTGCGACGTGCTTCGCCATAAAATGTGCACAAAACATATGTACATTTCAAAATATTCATTAAAAAAAAGAACTTGGAAAAAGAGAATGTTTACAAAAGCATGGTCAAAATTGTGTTCATAAAAAGGCATACAAAATGCATATTTTCCCCAATGCACAAATAAATGCATGCAAATCTTCATGTGGACTTTTTTTAAAAAAAATAATAATCAAGATCTCATGTTGAAATGGGACAAAATGAACTTCAAAGTAAAAACAAAACCCAGAACCCAAACACTTGAGTTTTACTGATTTGCCCATCCCTACCAGATGCTGGGGAGAAAATAAGCAGGTAGTGATTTTGCCTTCATGCCCTGCTTGGGTTTCTTGGAGATATGCTTCTAGCCCAGGGGTGGGGGGTTTGTGGCCGCTAGAGGTTGCCTGACTACAGTTCCCATCCTCTTTGACCACTGTCTGTGATGATTGCCGGTGATGGAGTTGAAGACCATCAACATTTTAAGGGGCACAAATTCCTGATCCTGGAACTACATGCCAAGATCTTTTTTTCCTGTGTAGTCTTTGGAAGTGCAGCTTACACCAGTATGTATGTGAAGCTGGGTTTGGGGTGATTTTTCTTTTTTTATTTTGCCTCCTTGTACATAACATTATTCCAGGAGTGGGAACCTCTTTCAGCCCAATGGCCAAATTCAACTGTGGAGAAGCTCTCAGGGGCTGCATTCCAGGGATGGGCAGGATGAAATAGCGTTGTGCCAAACATTTTGATTATTCCATTTTCAGCATGGGGGCGGGGGATGAAAACACTAGTGAAAGAGGCTGGAAGAGACATGGTCTCCAATAGGCATTCAGGAAGAATGGCCAGGCTCCTTCAAGTGCTCTGTGTGTGTTTAAAAATGGAGGGGGGAAATAGAAAGAAGACCATTAAACGACCGGCTACACTTTCAAAAGGTATGTGGAAATACTGCCCCCCCTCCCCAAGCAGAAAAGAAAAGAAAAAACAATGCCTCGTAGGCAGGGAGAGAAAAAGTTCCTGAAAGTAGGGGGGCAAGATTTGGCATGGCACAAGGGCCAAAGGCAAAAGGGTGGAGCCAAAATAATAATAATAATAATAATAATAATAATAATAATAATAATATAATCAGCAGCAGCAGCATATCATACTTTGAAGTTCTTTCTGCCAGTAACTAAAACTTCGCAGAGCATTTCAACCTTTAAGAACAGGGAAATATTGCACAAAAGCCAGGGAATGATCACATAGTCCATTTTCAAGGAAAAGGGATGGAGCCCGGGGAAACCCAGGGGGCCAGATTAGGGCTCCAGGTGGCCAGAACTGGCCATTTGCCCTGGGGTTCCCCACCTGTGCATTATCCCATTCATTGGGCTGAACCAAATGGGTTCGTACACCTCCATCAATTCTTCTCCCACCTCCCAATTCTCGTCCACACACAGTGGGTCCCACTGATTGCATTGTGCAAGTGGGACCCATCAATTCCATAGGGGAGATATAGCACTTCCTAAAGGAAGCCCTGAAATGAGCAGGAATGCTCATTTCCTGAAAGAGGCACAGCATTAGAGTTCCCTTATGTGAGCTCTCCCACCCTCCCACCCTCCCTCCAGAAATGAGTGTTTCTGCTCATTCCAGGTTGCTCCAGCAGCACTAATTTTCAATGCAACTGTTAAAGATAGAGGAGCCCTGTCCTCCTTTTCATATGGTCACTCTATCTGAGAGAGACCAGACTCCCTAAGGCCACCTAGTGATTCGATAGGAGAGCTGCAACATGAGAGTGTGCAGCCTTCTGTTAATGCAAACACTGGCCCAATCAAAAGCAAAAAAACCTAATATACAAATGAGCAAGTCATGCAGGAAGTATTAGCAACTGTTGATCTACTCAAAGAAGTAGCTTTTTCAGGAAATATAGGAATGAAAAAGTTGAATAAATCAAATACTGCAAGCAGAACAGGACAAGAAATGATGAGTTTCTTGAAAAATTGCTTTGATCAAATTAGAACGAAGTTGATGAAAGTGAATGCCTTGGGTTCTCTTCTTGAAGTTATGTGTTCCACAAAAAGCTCTCAGAAATTATCAATTTTGCACATGTCGTTCAGTAGGTTTAGACCAGGCTAGTGTCCTACGATGGTGAGATGTTGCTTCTGTAGTGGATTAGCTCAGCCTGCCTGCCCTGTGGGACAGACAATTTCGCCAGTATCAGAGGAGAGAAGACCATGATGGAAATCAAGAGGATGGTTCCAAATTGGATATGTGGATTAGCATTTGGCACTCTTGCAGACATATGGGAACACTTAAGAATCTCAGGGGTCATGAATATGTCAGGAGCTGTGCTCCAAAACCACATGCAGCCTGAAATCCCTGAACAAAATTTGAGTGCCCTTGGCAAATTAGCACTAGGGGTGTGCATGCCAAAAAATATAATCTTTTATCATTATCGTCATTTCGGACCAAAAAAATTATCGTCTTCATGCATATCGTAGGTGATCCGTATCGTCTTCATGATAATTATCGTTAAAAAAATGATATTTTTGGCAGAAAGAAAAATGCCTATAACTTCTGTATTTTAAAAGTTAGAGGCTTGAAACTTGGTCACAGTGCTTATGGGGTAAGCCTACATATGTGTATGAAATTTGAGATTGATCCCTCCAACCCTCGATTTTATATGATTTTTTTTAAAGATCATTTCCGTTCTGACAGATCAGAATGACAGCTCGCCCTGTGCGTTCATTCAGACCTGTCAGAATGGAAACGATCTTTAAAAAAATCCTATAAAATTGAGAGTTGGAGGGATCGATCTCAAATTTCATACACATACTTAGACATACCCCATAAGCACTGTGACCAAGTTTCAAGCCTCTAACTTTTAAAATACAAACGTTATAGGTATTTTTATATGACAGTCCGATAAAACGATAAAATCGCCCGAAAATGATCATCTCCGATGAATATCGTAGGTTTTTCTATCGTATCGTCATCGTAACTTTTAGGCATGATAGAGAGCATATCGTATCGTTATCATGAATTCTAATGATACGATACACATCCCTAATTAGCACCTATTTTAATTGGTGGCAATCTCAGTTAGCGTTAGCACACTTGCTCATTGTTCTTTTAAGTTACTTTGTTTCTGGTATGTTACTGTAAGAGAGACTAAAATAAATAAAATGGTGGGGTTCTGTTAGTAGGGTAGATTTCATTTAACTTAAATTAATATATAACTTAAGCTTTGCTTCCCCACTTGGACATGGAATGGAAAAATCAGATCTGGTTCATGGGTTGAACTATGGGCTACATTCTCATTTCCTTAGGAGTCTGAGTTGAGCATAACTCTAATCTTCAGTGAAGCCTAAGAAATGCCATTCCTGCCAGTCATCTCAGGTGGGCAACTCTGCCCTGGCTCTAAGCATATCTTTCTACACTGGACGGCTCACACACCTTCACAATGTAGAGAAGGCCCTTTAATTGTCACCAGCCACAAGCTGGCAAGCCTTGGAGCCAATACCGCAGAACACACACCAATAAGAAACCTAAGCTAACCAATCCAAAACACCCTACTCCTACCAAGCCTAACCCACAATGATCAAGGATGAAGGAAGCTTGATCTCCTGATTGTCCTTAAGCCCTCCTCCACCATTGTGCTTGGAGGCTACTGAAGAGAATTGGGAGACTTCAGAAGGCTTGGGTGATGAAGTTGTCAATTAACAGCCAATTTTCTCCTCCAAACTCCCCCTTCCCTACTCTAGCAAAAGAAACATTGCAAGCACAGACAGGCTGTCTGTGCTTGAAAAAAGGTCCGGATCAATCCGAAACAATTTGGACCATGCCGATTCGCTTCAGAAAGATTCGGATCTATTTCGATCAGCTTCAGTTCTGTTTCAAAGCCATCCGAATCACCCTGATTTACCCCTGATTCAGGATTCAGATCCGAAGTGATGCACAGCCCTATCAATAGCTACTGGCCATGATGGCTATGTGCTACCTCCAGTAGCTTAGACAGTAAACCTATGTACACTAGTTGCTGGGGAACATGGTTGAGAGGGTGCTGTTGCACTCATGTCCTCCTTGTGGGTTCCTGGTCTACAGCTGGTTGGCCTCTGTTTGAACAGAATTTTGGACTAGATGGACCCTTGGCCTAATCCAGCATGGCTCTTCTTATGTTCTTTCAACTATTCAGACTCTTCACCACCCTGGCTGCTCTTTTCTGGACACTCTCTGGTTTGTCAATGCCTTTTTGAAAGGTGGAGAGAACTCTGCTGTTTGTGAGAACTAGGCTTCTGTCCTGTGAGGAATGCTGTCCTTTCCTTCCTCACTGGCCTCCTTCCTACGCCCACCCCTGCAGTCCAGGCGAAGGGGCTCCAGGTAAACAAATAAAAAATCTTCTATGTCAGTGGGTGGGTGTATGGTTGGGGGTGGGTCTCCTATGGAACATGGCCAGTATGGACATCGATGGTGGGAGGCGTGGCTATTGTGATCACAACACAAGATTAGTTATATAACAAGGGAAGTTTATTTATTTATTTATTTGCATTTTTTGAGGCAAAATGTCATCCCAGCCCTCCCACCCAAGGCTGTCTGTTGACATCTGTCCCAGGAAATGTCAAAAACTTTTGACACTATGTGGCGAAGCTGCCCCTTTTGATGATTGCTGAGGGACGTTTTAGACAGAGGTGGATATTAATGGCAGGCCCAAAAGCCAACTGCAGATTTGCCTCCTGTGGTGCATAAGAACTCCCCCCAAAGAGTGCCTCATGTTATTTTTTTTATTTGAAAATATCGTTTTTCCGTTTCCTCCTGTTTTGGGGGAAGTCTTTCCTTCTTCTCCTTTTGCTTGCCTGCTTTTACAGCTCCTACACGCGTTTCTTCAATCGGGGTGTGCGAGGTGCCATTGTGTACGGCTGCGGGAGGTGCCCTCTACTCCAAATGGCACCATTCCCCTCATAATCTCTGATCTCCACCAGCCCAGCATGTTAACATTCGTCTCAATTGCCAGGGCTTTGTTTTCCTGGCAGTGGGAAAGAAAAGGGCATTCTCCCTCTGCTGCCTACCTGGCACCAGAGAGACGAAGCTTTTCAGAGACCTGGAAGCGGAAAGGCCACTGTCCTATTGTCCAATTACACCTTATTAGTACCCTCGCTAACGAGTCGGGGTCTAACTCTCCTCAGCCGGAGGGTCTCTTCCCACTCCTATGAATCCCAGAGGGATTCATTGCAATGTTATTCCTGCCACTCCAAAATGTTATTCAGACGATGCCCCATGGATTTCCCTCCCCCACCCCCCCGCCTCCAGCCTTATAGTGAAATTACACTCCGGTTATCTTGTCATTTCCAATGCCAGGCAGCATTGCTGTTACTGGGGGACACCAATCAACTTCAAAAAGAGACGCTTTGGTGGCGAGAAATGGGCAGCTATTCAAACGCCTCGGTTTCCAACATGCAAAAAGGACCCCCACAGCAATTTGAGGTAATTGCGCGCAATACAGAATCAGGAAACTTAGGTGAAGGTTGCCGTCTCCATTCGTCTATGTTCCCATCATTATGGGAAGCGGCGTTTGGGAGGTCTGACAACACAGAGAAGGAATAGCTGCCAATGTGAAAGATTTAAAAGGGGGGGATACCTAAAACCTCTTTCTGTCCAGATATGCCTTTATTTCAGGTAGAGGAAAAAAGGGGAAACACGCACACACACACATACACACAAGCACAAAGCCCGCTGATTTATTTTGACAGCCACACTGGTATCAGGCAGCGACATGAGGCCTTGTTTGCGTGGTCGGTTATCCTACAGTAACGCTCCTTTTAACTTGTTTACACAAGCAAGGGGTTAATCCAACGCTGAAGATAGGTATCAAGATGGGGGGGGGGGGGGGGGGGAAGAGAACCTGGATCTAGGAGAAAGGGATTTGCCTCTGTAAACTAGACTGTGGGTCTCAAAATGAAGGGAGGGGAGTTGTCGTAATGTGTGACGATGTAGGGAGGTGGGTCTCCATTGCCATGTGTTTTCACGCTCAAAGGTTTGATTCTTTCACATATAGAAAGGGTCATATGGGCGGGTGGGGAGTGGGAAGGCACCAGTGGAGGCTCGTGGCACTGATTTCGGTGGGACTGTGGATTCATTCCGGGTTTCAGTTCAGTTCTCACTGAAATCCAGGATGGATTCACAGCCCTAATGAAATCAGGGCCACCAGCTTCCACTGGAAGGCACATACAATAGTCGTCACTACTCAAGGGCTCCTCTGTTCACTTCAATACCTGGATCAGTTGCAGTGCACCAAGTAGTTGATTTTAAGGTCGAATCATCCCATGGAACTCATTGGCACAAGTTCTTGGGCTAGCTCTTAATATCGCAGGCTTTATTCAAAATAAAATGGCTAGGCGGGGGGGGAGTTCTTTCAGTGACCTATTAACTACAACTATTAACCATAGGGTGACCATATGGAAAGGAGAACTGGGCTCCTGTATCTTTAGCAGTTGTACAGAAAAGGGAATTTCAAATTCAATTCTCATACAGAGTCCTTGGGGGGCACTTAGCATGGGGTGGGAACCAGGTGAAGTCTGGCTTTTGCACTCTTTTAGTGGGCATCTTTATTTATTTCTTTTGCAAATGGAGCAGGCACATTTAGAGCTACTGTATTTCAATTATCTCTAATTTCACACATTTTATGCAAATGCGCAGCATTTCAATTGCAGATGAAGCGGGGGCTTAATTTTTTAACAGGAGAACAGCAATGTTTCAGATTGCTTTTGATTTCAATACCAAATTTATCTGGAGACTTGCTAAATTGTCAAAAGTTTACTTTGACTCCGTGGATTGAACTGAGACAGAGTCATACTTAGAATAGATTCATTCTGGTATGGGTTCAGGCCTGGTTTCGGGGCAGAATTGGCCTTGGTTGCCCTGATGGATGACCTTCTTCAGGAGAGAGGCAGAGGGAGTGCAACCCTGTTACTTCTTCTCAGTCTCTCAGTGACCATGGTATCCTCCTGCACCACCTTCATGAGTTGGGAGTTGGAGGCACCGTTCTACAGTGGTGCGACTCTGACTTGTGGGCTTGGTTCCAGAGAATAGCATTGGGTGACTGCACTTCAGTCTCATGGCAGCTGAACTGTGGCATGCCACAGGGCACCATCTTGTCCCCAGTGTTATTCAATAACTATTATGAAGCCGTTGGGAGCTGTCATCAGGAGATGACACCCAGCTCTATTTCTCTGCAACACCTGAATCAGGAGAGGCCGTGAACGTTCTGAACCAGTGCCTGGATACAGTTATGGCTTGGATGAGGGCCGATAAACTGATGCTGAATCCCGATAAGACAGAGGCCTTGTGCGTTGGTGGATCCCAGATCCGGGAATTGGGGTGTTTGCCTGTTCTGGATGGTGTTGCACTCCCTCTGAAGGAGCAGGTCCATGGTTTGGGGGTCCTCCTGGATCCATCTTAGTCACTGGAGACCCAGATGGCCTTGGTGGCTCAGAGCGCTCATTATCAACTTTGGTTGGTATGCCAGCTACGCCCGTTCCTGACTAGGAATAGCCTAGCCATTGTCATTCATGCACTGGTAACCTCATGATTAGACTACTGTAATGCACTCTATGTGGGGCTACCCATGTGTGTGGTTCGGAAGCTGCAGTTTGTGCAGAATGCAGTAGTTAGGGTGCTCATGGGGACACCTAGCTCTGTTCATACGAAAGCCTATATTAAAAGAACTGCACCGGGTGTTATGTTATTATTAGGGGTGTGCACGGACCCCCCGGATCGGATCGGGACCCGGATCGGGACCTCCAATTTTGTCCCGGACCGGTTCGGACAAAATCGGAGGCCCCCCGGACCGGATCGAGTCCGATCCCGACCCAAAAATCGTACATTTTTGGATCGGCCGCCATTTTTTTCCCCATAGACTTGCATTGCAATGCAAGTCTATGAGGAAAAAATGGCGGCGGGTGGGTAAGGGGGGGCCTAACTCCCTCCCCCCCCCGGGGCCGTCCGCTGTGGACGGCCCCGGCAGGTAAACCCCCTCCCCCGCGCTCCCTACCCCCCCTGGGGCCGCCCGCTTCCATTCGCTGGCGCCAGCGGGCGCCAGCGGATAGAAGCGGACGGCTCCGGGGGGGGGTAAGCCCCCTTCCCCGCCACTGCTTACCTTCTCGGCCCATCCGGCGCCGGCGGCTACTACCAGTGGGCTCCGCGGCCTACTCTCGAGTAGCGCGCCGGGTGATAACATCACCCGGCGCGCCACCCTGGAGCAGGCCGCGGAGCCTGCTGGTAGTAGTAGGCGCCGGCGCCGGACGGGAGCCGCCGGGCCGGGCAGGTAAGGGCCCCCCTCCCCCCTCCCCCCTCCGCGCGCCCCCTCCTCCCCTCCACGCACCCCCTCCTTACCTTCCCGGCCCGGCGGCTCCCGTCCGGCGCCGGCGCCTACTACTTCCAGCAGGCTCCGCGGCCTGCTCTAGAGTAGCGCGCCGGGTGATGACATCACCCGGCGCGCCACCCTAGAGCAGGCCGCGGAGCCTGCTGGGAGTAGTAGGCGCCGGAGCCGCCGGGCCGGGCAGGTAAGGGCCCCCCTCCCCCCTCCCCCCTCCGCGCGCCCCTTCCTTACCTTCCCGGCCCGGTGGCTCCCGGCCGGCACCGGCGCCTACTACTACCAGCAGGCTCCCCCCCCCGCTGTCCACTTTCATCGGCGGGCGCCCGCTGGCGCCCGCCAATGGAAGCGGCGGTGGGCGCCAGTGGGCGCCCGCCGATCCGCCGATCCGCCGAACCGGTTCGGAGCTTTTTCGGACCGGTTCGGATTGGATCGGCCGATCCAGCTGCGAGATCGGAAATCGGATAATTTATCCGATTTCCCACTGGACCGGACTCGGATCGTGGATCGGGTCCGATCCAGTGCACATCCCTAGTTATTATCCTATAAAGCTCTAAACAACTTGGGACCAGGATACCTAGCTGACTGCCTTCCCTTATACACACCCAGATATTTATGACCATTAGAGGAGGTCCTGCTGTTCATTCCAAGATAAACAGAATGTCATCCCAATGAACCTCGATGGTGGGTCTTCTCTGTAGTGGCACCCACCCTTTGGAAAACCCTCCCCCATGCGGTTCGGGAGGCAGAAAATATAACATCTTTCAAATGCCTCCTGAAAACAAATCTTTTTAGACAAACCATCCCTTGATTATAACTTCTCCTGGCTTTATATGACTTTTGTATATTATGGTTTTAATTGTGAACTGCCTAGAGAGCCTAAGCTGTTGGGCAGTATAAATATGTAAAAAATTTGGCTGGCGCTATACTAATAAATTGGCACAGTAAGGTTTGGCACGTAGCCTAAATGGAGAAACTGACAAACTGAGATTGGTAAGAGGAACAAGATCTAAAGACACATTTAAGATGGATTGGGATTGTTTCATGGTTTATTCAACCTCGTTGGAATGGGAGAATAAAATCCCAAAAGGATTTAAATGGTTTTGGTTGGCATAATGAAAGGTATCTCTCCTGTAGTGGGTTAACTTAATATATATATTTAAGATCTGAAAGATAGATAGATAGCTAGATAGATGATCGATAGCTAGATAGATGATAGATAGAGATAGATAGATAGATAGATGATAGATAGAGATAGATAGATGATAGATAGATAGATAGATAGATAGATAGATAGATAGATAGATAGACAGATAGATAGATAGATAAATAGATGATACCTAGAGAGAGAGAGAGAGAGAGAGAGAGAGAGAGAGATGATAGATAGATAATTTTGTAATAGTTATAATAGTATCACTGATTTCCTGTGAGGGGGGAAGGGAGGGATATGTATGTTTAAGAGGTGGTTTGGGGGTTGTTTAGGGGTTGTTGTTTTTTTGGCCTTTATTTCTTATTTCTGTATGAAATTTAAAATATTTGTCTCGAAAAAAAGTGTAATAAAAATAAATAAATAAATAAATAAATAGGACTTCGGTTATGACTCATTTAAGTCAGAGAGGTGGACAATGGCTCTACTTCATGCACAACTTGATCAGGGATAGATGGACTCGCCTTCCCCAGGCACTCACGGAGCAGCTGCTGTCTCTACCCTTACTTGCTGCACTTCTTGAGTCACTGGAGGCCAATGAGCCCTGCAGGGCTGCCCGTCCCCTTAGCGAGCTGCCATTTTGCTTAAAAAAAAACACCCGGTGGCTTGAGATTTCCAGGTCCCCTCTACAAGGATTCGCTTTTGCGCCTGGTTAGGCGATTATGCGCATAATCGCAGAAGCGCATTTACACCTAATACCTCTGCACGAGAGGCAGCGAGAGGCGGCGAAGCGCATTAAGGGATGACCAAAATGCGCTTTACAAGTAGTTAATGCGCATAAGCGCTTGTTCACATAGTCAAAATGCGCTTTAATGGCCGGAGCAAAATAAAACTCGCTATTTAACGCGCATTCAATAATGCGCATAATCGGAGAGAAAACGCGCCTCTACGCCCGATTTGCGCTCCGTTCTTGTAGAGGTAAATTTTTTAATGCGCCTTGAAAGAGCTTTAAATGCCTCTTGTAGAGGCAGCCCCAGAAATCTCATGTTAGGTAAATGGAAGCTGTAAAGGGGACTTAACTTATTCCTGACTTACTTAAGTTTCATTTATCTCAATGGGTTTACTCTAGGCAGGACTGACACTGGATGAAACTCACTGCACTTGTCTTGTGTACCTTTTACTATTAATAACCCTTCACTTTAAGACAGGGGCAGGCAAGAAATTTGTCAGGGGTGATTATCCCCCCCCACACACACACACAAACACATGCAAGCTCCCACATTCATGTCCTCATCCACTCACATCTCCCTGACTCTTTCACTGAAACACACACACACACTTCTCCCCAACTCAGGCCCTTTCTATGCCAGACATTTCGCCTGGGATGGCCCCTGGCTGGTCCCTTTGAGTCCAAATGATGCACAGGGACTCCCAGGGGTGGGGGGGAGGTGGCCACAGGATTTTCCCGAGAACTTCTCAAGACCATGGAAGATGTGGCCACCCATCCTGGGTGCTGCTACGCTTACTCGCAAGTAAGCACAGCAGCACAAATGGGCACAGAGCCGCACTGCTCAGCTCTGTGCCCATCAGGGGAGGGGGTAGCACCAGTTTTGCCACCCCTGTGAGGGCAGGGAGGGGGAGCCCCCCTCCCCAATTGCACGCAGGTTTTTTTAAAAAAACTTACCTTTTGTGTACAAGCGACCCTGCACTCTTCCCAGGTAAAAAAACAAAAAAAATGGCAGGCACAACGTGTAATGACCCGGGAGGAAGCCGGGTCATCGCACTTCTTGGTGTGGCTTAACATGACAATCCCAGAAGTAGGCACTTCCGGAATTGCCGCTCCTCCTGCCCTCTACACCTGTCTACACTTCCTCACTCACTCACAGGGTCTATGAGTCCTGCCACTGCAGCCTCATTCCTAGAGTCTCCCTGGAACATCCTAGAAGCAGGCAGGAACCTGCTTCCTTGGAAACTCTAGGAATGAAGTTTCTATGGCTGAGTTGGCACAGTCTCCCTACAAAACTCTGTGATTTTACTCACCTGGGTATCACAGCTGCCACCCCACCACCACCCTCTAACTGGTGGAAGGCGACCAATCGCTGGTCCCCTTCCACCAGGACTGCCCCCAGATTGGCTCAGGAGTGACATCAAATGGTGGAAGAGCTTTTTCATTCGTTCCCAATGAAAAAGTTGGGGTAAGACCTTGACTTTTTCAATGCACGGCTTCGCAGGAAAGCCCCGCAGTGGCTGCGAAGCTGTGGCTGCATCATATTACCAACACGGCACAGAGTTGCAGCCACTGCAGGGATTTCTCCACATAGAGCTAGCTCCCTTGACAGAAAACATAGAGCCCTTCATAGAGCATTTTTCTTTCTTTTTAATTCTTTCAGTGGCAGCAGGTGTTGGGGGCTTAGGGGCTGCCAGAAAGAGCTTGGGGGCTGCCTGCAGTTCATGAGCCATACATCCTGGTCTTAAAGGGCCATAACTTCTCTCAACCCAAAGGCAATTCCATGTGTGTGTGTGTGTTTGTAGAACGGGAGATTGCCTCAGGTGTAGGAATGGCTAATTCCTGCAGTGCCCTTTCATGGAAATGAACCCTCATGACGATCGACTTGTCTTTTACCCAAATGTAACATGTAATACGGAAGACCCCCATCATGTTTGAACAGGGTCTACATTTTGTAATAGCTAAGAATTGGCTTTAGCAAGGTACACATCTCACTTGAACTACAGAATTAACGGCATGCATTACGCGCAGACTTCAGGTTAAACATGTGCTTCAAAGTAGCGTGCCGAATCTTATAGAGCATAAGCACTGTGCAGCGTTTTGCTGATTCACTGGCATACTATAGGATAACATGACTGGGTTGTGGAAATGGAAGAGTACTTGGGGCTTAACTCCATAATCCTCTTCCAAACTGTAATCAAGCTTAAGCGTGTGTGACTTGCCTTGGCTCGCATTCCTCCCTTACTGCCTTCCCCAAGTTGTCTCTCCCTCCCCACCCTTGGTTGGTTTTAGAATGTAAGCACCTCAAGGGCAGAGGCCTTTCTGGGATGTTTTAGCTGAGGAAACTAAGCAAAATGCCAAGAACTTTGATAGGACAATAGTACTAGTGGAAGTAGTGGTAAAGTATTTTACAGCATAAGAATGCTCCCTTCCCCCCAACCTGGCCTGCAAAGTATTGATTGGTGGCACATTTGCAGAAGGCCAGAAGGTGGTGGGAGGACATTACATTGACATCCCAATGCACACCACATTAATGTGGGGCAGAGCTTGGGGTTTATATGAGTTAGTTCATCCCCCAAGAAGACCTCTTGAGGTCCAGCATTGGGCAAAAGGTGGGATATAAATAAGGAAGAAGAAGAAGAAGAAGAAGAAGAAGAAGAAGAAGAAGAAGAAGAAGAAGAAGAAGTGGGGTCAATGGTGACATGAATCCCACATTTTGCAAGGGGCCTCTAAGCATGTAATGTGATGCAGATCCAGGTCTTGTTTCATGTGCTATTTACATTCTATTATTATTATTATTATTATTATTATTATTATTATTATCTTTATTTATATCCCGCCTTTTGCCCAATGCTGGGCCTCAAGGCAGCATTGCAAAATTAAAACATATGCAGTTAAAAGCTATAAATAAGTAGGGTGACCAGATAAAATCCAGGTCAGGGCTCATGTAACTTTAACAGTTGTAGAGAAAAGGGAATTTCAGCCGGTGTCATTTGTATGCAATTAATTCCTGGTGAAATTCCCTCTTCATCACAACAGTTAAAGTTGCAGGCACTATACTAGAGTGACCATATACAAAAGAAGGCAGGGCTCTGCAACTTTAACTGTTGTGATGAAGAGGGAATATCACCAGGAACTAACTGCATACAAATGACACTGGCTGAAATTCCCTTTTCTCTACAACTGTTAAAGTTACATGAGCCCTGACCTGGATTTTATCTGGTCACCCTATAAATAAGAGATATACAAAAGTTAAAAATAAATTAAACAGGTTTCAATATTAAATCATTTCAACATTTAAAATTTATATTAAAATTTTAAAAAATTAAATCGTAAACCATAGATGGGGTCCACATTATTCTCCAAAGGCCTGTCAGAATAGGAAAGTTTTTGCCTGCCTCCAGAAACACATCAAGGAAGGGGCCAGTCTAGCTTCCCTGGGAAGGGAGTTCCAGAGCACTGGAGCAGCCAC
This sequence comes from Anniella stebbinsi, assembly GCA_029215795.1. Taxonomy (NCBI): domain Eukaryota; kingdom Metazoa; phylum Chordata; class Lepidosauria; order Squamata; family Anniellidae; genus Anniella; species Anniella stebbinsi. The sequence goes on along the minus strand of JARDYH010000003.1, from coordinate 265,648,181 downwards.
CAAGAAGGCCCTCTCCCATGTTCCCACGAGGCATGCCTGTGCTGGTGGTGGGACTGAGTGAAGGGCTGAGAGAACCACCGAGAACCAACAGTAAATCAATGAATTTATTGTATAATCTGAAAATCTGCCCATCCTATCCAGAACATAGGAATCTTGCTTCAATTCTGGTAGGTCAACATCCTTATAGGAATAAGACTACAAAAATCTAGAATGATTGCCCATATCCATCCAGCTACGAAAATAATTTGGGTAGGGTGACCAGATAAAATCCAGGTCAGGGATCATGTAATTTTAACAGTTGTAGAGAAAAGGGAATTTCAGCCAGGGTCATTTGTATGCAATTAGTTCCTGCTGAAATTCCCGCTTCATCACAACAGTTAAAGTTGCAGGCACTATACTGGAGTGACCTGATACAAAAGAGGGAAGGGCCCCTGCAACTTTAACTGTTGTGATGAAGAGGGAATTTCACCCGGAACTAATTGCATACAAATGACACTGGCTGAAATTCCCTTTTCTCTACAACTGTTAAAGTTACATGAGCTCTGACCTGGATTTTATCTGTTCAGCCTATTGTAATGGAGTACCTTTATGGCCCAATGTTGTTTTGCTTTGGCGTTCAACCTCTTACAGAGGCTGCATTGTTATTGCTTTTCAAAAATAAGGAGATAAAAGTAAACGGAGCAAAATCTACTGGGCTGGCTCTATGAAACAAAATCCCATTGTCGGATTTGCTCATCAGTCAGGCCTCAGTATGCAAAAGCATATTTTGGGTGTTCTGTTGGCATGCAGCATGTTTACTTTTATCTCCTTATTTTTGAAAAGCCTCTGTAAGAGGTTGAACGCCAAAGCAAAACAACATTGGGCCATAAAGGTACTCCATTACAATAACAATTACAGAAATATAAACATATTTGCATTGATTTTTTTCCTGTTCTTATAGCCCCAAACCAATACGATGGCTATTGGTCTAATTGCAACATCTTCATTTAATATCCATACTTTATTACTTCGTAGCGCTAGCTTATATGACTAGACAGTTTAATTCTCTTAATGGAATGCATTTTTGGAGGACTAAGTCGAGACATTCTGCTTTAGCTGTCAGGTTCTAAAATACACAGCAAATCATTTTATGTTGCTTTATGCTAACAGTTCATCTCTCTCCTCCCCCCACTCCACAACTCCCTCTTGCTTCAAATTCATTGGGGGCTTTCCATTTTCCCATTCCATGGAGCATCTCTTGCAAAACCCATTGCGGTATTAAGAACTTAAGAAGACCCCAGAGGTATCAGACCATTGTAGCACCTGGGCCCTGTACACCCAGGTAACTCAATGCATGTGAAGTATTAGTCCAACGATCCAAAAGATGAAGTTTTTGAAGCTGAAGTTCCTGATGAAGCTAGGCTTTTTTTATTGCAATCCATTGCCTTTGTAATATGGAATAAAAGAAATAAGAGGCATTGAATATGGTGGGATTAATTGAGCAAACGTTCATAGGCTTACACTGTGAGTAAATCCTCCCCACCCCCATTCTTATCCTAATTCTCTGAGGAGAAAAAAGGAAGATGTGGAGAAGGTACGGATTAATTCTTTCCTCCCCTTCTCATTTTTCCTGGCCTACTGCCCTGAGAAAAAAAGGAAGAGATCCATGGAATAAACAGATTAATCCTTTAACGGGTGTTCTAGCTGGCTCTGGAGTATAGTTTGGAGAACGGCCAAGAATAAGTTTAGGCATCAGGGGTTATAAGTGTGATGCAGTTGTGAGTGAGTGTCCCCACCCCGAACTTCAGTTACTGAACCCTAATTGGTGGGGCAGAAAGTGGTTTTACTGGAGGAGGAGCCAAGGGGATTTGCTGCATTTTGTAGGGGACCTTGTGGCTTTCCAGAGAAGGGGAGGAGATGTTCTCATGCGACCCCCCCCCCCCCCACAACCATAGGAATAATGAGCATTGTAGTCCAAGATATCTTGAGGGCATCAGGGGATAGGGTTACTCTCTTGCTCAGGGGAAGGAGGATGGTTGCCAAAAGGGAGAAAAGCAGATCAGGGGGCTTTTTCAATCTTGTTTCTTCCCGTTTCGCCTGGTGGGATATTTTGCATTGCAGCCTCTTTTCCCGCCCCTGAATACGTTTGAAACTCACCAATCCTTTGCCAGGTTTTGATCCTGCAAAAGCGGCAGCAGCAGCCGCCAGGTGCCTGAGAGATTTTGGGGAAGGTGAGAGATGGCAGGAAAAGGTTCTTCAGCCTAGAGACAAGAGTGGTGAGCCCACACACTCCCTGTAAGGGCCTTCTTCCCCCTTCAGTAGCCAGGCACCTGCGTGTCTGGCAAGGCATCATAGTTTGTCAGATATGCAGGCATCACATGGCTACAGAAGGGAGGAGAAAGCTCATACAGGCAGCACGCTGGATCTCTTGGGATAGGAAAAGTCAAGGCTGCCTCACTTGGGTGAGCCCTCCTGGTGCAGGCAGGGGTGCGTGGGTGCTCTGCCACAACTGGGGTGGCAACTGGGGTGGCAAGCTTCTTGTTTGGGGGGGGCACTTGCCACCCCCTGCCACCCCCTGCCACCCCTGGCGCTGCCCCTGGAAAAAGGTATATAAAAGACAGGAGCCACATCAAGCAGGATATAGCACTGTGAAAGTGGTATGAAAGCATTATATGGCAGGCGTCTTATTGGCCCCATCACTTGTCAGTGCTCTTCAATACAGCAGTAGTGTGGCTCCTGCATTTTCTACACTGCTTTCATACCACTTTCACAGTGCTATATCCTGCTTGGTGTAGATCTGGCCAAAGGGTTCAGGTAACCCACCATGGTGCTGCTAATGGTGGGTGTTCAGATTCCTATTTATAGGGCTACATATGGGGCTACATACAAGGGCTACATATAGGGCCTTTCCCTAGTATGTGTTCCTGATAATAGGAGGTATAATGCTGCCCCTGAACCTGTAAGGACAATTTATCTATCATCTCTCATGGCAACTGATAGACATATTACAACAATGTATTATATATGGGGTTACCACTGACAATGATCTGGAAACGTCAGTTGGTCCAAAATCAGTACAGCAATATTATTAATGGAGAATAGACAATAGGCTAAGAATGGTTTGTGAACTGCACTGCATTCCAGTCTGTTTCTGGGTCCAGTTCAAAGCAGGGATATGCACATCAGCAAAACTTGAGCTTCCTGAAGTTCCCCTGAAGTTCCCGTTAGAATCATAAAATCATAGAATAATATAGTTGGAAGGGGCCTGTAAGGCCATTGAGTCCAACCCCCTGCTCAATGCAGGAATTTACCTTAAAGCATGCCTGACAGATGGTTGTCCAGATGCCTCTTGAAGGCCTCTGGTGTGGGAGAGCCCATCACCTCCCTAGATCATTGGGTCCATTGTCATACTGCTTTAAGAGTCAGGAAGTTTTTCCTGATGTCCAGCCAGAATCTGGCTTCCTGTAACTTGAGCCCATTATTCTGTGTCCAGCATTCTGGGATGATCGAGAAGAGACCCTTGCCCTCCTCTGAGTGACAACCTTTCAAGTATTTGAAGAGTGCTATCATGTCTCCCCTCAATCTCCTCTTCTCCAGGCTAAACATGCCCAGTTCTTTCAGTCTCTCCTCATAGGGATTTGTTTCCTTGAAGCTCGTTCTGACGCAAGTCTGTATCAGATTGTGATCTTTAATATTTTTTTCCTTTTCTTTTTGCATTAAAACCTGTGCCTATTTCCAGATTTATTTTGTCTAAATGTACGAATTAATTGTGTGCATTATGAAATGTACTCATTCTTCTCCCTCCATGATTAAATTGTATTTGTGCACATTTTTGAAGTGCACTCAATTTGAAATTCTGCATTTTTGAAATGCACACATTCTTCTCCCATGATTAAAGCATATTTTTGCACATTTTTGAAATGTACACATGTTGCTGAACACATGCTTTTGGCTAGGATGATGGTTTGTGAATCACATTGCTGGGCCAGAAATGTATGGATGAAAACAACAGATTGTGTCTCAGTCCATGTTCAGTCCAGAAGTTGTGAACTGGGTAAAATCCTGATCAAAAACAAACAAATGAATTTCTCATGATCCCTAATTCAAAGTGATGGGAGAAATCTTTGAAGCCCTAAACCATTTGGGGCCAGATTACCTAAAGGATCATCTTATCCCATATCTTCCTCTCTGGATGTTAAGATCAAGCCTATCTACACTACTGCTTTAAAATGCTTTAAAACGGTTTAAACAGTTTATAACAGTAGTAACAACTGTTGCGGCCCAGGACACACTCCATATACAGTTTTCAAAATGATTTCAAAGTGTTATATCCTGCTTCTGTAGATAGGCTCATCTAGGCTGGCCATATGAAAAGGAGGATAGGGCTTATGTAACTTTAACAGTTGTAGAGAAAAGGGAATTTCAGCCAGTGTTATTTGTAAGCAATTAGTTCCTGGTGAAATTCCCTCTTCATCACAACAGTTAAAGTTGCAGGGGCCCTGCCTCCTTTTGTATATGGTCACTCTAGTATAGTGCCTGCAACTTTAACTGTTGTGATGAAGAGGAATTTCAGCAGGAACTAATTGCATACAAATGATACTGGCTGAAATTCCCTTCTCTCTACGACTGTTAAAGTTACATGAACCTTGTCCTCCTTTTCATATGGTGAGCCTAGGCTCATCATCTTCAGAGGCCCTTCCCCTCTGTTCCTCTTCTGTGGAGAGGGCCTTTTCAGTGGTGGCACTCCGGTTGTGGAATGCCTTCTACAGAGAGACTTGCCTGTCCACTACATTGTGGTCTTTTCTACACTGACTGAAGACTTTTTTATTTCTCCAGGATTTTTAGCCGTTCACTTAAAACACAAAAGTTGTGTGTGTGTGTGTGTGTGTGTGTGTATGTGTGTGTTAGATATTTGTTGAAGTTGTAGGGGCCCTGCCTTCTTTTGTACATGGTCACTCTAGTATAGTGCCTGCACCTTTAACTGTTGTGATGAAGAGGGAATTTCACCAGGAACTAATTGCATACAAATGACACTGGCTGAAATTCTCTTCTCTCTACAACTGTTAAAGCTACATGAGCCCTGACCTCCTTTTCATAGGGTCAGCCTATTTATAACACCAGCAGGAGAAAGTACAAGCACATGTGTGCTCCCAGCAATGCAGGAAGGCAGAGAGTGGGAGGGGTGGAACAGGAAATGACATGTAGGCTATAGAGATCCTAAGGCTAGCTATGCCCCAAATCCACATGCATTAACTAGCTAACTGCCAAACTGCCCCTCCCTTTCTGTAACTTGCAACTGAAGTTTCAATATTCTCGACAGTTTCTTGGGAGTAAGTCCAACTGAAATCAATGAGACTTTCCTTTGAGTCGACACGTATAGGTTGGTGACATGAGTAGTCTCACTCAGAAATGGAGCACTGAGCTCCAGAACGTTTCTCAGCCCTTTCTTCTAGAGCAGGTTGCTTCAACAGCAAGTTATCCATTTGAGCAAACGTTCAGTTTCCTTCATGCAATGTGTGGGTAGGCATCCGTTGTGTGCCCCTTGATCATTTTAGATTTTGAAGAAGCAAAACTGAAATCTCGGCAAATGACTCTAAGGCCTAATACACACCAAGCACTATGAAAGCAGCATGAAAGCGGCATTTGGTATGTGTCTATGGGCCCCAACAGTTGTCAGTTCACGTCAATACCACTATAAAGCAGTAGTGTGGCTCCTGCCTCTTATATACCGCTTTCATACCACTTTCATATTGCTACATCCTGCTTGGTGTAGATTAGACCAAAGACACATGATACTTACATGCAGAGCTTGGGCAAAGGGGAAAACGCCTCATATTGTTGTAGGATCTCCTTTCCTTTGGTGTTTAAGAGTTTTCACTCTTAAAACACACAGAGACATGACTTGACTGCTCCCCTTTTTTGGAAAATGATTCTTTAAAAAATTGTGTGTGAGTGTGCGTGTGTTCATTCCACAACAACAAATATCTGCTGCTAACCCATATGGTCAATAATTGCTGTTTAATAGTCCTCCGATTACAATGCTGAATAGCAGCAGACAGAATTGCCAGTAGAGTATTAATACTCAGGAATGAGTTAATAGCGCATAAAGACCTTCTTGTGGAACAGTGGGGGAGTTGAATATTCTTTTCTTAAGTCAGCTGTAAGTAATTACGACATGGTGTGCCTCCGACTATTACCATAACAGAGCAATTGAACATGAGGAATGGATAATAGTATGGACCTAGAGGTATTTTTAGAACGTCGGCCGTCAAGCAGGTGGATCCGTTACCTAGAAGGAAGGATTGGAAGATGGGTCGAATTTTGCAATTGTTGCAAATTCAGCCTAATGAGTTATTTTAAAATGACAGTACAGGGTAGTACCTGTGATATGCAAATAGACAGGGAAATCTAAATAAAACAAAGGCACTATGGAATGCTACACATAGACTATATATGTCATCTGCATGCAGTGTGTGCTAATAATAATAATAATAATAATAATGATAGCCCACCACCAAAAAAAAAGAAGAACCCATACAGTCATCATTTTGTGCCAGGAAAAGGCTGGATTCTGTAACCTGCATAAATTATGCAAATTGAAGACATTTGCATGATCTCATATTGCATAATTCATTCTTACCTGTTTGCATACGTTACTCTAGTTTCCCCATCATGCAGAATAGCAAGGAGTTATTCATGTCCCTGAATTCTTTCCTGTAACTGCTGGAGTCACAGTGCGGCCACATCTCCGATTTAGGAGTTCATTCAGACCATTTCAGAACGTCCTCGTTTCTGTGAGCTTTCTGATGCAACTCACCTTGGGGAAAATGCTCAGCCAACTGCATGCATTGGGGGAAAGCATATACAAAATGTGTGCACTGAGAATATTGCACACAAAACAGTATTTCAGCAATGTAAAGTACTCGGGTATCTTCTGTATATTTAAAAAGATGTGTTCCTGCATGTGTACATTCATGTGTACGTTATGAAAAATGTGCATGAATTTCTGAACATTTCCTCCCCCACCCCACAATTTTATTTTTATACACAAATTCGTAGAAAGGGGATGGAATGGGCTTTACCTCAAAAAACAGATCTCTCCACCCCTCATTTAAAGACTCTTCTCTCCCATCTTCTGTTTATCTTTTAACTGAACCTTAAATTAGAGGGTGCCTTCAGTCAGAGGACAATCCTTGGTAACGTAGGATACATCTCCATCCTTTGTGGGGAAATGGTGAGCATTCTTGCAATCTTTCCCTGGAAAAATGCCTATTTTTACTCTATATTGCAATAGCTAGTTTCTATTCCCAAACAGAAACTAGAGAATATTTTGGCACAGTTTGAATTTATAATGGGACATTCCTTCTAAAACAGGCTCACCCATATCCCGAGTACTTTTTGCTTATAATTTGCATAAAATATTATCAAAGGACCTTTCATATTGACCCAAGTATCACCTTCCTAGGACTGTCCATTACATATAAAGCAAGGTTTCCCCCTCTCCACAACTCTCTGTCTCTCTTTCTTCATGTACAGCTATTGTCTTACCAAATCAACATATGCTCTCAGATGAAAACAGCTTGAGGCTTTTGATTCAGAGAGTAGTAATTTTGCAAATGCACAAAAATATAATTTAAGGATTGATTTGATTCCTCTTCTCTTCCCCCCCCTCCCATAACACAATAGGTCCTTTTCCTGTTACATTTGCTGCACAGGGCAGATGTTGAATTTTTCAATTTGCAGGTTTGTTAAGCATCACAGAATGTTTTGGTTCTCAATCAAGAATATTCTTCCCAAGTGGTTCCAAAGACTTATGCTTGAAAATAAATGTGTGTCCTTTTTTTCTTTCCTGGCAGCATGTGAATTGTGTTCAAGGGAAGAAGGAAAGAGATGATGTGATGCTGTTTACTAGACCATCATATATGTTTTAAATCATGATAGGCTCTCCAAATTCAATAGAATGTTTTAGTAAACATCTTATAAAAGAAGCCCTTGTAGCTTATGTTTTTAGTTTATTTATAAGGTCCGTACCTCATCATCCCTCGATAAGGCTCAGTGCATTACTATTATTATTTAGATGGTCTGTGTGTGTTGTGTTTTACTGAGTTCAAAAGGAGGACAGGTCCCTGCCCTGAGGGGCTTACAATCTAAAATTTGACACAGTATAAACGACAGAGGAAAGGGAGGGAAACCAAGGCAAGGGGAAAACAGAAACATCAGGCAACTGTTCCTTTAACACATGCTTAAGCTTCTCTCAGAAAAGGGAAGTTTTGCCCAAATGAGGAGGAGAAAAAGGTACATAAACATAGGCAAAAATTGCAAGCCTTCTTGTCTCTAATTGCTTCCTTGGCTCTGCTCATTAACCATGCTGGCATCCTCTTGGACTGTTATGAACAAGATCCCAGGGCAGCACCAGAGGATCTGATGTGTTACTTTTCTATGCACGCTGCACCGTTGATTCACAGTAGAAATGGTGCCTCTGCATTGAAAGAGTAATCATGCCAAGAGTTAATTTACACAGGTAAACTTGTATTAAATGCTGACAGCCTCTGGGCTATTGATGGCTGGGTAACAAAGCTGTTGTAGAAACAAACAAAAAAAGATGGTTTGTAGATGAGATAATACAAAGGCCTAAATCACCCAGAAAGTGAAAACTGGCACAATTCAAGAGTGCTCCAGAACAATGTAGATTTATACCAGTTGAGAAACAGATGGAGAATTTGTTTCCTTTGAAATAACAACAACACACGTACACACACATCACCCCAGACTTGTCAAGTGCCAAGTGAACAGCTGTTTGCATGCACTTAAAATTGAGAGCACAGAAAGAAATTCTCCTTCAGCAGGCTGAAACAAAACTGGAGGACTTCCAGTAGGTGCATGAAGGCCTTTGAAACTCATGGCTACAGGAAATGTTAATAGTCATGTATGTAACAGGGACAAAACAATATAAAGCTATAATGTATCAACCCTCCTGGCTTGCCATACCAGGAAGTATCAGACCTGAGCCATAAACAGCAGACTGGAGCAAGCCATGAGCTGGGTGCCAGGAACAAAGAACCAATAGGACCAGCAAGTGAGATCAAAGAATAAGACCAAGTCAACATGGGGGAATCTGTTTTGCTTTCTCCCACATTCATTGTCTTTTAATTAAACTCAAGTTATTTCTGTTGCGAATAGGAAGAAAAATAATGGAACAAGGAGGGAAGGGAGCACCAACAAGCTGGAGAAAAAGGAGAGCAAAGCTCTGGTGCTATGTAAATATATATATATATATATATATGTCTTTATTTCTTTTATCTTATCTTCTGTCTCCTCGACGCGTTTCGGTTAAAAAACCTTCGTCAGGAGCTACACAAAACAGATATAGCCACATTCTAGCCAACTCTAAAATACAACATAAAATCATTAAAAATTGTCTTAAACAAGCACGAAACAACACCCATATCAAACTGAAACATATCTTAGTTTACATTCCTTTGCTATCAAACACACCAAAATTATTCCACATCTACACATTCATGCGAGAGATTTTATACACTGAGTACAAATTGCAGACTTTTTGAACTGCAACACTGCAGGGGTCGTTTATATGATTATCTATCCATGCAATAAGGTCTACGTAGGAAAGACAACAAGACCACTGAAGATCAGGATAGGTGAGCATCTATATAGTCTAAGACATCAAAAACCAGGGGCACCTCTGGTTAAGCATTTTACAGATAAAAAACATGGGCCAGAATCTTTGGTTTTTTGGGGGATAGAAAAGGTAAGAGGGGGTGAGACAGCACTCAGTAAAAGAGAACTTTTCTGGATTCTATCCTTAAAAAGCCTGGAACCCAGTGGATTAAATGATTCATTAGATTTATCCTCGTATAAACAATAGTAAAACTTTACAGCAAGGTTCCATCATGAAAAGTAGCAGATTGGTAAAAACTTGCCCAAACTGCTACCAGAGTGTTGACAGGATCATTGAGTCACAAGGCAATCAAGGCTGCCAGCTGTAGAACTAAATGATTTAAATTGATTCCAAACTGACCCTGAGCTCAGAATCTTGAGATGACTGAGCCTATCTGGGCAATACGTGAACAAAAAGCTTTGACCTGAATTCTGTCGTAATAACAATCACAAATTGTAAAGAAGTGCTCCAGGTCAGTGTATAAAATCTCTTGCATGAATGTGTAAATGTGGAATACTTTTGGTGTGTTTGATAGCAAAGGAATGTAAATTAAGATATGTTTCAGTTTGATATGGGTGTTGTTTCGTGCTTGTTTATGACAATTTTAATGATTTTATGTTGTAATTAGAGTTGGCTAGGATATGGCTATATCTGTTTTGTGTAGCTCCTGACAAAGGTTTTGTAACTGAAACGCGTCGAGCAGACAGAAGATAAGATAAAAGAAATAAAGAAAAATATATATATATATTTACATAGCACCAGAGCTTTGCTCTCCTGTTTCTCCAGCAAATAGGAAGAACCCTGAGTATTTTGGACAATTCTTATCAAGAATGAGCTGAAAGAAAATCCTCACCCATCTGCACCATCCAAAATCAATAAGTACAGCTATTCCCAGCCTGGAGGGGATCGTGATGTAACTTTTTGCCATATAATTGTTAAAGACGAGGAGCCAATCAGAGAAAGAAGAAGTGGCAACCATAATTCGCCATGAACATGGTTGAATACATAGGGATCCAAAACCCAGATCTTTCAAAGCAAAGCCCTCTAAGCAATCCCTGGGCCTGGATGGACAAATCTCTCAGTTTTGGTTTATCCCACATCATATATATTCAGAATGAAGAGAACTACCATCAAGTTCTCTTCATCCTGAATACAGAGAACATGGCATATTTTGGTAAAATCATTCTCAAGACTAAACGGCACTGAAATTCTTCTCCACCCTTAAACAGAGAGACCTTGTTGTACCCTCCTTCTGCTCACGTGATCACCATCCAATCATTGATGGTGCTTTGACTCACTGTGTTGGTCTTACAGTGCATGTTTATACCAAAACACCTTAGACTTGGCTTTTGTAGCAATGTGTCATTTATTCCATTTCCGTTCAATCTCTTCCTCACAAAGGGTACCATAGCTGGGCTTTCTCTTCCCACCTCCTCATTGTATCCTTCCAATAGTCCCAGGAGGCAGGTAGAATAACCCTTTTTAGACATTATCCAGTAAAAAAAAGAAAAGAATTGTACACACCTTTGGCACAATCACAACAGCAAGGCCTGCCCAAAACTAGAGTTGTTGGAGGAATCTGCTGGAGGAGGGGAGGTTGGAGTTCAGTGAACTCTCAGCAGTTCCCCCCACTGACTTCAACTCGCCTCACCACAAGCTGGCCTGACTCCAGCACATCGAATCATGCCAGCTTGTGGATTTTCTGATGTAATTTCAGCAGCAATTTGTGCAAAAGCTGCAAAATTACACCCACAATTTGCGTGAAGTGCTATTTATTGGAGGCACCTTTTTTTGTGGCCGGGGGGGGGGGGACAGGGGGATTGTGGCTTGGCTCACAGATGCAAGCCAGGCCAGGGGCATTGAAGAAATCCAATGAGCCCCCAAAGGGCCGGATTTTTCCATGACGGACATCTCTACCCACAACCCACATGAGACCACTTGAATAGGGTGACCAGATAAAATCCAGGTCAGGGCTCATGTAACTTTAACAGTTGTAGAGAAAAGGGAATTTCAGCCAGAGTCATTTGTATGCAATTAGTTCCTGGTGAAATTCCCTCTTCATCACAACAGTTAAAGGTGCAGGCAGTATACTAGAGTGACCATGTACAAAAGAAGGCAGGGCCCCTGCAACTTTAACTGTTGTGATGAAGAGGGAATATCACTAGGAACTAATTGCATACAAATGACACTTCCTTTTCTCTACAACTGTTAAAGTTACAGGAGCCCTGACCTGGATTTTATCTGGTCACCCTACACTTGAACTACTGCTGCACCAAAACACTGCCTGCCTTTCCACCGCCTCTTCATTTCCCTACAAAAGAGGCAGTCGCTTTTCTCCCTTTCGTGCAGTAATTTTGAGAATTTTGGAGAAATCTTTCAGAGCTCAGGGTTTCAGTGTTTACCTCGCTACAAGGAGATGAGGGCAGCGTGTGTGTGTTCGTGTGTGTGTGCTCTGCATTTTATAACTTTTGCTCTGTTCTGTGCTTTTGCGCCTTCCCTGGCTGCTTGTGATTTCTGGAAAGCCCTCTAGAGGACTTCACCGTGATTTCTTCCCATGCTTCCCTGTACTGCTACCTACTGAGTGCATGAAAGCTGAGCAAGGACATTTTTGGGGTGGTGTTGATGTTGTTGTTAAAAGTCATTTTAACGAGGAGGAGGAGGACAAGGAGGAGGAGGAGGTGGGTGAGTTGGGGGGAGATATGGATCAGGCCCACAGTGGGGGGAGGAAGTTTCAAAGGCCCCCTACAACCCAAATTTGGGTTTGTATTGGGGGCTCTGTGCTTGATCTTGAGTAAAAAAAAAAAAGGAAAGGAAAAAAGTAAGTAAATAAGTCGTAGCTGCTAGCTATGTCTTTTAAGTCATGTATGCTTTGGGTCAAAACTAAAAATCTGAAATGACACTCCCTCAAGAATGGAAGTAAGCAGAATCATCGGGGGGGGGGGACAACAACTCCAAAAAATCCCTTACCTCCCAAGTTAATGTATTCTTAACGCAAGATTCAAGCAGCCGAGTTATACTAACCAAAGCTAATTTCTCCAAGCGGTTTATTCATGAAGGAGACAATGTGATTTGAGATTTAATCAAGTTCAAATTAGTTTTTGTGATTAGCTGGTTTGGGCTGTTAAGGTAGTGTAATGATGATATCATTATTCCCAGCCGCCACTCACACGGGGTCTCCCCACCCCCACCCCCGTTCTGTTTTGGCTTGGCAAGTGGTACGTTCCGGATCCTTCCTTGTGTCGAAGCCCCTGTCACTGCCAGATGTAGAATAACTATATTTGTCTTTGTTAGGAATTCCATCGAGTGCAAAACAGGGACGGAGTTGATTGGGGAAAGGGATGCTAGGGAGGGAAGGGAAAAATATTTCCACACAAAAGGAAACGTATGAAAAGGCCACAGGAGTGTGCGACAGAAGAGGAGGCGGAGGGGTGGAGATCGGGTGGGGGGAGAGGAAGAGAATATAAAAATGCAAATTTCCTTCCTAAACTTTATCTTTGGATGGAGTGAAAAACCTAAGTGAGAACTTCAACAAAGCTATAGGAATAGAGGGGGGGGGGGGGGGAAGATGACAGGTTTGAGTTTCAGAAAATTTAAGACAGCCGTAAGGATTAGACACTTTAGGTTGTCTCTGCATACATTTCTTAGGGGAGTTAATTCCATTTGACATGCAAGACCAAAGTGAGATTACAGGCCCACAGCCCCATGGCGAGGTGTATGCTGGAGCTAAAAGCCGGGATTTGAATAATTGTGCAGGCTTACTCGAAGAATCAGGAGAGAACAGAATGAATGGATTATTAGAAGGAACTTTGTACATTTTTAAACTGCTGGACTTAATAACAAAATGCACTCGGCGTATGACTGATGTTATGGACTTGTGCGCACACCTTTGTTCCATTCATATTTGCAGTAGCATCTTTCAAATACTGGGGGTGGGGTGGGGGTGTGTGAAGAAACAGAAGCTGTTAAAGAAGAATGTATAATGAAATATGGGCCGAGTGTGGCGTGGTTTACGAAAAGAAAGCAAGTTTTTTTTACTGAAGGAGAGCTTTAGTTTAACATATTCAGGGCTTCCCCCTCCTCATCCACCATAAAACAAGAAATCTGAGAGAATTTACTGACTGTGTTCAAGAAACTTTTAGAAATACGGAGGAACAGAAGGGGATGGGAAGGGAAGGGGGTGGTGATGGTGGTGTTAGGGGTTACTTCAGACTTTCAGCTTGGTAGCTCCCATTTATCATGAGGGAAATGACTAAGGCCCACGTTCTTTAAAGAAAAATAATTTGACCTCATCCCTTTGTGTCTGTGGAAGCACTTGTCTGTAAAAGGAGGTAATAGCTGGCTGCTCCAAAGACTCAGATGTGCTTAATTAACTGTCCACAGAGAATTATTGAAATACTTATATAATTCTTATTTAGTGCTCATTAAAGTGAGGGATACAAATGCTGGACAATGAGAGGTTTGCCGAGACTTTGAGATGGAGGAAGTGAGTACAGTAATGGCAAAGAATTATAAAAGCGTGCCCATTAGTAGTAACACAGTAGACCTTTCATTTTTTAAAGAGTTCCTGACTCAGATCAGAAGCTATTTTTTCCTCTTTTTCTCTCAACCCGCTCACCGTAGGCCATCTCTACTCCAACCTGATGTTGCTAACTAGACTACACAGAAGTTAAGGCCAGTCATTTAGGAGAAGGAAATGACATGTTCTAGGTTGGCAGGTCTATAGAATACCCTCAGCTGCCTTGGTTTACATAGATCCCAGTCATAAAATATGACTCTTATAGGTAGGGGTGTATGGGTTTTGTTAGATCCATTCCACGTGTGTTCTCATGGATTGTCAGGTGTAGGCTGACCAGATAAAATCCAGGTCAGGGCTCATGTAACTTTAACAGTTGTAGAGAAAAGGGAATTTCAGCCAGTGTCATTTGTATGCAATTAGTTCCTGGTGAAATTCCCTCTTCATCACAACCGTTAAAGTTGCAGGGGCCCTGCCTTCTTTTGTATATGGCCACTCTAGTATAGTGCCTGCAACTTTAACTGTTGTGATGAAGAGGGAATTTCACCAGGAACTAATTGCGTACAAATGACACTGGCTGAAATTCCCTTTTCTCTACAACTGTTAAAGTTACATGAGCCCTGTCCTCCTTTTCATATGGTCAGCCTAGTCAGGTGTAGATTGCTGGGGGGTTGCTGGTGTGCGCTTAGTGCCGGGCAGAACATCCAGGGAGATGAACATGGGTGGGTAAGGGGCACTATCCATAGATGAGAGGCCAAGGGGGGAGTCTAGCCCTCTCTAACTCCTTGGACAGCCCTAGTTGTTGTGGGGCTGAAACGCATACTGGCGAGAAAAAACTAATTTAGAGGTGGGTGAAATCATCTGTGCTCGCCTTGGCAGATGCTCTCCCTTCACCACCACCATCCCCCCCCCATTTACTGGGCCACGTGAGCCTCTTCTAAGGCTCAGCTTGGCCCGGCGAGTGCTCAGCAGCTGCCTGCCCCAGCTGCCCAAATCACAAACCATTACCTCAAGGCCCCTTTATGGCTACCATTGACACAGCGGGGCAAAGTGCACAATTTCTGGAGGCTCCAGAAATTGCGCACCCCTCACCCCTCTGCCGCCACTCATGCAGCAGGGGAAGCGTGTGATTTCGACGACCAGGGCGGGCGGCTGACGATCACTCACCAGGGCCTCGCAAGCACTCGGTTTGCAAGTCCACACTTGTTGGCTACTAAAAGATTGGGCCTAGCCAAACCAGACACAATGAATCACTACTTTTTCACTGTTTATTTTCCAACTTTCAGGAGTAATCCCAAACCAGCTCACAGTACAAAATCAACCAAGCATCTTACATAGGCTGACCATATGGAAAGGAGGACAGGGCTCCTGTATCTTTAACAATTGTATAGCAAAGTGAATTTCAGCAGGTGTTATTTGTATGCATGCAGTTCCTGGTGAAATTCCCTCTTCATCACAACAGTTAAAGCTGCAGGATCCCTGTCCTCTTTTATATCTGGTCACTCCAATCTTACAAGACTAAGTGCAAAATACAAAGCATCATGAAGGTCATCACTTGAACGTCAGTAGAACCTTCTGCACCATTGAGAACTCTGAGGAAACCAGTTTCAAGTGGACACACGTAGAAGGCCTGTTCAGACCTTTCTGCTTAAAATGGCAAGGTCAGGAATGGGGAGGATGGGCAAGGTGAAGTTCAGGCGGGTCTTGTGTGAACATTCTGACCCCCCACCACACTTTTTGCCTTCCGTTGCTCAGATGGAACAGAGCAGGTGGGCCAATGCACAGAGATGTTGGGTACAGGCCAAAATAGGAACAGTTTGGGAACAAGCTGCCACCTTTGGAGGTCCACTATGCTCCATCATTGCAGGCTTTTAGGAAGGCCTTGAAAACATATTATTTTACTGTGGCCTCCTCATGATATGACTTCTGTTCTTGCTGCTATTGCCATTGTGGTTGATGTTGCTGGTTTTATTGTTAGGAACATGAGAATGCAAGAAGAGCCACACTGGGGCCTTTTCCGCACCATAGGGGTGTGGCGGTCAGGGAGTGGGCGAACCCGGAAGTAACCACTTCGGGGTTCGGTGCGCTCAAGCCACACCAGAATGCAATGGCCTGGGTTTCTTCCGGGCCATCACAAGTCGCGGTGGCCATTTTTTGGGGGGGGAGGATCCGCGGGGAGCGCACGAGTGCTTCTCTGCAACTGCTGTGAGTATATATTTTAAAAATCCGCACATAATCGCGCACCCCTCCACCCGCCATCCTGGGGATAGCGAAATCGGGGGCCCCTCTCCTGATGGCCTTAGAGCCACAGGGTGTGGCTCTGTGGCCATTGGTGTAGCTGTGCTTACTCGTGAGTAAGCGCGGCTGCACCCGGGATGGGCAGCCACACCAGCCGCCCATCTCGCTGCCATCCCAGGAACAGGGAACAAACTGGAATAATAGCGTTCCCTGCTTCCCTGCAAAAATGGAGGGCTGGCCCTGGCCTGCTTGTGGGATGCTCTGTGCATCATGTGAACTCTCCGTGAGCAGGCATGGGCAGCCCTGGGAAAACTCGCTGGTGTGGAAAAGGCCTGGATCAGACCAAGGGTCCTTCTCATCTAGCATTCTGCTCACACAGTGGCCAACCCACTGTTGATCAGGAACCTCCAAGCAGGCATGGATGCAACAACACCCTACCACCTATGGTCCCCAGAAACTGGTGAATATAAGCTTAGTGTCTCTGATAGTGGAGGCTGGAGGCCTTTATTGTTGTTCTTATCGTTATTTGTTTGTGTTTATGCTTTTATTGCTATTAGTATTTTAACTGGCTTTGTGTATTTTATTACTGTCAGCTGCCTTGGGAGGGCTTCTGCCCTGAAAGGCGGCCAAGAAATGTTTTCAATCAGTCAATCAATCAATCAATCAATCAATTAATGCATTACCAGAGGCAGGAATTAGAATAAACTCGCTGTCATGATAAATAAAAACTGTTGGAGTGTATGCAGCTATATACCTGCAAAAGGGACAGGGCTGTTTTTGAAGAGATGCATTCAAACGAGTGTGCAAATCTATGGATTCTCCCCCAGGTGGACCACCAAATTCTTATTACAAAAGCCACAGGAAATAGTTTTTTGGGGTGGCAGCAGGGGATAAGGGGAGGGAAAAGATTTGGTATTCTTCCTCAATTCACAATGATGCAATTTGATTCTCTAATAGGATCGAACAAGGTACAAATAAGATTGGAGTTGTTATTAGAAGTAGTATTAGCAAAGCCACTGAGAAGAGAAATTTCAGAGTGAATTTAAAAAAATACGACAGAAGACAGAATGTATCTTCCAAAAGCAGAAGGGAAAAATTACTGCTAAATTAACATCATCCAAATGTTGTTGTTTTTAAAAGAAGTAAAATATACTAAGGCAAAAGGCATAATATGCTATGCGTAAATGATGGCATGGATGGTACCTTTTCCTCTATACTGTGATGCGGATAATTGAACGTCGGATGAAGCCAAACTACAGAAAAAGGCCGAACGGGCACAAAAGAATAAAAATGCGCCATGGCAAAGGGTGTTGCTGCCTGGTAGAACTGATTAATAAGAGCAGCAACCAGAGCAGAGTGGATTTGCAGAGATTAGAACATTGCAAGCTTTATCCATAAGATTGTATAAAGTTTGCGTTGGGTATGAATTTAAATAGGGCAAACTCCATCTATCGCCATTAAAAGTTCCCTCTGACCTTTTGGTGCATGTCAGCAGATGTGCCTCTCTTTTCTGTGAGAAAGGTCATTTTAATTTTTGGAAATATTTATGTTCCATAATGAGTGTGTGTGTGTGTGTGTGTGTGTGTGAGAGAGAGAGAGAGAGAGAGAGAGGCACATACAGAGAGAGAGAGAGAGAGAGAGAGAGAGAGAGAGAGAGAACTCTGTGCATACAAAAAAGTCCCCATCTCAGGAACCTGAAGCAGTAAGTCCACCCTGGAACCCGCCCCATTCTGGGAGTCTAAATGGTTGTTGACTTTAAAGGGTATTATTGCTGCTCAACTTCAAAATTCTGACTAGATATACTCCCCAGGAAGATATATGTTCAGAAAAAGGGGAGAGAACAAGAGGTAAAAAAGCATCACAGACTGCTGTGGATTGTAGAAATAGGACTGGAAGGCTCTAAGAAAACTCTAAGAACATAAAAAGAGCCTTGCTGGATCAGATCAAGGGTCCATCTTGTCCAGCACTCTGTTCACACTTTGGCCAACCAACTGCCAACTGGGAACCCACAAGCAGGATTCATGTGCAACTGCACACTCTCACCCATGTTCCCCAGCAACTGGGGTACATAGGCATACTGCACCTGATACTGGAACTCTCAACAAAAGCCTAAACTTTTCCTGAAAATTCTCTGAAAAAAATGGACCCATTCCAAACTGAGATGGGCAAGTCCCACCCGCTCCCTGCTAACAACTTGCATTAATGTTGTTCATGGCTCCCAAATTGATAGGTGTGTAGGAGCTCTCTGTGAATTGTCAACTCTAGGCTCATTGACTACAGAAGGGCTCCTGGTTGGTTGAAAGACAGATGAAGGAATAGGAATTCAACCTGTGATGGATGGGGTTACACTCTCCTTGAAGACTCAGGTTTGCAGTTTGTCCTCGATTTAGCCCTTAACTCGATTCTCCATACAAGCCTCCCTAAGGAGGAAGTTCCAGAGCTTGGAAGAAGCTGCCAAGAAGGTCGTCTTTGTGTCTCAGCCAAACACACAGGCTCACATGGAAGAATGCAATCTGAATGCAGTCTTTTAGGTAGCTTTGCCCCATGTTCATTCTTTTCACCAGATCAACATTATCCAGACTAGTTGGGAAATAAATGCTATGTGAAATGGCTACAACTGTTGATGCTCTGTCACGTTTAAGTCTTTTGTGTGACCTCTGTATAAGTATACAGATATAACGTTGCTTAACTGTCTGGAGAATTCCACTGCAAACATTCTGGACATTGCAAAATTCAAAGGATAAGTAAGAGCTCCATCACACCAGCGATTTAGCACACTCTCACCATGCCTGGTATGCAGATTTGCAGCATGGTATTCACATGACGCCGTGCCTGTCCTGCTGACACCCTGCCTCTTCCCCAGACTTTCCTGTTGTTTTCCTAGAACTCTAAAAGTCTGGATTATTTTCCCTAAGCACATTTACTGCACCCTAAGTCTCCGTGTAGTTTTAAAGGAACTGGGACCTTGAATGGATTGCATCAGGTCCTGGCAGGGAAAAGCGATTTCTCCCATCAGCTGGCTCTGAGCCTCAATATAAAACCCAAACCTTGCATCCCAGGCTCCAAAGCATTTTTTAAAAAAACCATACAATGCCTGAATCTCTGCAGAGGCAGGATTGTACTCCCTTGATGCCCCCAAAGAGCCAGTCTAAAGGGTCATTCCATTTTTGCCCGGCTGAAAGGCGGTCTGGTTAAAGAACTCATCTGACAGGACCTGACTGGAGGGAGAAAGAGAAGGGAAGGAGTGGAGTGGAGTGGAGTGGAAGAGCAAAAGAGTGAAGGAGTGAAGGAGCAAAAGAGCAGCTATTCAGGTGAAAGGGATTATAAACTTGACATGCTTCTGCATCAGAGGTAAAAAATGCGGAGACAAACCACGGGGGGAAATTAGGTGTAATGGAGGTCTAAGTTTCAGTTGACATGGGACTTCAAAAGTGTGAAATTAGGTACATTCACATTAAAATGTGAACCCAACATCCCCCATTACAAATCTAGACCCTTAGTGAGCAATTATTTTAGCATGCTGGGATGAGCCAACCCCCTTCTTTTTGGAAAGGCCTCCGAACAAAGGACATGGCAGGCAGAGACACCAACATTTACAACTCTGCACTGATTCAGTATTATGCTAAGTAGAGAAACCCCCTAGAGAATGCTTCATCGGGTCCACCCAGCTTATGGATTGGTCAGTTTGATTTTTCCCTCTCTGGGAGCCACCCAGCCCCACAGAAATACCTGTGAAAGTGAACTCTTTTTTGTTGTCTTCTTTGGCAACAAGTCAAAGGGGTGGGAAATACTCATCCCTCTTCCCACCTGTGATCTCCTTAGGTGTGTTACTTTTAGGATCATGATAAGTAATGTTTAGTCAGCTCGTTTTATTTTAAAACTAACTGACACTTTTTCACCTTCTGTCTGCCGAATTCTTAATAAATATATTGAAAGAGAAACCAATTTGATGCTCTTATCTAGTCTTAAAGGTGGCCTTATCTATACACTAGACCACTTGGCAAATACACCATCTAACCTGGCTTTTAAGAAGGTTAAAGGGAGCTCTGAAAAGGAATCATAGAATCATAGAATAGTAGAGTTGGAAGGAGCCTGTAAGGCCATCGAGTCCAACCCCCTGCTCAATGCTGGAATCTACCTTAAAGCATACCTGACAGATGGTTGTCCAGCTGCCTCTTGAAGGCCTCTAGTGTTGGAGAGCCCACAACCACCCTAGGTCATTGGTTCCATTGTCATATTGCTCTAACAGTCAGGAAGTTTTTCCTGATGTCCAGCCAGAATCTGGCTTCCTGTAACTTGAGCCCATTATTCCGTGTCCTGAATTCCAGGTTGATTGAGAAGAGATCCTGGCCCTCCTCTGTGTGACAACCTTTCAAGTATTTGAAGAGTGCCTTCTCTTCTCCAGGATAAACATGCCCAGTTCTTTCAATCTCTCCTCATAGGACTTTATTTCCAGACCCTTGATCATCCTTGTTGCCCTCTTCTGAACATGCTCTGGGGGGGGGGGGTCTTTCCTCCATACAGAAAACTCATAAGCCTGGATCCGTAAGCATTTTTAGATATTAATATTCCATAAGTGTTATGCATTTATAACTTTTAAAGGTGGCCACCTAATTCTAAGGAATATAGACAAAAGGTGACTTGCAGCCTACCCTAACTCACAGACAGTGGAAGCTGGTGGCTCTGATGTCCGTGGCATAGTGAATCTGCTGTGGGTTTCAGTCAAAAATCTAAAGTAGGCTGACCATCTGAAAAGGAGGACTGGGCTCATGTAACTTTAAGAGTTGTAGAGGAAAGGGAATTTCAGCCAGTGTCATTTGTATGCAATTAGTTCCTGGTGAAATTCCCTATTCATCACAACAGTTAAAAGTGCAGGCATGAGTGACCATATACAAAAGAAGGCAGGGCCCCTGCACCTTTAACTGTGGTGATGAAGAGGGAATTTCACCAGGAACTAATTGCATACAAATGACACCGGCTGAAATTCCCTTTCCTCTACAACTCTTAAAGTTACATGAGCCCTGACCTCCTTTTCAGATGGTCAGCCTATCTAAAGGAGCTATCCAAGGTGCTCTAACTCCTTTAGAGTTCTGACTAGTTCTGATTGAAACCCACAGCAGATTCACCGCCCCACTGGTCTTGGAGCCGCCAGCCTCCACTCCTCACAGGGTTGGGGGTACAGACATGTCTGCCTCTGCTAAAAATTGGCAGGCGTATCAGGAGCTACACAGAGCCGCTCTGGCCGCTGAATCTGTCCCGAGGGCCATCCTTGCGCTAGACCACACCAGCAGAAAGACAAAGGGAGGCTATAATTTAGGGCCTGCCATTTTCTCTATAGCCTTTTTATGTGAGGTTTCACTTTAATGTGATCCAAATGACAGTCAGGAAATGCATGTGGAGAATGTGAAAGCCTCCCCATTAAAAATTCTGTATGCATTTTATATTCTAATTCATGTACAGTCAGAAGCCCCCGATAAAATCACAGCTCTGATTTGACTGCCGCACTCATCATATTAATGAGGATACTTTGTGCCTTTTAAAAATGGGGATAGCGTCCATTATGTGATTGTGCAGGATGTGATTGTTATCAGCTCACTTTGTTATTCAAGCCCACCCCTCCCTTCAGTCAGCTTTGTATATAAGAAAACTCGCCGGTGAACACCGGCTGAAGGCAGAAGATCCGAACTCGAAATGAGCTTCTTATTTCTTTTCTCTCTCTGTGTGTTTGTGTGTGTGTGTGTTTTAAATAGGAACATCTTCCCTTGCGATGAATCTCCACATTTTCTTCAGGATGGGGGGGGGGGAAACCCACACTCAAAACAAGGATTCTTCCATGGAGATGAGCACCTTGGAAGGGACCCTGTACTACTACATGAAGTGGCCTACTTCATTTTCGCAGTCCATTCACAGGAGGATTAATAGAGGTGTCATTTGGCCATTTTCGGGAGACAGTATTCAGGGAGTTAAACCTATTGCTTCCACCGAGAGGTCTTTCACTTGGCTGCTGGCTGGCAGCTCCAATTTAGGTTTCCCTAATGAACCCAGGAACAACAATACATAATAGCATAGTATTCCTCCGACAGGGGCTTCTGGGAAATAATGGTGAGCCTGACCTGCCTCTTCTTCATGGACAATATTTCCTGCATAGACCAGGCAGCAAAGTGTCAGTCAAAGAAAGGCCCACCCGCAGATCTCATCATGCCCCAGTCTGGCTTCCTGTAATGTGAGCCCATTATTCTGTGTTTTGCATTTAATCCTCCCCTCCCAGAGTGTGGTCCTCCCAAATCCAAATCCAATCCAAATCAGGGTCACATACTCTTATACTTCAGGTCCAAATGTGTGGTTTGACCCTTTTAACAATGGTTCCTATTTTTGCTTTGCATTGTTTACATGATATCACTCTTCAAATACTTGAAAGGTTGTCACACAGAGGTGGGCCATGATCTCTTCTCGATCCTCCCAGAGTGCAGGACATGGAATAACAGGCTCAAGTTACAGGGAGCCAGATTCCAGCTGGACAGCAGGAAAAAATGTCCTGACTGTTAAAGCAAAACGACAATGGAACCAGTTACCTAGGGAGGTTGTGGGCTCTTTCGCACTGGAGGCATTCAAGAGGCAGCTGGACAGCCATCTGTCAGGGATGCTTTAATGTGGATTTCTGCATTGAGCAGGGGGTTGGACTCGATGGCCTTACAAGCCCCTTCCAACTCTACTATTCTATGATTCTATGTAAATTATTACATAGAATCATATAATAATAATAATAATAATAATAATAATATCCTCTTTCAAGTTTCCTTTGCTTTATCAGTTTCCTCTGTGATCATACCAGGAATCCCAACAGTTTTTTAATTCATCCTAGGCACAATCTTATTCATGTTTAAACTGACTAAAATCTACAACCCCCAGCATGCCGCAACCAGCTATGGCCCTGCCATACTGGGAGTTATAGCCTCCCCCCTTTCTAAACATGCTTAGGATTGCACCTTTCAATATGCATCTTCTTTCTCTCAAGGCAAAGGGTGGCTTAAAATGCCACAGCACATTTCTGAGTAGAGTGTAGCATTTAAGGAAATGCCCAGAGATGATCAAGGATGATGACCATACAAATGTACTTTACCACTGACCAATCACAGCTGCGTCAACAGCAACATTTTTTGCTGCAACAAGCTAACAAACCCACTGGAAACAGTAAATCCAGTAACCGTCCAGCCCAAAGGGCTTGGGTGGGAAATGGACCATTGAGAGTTGGGAGGGGGCGAATGAAGGCTCTGTGTCATGTGAGGCCGGGCAGGGCAGTGCCTATATTTGGCTGCCCCCACCACACACCAGCCTCTTTCGATTTCTACTGCTGGAGACAGCAGTCATCCGGAGGAGGTCTCGACGGCAGCATTCGGCAGCGGTGGCGTTCAACGGCAGAGTGGGATGAGTGCAGTCGACGGCGAGGGGGTGAGCTGGAGGAGACCTGTGGCAGCGTGTGCTGGTGGCGGTGGCGAGGGAGCGGGTCAGCGGCAATGTTCGGCGGTGGCGGCGGCAATGCATTCACCAGCGGCGGTAGAGTTTAGCGATGACAGGAGAAGGAGGACGATGGCATTTTTTGGTTCCGGTGGCGATGGCAGCGTGTGCTGAATGGACCTGGGAGCAGCGTGCTGGGCAGTTGCCCAGGAGATAAGTGGGAATCGAGTCTGGAGGGCTGGGTTGGCGGCTGGGTTCTTTAGGCAGGGAGTTGGTGTCTTGGGTTGGTTGGGCGTGGTTCTGCCCGAGCCTGCACGGGCTCTGGCCTTGGTGCACAGCATAACAGCTGCTTACTCTCGCGAAAGGGGTCATTTTAGATGCAGGGAGTGAGGCTACACAAGGCAATTCCCCAACCTTATTGCATCGTTGGTAGGGTCAGTGGTTAGTTTGGTGGGGGCCCTCCCCCCACATAGGCCTACGTAGTGGATTTAATATTCAGATATTAGTCTGAATATTTGGGGCCTGTTTGGCCTGCTAATGATGAGGCCTTTCGTCTAAAAGCAGATTTCAATCCTGATCTGAAGTGAGATGTCAAAGAGCCAGAGCTTTGGCTCCAATTTATGACTCCCGCTAAGCCAATAACAGGCGAGAGAGCCAACAGTGGACATATTTTGTCTAGATCGGCTGGGCTTGCAATGGTGTGAGGCCCGGCCAGGCAGGCAGTTCAACCCCACCTTTTTTGCTGGAAGTTTAGCTCCTGAGGCATCTGCAATAGGAATCAGTGTAAATATAGACATGTGTGCCCCTTTTGCAGGGAGGGGGATCCTTATTCCAGATGTCCGCGTGTCAGAGGCATCAAAGGATTTAAAGAATCCCAGCCAGGTCATAAGCCTCCTAACCCCAGCCCTCCACCAAAAGGGCCCCTGCCCAATCCGACTCGAAACTCTGGTCTCTCTTTTATGTGATTATAAGCGCTGCAATGATGTGCTTTTATTGTTTATTGATTTTCTTCAAGGTTTTAGGATTCCCTTTATGGGAATACATGTGTTGGTCTTCTCCAGAAACCAATCCTTCATCAGAGGGATGGAGGAGATGGTACGGGAGAAAATGGATAAAGAAGTACAGGCTGGCCGGGTTTGGGGTCCCTTCATGTTTCCCCCCTTGCCTTTGCTTAGGGTATCACCTTTAGGTATAGTGCCCAAAAAGGCACCGGGTGAGTTCCGGCTTATTCATAATTTGTCCCATCCCCAGGGAAGTTCTGTTATTGACTTTATTTGTTCAGAGCTGTGGAAAGGGGCATTGATGGGGAAGTGTGATATTAAATCAGCCTTCCGCCTCTTGCCTGTACACCCAGATGATTTTGATCTTCTGGAATTTTCATTTCAGGGACATTTCTACATGGACCAGGCCCTACCCATGGGGTCCTCCATATCTTGCTCAGTTTTCAAGAAGTTTAGCATCTTCTTGGAGTGGGTGTGGCACCAATGTACTGGATCCCAGAATTCCATTCATTATCTAGATGATTTTTTGTTTGTGGGAGGGGCAAATTACAATCAATGCCAGCGTTTTGTGGCTGAATTCGAGGCCTTAGCTGTTGAATTGGGTGTGCCGTTGGCTAATGAGAAAACTGAAGGCCTGGCCACCAATTTGACCTTTTTAGGAATGCAGATTGACTCTGTTCAGAAAACCTGCAGCCTACCTGGGGACAAATTACACACGTTGGGAAGCTGATTATTCTGGCAGTTCGGGCTCAGTAGGTCACACCTCGGCAAATGCAAGAATCAATAGGCCACTAGAATTTTGTATGTAGGGTAGTAGCACCAGGACATGCCTTCCTTAGGTGCCTTTGTGATGCAACTAAAGGGGCCAAGCGCCCCCTGCATCACATACGAGTGTTGGTTGAAATAAGAGTGGACTTAGAAGTTAGGGCATCTTTCTTAGACCAGTATAATGGCATTTCCTTTTGGAGGCAGGAAATATTATTGGAAGCTCAGATGCCAGTGCAATCTGATGCTTCAGGGTCTCATGGCTTTGGCGTGATATTCAGGGACTGATGGTGTGCCCAGAGATGGCTGAAACATTGGAGACACACTGAGAACTGCCGTGATTTGACATTTCTGGAACTCTTCCACTTGCGGTAGCCATTTGGCTCTGGGCAGATAGTCTCTCCAATGCAGTAGTTCATTTTTGGCATGATAATATGGCCACTGTTCAAGTGATGAATTCCTGGCCATCTAAGAATCCGCGGGTGATGACACTGGTCAGGGCTAACACATCATGTTGCCTTCATTTTAATGTAATCATTTTTGCCTGCCATGTGCCGGGTTTGGATAATGGAATCGCTGACACTTTGTTGTGCAACCAGATGTCCAGGTTTCGGGAGTTGGTCCCCACAGTCAGGCAGCATCCAGATCCCATGCCCATCAGGCTGTGGGGTCTTGGGGAGAGGAAGCAGCAGAAGCCATGAGGAGATCCGTGGCCCCCAGCACCCATACCCTATGTGAGAGAGCAGGTAGAGAATTCAGACTTCCAGACAGGAGCTTTACAGGGCGGACGGGGTACTTCTCTCCGATGCATGGAATGACATTTTCCTGCAGGATCTGCATGCGGGCTTGCAGGATTTTTTCCTGGGATCCAAAGTGAATTGGGTGGTCTGTGCACAGCCCTAGCTTTTTCCTCCATGAGTTTGTCCAATTCCCTTTCAAAGCCATCCAAATTGGTGGTCACCAATATATCTTGTGGTAGCAAAGTCCATAATTTAACTATGCATTGTGTGTGTGTGTGGGGGGGGGGGGGTAGCTTCCTCTTACTTGTCCCGAGGGTTTGTGTTTTTTTAAAAAACATTAGGCATGTTTCCCACACCTGGGCCTAATCTACACCTACAGCCATTTCACGACAGAGGAGGGATGAGTGTAAGGTTTCCCGCTTCCTTGATCATCGCTCATGTGGGACACACGCAAGGCCCAGCATTGGGCAAAAGGCAGGATATAAATAAAGGTAATACTAATGATAATAATAAGTTTCCCACAAGTAAAAGAGAACCATTGCGGGAGGATGTGTGCCCTGTGACGGCGGTTCCGAATGTGCATCGGCAGAAGTGGGTGGGACTGGACTGATGGGTATGGGGCACAGAACTTTTTTTATAATTCATCTGATACGTGCACCAGCACAGTCACACAGCAACATGGGGGGGGGGGGGGGGATAGGTACCGTATTGAAGATGCGCTCCTGTACATTGATATGTTTGTTTGGTTTTTTAAAAAAATATACACACGGTCGGCACCAAAACATGCTGATAACCAATCAAAAATGTGCCGAAAATGGTGGACGCACACTCCCGCACACATCCAAAACTGCCAGATACACCCCTGACAGTGGGTTGGCAGTTTGTCAAACTGGGAGCTGGCGCCAAACAGCAACAGCTTCGGGAAAGGGGGGCACACCAGCCATGGATGTCGGGTTTGTAGTGAGAGTACTGGAAAAGCCGTGATAAATCCAGTTAGAGATATTCCTGAATAACCAAGGAGTCAACCTGGGATCACCGTGGGAGTAGGTGAACATCATGTAGCCCATTAGGGAACACTGCAATATTATCCAGGAATAAACGGCTGGTGTAGACACGGCCCTGGTGTATTTGCTCCATAAACATTCAATGAAATGTATACATCTCCTCTTCTGTTCTCCTTCTTGCATTGGCTCTCAGTACCAGCACACAGCAGGATGACTCCATTTGGCAACCAGCAGCTCAATGAGGGTGACAGTCCCCTGCTCTCATTTGACAACAAGATACTTAAAAAAAAAATCTTGTTCCCTACCACCTTCCTGGAAATCTAGCTGGTAATTTTGAATTTCCTCTTGTCACGTGACCCATGTACGCTTTGAACATCCCTAATGAGAAGCTTCTACCAGTGAAGTTTTGAACAAAGAGAGAGAGAGAGAGAGAGAGAGAGAGAAAGCCAGTATTGCTTATGGACGGCTTGCCATCCTTCCTTTAAAGCTTGAAAAGGTACGGGTTCATTTTGGCTGGCTGTAATTCTGCGAGCATATATTATAAACCTGATCTTTGTTTGCATGCTAAAAGATATGGATGCCTTCCCTTTCCTTGAAGCTCATGATTAGGGTGCTGTTGGTATCATTTCTGATCTACATCCCCCCTCCCTTCCCAGATTGACATCTGTGGGTCTCTTTTGATAATGAAAGCCCCAAGAGAGCACGGAGATAAGACTGGATCTCAGACGTTGAGAAGTTTTCAATCAAAGATGGTTTGTTAATAATAAAGTAAGGAGGGCGAAGAAAAAGGCACCCTGGCTTCTTTCTGCTGTGAATATGGCGTTGACCCTTTCTTGGCCCTGCTAGGCCCGTCTGAGCAGCAGTAGAGGTCAGTGGTAATTAAAGCAACAGTGTTGCGGGAAAAGTGTGAATTACTTTTACAAGAAGGCTTGGATGTTGCTACTGACTGACAAAGCACAGTGGGGGGACTCAGCTGGATATTAAAGAGCGACGGTAGCTGCGGCATTGTGAGGTTGCTTGCAAGCACAATACAAGATTGTGACTTTTTACAAGTTTATATCTCAAGAACCATTTGAGTTAGCAGGCAGAGTGGGGAGGGGAGGTTTGGAAAGAAGGGGATTACCATTTCAGGATTTTGTGTGTGGAGGGGGCAACAGCCAGCAAGGTCCCAAGGCCATTTCCTTGATACATTCAAGGTTAGGTTAGGTTTGTTTGTTTGTTTTTCTTTAAGCTGTGCATTTAATTCCATCTGTTGTCATTTTATTGCCTTTTTCAAGACCTCACAATTCTAGAGGAGTTATTAACAGAAGACAAATAATATTTCTTTCTTCTTTTGATTGTAAGCCTTGCCGTTTGTGCCTTTGGCTTGCGTCCCTAGTCAACAGAGCCATGTAATGGTTCAGAACAGACCTGCATAACTTGTGAGCCACCATGTTATCAAACATTTCCATCAGCCACAGACAGCAACTGAAAGGGGATCAATGGTTCTTCCAGTTTATTATTATTATTATTATTATTATTATTATTAAGCTGAAGCTTGTGCAAAATGCAGCGGCCAGATTGATAACTGGAACCAGTAGGTTCGAACATATAAGACCTACTCTGGCCCGCTTGCATTGGCTGCCTGTATGTTTCCGAGCATGGTTCAAGGTGCTGGTTTTAACCTATAAAGCCTTACATGGCTTGGGACCACAATACCTGATGGAACACCTTTCCCGACATGAACCTACCCGAACACTACATTCAACATCTAAGGCCCTCCTCCGAGTGCCTCCTCTGAGGGAGGCTCGGAGGTCAGCAACAAGAGAGAGGGCCTTCTCTGTGGTGGCTCCCCAATTGTGGAACGATCTCCCTGGCGCCAACATTGTTATCTTTTCGGCACCAGGTCAAGACTTTCCTCTTCTCTCAGGCATTTGGCAATATCTGAGGAGCCTGGGTTTGTTTTGTTTTGTTTTGTTTTTGTAGTTTTTGAAGTGTTGATGTGGTTTTTAAATGTATAGATTGTGTGTATGTTGTATGTTTTTGCTGTTTTAATTTTTGTATATTGTTTTTAATTGTTTTTAATCCTATGTAAACCACCCAGAGAGCTTCGGCTATGGGGCGGTATACAAATGTAATAATAAATAAATAAATAAATAATGCCTAGGGATGGATAGACTCATTCTTGGGCTTCTTTTGAGAATCAGCAAGCATCTGACAATGTTGCAAGCCCATCTTCCCTCATCCAGAGCCTTCATTGTGCACAATGATGGAGGCCCCAGAAATTACATATTTTCCTCATTGAGTAAATGACGTCTGTAAAAGCCCCATTTATGCAAAGGGGAAATACGTAATTCCAGGAGTCTCCATTGTTGCATACAATGAAGGTTCTGGATGAGGGCAGATGGTTGCTGGGTCCTCGTCAAGCTGCATGGGCAATTGGTGTGGGCTCCCAAATGCTCCATGGGTGCCTGACACTCAAAAATTGGGGTAGTTGTCAAAGATTTGAAAGACAATACACAGCTGGTGGGCTTCCTATACAAATGGTGTAGATCTGGATTAGTGTATAATAGTCTATGTAGTGTAGTGGTTAGAGTGTCATTCCTATGGGAATTATGTGAGTTGTATTACAAGCCCTCTGGGAGGTTCAAATTTTAAGGTGAACTTTCCTAACTTTGCACTTTCAAATCAATATGTGAAATGAAACGCAGTTATCCTTTTGAATTCACACTTCACTGAAGTTGTAATGGAGTCCTCTAATCAAAAATGCATTCACATATGCATATTTTAGAGAACTATACACACAAAATTACATATATTAGTGAAACGATGTTCATAAATGCATTATGTTAAGAAAAGTGTTTGCAAAAAAAATTGCACATTAAGCAAAAATGCTCATGAAAAGCATATATTAGGAGAAATGGACACAAAAATCACCAGACTTGAATGGTATTCATCCTAGAGTTTTCAAAGAACTCAAATACGACATTGTGGACCTTCTAACAAAAATATGCAACATGTCCCTAAGCTCAGCCTCTGTACCAGAGAACTGGAAGATGGCCTATGTAAAAAGGGATCCAGGGGGATCTGGGAAATTACAAGCCAGTTAGCTTGACATCTGTTCCAGGTAAATCAGTTGAAAGCATTATTAACGATAAAATTAGTAAGAATATAGAAGGGCATGTCCTGCTGAAGATCAACACTGCATCCACCAAGGCAAGTCCTGTCCAACTAATCTTCTAGAATCCTTTGAGAGCGTCAACAAACATATAGACGGGGTGATCCAGTGAACATTGCTTACTTAGACTTCCAAAAAGCTTTTGATAAAGTCCCTCACCAAAAACTCCTGAACAAACTTAGCAGTCATGGAATAAGAGGAGAGGTTAAACAGCAGAAAGCAGAGAGTAGGAATATATGGTAAATTCTCCTGATAGAGGGAAGTAAATATTGGGGTCCTACAGGGATTGGTATTGGGACCAATTATTTTCAACTTGTTCATAAATGTTCTCAAATTAGGAGTGTGCAGTGAAGTGGCCATGTTTGCAGATGACACCAAATTATTTAAAGTTGTTAAAACACAAAGGGATTGTGAAGAGCTCCAACAGGATCTCTCCAAGCTGGGAGAGTGGGCATCGAAACGGCAGATGCGGTTCAATGTAAGCAAGTGTAAAGTGACACACATTGGGGCAAAAAAAACCCAATGTCAAGTATAACCTGATAGGATTTGAACTGGCGGTGACCGAACAAGAAAGAGATCTTGGAGTTGTAGTGGACAGCTCGATGAAAATGTCAACCCAGTGTGTGGCAGCTGCAAAGAAGGCCAACTCCATGTTAGGCATTATAAGAAAAGGAATTGAGAACAAAACTGCCAGTATCATACTGCCTTTATACAAAGCTATGGTGAGGCCACTCATAGAATACTGTGTACAGTTCTGGTCACCACACCTAAAAAAGTTAGTATAAAGCTGGAAAGGGGGCACAAAGGGGCAACTAAAATAATTAAACATGTCCCATATGAGGGAAGGTTATAACAGCTGGGATTGTTTAGCTTGGGAAAAAAGGAGACTCGGGGGAGATATGGTGTGGGGAATGTGGATAGGGAGACATTTTTCTCCCTCGCTCAAACTACTAGAACCCAATGGGGTCATCCCATGAAGCTGATTGGTGGGAGATTCAGGACAAATAAAAGGAAGGACTTCTTCACACAGCGCATAGTTAAATTATGGAATTCACTACCACAAAACATAGCAATGGCCACCAGTTCGGGTGGCTTTAAAAGGGGGTTGAATAAATTCTGATGGTTATGTGCTACCTCCGGTATCTGAGGCAGTAAGCCTGTGTGCACCAGTTGCTGGGGAACATGGGTGGGAGGGTGCTCTTGCACCATGTCCTGCTTTGTTGGTCCCTGGTCGACAGCTGGTTGGCCACTGTGTGAACAGAGTGCTGGACTAGATGCACCCTCGGTCTGATTTAGCCTGGCTCTTATTATGTTCTTAAAAATGTGTATGAATTGTAATAGAAACTTTTTTTAAAAAAATGCATAGATTGGGATGAACCAATTTAAGATTGTAAAAATTGCTAACTCTGTCCATCCCTACTCATGAGGAGGCTGAAATCCTGCATAGCACTACTCTTACTTATTTAGCCAAGAAATCTACATCTCCAAAACCAACGCTAGGAAGTTTGTCTCAAATGTATTGGCATTGTTTCATGGCCAGAAAATGCCATGATAAATGCACAAATGTCTTCAGAAAGAAAGAAACATGGGAGATAGAATTCATTAGCGGCTCCTCTACTAACACAAGAACTTAACCTTTGTTTTTACAAGCCATATGCCTCTCTGTACCATGGAATATAAACAATAAGAAAATATCAACTCAACGTTTTTAATAAAGTCCTCATTGTGAGTCATCTTTAGGAATATATCAACATCCTCACTTTGAACAGAAACTGAAGATAAAATTGCTGGCAACTTTTGGGCATGGAATTATTCAGACATTTAAATCTCAGTCAATTGCACACAATATGAGAAGGGGCAAAAAAAAAAACCCTTTATTCTCTTGTCTGCATCTCAGCAAGTAGCTATAGTGTCAAATAGCTCAAATTCCCATTTCAATCCCTGTTTAAAGGACAATTGTGTATATGATGTCTGGTGCATTTTTATCACAAGTGATGCTCCACTAAAAGTTTTGCATCAATTTCCCTTCAGACAGCCGGGGTTCCATACTATGTAAGAGGGGATTGGTTTGTAATGCAGGATGCAGGCTATTGGGCATTGATCCTGCTCTGAGTTCGTTAAGAACGGGATATGCACAGGAAAAAAACAAAACTCTCCAGGTTGTACCAGAAGACAGGTAGTTCGTGTAGACTTCAGCATTTGATTAAGACAAATGGCTATACTTGTTTGATAGTTCAAAGGAGCTGCCTTGTGCTGGATGGGCTTGTTTATGATTTTGCTTATTATTATTATTATTATTATTATTATTATTATTATTTAATCAATCCTTCCTTTCTCTCTAAGAGCTCAGGGTGGTATAAAGGGTTCTTCCCCCACCCATTGTTTTCTCAGAACAACCCTGTGAAGTAGATTAAGCTAAGAGCCTAAGGTCACCAAGTAGGCATTGGCGGACTCACGGCTGTCCATTCTTGTTGGGGGTTGTGAAGCCACTGCCAGCACCCACTTCTGCTCACTGCACCATGTGAGCTGCTGGATGGCCCAGTGAGTGCCTGGTGAGTACCATGGGGTTACCCATCCCCTCAGTGGGCTACCATTTTGCATAAAAATGGCAGCTCAGGGTTTTCTGGAAATGTAATGGTGTGTAAATGGTGGCCATAAAGGGGCCATTATGCAACATTACAGGCGTGAATAGACCAATTACACCTTTAATGTTGCATAAATACCTCCTTGATGATTGCCATTTATGTAACATTACATTTCTAGGGTTAAGACCCCACCTTACCAGACGAGCACCTGGCAGCCTTCCACCCTCATCTGGAGCCTCCATTGTGTGTGACAACGGAGACTCCAGAAATTACGTTATTTCTCCATTTGGGTAAATGGCGGCCTTAAAGGCCCCATTTACGCAACGGGGGAAATGCATAATTTCTAGAACCTTCATTGTACGTAGACATTGCTCATTTCCCCCATTGCATAAATGGTGACCTTTACGGTTGCCATTGATGCAATAGGGGAATTATGTAATATCCAGAGCCTCCATCACTGTACACAATAGAAGCTCCGGATGAGGATGAATGAGATTGTGACATCATCAGATGCTCACCAAGCCATGAAAGAAGCTCGCGCAGTGCTGCAACCGGGGTGGGGGGAATGGTGATGTGGCAAATGTTTGACGGATCTGACCCGGGTAATTTTTGCCCATCTCTAATTCACTCATCCAATTTTTGCTTTGGTCCCCTGACAGGTCGCTTATTATGGAACGTGGCCCTTGACAGGAAGAAAAAAAAAAGACGCACACGTACGGCTTAAAATCTTGGGAAGATTAAGAAGATTGCATCAGGGTTTCTTTTTGCTCCCTTTTTTATAATGGAAATGCAAATATATGCATTCATACGGTGTCAAGGGGAAATACAGTTGCAAACTGAACAAGCTTGCAAAATGCACAGGCTCCTCAGGCTGTGCAAATCAGCAAATCTTGGGCTTGCTGAAGTTCTCCAAATTTCATCTCAAAGCTCACTGTGGGAATGGACGGCGAGAATAAAGAGATGACACGATAAATTGGATTGAAACAGGGCCACATTTATTAACATAATCAAGGTAGATGGAGGCCTAAGCGGGCATCCTGTCTTTGGCCAACGTCTTGGCCATAATTGGGATCGGGCGAGCCATTCATATCCTGGTAGGTGTCGCTGGTGCATCGACACCTCCCAGGATTCCCCATTTGGGGTAGGTAGGCCTTCCTAGGTCACCTCCCCCTCAGGTTGCACAACTCAGAGTGGGTGAATAAGGTTAGCCTCAGAGGTAACCCGTATCCCCACACCTGGTGCCGCAGGACTCCCAGGTGAGGGCCTTAGGTGTCACCAATCACCACAACAGTGCCTAAGAATGCTCACCCAAACCTGTACTTGCTCCCGATGCCCGCACGCCTGCCACAGGGCGCGAAAAGCCACTCGCTTATTCACTCTCCCCCCCAAAGCTCATTCTGACTCCATTCCTTGTCAGATTGCCAGCTTTGTTCTTATTTTTGTTTTCTTTTCATGGGGAAAATCTGTGCATATTTCCATGTGTATTTTCCCAAATGTATGTATCGGTTATGCACATCTTTGAAACGTACACATTGGTCCTCATTGGTTAAAGCATATTTGGGTGCATTTTTTCCCCAAAGGAATGCATTTTTCGTGCACATTTTGTCCCAAATGTACTCATGCTGGAGAATGCTCTTTCTCTTTTTTATTTGCTCTGTGAATCAAATTGTGAGTTCCGAAATGCGAACTGGGTAAATCCTGATAAAAAAATGAACCCAAACACATTTTCCATGCATGCACCAATTCCAAAGTCAATTGTGAATCGTCTCCCAGTTAAACTGGAAGTTAAGCGGAAGAGAATGCAAGGCAAAGACAACCCAAAGCATGATACTGGAATGGAATGGTGGGACCATTCGCTCATCCTTCTTTGGCCAATAATTACGGAAATATCAAAGCGCACAGCCTCAAAAGGACAGATCCAATGAATTCCATGGTGGCTATGCATGTAAGTGCTGTCCTTTAAAGGCTCGAGAATCCACTGCTAAACTCTAAATCCGAAGATCCTCTTTAGAGCAGAAAGCAATGAGGAACTGACCTGCAAGACTATCCAATTAACGATGAGACTGACAAGCTTTGTGGAGTATTTCATATACCTTTATCTAAATGCAAACATAACTGATATGGATGCGTGTGACATGTCAACCTTAAAATCCCAGCAATTGTCTAATGGTGTCAATTAAAGCACAATTAAATCATAGTTATCTCCTAGACAGGCGGAAATGAAATCACAGTCACTTACTGGCTGCCGTGTCTCAACCACGCTCCTCAATAGTTTGCTGTCCCTTACTGAAGCAGCTCAGCACGTGTATGTTGGTTCTTATTTATTTTTCATTCAATTAATGTCTTAAAATATTTCCAAACTGCCCTATATAGGGATGGAAGAACCAGCCATTTTTGAGTCTCCAAAATGCAGTTTAAAGCTATTTTTCCCCCTTTTCCCCCCCTTGCTTTCCGCTTTCAATCTATAGCTTTGGTAAGTTTGAATGGGGAAAGTGTGCATTTCGAACAGGAAACTGTACATTTATGTGCATAATTTTTCAAAACTGTGGACTTTATCTCCATTGACTAAAGCGTAAAACTGCACATTTAGGAGGGAGGGTGTGCATTTTTGAAACACAATTGCAATTTTCATGAATTTGCAAACATCTCTCAGGGGAAAAATGATTATGTTTGCATTCAGGATTGTGAACATGACATATTCGGATCATTTAATGACATCAATGAAATTCTTGTACATCCCAAGCCCTATCTTGTGGTGGGACACAACAATAAAAAATAGTGCAAAATAAAACTACAATCCAGTATAAAATCAGCATTAAAACCCAGGCAACTGATCAAAATCGAGCTACCATCAACAAGACACAAAAGTTTGGGTAAGTAGACACATCTCAAGATGCTGCTGAAATGTGGCCAGCCTCAGACTGAAGACCCTGGCTCAATTTGGACGACACAATAAACAACTGGTGTGGGGAAAACAATCGTCAGTTGTTTTGACTATCATGTTATCCGAATGCTGCCATAGTCAACTCAGTGCTGATCCTAATCCACACCACAGTTGATTATTTATTACCATGTTGTGTGGGGAGTACCCCCTAGATGAACAACTGAAAAGTTGATTATTACCCCACCATTGACTATCGTGTCGTCCGAATAGAGCCCCTGTCTCACGCTTCCACATAATATATCACTCCCAAAGGTGGGATGCAGAGGAATATTTTTGAGCAGTGCATGCATATCCCTAACTGCATGCATCTTTCCACACACTTTTTCAAGTACACTCATGTCCATGCATACTTTTTGCAAGTGATTTCTCCTAATATAATGTGATTTTGCACATGTTTTTGCAGCGGCCAGATTGGTAACAGGGACCAGAAGGTTCGAACATATAAGACTGATTCTGGCCCGCTTGCATTGGCTACCCATATGTTTCCAAGCCCGATTCAAGGTGCTGGTTTTAACCTATAAAGCCTTACACTGTTTGGGACCGCAATACCTGATGGAACGCCTTTCCCAACATGAACGTACCCGTACACTACGCTCAACATCAAAGGTACTCCTCCAGGTGCCTACTCCGAGGGAAGCTCGGAGGATGGCAACAAGGGAGAGGGCCTTCTCTGTGGTGCCCCCCCAATTATGGAATGATCTCCCCGATGAGGCCCGCCTGGCGCCAACACTGTTATCTTTTCGGTGCCAGGTCATAACTCTTCTTTTCTCTCAGGCATTTTAACAGCTCAAGCTGAGGTTTTGATTGACATTGTGGCCAGGCTTAACAGTTTAAAATGTTTTAAATGTCAGCTGTTTTATGTTTCTGGTTTTAAATTTTGTATATTGTCTTTTTAGTGTTCAATCTTGATTTTTGTAAACCGCCCAGAGAGCTTCGGCTATGGGGCGGTATATAAATGTAAATAATAATAATAATAATAATAATAATAATAATAATAATTTTGTGTGTACTTTCCACTATTGTATGCCAATTTTTATGCCTTTTCTCCATTATACACATTATACACATTTTGTTCATTTGCAAACTACTTCGCATAGTCCAGGAAAGTCCAAATAGGGATCTATGACAATTTTGTACTCAAATCACTTGAAAATCCCGAATAGGCATGGGAGCACATTTTCTCTTAAAATGTCCACTAATCCCCAAGCCTACTTTCATGTTCACAAAATGAAAAATGCACAACTTTTTCAAAATGCACAATTTTTAAATCTCCCATGCGGGAAATATGCACAAATTTGGGACATATTTTTTTGCACAACTTTCACATTCAATAGGTTGTTTGTTGTGTACACTTTTCCTTTTCATGCAAAACAAACGGTTGATGCAAATGCGAGCGCAAAATAAGGAGAGCCGAGCAGTGATGATTTTGTCAAGATCGAACATTGCTCATTAGCCCAACTCCAAGTGCAAATATCAACCAATCAATATGTTCTGATTTGTGTGTGAAGTGTGAATTCAGTAAGTATAAATGGAAATCCAATCTTAGTTCAGGTACAAAGTGACTTCAGTTTGCTTTGTTCAGTTTATGACTTGAATGCTCTTTAAATCCTGTGAACTGATTAGTAGAGGTGCACTCTCCAACCTGGAATTATCTGATAACCATGAACATCCACAGTGCATTAGATCTTCCAGTGCGGGGATTGGCCACTTCTCAACCAATAGAATCATTTCAGGGCAGAGACATGCCCAATATCTCTGAAATTATCCGACTGTTTTTCAGGCATCAAAGCTGTGTGTGTGTGTGTGTGTCATTGAATATCTCCTTATTTGGAAGACGCTGAGTGGGGTGAGGGTATATTGACATCTGTGGCTAACCAACAGCTATTAGATCCACTTGTCTTCCTGTCCCCGCCTCCAATCACAGTGTTTGGTCCTCCTTGCCTGTCGTCATTCTAGTGAGAGAGAAATGTGTGTGTGTGTGTGTGTGTGTGTGTGTGAGAGAGAGAGAGAGAGAGAGAGAGATTTGCAGCCAGCCAGGCAGCCACTGTCTCTTGGTCCACTAATATTTCTAAGCTCTTTCTCCTTCTTAAAATTGTTACAACTCCCAGTGTGCTGTGTTGCTGTAGTCTACTTCCTCCCCACTGAAAAATCTTTTTTGAAAAATCCAAGCCTGCTAGTATGTGAGTGTGTGTCTGTTTGGTTTATTACTCCTATTATTAGTATTGGCTGGCTGGGCTTCCAGTCCAGGGGGGGCTCCTCCTCTTCCTTCTCCCCCTCCTCCTCCCCTCCAAGCCTCGTACTACCTCCTCGCATATAGGGGGAAGCTGTTGTTGCATTGACTCACTCCAATGTGCCTGTCAGTGTCCTCTCTGAAGATGGGCAAGCTGTGTGCTGCTGTCATGGCATTTATTAATTTGTATTAATTAATTAATTATAGCGCTAAGTGCTTTTAGTTTTATTCTGCTGCTTTGTTTCCTTTTCCCTCTCTCTCTCTTGCCATACAGATCAAGGCACGAGAGGTGCCTGAGATGGCATTTGAGTTTGGACTGAAAAAAAATTCTCTATAAATCACTACATGCAGGGATCTACTCCAAACTTGGCTTGCCTAAATCCCTCTTTAAAAGCTGTCACTGTGCCAATCATCATGTGTTTATCTTTAAAACTGAGGGAGCTGTGAGAATTTATGTTAATTTCCATTGACAAAATGGTGGGGTTTTCATCAAACCATCCAGTAGAGTGTGCCTTACTCTGTTTGTATATCCAAGCCAAGCCTGGGCTTTTCCTCCAAAACTTCAAGAATTATTTGCAAATTTATGTGTGTGCATGTTGAACCTTAATTTGGGCAAGGATTTGTGTAGATTGTGCCCAAAATGTATGCAAATGTCAGCTGTAATTTGCATAAACACACACACACACACACACATGGAAAATCCACAATCTGTCTGGGCTTGCAGTAGACCGCATCGGGCTCCGTGGTGGAAATTGGAACAAATTTGGGTTGGGGGGATAACCTAGGACAACCCATCACATTCCATCTCCCAATGGATTTC
This sequence comes from Anniella stebbinsi, assembly GCA_029215795.1. Taxonomy (NCBI): domain Eukaryota; kingdom Metazoa; phylum Chordata; class Lepidosauria; order Squamata; family Anniellidae; genus Anniella; species Anniella stebbinsi. The sequence continues at coordinate 265,609,071 of JARDYH010000003.1, read as the reverse complement.
CCTAGAACTGATGAGACACCATAGCTCAATGGACAGAGCACATGTATCTGCATATCCCTATTTCAAGCCATGACATTTCTACTTCATGGGTTCTAGGGGCATTTGGGTGTTTCTAGAGCTATAATCCCCATTATTAAGATGGAGAACTGGTGGTTGGATATGGAATGATAGGCTGGATAGTGGGCAAGGTGTCTGCCTATTCTTACTCTGACCGAAAAGAAACACACATCTGATGAGTTCAAAAATAGCACCTGAGCTCAGTGGGAGAGCACCTGATCTGCATGTAGAAAGTTCTACCCACATCTCCAGGTTTGCAACACAATAGAATCACTTCCAGTCAGTCTAGACAATATTGTGCTAGATGAACCAATGGTCTAGGATGATATAAGACAGCCTCCATGTCTTAAACGCCTTAAACTGTGAAATACGGGGGTGATTCTTTCTGTGTGCATGATCAAATTACATCTCAACTTTTCATTCCATCAATGATAATCAGGACAGCTGCTAATAAGCATAGCTATGGCCACATGATGGCAGTTCCAATGAGATTAGTGATCAAATCTATCTCACTGGAAATCTCATTTGGCCAAGTGCAGTTTATATATATATATATATATATATATATATATATATATAACGGTGTGACTTCTTGTTTCCTAGAAATAGAGATCTAATTCTAGCATGCATGAGATTTTTAGACTGGAGATTAATAGAATATGTGTCTTCCCAAACAAGAGTCAATTGCCCAATTGTGCAAAGTTTAATTAGTATGTAAATAACACATTCGTTTACAAGTGACATTCTCCCACCTCTTCCCATGCTAAGCTGTCAGGTCCTGCGATACTGCAAATATCCTGACACTAAACATTGGTCTTATAAAAGGATCCTTCAGCAAAATAACTTAACTAAAACTGAAAAGGTGGGGAAAGTGATAATTGCTTTTTTTTTTTTTTTTTTAGCCACTTCACCCACAGTTCTCTTATAGTGCAAGTACAGAGAATGTCATGCCTCAGGGATGACAGTATTATTATATCCATCTGACTGAAAACTGTTTGGAAAAGGAAGGAAGGAATTAACAGCTGTTAAGGTGCAAGTGTTGACAAGGTGTTGTGGGGTTCAATGTACCTCCCCAATAGGGCTGTCAACCAGCCCAGAACTTTACTGATCTTATCAGTAGAGCCTTGTTCTGTCCAATAACTAAGATTTGGTCAGAATGAGTAAATGGTGTCCATTGAACAAATGGTCTGAGACCAAAGTACAGATGCTAACGACATCACAGAAGAACCTCTTCTGGTCCCCTGTACAGGTTAGATGGGTGGCTACTGGAGAAAAGCTCATTGAGGTTCTCCAAGTTCTACCGTGAAACTCAGTCCACTTCTTTCCCATTCTTGAATGTGAGTGTCTCGTTGTTATTGTTGTTGTTCTAATCAGAAAACTGTGCATTTGGGTAGACATCACAGTTGCAAATGCATAAGTTCTGCCATTGACTGAAACTGGTTTAATTTGTGGCAATTGACTTTATCTGCAGTTCAGCACTGCATTTTCCCTGATAACTCTCTCTCTCTCTTTTTTTTTCCTATGGCTAGATCTGTACTAAGCAGGATATAGCACTATGAAAGTGGTATGAAAGCAGTATATAAAAGGCAGGAGCCACACCAAGCAGGATATAGCAGTATGAAAGTGATACGAAAGCAGTATATGGTATGTGTCAATGGGCCCCAACAGCTGTCAGTGTACTTCAATACCTCTATAAAGCAATAGTGTGGCTCTTGCCTTATATATACCACTTTCATAACACTTTCACAGTGATATATGCTGCTTGGTGTAGATTGGGCCATATCTATCTATCTATCTATCTATCTATCTATCTATCTATGAATGGCATGGGTGCATAGATCCAGCCCTTCCTGACAGTAGGACTTTAAATGGATGAAAAGCCAGCACTTTGAACTGGTTGGAAGCAGGGCAGGAACCAATGGAGACAGAACAATACTGAAGTAACATGCTCCAATAAACAAGCCCGGGTAACCATTCTGGTTTCTGGTAGGGATGTTGTGGGCATCAAGTTTGGGCTCAAAGCTCAGCAAGTTCTCACTGCCTCAGCCCCCTGGACTGGAGGCAGCAGACCTCTGCACTTGTCCAACATTGTGTGTGCTGAGTCAGGCAAGCACAGTCTGCTCTGTTCCTCCACCGAGGTGCAAAATGGAGTCTCGGCCTTTTGTGAAAATGATGGCTATAAAGAGGCCATTTGTGCAGAATTACAGGTGTCAACAGCCTAAACAGACAATTTACACCTGTATTTTTGTATAAATGGCCCCTTTACAGCCACCATTTGTGCAAAATGTCATTTACAAAAAGGCCAGGCTGCCATTTATATGCAAAATCAGGAGAAAGTGAAGCATGAATGTTTTCCCCATCCTTTCTGTTGAGAAGTCATCCATATCTGCAAGTCATCAAATGATGATGAGTGATGAATTTCCATGAGTAAACACACCATCTGTGTAACAGGACCATGAGTCTCACCAACACAATCATCCTGCAGGAAGGTAAATACAGTTTCAGGTCACCCTTGCCCTAAGCACTGTTCAAGATTAGCAGGACCTCCACATTAGGGTGACCAGATAAAATCCAGGTCAGGGCTCATGTAACTTTAACAGTTGTAGAGAAAAGGGAATTTGAGCCAGAGTCATTTGTATGCAATTAGTTCCTGGTGAAATTCCCTCTTCATCACCACAGTTAAAGTTGCAGGGGCCCTGCCTTCTTTTGTATATGGTCAGTCTAGTATAGTGCCTGCACCTTTAACTGTTGTGATGAAGAGGGAATTTCAACAGGAACTAATTGCATACAAATGACTCTGGCTGAAATTCCCTTTTCTCTACAACTGTTAAAGTTACATGAGCCCTGACCTGGATTTTATCTGGTCACCCTACTCCACATCCATTTATTAGGATTTGGTCAGGGTGAGAACCAAGTTGCTGCTGTTGACCAGATCTCGAGTTACAAAAAGTTTCTTTGCAGTAGGCCAGGTATCTGAATTCTGAAACCATATTTTTGCCACGTTCAGTTCTTGAAGGTATCTTATATACTAGCTTAAGTGGTAAGTAAAATAAAGAGAATGTGATGACATTCTTCAAGAAACAGCTTTAGGTCCTTGAAAATGATTATTTCAGTTTGCCTGCAACTGTAAAAATGAGTTTCAGGTAATAGCTTTTTCTTTTATATAGCAAATGATGAATGAACGCTTAAGCAGCCGCTTATCCACCAACAAAGACATAAAGAACATAAAAACTCCCCATGCTAACAGGGACTTGGAGGACTAAAGTCTCTTGATTTTTCAACCTGACGATTACACCATAAGAATGGTCATTTATCGTCACTTCTGTTTCAAACTATATATAGAATTCCACAATGAAAATCAATCCTTTCGGTACTTGCTGTTTCGTACCTCCTTTTGGAAACCCAACAGTGAATGGATTCTGATGCCTTTTGTTGCCTAAATTCCATGCATTGATAATGACTGGGACAGATGGGATACTGTTTTAAGATTTCACCCAACATTTGCTAAAAACCAACTCATGGGGAAGGAGGGATTGAGCTGTCAAGTTTGATTCCATACAGTTCCTCAATTTTCCAAGATTAATCTAGTTCTGCACCATTTCCACATCAGTGACCACTGTTACCTAAACGTCTGCACAAAAATTCACATGTATGTTTGTGTGCATTTTTCCTAAGACGTGTGTGTCTGTGTGCACTTTATCTAACACGTGCATTTCGTTGCAAGCAAGTTCCTCTAGTATTCTGCATTTCTGTGTGCACTTTTCCTTAGGTGCATTTTGGTGTATGAGTTCCCACATCGTATGCATTTTTGTACACTTTTAAAAAAATATTGGTGCACCGTATTGCCAAATTTGGAAAAGTGTGAATATTGCTGTATGATTGTGTAACAGTTCATGTGGTTCAGGAGGTACAAATTTAATAAGTTCGCATTAAAATATGAATGAAATTAATTTCTTAGCCATCTTCACTCAAAGGTAACTTTAGGATGTGCGAGGAGTGGTTTTCACCATGTCAGTTCAATGTGGTGCACATATTATTTCATTTCATTTCATTCGTTTCATTTTATTACATTTGTATACCACCCCATAGCCGAAGCTCTCTGGGAGGTTTACATAAGATTAAAACAATTAAAAACAATATACAAAAATCAAAACAGCAAAAACATACAATATACACGCAATATACACATACATTTAAAACCACTATAATAACTTTAAAAAGCTATAAGCCTAAAACAAAAGCCATCCATAAAAAAAGCAGTACCCCTATTTCAAATTGACATAGTCATCACACAATATATTCGCCAAATAAACATGGAATGATGAAATGGCCTCAGATCAGCAGAGAAAAACATAACAGTTATTCTAGGATGCTCAAAAAACAGACAAGATTTGGCCATTAGGACAAAGCCTTTCAGGACAACCTTTCCTAGGCAGGGAGTTCATAGTTTTGATGTAGCCACAGAGTATGCATCCTCTCATTTCCCAGTCACAAGCTCAGATTTGGGAAAGTAAATGATGTAACTTTGGCAGGACAGCTATACTACCTTACCCAGTGAACCAATGAATCAACTCTAACTTTCTAGAATAGGGATTTTACCCAGTTTGCACTAGGGATGTGTATTGTATCGTTAAAATGTATGATGATTATTCTCTTTATCGTGCATGCATTTAACGATAACGATACGATAGAAAAACCTCTGATAAATATCCGATCCGATAATTTTCAGCCCGATTATATTGGATTATCGGACTGCCATATAAATAAACCTATAACTTCTATATTTTAAAAGTTGGAGGCTTGAAACATAGTCACAGTGCTTATGGGATATGCCTAAGTATGTGTATGAAATTTGAGATTGATTTCTCCAACCCTCGATTTTATATGAATTTATTAAAGATCGTTTAAGTTCTGACAGGTCAGAATGACAGCTCAAAAAGTTGCAGGATCTTTGAAAAAATCATATAAAATTGAGGGTTGGAGGGATCGATCTCAAATTTCATGCACATGTCTAGCACATGTTGCTACATATATGTGCCAAATTTCAGATCAATCCCTCCACCCTTGTATTATATATGAATTTTTGAAAGATCGTGCAACTTTTGACCTGTCAGAACTTAAACGTTCTTTAATAAATTCATATAAAATCAAGGGTTGGATGTATCAATATCAAATTTTACACACATACTTAGGCATACCCCATAAGCATTGTGACCAAGTTTCAAGCCTGTAACTTTGAAAATACAGAAGTTACAGGCATTTTTTCTTTTTAAAAAATCAGCTCTATAGGGCACAATGGGGCTGCAAATTAAATATCATATTTCCGATAATTATTGTGAAGACGATACAATTAACCTACGATATTATCAGAGACGATAATTTTTTTGGTCCGAAATTACGATAATGATAAAATACGATATTTTGGGGCATGCACATCCCTAGTTGGCACCTTCTGAATCTGGACTAAACACAGACTTGGATGCAATCTGCGGTCAAAGTCCATACCGTTCCCAGATTGCAATGTGATTCATGGACCGAAAAATATCAGTTCAGCAGCATGCATACATTTGAAAAATGAGCGGGGGGGGGGGGGAAATCATGCTTTTGAAAAATGCACACAAATACACATTAATGGACAGGAGAAAAATGTGTACTTTTCCCAAACATGCACAATTGATGCATACAATTGGAAAATTATGCACAGAAATCTATATCTATCTATCTATCTATCTATCTATCTATCTATCTATATATATGGATTTTGGTTTGAAACGTAAAAACTAAAACAAAGTTTGCAATCTGATTCGGACTCAGGTGGAATTAACTTTGAGATGGAATTCAGAGAACTTTGGTCAAATTTTGTGGATTTGCACATCCCTATTTCAGAATGCTTTCCCTACTTTTCTGGGATTACAAAGATGCTGCCCAAAGAAATAGCCGAGATACCTACACATTGTTCTAGGGTCATTTTGACAAAAAGAAAAGTATAACATAGTTATGAGAGATAGATGGAAACATGAAACATTTACTCTCTGTCTCGTCTCTCTCTCTCTCTCTCTCTCTCTCTCTCTCTCTCTCTCTCTTTCTCTCTGTCCTCTGTGTGTGTGTGTGTGTATGTGCCTTTTTCAATTCCAATGTTTGTTTGTTTTTTTAAAAAAAAACATATTGGGTGTTACAGATAAGTGTCTTAAACAGAAAGATAAAAATCCTGAGCATGGGGTCCAGATTGTAGAGGGGTGGAAATATTCATATCAATATTACTTATAATAAGTTTACTTATATTCATATATTATTTTAATGTAGCCAATACTTATGTAAAGACATAGAACTCAAATCACTAATAACCATAGCATCACATTCTATCATAAATAGCAACACTGAGATTATAAGATCAAGTCTCTTTTTTATCATATGGTTTCCACGTTTTCAAGGAATGGGTGATCCAAAGAAATCTTTTAATTGGGTTGGGTTTACAGAGTTTGTGTTTGAGCTGCCTAAACATTAACTAAATCAGAGACAAAATGAAACATTATGATGCAACATTCTAAAGATGTTTAGGCATGTTTTCCCCCACCAATAATCAGATAATTATACATAACTAGTCATCATTACTTCAAACAAATTATGCTGTCTGGAAGCCTAAAAAGAAGGTTCTTGGCACTCTTTGGAGTTCATCTGTTGTTAGATGATGATGGTGGTGGTGGTGGTGATGATGATGATGATGATGGTAATTTCAAAAGAGGTGGCTGTGTGTATAACCTGCTTAATGGCAGTTTGTGACTTAACCGGACGGCATGTTATTTCCACTGGGCTTCTCAGTAATGATGTGGTTCTTTTCAATAAACCTTTCTATCTTTTATCATGAAAAAGCTCAAGTTTCACAAAACTTGGCAAGTGCAGGGATTTGGCAAACATGAATATCTGAATGCCCAGTGCACTGTCCTTTGTTAATTAGGGGTTTCATTTTTCTCATGCCGGCGCAACCTGGAAGTGCTCCAGAAAACCATGGGTTGGATCCAGGCTTCCTCATGCTTGAAATAGACCCATTAAAATCAAGAGGACTTAAGCTAGCCATGACTACCTTAACTCTTATTGGTTTCAATGGGTCTATTCTAAGTATGACTAAGTCTGGATCCAACCCCATAGTTACACATGCTCTCCTGCCACCCACGATCAATATGTATAGCCTCAGGTATCAGCAGCTTTTATAATCAGAAGTGGCATGAGCGTACTTGCAGATACAACTTCCTACATCTAGAGTAGTCTGTGGATTTTATAGGAGGAGATCTGGGTTTGGGACACACATTTTACATGCTGGAAGTTCTAAATTCAATCTCTGGTATCACAATGGGTAGACAAATATGTCAGGGTAGACTTTATTTATTCATTTATTTATGTTTTTTTTAGGGGAACGCGCACTTTTAATGCACCTTTCCCCCCAAAAAACAAATATGCATTTTCATGCTTTAGTCAATGGGGGAAGTGCATACTTTTTCTTTTGAAAAAAATGTGCACTTTCCCCGCTCAAGCTGAATAAAAACAGGTCGCCAATGAAAATAGGAGCATGGTGAATATGCTCCAACAGTGTGATGTGGCTGCAAAGAAAGCAAATGCTCTTTTGAGCAGCATTATTAGAAGTATAGCTTCCAAACTGCATAAGGTATTGGTTCTCCTCTATTCGGCACTGGTTAGGCTTCACCTTGAGTTACAGGAAGCCAGATTCTGGCTGTACATCAAGAAAAACTTCCTGACTGTTTAACAGTACAACAATGGAACCAATTACCTAGGAAGGTGGGGGGCTCTCTCACACTGGAGGCATTCAAGAGGCAGCTGGAGAGCCATCCATCAGGTATGCTTCAAGGTGGATTCCTGCATTGAGCAGGGGGTTGGACTCAATGGCTTTATAGGTTCCTTCCAACTCTATCTTATGATTCTAAGAGCCGATCTACATGCTAGGTTTTTAACGTTTTATAAGGGTTATGAAAACTCTTTGGGCCACATGACCACTCCCTATAATGTTGTATATCTGTGGTTTTTCACTTCAGTTATATACAACGGTTTCACTTTTAATAAACCGTTTTAAGTAAAATAATGTGCGCTTCCTTACCGTTTGTGATTCATGGGGACAGTGCTTCATTTACTGGTGCCCAAATGCTTAGCAGTTGATTGGTGGGGAAGAAAGCGGGGCTAAGGAGGAAGTAGGCGAGTGAACTACAACACCCACAATTCTTAGCCCTATACTCGCTAGGGAATGACAGAGGAACAAAGGAGGAAGTGGGTGACTGAACTACAACGCCCACAATGCCTTGCCCTAAACTCATTGTAAAAACAAAAGAGAAAGAGACAGGGCAGAAGAGTGTGTGACTGCACACACTGTTTTATTTTTTTATTTTTTTATTTTATTTATTTCATTTCTAACCCGCCTCTCCATCTAGATCGAGGTGGGGAACAACACCAAATATAAATATAAAACAATAAAATAGATAAACCGTTAAAACAGATAAAAACAAATACATTATTAAAACATCTTAAAATTCATCTGGATAGGCCTGCCGGAAGAGAGCAGTCTTTACAGCTTCCAGAAGACTGCTAATTTGTCGAATCTCCTCCGGCAGGCCATTCCACAGCCTGGGAGCGGCAGAAGAGAAGGTCCTCTGGGTAACACTCGTCAGCCTAGTTCTGGCTGACTGGAGTAAATTCTTCCCAGAGGACCTGAGTGTGTGGGGCGGATTATACGGGAGAAGGCGATCCCGCAGGTAACCTGGACCCAAACCATGTAGGGCTTTAAAGGTAATAACCAACACTTTATACGTTGCCCGGAAACTAATGGGCAGCCAGTGGAGTGATTTTAAGATTGGTGTTATGTGGTCACCCCTAGGTGTACCGGTGACCAACCTGGCTGCCATATTTTGAACTAATTGAAGTTTCCGGACTAGGCACAAAGGTAGCCCTATGTACAGCGCATTGCAGAAGTCGAGCCTCGAAGTTACTAGTGAGTGCACTACCATCTTTAGGTCTTCCAACTCTAGGGAGGGGCGCAGCTGGCGTATCAGCCGAAGCTGATAGTAGGCACTCCTGGCCGTTGCATCTATCTGGGCTGTTATTTGGAGCGACGGATCCAGGAGTACCCCCAAGCTGCGAACACAGTCTTTCAGGGGGGGTGTAACCCCATCCAGAACTGGTTGACACACCTCCAAACCCAGGTTGTGGCCTTTGACAGCAAGCACCTCCGTCTTGTCTGGATTCAGCTTCAGTTTGTTTTTCCTCATCCAGCCCATTACCGCCTCCAAACATTCATTCAGAGGAGACACACTATCCTTAGCTGACGATGTTGTCGAAGGCACAGAGAAATATATTTGGGTGTCATCAGCGTACTGATAGCACCCTGCTCCATGCCTCCGGATGATCTCTCCCAGCGGTTTCATATAAATGTTAAACAGCATTGGGGAAAGGATGGCACCTTGTGGTACACCACATAGCAGCTCCTTCTTTGAAGAGCAGCTGTCCCCAAGCATTACCATCTGGAACCTGCCCGAGAGATAGGACCGGAACCACTGAAGCACAGTGCCCCCGATTCCCAATCCCCTCAGGCGTTCCAGAAGAATACCATGGTCGATGGTATCGAAAGCCGCTGAGAGGTCCAGGAGTAGCAACAGGGACACACTCCCCCTGTCAATACTCAGGCGTAGATCATCCACTAAGGCGACCATAGCAGTCTCAACTCCATATCCTGCCCTGAAGCCGGTTTGAAATGGGTCTAGAAAATCTGTATCATCCAAAATTGCTTGGAGTTGGGAGGCAACTGCCCTCTCGATCACCTTGCCCAAAAACGGAAGATTTGATACTGGCCTGTAGTTATTAAGGTCCAGAGGGTCCAGGGAGGGCTTTTTTAGAAGCGGCCGTACTACCGCCTCTTTTAAACATGTTGGAAAACTCCCCTCCCTGAGAGATGCATTAATAATACATTGTAGATGTGATCGAACTGCATCTCCTCCCTGGACAACAAGCCAAGAAGGACAGGGATCGAGAGGGCAAGTCGTCGTCCTCACTTGTCCAAGCAGCTTGTCCACGTCCTCAGTACTCACCAACTGAAACTGATCCAGTGTAACTCCACTCGCAGAGTTACTGGACACTCCATTGTCAGCCTCTGCTATAATGATGGCGTCCAAGTCGGCTCTTATCCGAGAGATTTTATCTGTGAAATGGTCATTAAAGGCATCACAGCGAACTGCCGAAGGCTGTAAAATCGGGTTCGGGGGGGAAGGTGCCTGAGTTAGACCCCTCACCACCCTGAACAGTTCTGCTGGACGCGAATTCGCAGACGCAATGCATGCAGAGAAGAAAGCTTTCTTCGCTGCACGTATTGCCACTCCATAGGAACGAAGATGTTTTCTATGTCGTGTCTTGTCAGATACAAGTCGAGTTTTCCACCATCGTCGCTCCAGTCGTCGTCCTTCCTGCTTCAACTCCCTGAGTTCTTCAGTATACCAAGGTGCCCGATTAGGAGCGGGTCGGAGAGGACGTTTGGGGGCGATCGTGTCGATAGCCCTAGTTAGATCTTGATTCCAACTGTTAACCAGGGCTTCTACAGGATCGTCAATGATACCAGCCATAGAACCCTCTAAGGCTTTCTGGAATCCAAGAGGATCCATCAGCCTTCGAGGGCGGACCATCTTAATCGGTCCGCCACCCCTGCAGGGGCGGGTGGTAGCCGTGATACTAACCCTGACCAGAAAATGGTCTGTCCATGACAACACGGAGGTATTTAGCACCTCCGCCCACAGATCTGTCTGTTCGGAACTGAAAACAGCATCGAGGGTGTGACCTGCTGAATGTGTAGGTCCAGAGACCAATTGGGATAGGCCCATGTTTGTCATGGATGCCATGAACTCCCGAGCTGCACCTGACAAACTGGTCCCGAATGGGATGTTGAAGTCACCCAGGACCAAAAGCCTGGGCGAATCCAACACCAGCTCCGAGACCAGTTCCGTGAGCTCGGCCAGGGAGTCTGATAGGCAGCGGGGTGGCCGGTACACTAACAGAATCCCTAGTCTATCCCTGGTCTTCAGACTCAGGTACACACACTCGATGTGATTCAATTCACGGACAGGAAGTCTGGTCAGGTTAAGATTATCCTTGTAAACCACAGCTACTCCGCCCCCCCGCCCACTTTCCCTCACCTGCTCACTGACACATTACCCAGCTAGGAGGGCCTGGACCCATGTCGGGCCACTGTCATCTCCCAGCCAGGTCTCTGTGAAATATGCCAGGTCGGCCTTCTCATCTAGAAGAAGAATTTTTCTCCTGCAACGTGAGTACTCAGTAATTGGCCTAAGACATTTTAGAATGCAGCTATTTGGAACGTTTTAAAATACTATTTAAAACGTTCCAAGGGACTGTGTAGATAGGCTCTAACTGATGTTCAGAGAATCTTGTCAGGATTGAGCATCCTTTTGGCCTGCCATCCCTAATCATATGCATGGATGGAAGAACCATCGATGTTTGACTTCACAAAGATTCTCTGAAGTTCACTTCATACCTTAGATCATCTTGCTCCCATTCTCATTTTCACATTCTCCCCGTTTCGTCTATGGGGTGGTATATAAATGGAATAAAAATAAATAAATAAATAAATAAATGTATTCCATCCAAGCTGACCACCCAATCTCTCCCTCTCTCTCTCTCTCTCTCTCTCTCTCTCTCTCTCTCACAAAGTTTTAAAACTATTAAAAACTACATTATATATTGTATAAAAAATTGTATACAACAGCATAAAAAGGCAGCACACACACAGACACACATATATCAGAACCATTTTAAACAATCAACCGAAAGAAAAATATATGGCCTGTTTAGAACTTCAACATATGTTGCCAAATACCTGAGAGAAGAGGAAGGTTTTAACCTGGCAAGATGTTGGCTCCAGGAGGGAGGGAGTCTTCAAGTGGATTGTTCCATAATTGAGGGGCCACCACTGAGCAGGCTCTCTCTCTTGTTGCCGCCTTTCAAGCCTGCCTTGGAGGAAGCACCACTAGGAAGGCTTCAAGATGATGAACATAGTGTATGCGTAGTTATAGGTTCATGCCAGCAGAGGCTCTTCATTTCAGTCATAAGCCAGCTTTATAGGTTCAAACCAGCACCTTGAATTCAAAAAGGAAAAGTGAACAAATTGTGTGCATTTTACAAACGTGTGACTTTTCTCCCATTGACTAAAGCAAGGAAATCTCTCTCTCTCTCTCCCCTGCTCTGTGTGTGCGCATGTGTGTGTGTGTAAGTTGCATTTTGAAGTACCTTTTTTTAAAACACACACACATATTTTAATGCGATCACAAGTTTGGGAATTCATAAACTTTTTTCCCCTGAAAAATACACTCACAATCGTGTTCGAGTTTGCCAACCAAACCAAAATCTTCCAAAATCCCTATCCATATGTTCATTCAGGATTGGCAGTGCTATGAATCATTGACCATAGAGATGATATAATAATGGTTCTTCAACCAATTCCCAATAACTTCTGTTTGGTGCATAAGCTCAGCTTCTCAATTTGCAGACCCCCTTGTTGGTTTCAAAGCATTTGTTCATGAGAATAGACGAGACCTGGCAGGAAGGTTAGTGCCTGTTTAATGAGGTCCTAACTTTTACACTAAGAAACCTGGTCTTGGAGTTCTTATTGGGACAGGACACAAGGTGAGTTCAATGCAAACTGCTTACTGCTTTCAGTATTTTCTGGACCAAACACACAAAGATAATCTGATACAGACCTTCTCAAAGAGTTGATATACTGGTTTATTTTGACTCCCATAACTCCCCCTCCCCCCCACACACAAATGTTTCAGCCATGCTATTTTTTTTCAGATGTAAAGCCCTGATGGCAAAATATACGTACACACAAGTTTATATATGTCACACCGGTGAGTATGAAAAATAATACAATTGCAGTAAATAACATCTCTTGTATATTGTTTCTCCAGCAAGGCAGTCACAGCAGAGTCTTTTGTGACGCTCTCGTGTGCATTATGACTTCCATAAAGGCGCCTCAGTCCTGTCTGCCAGCAACCATACCTACTGTAGAGATTATAGGAACATCTCAGTCCTACCAAAGAGAGAGAAATAGCATCAGTTTACAGCCTGTGTCTGTCAAGAAATAGAAGAAACTCCAGATGGCATTAGACAGGTGGATGGCGCTGGTATAAAACTCTGCACCAGATTTATTGGAATGCTACAGCTAGGCTAGGGGCCTTTCCTTTTCCAGATGGAAAAGACAGAATTGCGAACGTGAAGGACCAGTTCTGACGTTACCTCAGTGGCATGGCAGCCGCCCACGTGGCTCCTTCCCAGACCTCTGTGGTCACATCTCAGTTGGCAATATGCCAGTGTGAATCAGCCCAGGAAAATAACTTTCAGTGAGCAACGCCACGACGGAGGTCTACTTCATGCATTTGACAATGAAAAGACAAAACAAATATATTACTTGCTCTAAAAGTGGACTTATGTTGTGAGTGCCTACAGGACCAAAGCCTATAACTGAAATAAAAGAGGGAGACACCAGCATGCCTGGGAGAATACTGAAGTTGGCAGAAGTATGAATTAAAAAGCAACATAAGGGCAAACCTCCTCCCCACCCCTGAAACACAGCTCACTGAACTCTGAGCATGCTCAGAGATCATGAAGTGTTGACTGTCAGTTGGAAAAGAAAAAGATCAGGAAAAGGAAAATGGGGTGAGTGGGGGCGGAATGCCCTGTTTGATCCTCTTCCAAAACAGTATGAAATCCAAAACCAACAATGTTAATGAAGCACACAACTGCAAATAAATCTAACTCACAAAAAACACAATTGCTTATAATTGAAGGAACAATCAAAAGAAACACAAAGCAGGACACTTGGAGTAATAAATCACAAACATGGGTCAGGAAATTAGAATAAACAAACTAAAACCTTATAGAAAACAAAGAAGTACCTGTTGTATACAAGAATGTAAACATGAAACTGGGTAGAAAGGGGTTGGAGGATCTTGGTATTGATGTAGACCTTGATCTTTTTAAGGATCCCGGTATCATCCTGTTTCACAGTGACCACTTCTTCAGAAATTAACCTGAGTAACACCTCAGAGACAGCACACAATGTGGGAGTGATGATATGCTCGGATTAGACTACATTACTTCTCTCCAAAAATGCATACGCTATCTCCAAAACTGAATAAGGCTCAAACCATAGGCAGCTGCTTCGCTCGCTTTAATGGCAGTGAGCTGTTAAGAACATAAGAAGAGCCAGGCTGGATCAGACGGAGGGGGCATCTAGTGCAGCCCTCGGTTCACACATCAACTAGGGACCAACAAAGCAAGACATGGTGCAACAGCACCCTCCCACCCATGTTCCCCAGCAACTGGTGCACATTGTCTTACTGCCTTGGGCAAGACTGCCAGTTCGCAGCCACCTGTGCTTGCTTGGCTCAGCCACCTGCTCCCTAGCTGAGCTATCCATCCCTGCCACTGCTGCTGCCAGAGTGGGAACATGAGGAAGAGAAGGAAGCATCTTCTGAACCCCATTGTTTTGTGGAACTGTTTTCTTGTCCCTTCAGAGGGAAGGAAACATTTCCACAAAACAACGAGGGCCAGACCATTCACTCCTTATGGACTGAACATGGATGCAATCTGGGGTTGATATCTGTACATTTCTGAGCTTGCAGTGTGATTTGAGAGCCAAAACAAATCAGTTTGACAACCTCTGTACATTTGGAAAAGGTGCGTGGAGAAAAAGGTTTGGTTTTTTGGGGGAAATCTGACAAATACACTTTAAATAATGGGAGAACCGTGTGTACATTTCAAAGATGTGCCCAACTGATGTGTACATTTGGAAAAATACACATGAAAATGCACATGGATTGTCATGTAAAACAAACACAAAGAAAACAACAAAGGTCACAATCTGATTTGGACATGAGTTGGAACAAACTTTGAGATGCAATTTGGAGAATTTCAGCACATCTGCATTTTGCTGATGCACATATACCTAGGATTTCCCACACCAACCTAATTAGCCATTGCAGATTGGAAAACAGGAGACTAAGGGGAGACATGATAAAGGTGTGGAGAATATGGATTGGGGGACATTTTTCCCCTTTTCCATGAAGCTGATTATTGGGAGATTCAGGACAGAGAAAAGGAAGGACTTCTTCACACAGCACATAGTTAAACTATGGAATTTGCTACCACAATATGTGGTGATGGTCACCAATTTGGATGGCTTCAAAAGGGAGTTGATTAAATTCCTGGAGGAGAAGGCTATCAATGGCTACTAGTCCCGATGGCTATGTGCTATCCACTAGCAGAGGCAGAGGCAGTAAGCCTATACACTAGTTGCTGGGGAACATGGGTCGGAGGATGCTGTTGCACAATGTCCTGTTTCTGGGTCCATGGTCCAGAGCTGGTTGGCCAATGTGTAAACAGAGTGCTGGACTAGACGGATCCTTCGTCTGATCGAGCATGGCTGTTAGGTTCTTAAGAATCACCACGATGACTTCTCTTCCGAGGATACAGCCGCATCCTCAGAAGAGGGCCAAAGAGGGAAGAAAGGGGGCATGATGGTGCTTGGGAAGGCAAGGTGAGAAATCCCAGATGAGAGACTTACCTAGTAAATTCAAAACAAAGATCAAAGCACAAAGCACAAAGAAGGAACAGGAGGTGACAAAATCCCCATCGTCCCACCCACCATGCCTGGAATAGCTTTGGAGAGACAGAAAGCTCCAAACACAGAGCTCTCCTTCAGATTGCACTCTAAATGTATGCATTGGGTCAATAACTATATATTTAGCTCAAAGTACAAAATTGCACATTTAGTTTGATACATTTAAATGGCCAGAACTGCACGGCAACATTCAGAGTAATGTGACGTCTGGTGGATATCTCTATTCTCACACACATGTTGTTTAGAGAGATGTGGAGCAGGTTCTTTCACATAGGAACTCACAAAGAATCATTTGCCTCCTGTAGTTACTATGTCCACATCTACACCAAGCAGGATATAGCACTATGAAAGTGGGATTTGGTATGTATTAGGGGTGTGCATGGGAGGAAAAATCATATCGGAATCAGAATCGGGATCTCAGATTTTGCCCTGGATCAGATCGGACAAAATCGGAGGTCCCTCGGTCTGGATTGGATCCAATTCCGATATGAAAATCGGATGTCTGATTTTAGGATCGGACACCATTTTAGGTGTTTTCGCCATAGGCTTGCATTGGAGGAAAGAAAGCTTTCCCTCAATGCAAACCTATGCGGAAAACATGGGGGCAGGTGAGTGGGGACCTAACTCCCCCCTCCCTGTCCCTCCCCCCACTCACACTCCTTACCTGCCAGGGCCGTCTGCTTCCGCCCGCTGTTCCCGTCTACTGAGAAACAGGCTTCGCGGTCTGACTCTCAGTAGAGCGTCGGGTGATGATGTCACCTGGTGCTCTACTGAGAGGCAGGCTACAAAGCCTGTTTCTCAGTAGAAGGGACCAGCGGGCAGCAGCAGACAGAAGTGGACAGCCCCGGCAGGTAAGTGGGGACCTCCCTCTCCCTCCCACCACTCGCACTCCTTACCTACCGGCATCCCGCGCTGCTGTCCGCTGCTTCCGTACTACTGATAAGCAGGCCTTGCAGACCTCCCCCTCCCTCCCCCCTCCCCTCACTTGCAGACCTCCACCTCCCTTCCCCCTCCCCCCACTTGTGCTCCTTACCTGCTGCCTCCTCGCTGCCGTCCACTGCTGCCTGCTGCTTCAGTACTACTGAGAAACAGGCCTTGTGGCCTGTTTCACAGTAGAGCGAGAGCGTGCTAAGTGATGATGTCACCCGGCACGCCATTGCACTATTGTGGAACAGGCCAAAAGGCCTGTTTCAAAGTAGTATGGAAGCAGTGGGCGGCAGCGGACAGCAGCGAGGAGGCAGCAGGTAAGAAGCATGAGTTGGGGGAGGCGGTCTGATCCCCTGATTTTTTCTTATTCAGATTGGATCCTTTCAGATCGGATCAGATCACATTGGACGGTCCAAATGATTGAGATTGGATCGGATCGTTTCATTCAATTTTGCCCGGATTGGGCCCGGATCGTGGATTGGACCCGATCCACTGCACTTCCCTAGCATGTGTCTATGGGCCTCAACAGTTGTCAGTGCGCTTCAAGCAGTAGTGTGGCTCCTGCCTCTTATATACCACTTTCATTCCGCTTTTATAGTGCCATATCCTGCTTGGTATGGATTGGGCCTATGTCTTACACACACACACACACACACACACACACACGTTATATATAGTCACCGTGCTTTTGTACCCATTGGCCAATTCTGCCCCTTTTTCCAATACATCCAAAAAATGATATGCCAGTTCCTTGCCCCCTGGAGTCAACAACCATTCTCTGGCTAAACATTTATATCCCCAGCCTGAGATCACCGGTCCTGCAAAATCCATTTAATTGGACCCTCGCATATGTTTTAAAAGTACAGTTCATCTGCATTTTGTCTGGCATTGCTATAATTAAAGCCTGTCACAAAGATAGATATTATTGGTATATTTTATGACTTGCCAATATGCAGCCAAACATGTTAAAGGGCCTAAATTAATATTGCTCCATGATAACTGCCTTTGACTAAGTGTCACTGTCTGCATGCTATTGCCAGATTATGAGTTCAAACGTATCCTTCCAGATTATCGAGACTGTACTTCAGCAAGAAATGAGCAGGTCCTTCCAAACTCACCTGTGGCTAGGAAGAATATGGAAGAATACAGTTTGGGGATGGAGTTCAGTGAGTTGTCACCAGCCCCCCCCCCCCAGCCCCCAGAACACCAGCTCGTGCATTCCTGAGCTTGCCCAAATTGGCATGCACAATTTTGTGCAAAATTGAAGATGTAAATAGACCGATTTGCACCAATTGACTCTTCATGGCCGCAATTTTGCACAAATTGCAATTTCAATGAACAGCTAAACATGTGATTTTGTCTCCTAATTGATCCTTCGACTGAGCATCCATGGCACTGAACTTTCTACCTGCAAGGCAGGTGCTCTACCATTACCCTAGGCTAGTGGCTCCTATTTTAGTGGGACTGCGGATGTATTCTCAGTTTCGGTGAGAACCAACTAGAACCCTATCCAAGCTTCTAAATCTTTTCCCAAAAAATAGGTTTGGTCACCTTGGATAGCTCCTTTGTAGTTCTGGCTGCTTCTGAAAGAAGCCCAGAATAGATTCACAGGCCTATGGCATCGTAGCCACCAGAGTCCATGATGTTTCCATATTGTGCCTACATTGCTGCTTGCTGCTTCA
The DNA here is from genome assembly GCA_029215795.1 of Anniella stebbinsi. Lineage (NCBI taxonomy): Eukaryota > Metazoa > Chordata > Lepidosauria > Squamata > Anniellidae > Anniella > Anniella stebbinsi. The sequence goes on along the minus strand of JARDYH010000003.1, from coordinate 265,590,720 downwards.
AGGGCCCAACTGATAATCTCTTGCTGCCCCGTCCAATAGAACAAAACACATCCCTGAAACCAGCCCAGTGAATAATACCTCCCCAGATGAACTGGCCCCTTTATTTTCGAACAATGTGCCATTGTGTTGCTGCTTTCTTTCATCTTTGAGCATATCTGCAAGCGAAGGACACACACCGCATAACAGAGCTGTGAATGGCGAGGAGTCATTTTCAGAGGAGAGGTCATCAGAGGGGACTCCAATTCAAGTCCTTGGCTTCCAGGGAAAGTGATCTGCTACCAAGCGAAAGGAGCATTTACATGAGCTTCACCATGCAGAGTCTCTGTTGCACTTAACCTGCCGTTCTTTACAGGTGCTTTGTCGCTTTCCAACAGATCTCATCCATTATTGCTGCAGACAATAGGATACAGGGAAGATGGACATAGCGGTCATGTAGCCAACATGAATTATCTCTTGATCCTGTCCTCTAGTAATGTTGGTCGCCGAACACCTCACTATGAAAAGGAGTCTCAAGCTATCAGGTTGATGCATCCTGTCCCAATCCAGCTCAAATATTCCCGTTATTGGATCAGGATAGCAAAGAATAATTCTCTCTACATCTTGCTAACTATGAACCAGGATTCTTGTCTTCCTCTTCCAAATTTCTGCCTTGATTTTGGAGTTCCCAATTACCACCTGGTCTTCTTTCTAGGGGTGTATGAGAATTTCACTCCAGTTTGCAAATCATGCAAAAATCCCCCCCCCAGCACTAACTTAAATGTGAACAGGACAGATGTTCCCTTCATGAAAGTTTGCAAATTTGCGAGCCTGCATTCATATTTGCAAAATGTGCACTTGGAAAAACAAATGTACACTTTCAAAAAAGGCACAAGTTTAAAAATGCACTTGTGTGTTCATAAAGTTGTGTGTGGGCAGGTGCATTTTATATTGCATTTTCCTAATTTAATCAAAGGGGAAGGTGAGGGGGCACTTTTGAAAAAAAATGCACACTTTTCTCATCCAAATAAACCAAAAAATGGGGGGAAACAGGTTGCAAATGGGAATGCTTGGAAGCGGAACTGAGCACTGTCTCCTATTCATTAGGGATAGACAATAATTTAGTTCATGTTCGCAAAAGTAGTACTGATGCATTAGGAATCCTCTACTGTCCAATTTTCTTGTTTTCTTTTTCTAAAAATGCATATATATATATTTACACAGGTCATTGTGCTTGTGCCAATTTCTGCAGCTTTCAGTCCTTCATGTGCTTTCATCTTCTCCCTGCCTACCTTATATTGCCGTTCTGCATGGGCACATTGCTAAAACACTACAAAAATCCAATGGGATGCGGGTACAGTTGTATCAAGATTCTTTGGGTGCTGTGTTTTACCTACGTGAGCCTATAGAGATGTACTCTAACCCCCAGAGATCCATGCAACGGGCAAGACATGCTGTCAGAATGATAACCATTTTGGTAGTATCTATAGCACACACAAACACAAACACACACACAGAGCGAGAGAGACAGAGACAGAGAGAGGGGGGGAGAGACTCTGCCAATCTACATATACATAACTATATGTTTATATATTAAAATACTGGAGCCAGGCCTGTTAAAGGCTACATCTGGCCACTGCAAGATGCATACTAATAATGTCATTACAGCTGAGTGGTTGGGAGAGGGTGTTTACTTTGTTATGGTTCCCATCACCTTCTAAAGCAGAATTGTTAATAGGAGGTTTAAAATTCAAATAGCACGCAGGGCTAATTTCCTTGTATTTGCCCAAAAAATTAGGTTACACAGCTCAGCTCATTTCTCCCATCCTCTTCCATCCTTCCTCCCTTCCTGTCCTCTCCCATATGTGGGTGGTACTCCTTCAAGAGAGTACTTCTTTTCCATGACATTGAACTTGACCCTGTCTGACCTTCCGATAATGAGTGAATTGAAAACATCTCCCTTTGGAATGTGGCTTGTAGATACTGGCTATGCCAAGGGTTTCCCCCCCCCCCTTCTGCTTTTTTTTCTTTCTTTCTCTGCAGCATTTGATGTATTAAAGGGACAGAATCTTTTTTTTTTTTTTGGAGACCAAGACCAGAGTGATTACTCAATCCCAATGAAGACCTACAGACCCGCAATCCCTTGTAATGGAGTCACTTTTCTTAATTAAACATCCCCTCTGCTAGAAATTATAGCCCAGGGTTCATGAATTGTAAAAGCAAGCCCTTGACATTTGAGCATCCACTGGAATCGAGGGACTGTATCTTCGTATTATTATTATTTGGAAAACAAATCATAACTTTGCGGGATGAGGATTCCAGCCTGCCATCGGGATATGGGGAGCCGCCTTATTTTGTGAATATAGGTATGCATCACATATCAATATTCACACATTGATGTGGCTGTTGCAGCAGCATGGGGCATCAGCACAGATCCTCTAGGGACAGGGAAGAAATTCATGGGTTTTGCAATTTGACCTGGACTTGCCTGCTTTCACCTTCTTGAACCAATTCACAAAGCAAAATCCAGTTCTCGTTCTAAATTCACATTTCTCTGTGTTTTGCAATGGAAGTTCTCCAGTCAAGAAAATGCATACAAAAATGCATTTCATATTAGGGGGAAGTGACCCAAAGAAGTGTGTGTGTGTGTGTGTGTGTGTGTGTGTGTGTGTGTGTATGTGTGTGTGTGTTAATGTTAATAGTGTGCAACAATGCATTATATTCCGGGGGGGGGGGGGAGGAATGTATGCAAAAACATGTCTAGTGGTACAAAAAAGTGTACATTTGGAGAATTGGAAAGAAAATTGTTTCCAAAGCCGCAGGCGGGCTTAATTTTTGTTTGGATGAAGTGAAAGGAATGTCAGAACAATGAGAACCGAAGAAAAACTGAAATTGACAGTTGCATCCATTACAAGGATCCTCCTTGGAAGGTAAATGCTTTTGCAATTCTATATTTCAAAAAGTCTTTTAGACCAGGTCTCCTGTAGGCAGGAGTGGACAGCTTGGGGAAATCTGTTGGCAAACTGCTCTATTGACAAACTGTGGAGAATACGACAACGGGCTGAGATAGCATGGAAAACATGGACATGGGCCTCATCTATACCAAGCAGGATATTGTACTATGAAAGAGTGATATGGTATGTGTCTATGGGCCCCAACAGTTTTCCGTTTACTTCAATACCACTATAAAGCAGTAATGTGGCTCCTGCATTTTATATACCGCTTCCATACTGTTTTCATAGTGCAATATCCTGCTTGGTGTCGATTGGGCCATGGTCAAAGGGGCCAGTTTTAACCTACCAAACCCTTAATGGCTGTAGCCATGCCTAAGAGACAGATCGCTCCCGCCATGCCACCCAACTAGGGATGGGCGAACGAGCCGTGTTCAAGACCACTAGGACTCTCTGCACATTGCCTCACCATTCATCTCGAGCTCAATTCCTGTTCATGTTTGCAATCACTGCTCGCCCTGCGCAAATGGGGAACTTGTGCAAGATGAGCAGCGATTGTACAGGAGATTTGTGGAACTGTCCTCCATGGACTTAAACAGGACTGATTCAGTCCATGGAGGAAATTTGCGCAAATTAGGAAAGTTGTACAAAATCGAACTGGGAAGTAGCATCGAATGCAAAGGGAGTTGGACTCGATGGCCTTATAAGCCTCTTCCAACTCTACTGTTCTATGATTCTATGAAATCCATGATGCAGTGCGAGAGTGAGGGAAATATTCCGGTTCTGCAATGCAGTTAGGGATGTCAAAGGAATCCATTTGGGGTTGGGGGACAATGGATTTTCATCAGCTCGGCCCCTGGGGATCCAGTCTTTTTTCCACTAACTGGCCTGAGCCAGCCTGCAGCGACTTGGGCCAGTTAGCAGACTTTCTGTGGGATTTGTGTTTTTGTTTTTTTACACAAATTCCAGCCATAATTTGAACAAATTATACCTGTGACTTGTGCAAACGTTCATAATTTGCACACATTTGGGCAAAGCATGGCTGCGATCTGTAGAACTCACGCAAATTTTTACAAATTTCAGCCACGATTTGTGCAAAACTCTATCTGGTCACATTTCTGCCACTATGGGTGCAAAAAATTGTTTGTGCAAATTGCAGTCAACACACAAAATTATTGATTGATTGATTGATTGATTGCATTTCTATACCACCCAATAGCCGAAGCTCTCTGGGCGGTTTACAAAAATTAAAACCATGAAAACCATTTAAAATAGAAAACAAACAACAATGTAAAGACATCATATAAAATACAGTATAAAAGCCAACCGGGGTAAAACCGAGCAGCAATGCAGAGGAATGAGTGAAAAGTCCCGGGAGTCCGGAGAAAACCCAGGCTCAGCTCGCAAATGCAAGCCATGTTGGACAGGTAGTAGATGTCCGTTGAGCCCCCAAACAGCTAGATTTCCAAGCAACACACATCCCTAAGTGTAACCCTGAGCAAATAAATTTTTGCTAATGTAATATAAGGAATGGGTCAGTGGGGAGTTTGTCCAAATGAGAAGAAGATTCTTCATGAAAATTATCATCCTTGACTTGGAAAACACATTTCTGGTATATTATTATTATTATTATTATTATTATTAATTATCTTTATTTGTATCCTGCTTTTTGTCCAATGCTGAGCCTCAAGGCGACTTTACAAAATGAAAACATACACAGTTAAAAGCTATACAAACGTACACATGTTTATAATATAATTAAATAGATTTCAATATTAACACATTTCCACATTTAAAATACAAATTAAAATGATAAAATCTCAACATGAATGGAGGACCATAGTATTCACCAAAGGCCTGCCAGAATAAGAAAGTTTTTGCCTGCCTCCAAAAGCATATCAATTTGGGAGCCAGTCTAGCTATACAAACGTACACATGTTTATAATATAATTAAATAGATTTCAATATTAACACATTTCCACATTTAAAATACAAATTAAAATGATAAAATCTCAACATGAATGGAGGACCATAGTATTCACCAAAGGCCTGCCAGAATAAGAAAGTTTTTGCCTGCCTCCAAAAGCATATCAATTTGGGAGCCAGTCTAGCTTCCCTGGGAAGGGAGTTCCAGATCCTTGGAGCAGCCACCGAGAAGGCCCTCTCCCGCGTACCCATCAGGTGTACCTGGGTTGTTGGTGGGACTGATAGAAAAGCCTCCTCAGAAGATCTTAGAGCACAGGCAGGCCCATATGGGAGAATACGGTCTTTCAGATAACCTGGACCTAAACCGTATAGGCTTTTATAGGTGATAACCAGTAGTCATGATCTGCGAATTCTGCAGAGATTGGGTATTGTCTTTGTGCACTAAGTACAGAAAGTAAGGGAACACCGAGCGACTTTGGCGGCCATTTTGAAACCATGGAGCTCCTTTCTCTTGAAGGCTCACCAAAGTCTGAGCTGGAGGCTTCTTTTATAATCTTGCCAGCCAGGATGGGCTGGTTTTTATTTATATTGGATGAAATGCACTAGCACGTGGGTGAACCCCCACTTGCACAATGGACCATTTTTCTCATCCACACCATCTTACAACCCCCTCCAGATGTGTTCCAGAGTATCCCCCAATACTCCAGAGCATATTTTGAAGGCATTTCAAGGGCCATAGGGCAAGGGGAAATTGCCCTGTCCCCATTCTACCAATTCATTTTAAATCATTTCCTGCCCCCTCTTTTCCTAAAAAAAAAAAGGAAAAGAGAGAGAGTTCAAATTGGCTTGCAATCTAAGGGATGGATTTAGCCTATAGCTGGATGTTTAATTTAACATTGATTCTTTGTGTTTTATGGCTCACCCTGTGTCTTTAGAATATGATTTCAGTGGGAGAAAAATGTAAGCTTGTGTTTAATTTCCCAACGTAAAACTTAAAACTGCTTCCTTGTGTTTCTGCCACGCTCACCTTACCTTAAATCGAAATTTAAACTGTAATATTCTCCTATCAATGGGATACTAGATGTTCCAACTGGCAAAGGTTGTTATCTCCGGTTTATTTTCATTGTTACAGTCCCCCCCCCCCCCCCCAACCTTTACGCTTTCATTGCCACCGCAGCAAAATTATTTGTGGGCTGCTTATTGTTGATCTGTGCATGAAGCTATAAGGTTTGGATCATTTCTTAGGGAAACTAAATCATGGCGAAGGTTTGTGTTTTGTTTTTAATTTCAGCTTTCCTTCCTTCATTTCTCTTTTTGTGTACATTTCTTTTCTTCTTCTTTTAACTTGTTTTTACAGAAAGCACACGCAGACACACACACACACAAATTGAACTGAGATGAGTCCTGGAGTAGAAGCGCCAGGCAATCAGTAAGTAAATTCTTCCTTTTAGGAAACTATCGCATCACAGTTCATGTTTCTTTCATTTAAAAATAAAGCACAAATTCACACACACTCAGGCTGCAGCCCAGAACAGAAACTGATGGAAGACAGCTGAAAAAAGCCTGCCATTGAGAGTCCAGCTTGGCTGGGCATCTGAACTTAATCATAATAGATTCTATGTCTGGTTTGTCAGAATCTATCACTCAAGGGTACTTTCAATGGACAGTAATTTGAGGCGTGGCTTATTAGATCACACAATCTTATGAATAATAAAAAGTTATGGAAAATTGCAGCTAGGCCTGCTATCCAATTTTCACTGGTGTCACCCACTTTAGAGCTGAGGCGGTATGTTTATGCATGACTTCTGTTTCATATGTATTGACTAGATCATTTTCCCTGTTGTCCTGAGAATTGATGACACACACTGTATTAAGAATGATGACCTCCACAAGGGGGAATAACACTTTCTCTAGATTACACTATTGTCAAAACATATTGAAATTTCCTTTACACATGTTAGGGCCGTATTTTTCTGCCTGAAAAACCCTGTTCAAGTAGATTCTTGTCAGATTCCACTGATCCCAAGGACTGGAGCTTCTGCCACTGAGTGTGTGTGTGTGTGTGTGATGGGGGAGGGAGGACATTTTCATGTGGCCCAACGTCAACAATAAGCCCTTCTCAGGCATTCGGTGAATGTCTAATGGGGTGGGGGGAAATTGTGATTGTGGTAGCTCTGTGTCTCCCTAACCTCTGTGCATTCATTCAAATGTCTGAATACAGAGGATATGCAGGTCATTGTAAATGGCTAAGCTCTGTGCAAGTAAGAAGGGATGCAGGGATCCTGCTCTATGAAGGATTCTTTAAGATGCCCCTCTCCAAAAATAATAATAATAATAAACAGAAATCACCCCTCAGTTTGGAGGCAATGAATGGGGGTGGGGGATTTTGACATGACATTTTGCCACCTTTAGCTGGTGTCAGGTTCTTTACTTGTGTTTATCTTTTGTTTTGCTACCACCAGGACCAGGCCACGAGGGCATGATAATGCTCATCCCCCTACATACAGAAGACTAGAGATTATGTGGGTGTCTGACTAAGTCCAGGAGTCCAGCACACTCCCCCGTGCCCACCCTCATCTGGAGCCCTCCATTAAAGGCTCCGGTCACACCTTTAACCTTCCCAAGTTGTGTAAATGGGGCCATGAAGGCTGCCATGTACACAACTTGGGAAATACACCATTTCCGAAGCTGCCTTAGTTGCACAAGAGTGGGTGGCCTCAAGGCTTCATCGAGCGCTCATCAGGCTGCTGCAAGGTGGTACCAGTGTGAATCATGTGACCAGGGCAATTATTTATTTATTCACTTATTTTGATTTAAAATCATTTCTAGGCCGCCTTGAAGGGTTGAATCTGCTCATGTCAGCATTCAAGGGGGGAAAAAACATCAGAACAGATACAATAAAAATTCAATAAACATATCTAAAAAACAGTGATTACCATATATATATATATATATATATATATACACAATAAAAACTGGTGTAATTAGTAAAACCAGCAGATCAAGACAGTACAGGAAAGCCAGGGAAAATAGTTAAGTTTTCAATGCTTTCCTGAAGACCTGGGATGTCCGTCACTGGGAAATCCAGTGCTTTTTGGGGTTTGCCAGAATTCTGTGATGCCCAAGACTCACTTTGCATTTACGAAACGAGCCATGGGGTTCAGGAATCTGGGAACGTTTTGGCTGCAATTGGGGCTGTAATTTGAGAAAATTGTGTTTTGTGCATTTAACAAAACGAAAATAACTGCGAAGCTGCTCGACGTGATGCATCCCATGGGAAAGCAAACCAAAATCCAGAAGGTCAAGCTGATGGAAGCTCATCCCCTATGTGATGTACAAGTGAGAAGGGCTTCCATGGATGGCCTCTATGAGTGGTCCATGCATGCACGATGCCTGTTGATTTCAGCTGGCAGCCTAAAAGCACTGCCTGCTTGGTCCCATTAGCACAGGCAACATAGATGGACAGATGGCCCAGCCATCTATGCTGGGCTTTGGTTCAAGAAGATGGGGACAGATGGGTGGGTGGCAGACTCAGAAGAAATGACTGGGGCCAGTCATATCTCCCTATGGCAGTGGTAGTGTTTTTGACCCACCAACCCACATCCTTCCCCAAGATTCATGCTTCTGAGCCTGGAAACACGAGTATTACTCTGTGTGCGAAGGATAGGTGGACGAGCATTGTTTGAGATCGCTCGGATCCTCCAAATTTCATCTCACTGCTCACCTTGTGCCCAATTCCTGTTCTCGATTGCAATTGCTGCTTGCCCTGCACGAGTGGGAAACCTGCACAAATCAAGCAGCGATCAAATGTGAGATTTCTGCAAAGTTGCACGACTTTGCACAAATTTTCTCATTTGCGCAAATTTCCCTCATACAGCACAGCAGTGTGATTCAGTCCATGGGGGAGATTTGCTTGGATGGTGAAACTTGTGTAAAAAATGAACGGGGCAAGTTTTGCTTCCTGTTGAACATGGGCACATCTATGGCAACATGGAAGATGTGTACGTCTGAGCATGGTCATTTGAGTGGGACTTACGTGGTGCAATATGCCAGGGCTGTGTCCAGGAAATGAAGCCCAGCTCCACCCACCATGTGTTTGCTCCAGGCATGGAGGGCTCCATGGAACTCAGCAAGGTGAGAAAGTCATGGTGGCCTGGGACAAATGGTTGTCCCCCTTGGAATTGGGTGCCAGGCCTGGAATACAGATCCCGCTCATTTCAAATGTCAACGCTACTACAGAAGCAGCGTTTACATGATTTTTTTTTGGGGGGGGGAACTAAAATGGATGAAGTGTTTTGAGAGCAAGCTCTTGGTGTCTCATTTCTCACAGAACATGAATAAAAATGCTCCTCCACTTTTGAACTGATTTCAACAAACTCCACCCCACCCACTGCCAGTTTCTTGCAGCTAAATTGCACCAGTTGGTGTTTGAGCACTTATCTTATGAAACTTCCATTGCCACAAGCACTATAAACGGCTTTTCAAAAGTTAATCTGATTAAAAAGATTTAATTTTACGTAAATTATGTCCACACAGGCACAGGCACGGATTTTGGATTTTTGAAAGGCAAAAATCCAAAATCTAACCTGAAGTTACATTTAATAATAATAACAATAATAATAATAATAACCTAAAGCTTATCTGGCCCTGTTCAGACAACATGCTAAACTGTGATGTTTAAGTGCTTTGAGCTAAAACATGAAGGCTTCGTGTGTCATGTGAACCATTCCTAACCATGGTGGCTACATAAACACGATTTAAACACACTCACTAATCACTTGCTGCAAAAGGGTTAGCAGCCTAACCATGGCCTAGCATGTTGTCTGAATGGGCCCACTGAATATTCAGCTATTTACTGAAATACTGAGAATGAAACAATTCGAAGAATGAGTAGAATGAGGGGGTGTAAATAGTCCGTTCAGCTTTGTGTGTGTTTTCTAGGTTATACATTATCTACTATGACATTGACACATGCAGGGGAAAGTTATATTACAGTAAATTTGCTAAAACACAAATAAACAAGGTGAAAGTATAAAAAAAAAAAATCAGGGATATGGGGGAGGGACATGGGACATGGATCTAAAGAAGTCAGCCTCACCATTAATAAGTAAGAGGCAGCCCACCTCAGGAAGCAGATTTTAAGATTTTGGAATCCCATCAAAGGGTAGAAAATCCTCAATTATTAAGCTCATTCTTATATTTCTACCACCAAGAAGGGGTGGGGGGCATAGGATTTTTCTCTTCTGGCACCAAATGTCACGGGCTGCCTCTGTATAGGATAAAACACAAATCCGTAGGAGATAGCTGTGCTATCCTTCCTTTGCTTTCTCTCCCTCTTCAGCCTCCTGTTGGATCCTGTATAAACTGCCAGATGATGAAGCTATTTGGGCCAGGGATATGTGAGGCTTCTAATTGAAATTAATTATATATTCTTTACATTTTCCATTCCTCCTATATATATATACATATATATGCCAGACAGGTGGGAATGCTCCCGGCTCTTAAGTTACACTGTGAAGTTCCAATCAAACGTTTGACTCCCCCTGCCCTCCCCCAAAGTCAAGCATCGTCCTCTCGAAACATTCCTTCACGACCTTTCCTTGCTTCAAATCAGACAGGCCCCTCCCTTTCCCCCAGGTCACCCTGGCTGCCTGCCCATCCACACATTTATGTCTGCCTTCTGAGTGTTTTCAGAAGGCCATTAAATTGTGCCTTGGCAGGCCAGACGTATTCAACTCGCCCTAAGACCTGACGAGAGAAGGTTATCAAATTCCCTCATTCTTGCCAGATGCACAAAAAAAAAAAAAAAAAGCCTCAAGTCCTCCAGTACGGCTACAAAAGAAGGAGGGAGGAGAGAGAAAGCAAATCAAAGCGAAGCAAAGCTCTTTCGTTGCACGGAATATGGTGGTGGGGCTTGTAAACTTATCTTTCAATATGCCCATGAGGCACGGCTTCATGTAAAGCTTTTAGGAGGGCCCAGGGATGGAGGCTTGCCCTCCTTGATGAAACAGCGCTAATGTACATTTTGACGATGATTAGGTCCTTTCATAGTAGTATTTTGGAGGAAACTGTGTCAGCATTTGCTTGCCTAGTAGGCTGACACCAGCCTTAAATCTCCTCACTCTGACAGTTTCCTTTTGATGGGGGGGGGGGGTGGCTCTTCTTCAACAGTATGCTCAAATAGAGGACTTGACATGCTACCATAGGGCAGCAGCTGGGCATTGTTATTTTTTTTCACCATCCTGGAAGATGGGAGAGAAAAGAAACAAGACAAAAACAAACATAATAATATAAGAAGAGCCCTGCTGGATCAGATCAAGGATCCATCTAGTCCAGCACTCTGTTCCACCAGTGGCCAACCAACTGTTGACTGGCGACCCACAAGCAGGACATGGTGCAACAGTACCCTCCCACCCACATTCCCCGGCAACTGGTGTTGCCTCTGATACGGGAGGTAGCACATTGCCATCAGGACTAGTAGCCATTGATAGCCTTCTCCTCCAGGAATTTATCCAACCTTCTTTTCAAGCCATCCAAATTGGTGGTGATCACTACACCTTGTAGTAATGAATTCTATTGTTTAGCTATGTGTGAAGAAGTACTTCTTTCTATCTGTCATGAATGTCCCACCAAGCAGCTTCATGGGATGACCCCAATGGGTTCTAGTATTATGGGAGAGGGAGGGAAATGTCTCCCTATCCACATTCTCCACACCATGCATAATTTTGTACACCTCTATCATGTCTCCCCTTAGCCTCCTTTTTTCCAAGCCTTCCCCCCCCAAATAAAACCACAACCTCAGATCGATAATAAGACTATAAGCCTATGCACACTGTTTGTAGGATTGGGAATTGGGCAGGGGAGACCAACTGAATTCACTAGGCCTTACCTTGTAGTAAACATTTAAAGGGCCAGACTGCACCCCTTTATATAGAAGGCCAGATTGAGACATCCAGCTGGAGGAGGTGGGAATGAGGTGGCACCATCTTGAGGTAGCAGAGTAGGTGAAAATGCTTCCAACTGTGGCCAGATGGCACAGCAGAGAGATATCCAGGGTAGAAGCTATCTTCCTTATGTGCTAGCCTCCTTCTTGCAGGGAGATGGAGCATCTGAAAAGACCATACCTTATACAGTACGTCAGCAAGCTCAGCCTTAGAGACGGGCAAACTCACCCAGGTCCAATTTGGCAGATGCACTTCTGTGGCTCGGCGAGCATCCAATGACATCGCGAGCTCATACGCCCTCGTCCAGAGCCTCCATTGAGTGCAACAATGGAAGCTCCAGATATTGTGCATTGTTACCATTGCACAAATGGCAGCATCAAGACCCTATTTACGCAAGAGTAAAGGCATGAATGCTCCATTCATGCCTTTTCTGGTGTAAATGGGCCTTTATAACCACCATTTACACAACAAGGAAAATGACATAATTTCTGGAGTCTGTACTTTTCTGAGCCCGATTCAAGGTGCTGGCTTTAACCTATAAAGCCTTACTCGGTTTAGGACCATAATACCTGATGGAACGCCTCAACCAACATGAACCTACCCGTGCACTACACTCAACATCTAAGGTCCTCCTCCGGGTGCCTACTCTGAAGGAAGTTCGGACCCCTCTGTGGTGGCCCCCCAATTATGGAATGATCTCCCCGATGAGGCCTGCCTGGTGCCAACACTGTTATCTTTTCAGCGCCAGGTCAAAACTTTTCTTTTCTCCCAGGCATTTGAACAGCTTAAGTTGAGGTTTGAAACTGAATTTTTGGCCAGGCTTAAAAGTTTAAAATCTTTTAAATATCAGATGTTTTTATGTTTTACGGTTTAAAATTTTGTATATTGACTTTTTAATGTTCAGTCTTTTAATTTTTGTACACCTGCCCAGAGAGCTTCGGCTATGGGGCGGTATATAAATGAAATGAAATTAAATAAAATAAATAAATAAATAAATTGTTGCGTGCAGTGGAGGTTCTGGATGAGGGCGGACTGCTGCCAGGCCCTCAACGGGCCACTCAGGTGCTTGACCCATGGGCCCACGAACACCCAATAGGTGCCTGATTCAGTCCAGGGAAGCAGATGTGGGGGGTGTCTGTTGGACTCCCATACCCAGACAGGTGCTCAGGCCATGCCTAGGATTCGTATTGGAGAGGGAAGAATGGAGTTCCCTGCTCTCAAAATCAGAACCTCTGGCATCTGGACAGGTTCCGGAAGGCACATCTTGGCACAGAGAAGCCCAGAGGGTAGAGCATGCGAGAAGAGGCCCAGCTAACAGGAAGCATCCCTGATGTGATCCCATGTGTAATTCTCGTGGCACAGCCCAGGAAGGTGCACCGCACATCGTGGCCCTGCTCTCACTGGGATGATCTTTGGTGAGCTTGGGTTTCCAGACCGCCATGTGCAGATTGCATTTTGCCAGGGCTTTTATCGGCTTGCTCCCTTTGTGCGACACTTAATCCGGTCTTATCGGCGCTGTGAGAAATGCATGCGGATGAGTTCCCTGCCGGAAAATGCAAATACAAAGAAACCTTCATTACTCTACGGCGGTGGACACCCCAATATAACTTGCAACTGGCACGTGGGGTGGAACAGCAGCCTCTACAGTGTTGTGATTAATGTGCACAAACTCGCAGCCAGAGAAGATGAGAATACGACATTTTAGACGCCAATGGTTTGGACACCCTATCTTATTTCTCTGTTTGCATTTCAAGAATGCCACTGTTGCATGTTGAAATGGGAGAGCCACCAGTGGACGGAATGTAGTGAAATAGTAATTTCTCTTTTATTTCCCTGAGATCCTGCATGCAAACTTCTCAGTGTTTTACAATTTGCTTGAGTGGGGCTCACATGAGTGTGTGTGTGTGTGTGTGTGTGTGTGAGAGAGAGAGAGAGAGAGAGAGAGACTGACTCATTTCTTCTTCCATTATGGCAATGAAAGGGCCAAGGCTTCAGTTCATTGCTGACGCTGCTGTGGAAGCATGCGGCTCTCTAACCTCCAATACAATGTACTCGTAAGGTACCAAGCATCAAAGCATATTAAAAGATATTAACTGCATATTTGCTTATGAACAAGATAAAAAGCGGCAGGGCCCCCAGGTTCTCAAGCTGTGAGTGGAACAGCTTTGCAATTTGCCTGCAAAACTGCATTTTGATCTTAATGAATATAAAATGGCTACCATTAAAAGTAAAACAGATTATTCCAGGCCTTTCAGGGCCCATAGCTCTTTGACGGTCGTGGAGGGCCACTATGATCTTTCATTAAAATCTCACAGCAGGCCTCCCTCGCTGGCAAATCAAGCCCTGGCTGTCGAGGCGATTGGCTACATTTAAAAGTAATTTTCTGAAAATCTACACAGATTTTCAATTTGGTAATGAAAGCCGTAAGAGAATGCAGCAGGCAGCGTTCTGTCGAATGTCGTTACTAATCCAGCGCTCGCATTCATTAGGAATTCAACTGCCCCCGTAACTATCCGACTGATGGCAGACTGCCATTTCAGCTCAGTTGTAATCTCCATTTGTTAATGAGTAGCATGTGTTAATTGTTGTCGGCATTCCTGCCACACATCCCTTCCATAACAACATATTTTACCTGCTGAAAGGTGATGGCGAGGCACGCTGTCAGCATGCTGCCTGTCAAGAGGAGAGGGATTTGGGAGGCTAGAACATGGGCTCGGAATTTTTGGGAACAACGGGACCAAAAAAAGGGAGAACAGGAAAGAAAGGATGTGTATGTTTGCCCAGCTGAGGTATTGCTCTATGGGAGTGATGTTGGAGGAAACTGGTTGGGGGAGGGACCTTGACATGCTTTCATTGGCTCGGCCCCCTGGACTTCAGGTAGTCTTCCACTACCTGTCCCAGTTTGGTCTGTTTTTATTCAGGCCAGCAAGCAGATTTTCTGTGGGGTTCCCCCCACCCTTATTTTGTGCAAATTGCAGCTGGAATTTGTGTAGATTTGCATAGTTTGCACTAACTGCGGAACATTGCACAAATTGTGGTCATAATGTCTGCAGATCTCAATTTGTGTGAATTACAGTCAATACAAGAACAACAAAGTGCAAAACATCCCCGGAGTTTGCGGAAAGTCGGCTCACAAATGTAGGCCAAGTTGAGCACACCATGGAACTCCAGTGAATCCAAAAAAAGGGCTGGATTTCTCAGAGATGGACATCCCTACCATATGGATCTGTTCTTCCTTTCAGCTCTTTGGGGTGGAGGGGGAAAGGGTACAGCTTAGAAGCATACCAACTCTGCCTTTGGAACAAAGGAAGCAGACCATTGTTCAAACTAAGTCAGTACTATATTCATCAGGGTGGAGAACTTTGAGACTGAAACCCCAATCTGCCCCCCCTGAGGTCCCCCAGATGTCCATGCCCTCTTCCCTTGGCCCACCCCTTCCCCTGACTGCCGATGGTTTGGTGGTTCCCTAGCTTTTGTAAAGCTTTCACATCCTAAAAGGTTGAAATACCTCTCCCATAGGGATGGATGGACTCACCTGCATCCATTTCATCAGACGCATGCCCTGCCGCCATTGAAATCCATCCCCACTCATGGCACCGTTCATGCCTTTAGTCATGCATAAATGGGGCCTGTATTTCCCCACCATTTTTCACGATGGGGAAATACATAATTTCCAGGGTTTCCATTCTTGTGCACAATGGAGGCTGCCAGGTGTTCATCAGGCCACATGGGCCTTTGATGTATGCGCCCACAAACATGTTGTAAGTGCCTGACTGGGTCTAGGGGAGCAGATACAGGGGGGTCCATCAAACTCCCAAACCCAGTCTGGCGCCAGCAACATTCCTACTCCCCAAAGCTTAGTTACTTGCAGTAAGAATGTGAAGCTAAAAATATGCTGGGTTTATGGGTGTTTTGCTTTCCTTTAACTTCAACCCTCATTGGGATGTAGCCCTCATGCGCTCCTCTGGAACTTGACCCTTGGGCTGAAAGCTGCTCTGTTCCCCTGGTACCAGCTCTCCAGACTATTAGACAGAGGTCTTTCCCAGCACCATCTGGGACCTTCTCCATGCAAATCATGTGTTAGACCATCGACTATGGCCCTTCTCCCTGATTTTGCATTAAGAGACACAGGCCATGTCTACACAATGGATTTATCCCAGGGTCACCCCTAGGTCATCTCTGTGCATCCACATGATGCACAGGGGATCCCGGAGGCAACTGGGGACAACTTAGAGATGACCCTGGGATATCCCCAGGATAGTGGAAACTGGGGATATCCTGATTTTCCCACCGTCCTGGGATCTGAAATGGGCACAGAGCCATACGGGGTGGATGTGGGAGGCAGCAATTTCACTATCCCCAGGATGATGGGGGGTTGGGCACTTTTTTACCTTTCGTGGGTGGCTTGGGGTGTGTGGCTCCTCTTCCTTTACAAAAAAATGGTGGGTGTGATGTCTCACTTGCCTTCCGGGATGTCGCACTTGCATTTGGATGCTGGGGGAGGATCGTGGAAGCAGGTAAGTCCGTGATCCTCCCCCCTCCCTCCCTCTACAAACTTAGGTGTAGATATGGCCACAGGCAGCCCACATCATGGCTGCCTCAGGGGTGTAATAGGACCTCTGCATGGTGAGAAGAACTTCACATGGAATTGTTTAACCTTTAAGGCCTAGGAAGGACCTGGGATCCAGGAATTTGAAGGACCTCCTGCTCCCACATGAGCCTGCTCAGAGGTTCTTCTCCAAGTGCTCTGGCTGTCAGAGGGTATACAAGTGGGAAAGAAGGCCTTTCCTGTGGTGGCACCATCCCTCTGTTCTCTCTGTTGAGAGAGGTCCCCATGAAATAGTGCATACCTGTAACCATGTTGATGTTTTTAAAGTTAGCTTCAGGTTTAAAGCCCCAAACATGCCTTCATTCCTCTCTCCGTATTCATAGTATAAAGTGTTGGTTATTACCTTTAAAGCTCTACATGGTTTGGGTCCAGGTTACCTGCAGGATCGCCTTCTCCCGTATAATCTTCCCCGCACACTCAGGTCCTCTGGGAAGAATTTACTCCAGTCAGCCAGAACTAGGCTGACGAGTGTTACCCAGAGGACCTTCTCTTCTGCCACTCCCAGGCTGTGGAATGGCCTGCCGGAGGAGATTCGACAAATTAGCAGTCTTCTGGAATTTAAGAAAGCCGTGAAGACTGCTCTCTTCCGGCAGGCCTATCCAGTTTAATTTTAAGAAGTTTTTAATAATGTATTTGTTTTTATCTGTTTTAATGGTTTATCTATTTTATTGTTTTATATTTATATTTGGTGTTGTTCCCCGCCTCGATCTAGATGGAGAGGCGGGTTAGAAATGAAATAAATAAAATAAATAAATAAAAATTCTTTAATTCATTCATTCTGTTTGCACGCTGTCTCTCCACAAATATCACCAAGAGTGTACAACAATACAACTAGAAATGTTAATATATAGAGATGTAAAAGCAAGGTAATGCAAGGGGCAAGCCTGTGTGTGTGTGTGTGTGTGTGTGAGAGAGAGAGAGAGAGAGAGAGAACACAGAGAGAGTTGCCTTCTCTGTCAATAGTTATAATATGTTAATGTAACAGAAAGAGGTATCTGGTGCTCTAATTGCTCAGGGAACAACTGAGGTGAATTTTACAAGACTGCAATGCCAAACCAGAGTAGCCTCACTTGATGAGGGGGAAGCTGAAATAATACACTGTCGCAAGGCAGGCGGCATGTGTTTGCCTGAGTCTGAAGACAGGAAACTTCTGCTGAGGGGCCTGGAGACATGTAAGAGTCAAACTGGGCCACGGAAAGGGAAGTTAGAGCTTCGTCTCAGCCAAACTTTTGCAGGGAGGTAAGAGCCATGCTGCCCTCAGGTGGCTGTGTAAAAGAAAAGTTAACAAAACCTTTGCTTCCTTTCGTCCTGGTTAGAGAAAGTGAAGCAAGAAGGATGGAGCACACGCTTGAAATAACAAGAAAAGCAGCAACAACTGCACAATGAAAGGAAGAAAACATGAAGCTTCCACTTCGCTCTCGGAGTGAAATAGATGCCATAACCAAGTATTTGGTTGATGTTCACTCTGGATTTTGAAGTGGGATGACCTGATCTGCTCCTCCCGGACTAATGTGCGGATCAAAACACAATCATTTTTATTATTATTATTATTTTGCAGTTGTCCATAATTTTATGCAAATTGGTGTCTTCTATTGTCCTCTATTTTGAAGATGCATTTCCTCTTTTTTTCTTTTTTTTTTGGGGGGGGGGGGTAATGTCTAAGTTACCTTCCTAGAAGGCATGCTGCCTCTGACCCTGAAAGTAGCAACTAGACATATGTTTGTGGCTACTCTTCATATTACTGCTAAAGCATGTATCTTTCAGACTT
The DNA here is from genome assembly GCA_029215795.1 of Anniella stebbinsi. Taxonomy (NCBI): domain Eukaryota; kingdom Metazoa; phylum Chordata; class Lepidosauria; order Squamata; family Anniellidae; genus Anniella; species Anniella stebbinsi. The sequence goes on along the minus strand of JARDYH010000003.1, from coordinate 265,572,546 downwards.
TTTAGTAACCTGAGTGTGGTTTTTAGTAACCTGAGTGTGGTCCACCAGCTCCATTTTTTAAAAAAGCCATCAGAGGCCACTGGGCCTCAGGTACCTGGATTTTGGCGCCCCTGGCTGAGGAGGACTCTTTGGGTTTACCTGATGGACAAGACAAACCAGAGCCAGGAGCAAGATTCAGCTGCAGTTTGCAGGCTCCTGCTGAGGTTAAATCATAATTATGAGGAGATTAAATTATTTTGATAAAAGTAGCAATATTTCTAAGGTGGTGAGTAGAAATCATGTCTTCACCTCTATTCAGGATAGGGATAGATACATTCATAGTGTGGATAGCCAGTGTGGTGTAGTGGTTAGAGTGTTGGATTGGGAGTCGGGAAATCCAGGCTCTAGACCCTACTCAGCCACCGAAGCTCACTAGGTGACTTGGGGCTCGTCACAGACTCTAAGCTCAACCTACCTCACAGGGCTGTTGCTGTGAGGATAAAATGGAGAGGAGGAGGAGAAGGAGGAGGAGGAGGAGGAGGAGGAGGAGGAGGAGGCTTATGTTCGCCACCTTGAGTCCCTTGGAGGAAAAAAGGTGGGACATTAATGTAATAAATAAATAAATAATCTGTCAATTTTGGTTTCATTTGTCATTTTTTCCAATTTTAAGTTCAATACATCTCAAACGTTGAGGAGATTTTTTTAAAAAAACACTTACATGTGTACATTTCTCCGGAGAAATGTATGTTTGTATGCATTTTTGCCTCATATACACATGTGCTTGAGAAGCTGTTTTCCTAAGACAATGCAGTTTTATTGTTGTGTTCCCAACTTTACCCATCCCTGTGCACATTTTTGACTGGAAAACTCCACAGCGAAGTTCAGAGAAGTGCAAATTTCGAAAGATGGCTGAACGTGTGGCTTGAACGTGTGAAATGAGGTATGTTTGCTTTAAAATGTGCATTGAAATGTGAGGTGAATGAATTTTCCCCATTCCAAATTCAGTATGATCTCATGGTAAGAATGCATGGGAATGCCATTTAAGTTCCCAAATGATTTGAACTTTCCCCACTTGCAATCCCAATCGTGAGCTTGAGCAGGAAGATCCCCCCACCCCCCGGGACATCCCTGAACTGGTGATTGCATTTGAAAAATGCATAGTTTGAAAACAATGTGCACTTTAAAATGTGTTTTTCACCAAAATGTACATTTTCATGATTTGATCAATGGGAGGAAAGGGCACACTTTAAAAATGTACACAGAAATGCACGCTTTCCCCATTGGAATGAAAAGAAAAATGGGTTACAAATGAGGGTGGGAGTGAGATGAACCCTGCCATGAAGTTTGGTTGAGAGAATATTGGCGAACTCTAGGAGCCCTTCTTGTCCCATCCCTATCTCCTGGAGGCCATTCACTTGTGTGAACTGGCCCTTAATGTGGAGACTGCAGTCCTGCGTGGCTTAATGGCCCAGTAGTAGGCCTTTTCCTGGCATCAAAGCTTCTGCTCTGTAATGTCTTATTTGGGCCACTTTGTTATAAACTTATAGACAGCTGCAATAAAAATGATATTTCTCTTCTCTCACACTCCCAGTAATGTTTCGGAGAGGGAGGGAGACAGAGAGAAAGCAGAGCAGCTAAAAGGTACGTGACAGTCACTGATTCCTTCCCCGGAGCCACGGAAACCTACACAAGCAATTTCTTCATTTGACCAAAATGAATGGTCATCGGAAAAACAAATGTAACTTTGGTATCACTGGTTTGGGCTGAGACAGCTTAGGGGCTTGAACTTAATAGACTTCCTCTAACGGATTAGGATCTTCCAAAGATGCCTGCATCTTCCCTGTCAAAACAGATAGTCGCGTCTAAAGCACAGGCGTGGGGTCGCCCTTGATCCATGACCTCAGAATACAAAATAAGGGGTGCAAGGATGTATAGAGAGGCTGCCCTGGAAGTTTCTTTGAAGCCTATTCATTTTAATGTGATGGCTTTTTACAGAGGGTGGGGTTAGGGGAGGGAGGGGGGAGAAAAAGGGAGGCAAAAAGACAATTAAGCATTAAAGGCCTGATTGATGCTTAGACAGAATGCCTAGCAGTAAAAGCGCATCCTCCCTTTTCCAAAAGGACCAGGCAAAGCCATCCCTAAGAAGGGATTAACTGCTATCAGATGATATTACTATGGGATTACTGATGTTTCACATTCACCATATTTATGAAAGAAAGAAAGAAAGAAAGAAAGAAAATCTCTCTTTTTTAGGTGGTTGCAAGTGATTTGTACCAACCCCAAAACATCACCACCCTAAATCTATTTGTGATTCCTTTGTGCAGCAGCTTGGTAGCATTTTAAAATTATTGTTATAAATAATCACTAGTCAAACTAACTTTAGTTTGATAGCTGCCAGGGATAGGGCTTCATGACAGTACTTTCAAGATTTCTGCCATTCTCAGTGGCCTGAACTATTGCTTGGACACAATGAAGACTGGAAGTGATCTAACAAATTGGCTCAGTTTGGACAACATGATAACCAAAGGTGGTTTGAGTAGCCAACTGTTAGTTGAATAGTCAATGGTTGGTTATTGTGTTGTCTGTTGGGCAAAAATCACCCCATGGTTGTCACCCCATGGTTGACTATTTCCCCAATATAAACAAACAGAGATAGCCAACGCTCTGCAGAATTTACTAGTTGCACAACCGTTGGTTAGTATGTTGTCTGTCGGGCTCAGTGGACTATTTTGTAGGGTTGAGTGGACTATCTCGGCTGTCTACAGAAACCTGTGGCAAGAGCAACCAAAGCGGTGCCTGCCACTCTAGTACAGCCAGAAGAAGTTGCAATGGCTGCTGGGACAGCACCAGGAGGACTGAGGGAGGAGGGAGGGAGGGGAGAGGAGAGGAGAGGAGCGGGGGCTGTGTCAGTCAAATCCTGGTCAGCCCCAATCACTCCACAGTTGTATAGGAACATGTTGTGTGGAGAGTGCCACCTCTATAATCAACCCTGGAGTTTACTATTAACCCACCATTGACTATTGTGTTGTTCGAACGCAGCCATTGAGTCTCAGTCGAGACAAATCAGAAGTTCTGATGGTCAATAGACAAGTTCATCCAGGACTGGGAGTACAGCCTGTTCTCCCTCTGATACATCAGGACCACAGATTGTGGGATGTTTCTGAATCCAACATTGCTCCTAGTTGCCCAGGTGGCTGCTATGGCCAGAAGTGCCTTTGCCCAGCTTCAACTGGTGTGCCAGTTATGCCCCTTCCTGGAGACGATGGAGCTGGCCATGGTGATCCATGCATAATAATTTTCTGCTTAGATTGCTGCCCTTGATGAGTGTTTGACAACTGCAGCTAGTGCAAAAATGCTGAAGCCAGATTGCTTTCTGCTGTGCATTTGTAGATCATATAACACCAATATTTGTCAATCAAAAAGGCTTCCAATTTGTTTCTAGTTCCAGTTGAAGGTGCTGGTTCTCACCTACAAAACCAAAATGGTTTGGGCCCAAAATATCTAAAAGAATGCTTCCTTCCGTATGAACTTGCCCATAATTTAGCATCTTCTCCCGAAGCCCACCCAGAAAGGCTAACTTGGCAGGAACCTGGGACAGGGCCTTTTCCATGGTAACACCCTGACTGTGAAATTCCATCCCTAGGGAGGTTAGATTCACACCATCCTTGTTCAGCTCCAGGCAGCTGAATGGAAACATTTTTGATTTGTTTGTATTTGAATGATTTTTTAGATGGCATTTTAATCTGGTTTGTTATTGTGGGTTTGTTTTAATGTTTTCTCTTCAACGTCACCTGTTAGGGAAGAAAGGCATTTTATTAATATTTAAACAAATAAATAATGAAGTCTGTTACATATGCAAGAATCTCTTATATAGCTGCTATTAGTAGTAGCAATAGTAGTAGTAGGGATGGGTGAACTACCCGGGTCCAATTCATGGTGTGCTTGCTCAGCCACTGTTCAACCCTGCTTGTGGCACCTCATGAGCTTCTTTTGTGGCTCTGCATGTGTCTGACAACATCTCGAGCCCATCCACCCTCGTTCGGAGCCTCCACGGTGCGCAACAAAGGAAGCTGCGGAAATTACGTAATTTCCCCAGTTACATAAATGCTCCGGACAAGGGTGGATGGCTGCACAGGCAGTTGACTGTGTCCGAGAAAGTGAACATGGGGGAGTCCATTGGACTTCCTGACCTATTCAGGCACCTGCAATATTATTTATTTATTTATTTATTTACTGCATTTCTATACCGCCCAATAGCCGAAGCTCTCTGGGCGGTTTACAAAAATTAAAACCATGGAAGCCATTCAAAATCTAAAACAACGACAGTATAAAAACATGATTTAAAATACAGGATAAAAGCACAACCAGGATAAAAACCGAGCAGCCATGCAGAAATTAATATGGATTTAAAATACAAAGTTAAACGGCAAAGTTAAAAATCAAATTGAAGAACTGTTAAAATACCGAGAAAATAAAAAGGTCTTCACCTGGTGTCTAAAAGAGTATAATGTAGGTGCCAGACAAACCTGTCTAGGGGCTCATTCCACAGCCAGGGTGCCACAGCAGAGAAGGCCCTCCTCCTGGTAGCCATCCCTAGTAGTAGCAGCAGTAGTATGCACTGACCACAAGATTACACTTGGCACTTTGGAAAATGGCCTGATACTGTTTGGACCAATTTGGAGACTGTCCACTTTTATTCTGGTACTTAATGTGAGTTGAGATTTGGACATTCAAGACGTCATGCCTCTCATTGACTATCATGGGATTTTGGGGGGGAAAATATGGCTGTACTTCTTTTCTGTTTATCAGAGATGGATGAAATTTACAGAAAATAGTTGCAGTAGATATTGTGCTACTATATTTGATTGTAAAAAGAGAACACCTGATGACTTTTGTATTTCTCGACAACACTGGGAGAAGTTTTCAGGGATAGTTGCCCCTTCTGAGAGGATGAAGCCCAACAAATTTCAGAATGATAGTTGCAAAGATTTATTTATTTATTTATTTATTTATTTATTTGGTAAGTACAGCCTTAACATGTGGAAGACACATTTCTCCTTCTATGTTCCTTGAGGGCCATTCTTCTTAAAATGACAGACAGCCTAGAGGTGTCCTTACATAAGAAATCTGCAATGTTTCAGGAGGATAAGTGCAGCAGTCTGTGTAGAGAGGAATCCACAAATTTGGAGTGAGCAATTTGATTCCCCTTCTTTCTGCCAATGGAACAAACTTCATAGACCTGGGCTTATTTACTATTGTTGTTGTTGTTGTTGTTGTGTTGTCCCCTTCTGAAAATTAATCTTGCTGCCTTCTGGGTTCTTGGACTTCTCTAAGTTACATTGGGATCATGACATCCTGCTCCCTCAAAAGACTCCATCCTTGCTTCTTTGATTTCCCACATGCTTGGAGCTAGTTCCCAGAATGCATGTACGACACCACTCTTCTTTATTCAAAATGGCGACATTTCTGTGAGACCTTCAGCACAATCCCCTAATTCCAATGTCTTCCAGTAACTCAGCTTTTAATTAAGCCTATGGACAACCATATAATGCCCCCTGCCTTTTGCACTTCCCCTGGGTCAAATTTTAGATTGTCCTCTTTTAATATATAAAGCACCAGGGACACTGCTATCATCATCATCATCATCATCATCATCATCATCATCATCATCATCCTTGAATCCAGTTGGCCCCACTGCACATCAAGTCATATCATCCAACTGTACCAATTCTTAGTGAAAAGTCTGATGAAAGAAATGGGACAAAAGATGATGCCTTTGAGTTGTCCTGATACAAATAGAGTAGTCTCTGCAACTTGATAGATGGGATAATCATTCCTAACAATTATCAGATTACTCTGTAGATGTTGATACAACGATATCATACAGATTTATTTTCCATGTACGTGGCTTTTTTTAAAAAAAATTAAAAATAGACTGCATAAGAATTCTCTGCTGGAAAAAAAATTAATCGGCTCTATTTATTATTTTTAAGCTAAAATAAGATTTCTTTTTATCAAAGGCAATTAGGCAGTTTAATATAGTAATAAGTAGAATACACCATAAGGAGCCAAACTAAAATACATGCTTCATGCAATAGAGATCCGGTGTTTCAGGAGATTAACAATTATGACCGCCAGTCTTCTTCTGCTTCTGTAATACACCACACAATCTTTTTTAAATTACTTTATTAACCTTTCCTCCTACCACAGAAGTGCCCGATTATAGATAATATTTCAAAATCATCTGAGGTGTAAGTGTGTTTGATTTGCTTGGTAATTATTTGTCTACTTTATTACAGTGGCAAGGCACACAAGCTCTTCGATCAGTTTCATTTCAAGTCCAGTTAAGAACCAGGTCAGATCATTTTGTGCTAGTTGTTCCCTTGGTCTTCACCCAGGGAACATGAAATTTCACACTGGAGTTGGTATGGCAGCCAGGAATATAAGAAGGATGAATCAGACCATTGGTTCAACCAGCTTGGGTGACCATAAGAAAAGGAAGACAGGGCTCCTGTACCTTTAACAGTTGTATAGAAAATGGGAATTTCAGCAGGTGTCATTTGTATGCATGCAGAACCTGGTGAAATTCCCTCTTCATCACAACAGTTAAAGCTGCAGGAGCTATACTAGAGTCACCAGATACAAAAGAGGGCATTGTATGCTTTTCCGAATGTTGCAATGGGCATCTCCATATTTTTATTTTTAAAAAAGGCATCCCAAAAGATGCACAAAAAGGTGTAAAAACTGTCCACAGCTTCAATATATTCGGAAAATTACTTACAAAGCAGTTTTATATTAGGCAAAATAGTGTTTAAGGAGATGCTTGACGTCCATCTGTCGGGGATTTCGGAATTGTATACTGCGTTGCAGGACCTGCATCGAACTAGATGTTCTCTAATGTCATCTAGATCAGCTCTATGCACATATGAAAATTGTGTACAAAAATGTGTGTGTTTGGAGAACTGGGCACAAGAATGTATAGTCATTTTCATGCAGAACATTTTTTAAAAAATCTCAAAGTTCAATGAACCAAACTTATGTCTGGAAAAATGAGAAATTAAAGGGGTCTAAAATGGAGAGATTTGTCCATCCCTACCAGAAAACTGAACCTGAAACATGGGATGCTTGTCATTGGGAAATTTGAATCTTTTGGCTCATCTGAATTCCATAGTAGTTATGACTCACTTGGATCTGCAATCTCTGGGACAGTTTTCCCTTTTCTTAAGGTCCTGTGATTTGAGCAAATTTCAGAGGGAACAATTGGTGACATGATGGCCAAATTTAGGCAAAATTCCTGGAAAGTCCATAAACTGCCCTGATTCTCTGCAGATTGAGGTGGGAATTGAAATGAAGTCCAGAGGGGGGCATACCTAGGACAACTGACATCCCTACCAGACACCTTCTACAAACAAAATATGGACACTACCTTTCTGGAATCAAGCATCTCTGTTCCTCAGTAGTTGTCTATGAGCTACATTACTTTTGCTCCTCCACCCTGGCCCAAAAGTCTGCTTTTTCTCTCCCACCCACAGTCACCCACCACTGTCTATTCCTAATGGTGACTATTAGTACTGAAGGCCTCGCCATTGGCCAACACATTCCCTTGCAGAATTTCATGCGCAACAGATGCATGTATGTGTACATCTGAATGCAACAAGGTCTCTGAATCAGGATGACTTGTCTATACATTTCAGGATGACTTGTCTATATATAGGGAGCCCCTCTCCCTATATATGCCTGCTCGAGATTTGAGATCTGTTGGAGGAGCCCTCCTGTGCATCCCACCAACGCGGGACTTACATTATGTGTCCCACCAATGTGAGACGTACAGTTCTCTGTTGTGGCACCCCGCTTGTGGAATTCCTTCCCCTCGGAGACCCAACAGGCACTGACGCTGGCTTCATTTTGGCACCACGTTAAAACATGGCTTTTTATCAAAGCCTTCGAGGGCTAAATAGTTACACATAGCTTTAATTGTTTTAATTGTTTGATTAAAATTTCTCTACCATTTTTAAGTTGTTACCGATTGCATACATTTTTCGCAGTGTAAATTGTTTATGTTTATATTGTTCTGATTTTATCTGTACACTGCCCTGAGATCCCAGTGCTAATAGGGTGGGATACAAATGTTTTAATAAATAAATAAATAAATAAATACATTTTCTCTCATGAGGTCTAGAAGCATAGTTACTTTGGAAACTGAATTTTCAGAGTCCAAATTGAGATTCTGATCTACATGGTATTACGTGTACACAGAATTTATGAAGATAAATGCACCGCTTAAGACGAGGGAAGCAGTGACCTGAGCCACAGGGCCACAATCCAATCCAGTGTGTCCTGTTGATTTTAGTGGCTTGGATTCTATGAGAGTGTTCCCAAAAGCGGAAGTAGGAATGGGTGAGAATTTTGTTCAGTTTGCTTTTTTAAAAAAAATAAATGAATAAGACGGTATCAATATTTTCAAACTTCTCCATAAATGGGATAGAAAGAATTTAAGATTCATTTATTTTTATGGGATGGAAAGAATTTAAGATTCATTTATTTTTAAAGTCCAAATATGGGATGGACATATCATCTATCCACGCTGAGCGCTTTGAGTAGTTACTTCTTAAAAGTTTAGGCTTGAAACCCCTGTATATTCAGCCATGTTCATTGCACTGAATTGGGATTGCCACCTCTCTCTTCTTCTTCTTTTTCTGGCAGGCACCTCATCTTTAGCAACTACAACATGGTCCTCTCCATGCTGGTATTGCTGTACATGTTCAATTTGGCTATTATAGACTGGTGAGAATGTCATTTGATTTGTGATTTGATAACAGCTTATCTGAATTTACAAATTCCTTTGTGATCAGATCTACTAGGTTCGATCCAGACTGAGCCACACTTGGAACAGACCCATTGAAATCAACAGGTTTTAGTTAGTCATGCCTAACTTTCTATTGATGTGAAATTATTATTATTATTATTACCATTATTATTTGATTTGTACCCTAACTTTCAACCAAAAAATGGCACTCAAGGCAGCTTACAATCAATAAGGGCGCAATCCTATGCATGTTTAGACAAAAAAATAGCGGCAAGTTGGGAGCAGTAGGACATTTTTTAGTCTAAATATTCATAGGATTGTGTCCTAATCAAACTTGAAAACACAACGGCAGAGTAAAGCCTCGATGGCTCTACTCCCTATGCATTATTAAGGCCATGTTTACACTGGCCTTTTTTCCCTGGGTCATCCCTGTGCATCCAAATGATGCACGGGGATCCCGAGAGAAGGCAGGGAAGACCCCTCCATTTTCCAGGTATACCTGAGACCTCGGTTATCCTGATTTTACCCCTGGTTCTGGGATGCTCCTGAGGACTGCGGGCAGTGTAGGTGCCCATCCCAGCTTCTTCCCTCCTCCCAGTGAGTAGCACGGGTCAGCAAAAGGGAAGGAGCCCATCCAGGGGGAGTCCAGGGGCATCGGGGGTATCGGGGTCAGGGCTATTTTTTATTTTACTTACTTTGCAGTGGAGACTCCTGCTTTTAAAAAACAAAATGCTGGCACAATGGGTGTGATGTCCCTCTTCCCTTATGAGACATTGCACTTCTGTTTGGACACCCAAGGAGGATCGCAGAAGCAGGTAAGTCCACGATCCTCCCCCTCCCTCCCTCCCTCCCTCCCTCCCTCTACGCCCTTAGGTGTAGAAAAGGCCTAAGTCTGGAGCCATCCCATTGTCTTGTTTTATGGGATGTGAGTGCAATTGACTCCATGTTGGATGGCCTCACAACCTTAGGAAAAGTGTAAAATGTGTCAATAATCCAAATGCCCATTAACAACATCCAGATTGAATGCCGCCTCAAGATGTGCTTCCAGGAAGGGGCATAGCTATTGAAATATCCCTTTCAATCCAGGTGTTAGGGAAAAATAAGTTTTTGTTTCTTAACTTCGCAAGTTGGAGGGAAGGAGAGAGGGGGGTGGGAAAGATATTTACATATCTTTAAAGATGAGAACGCAATGAGATGAAAACATAGAAGCGAGCCGATTCCTGAGGGCTACCGCTGGGATAAAAACAGAAGTACAAAGCCGAGAGAGTTTGTTTGCTGCCCGCAAATCAACAAATCCCCACGATCTCCATGGCCACCAGGCGTCCACATGCTCAGCTTGTTAGGCGGTCTATTGCTGGTCAAGTCATCGCCCATAGACTTACGGCGTAGGGAGAGGATGCCTGGCATTGAGACCCGAACTGTGCATTTATGGATATGCATTTGTGTAGTAGTAGCAGCAGCAGCAGCAGCAGGTTTTTTTAAAAAAAGCAGCCCACAAAGTAAAATTCAATGTCAGCACAAAGTTGACAGCGAATGATTATAACAGCTTCGGCGCTTGAAAAAAGAGTGTAAATAACTAGGATCCCCCGCGGGCTCTCTGAGCCTGCATGCATAACAACTGTGATGGACAGGCAGTACGGTAAAGGAGAAGAGGGGGTGAGAGTCGCCAAGAAGATGCAAAAAATCTCTCCTGCTTAACTGTCACCTTTCTGACTAAATCAGCTACTTTTGTAGCAAGGGAATCTTCATACTGCAAACAGCTCATTTTCAGGACAAGCTGCGGTTTCACGTGGGGGAGGGGGGTTAATATTGTAATGCAGCCACCATCAGTAGCAAGCTGCTCTTTGTGTGTGTGTGTGTGTGTGTGTGTGTGTAAATCTGAGGGTTATCCTCTTTTTTTTTTGTTTCCCTTTCCTGCAGGCTGTGAAACACAAGATGGAAAACCTGGTCTAGATCGCAATTCCAAATTTCTCCACTGAGATGTTTTGAAGCTGAGTATTCTGTTGTTCTTGGCATCATGGCATGGTCATGGTTACTATTTGTAGATGTTTGTTTCCGTTTTAGAAATGGCCAGCTATGTATCATAGGATTGCAGTGATGCAACAATCAACTAGTTCATGGGTGCCATGGGCAGAGGGCAAAGGCAGGGGGGTTAGGAAGACAGGAAGCTTAGAGAGAGAGAAAGTTGTCTTAGAATGAATCAGACCTCTGTTGGGTCGCTCTACAAGTTGTCCATTTGTCTCTCTCTTAGTAGTACCAGGGTGATAGATACAAATAGGAAGCATGATCCTCTTCAAAAATTAATTTTAACTCTAATTAACTAGTCAATTATATGTCTCTTTATATCCCCCCCTCCTAATGAATTCCATTTGAGATTTCTCTCTGCAAATAAAAATGGCAGGTTGCTGGCAATAAAATACATTGTTTTAATTTCTCTATACTGAGAGCAGTTGGGCGGTAATACAAAATGAGATATCTATCTATCATCTATCTATCTATCTATCTATCTATCTATCTATCTATCTATCTATATCTATCTATAGATGTGCCCCATGGCTTGGAGACCCAGCTATTGCTGCATAAGGGGGACCTTTATGGCCACCATTTCTGCAACTTTGGAAATAGGCAATTTCTGGAGCAGCCATTTTTGCACGCAAGGGTGGGTCTGGACAAGGGTGGGCAACCCCACTATTTTATTGGGTGCTGGGTGGACCATGAAGAAGATCGCACAGTGGCATTGCCAGGTGGCAACAGTTTGGTGGGCATCGAACGGAACTGGACATCGGTCGGTCCATCCATTGCTAGACTCCCTTCCTTCCATTTTATTGTTTAGAGCCTTGGGCCAGATCTACACCAAGCAGGATATAGTGGTATGAAAGTGGTATATAAAAGGCAGGAGCCACACCAAGCAAGATATAGCAGTATATAGTATGTGTCTATGGGCCCCAACAGTTGTCAGTGCACTTCACTACCACTATCAAGCAGTAGTGTGGCTCCTGCTTCGTATATACCACTTTCATACCACTATATCCTACATCTGGCCTTAGTTTAAATTGTTTAATCATTTGGATGTTTGTTTTACGCCTTCCTCTGTTTTTCCCCTTTTCCTGTGAAATTATCCCTAGTTCTTATTTTAAAAGTTGCTCACTGCTTTTTTTTCTCCACCTATTTTTGAGGAAAGATGCTCTTGGTGGGCTGGAGGCATTGCACACTAGTTTGAGGTTTGCGTCTCTCTCCCTCTTCCACTGTTGCATCTGTTAACCCATGTCCCATGGTTTCCACCATCCCATGGGATTGCTGGTAGAGAGGCTTTTGGGAAACAACATTTCAGTTGCATGGAGAGAGCCCTCCATGGGCGCAGTTACATACATAGGAACAGAATGGGTGAGATTATGTTTCAGTACAGTTTTGAAAAGAATACTCCAAAATTTGCAAAATTCTCCATATTCAGGGCAAATAAAATGTGGAAAAAAATGTTTTTTTAATGAAAGTGAGAGAAACTAACAGATCCATCCTTTCGGGGCCCAGAGCTTGGTGATAGTGCTGAATTAGGATTGCCACCTTTTATTCGGACAGGCTATTCATCCTAATAGCTACATGGCAGGCAGGTACATCTAGGGGATACTGAGCTCCCTGGGAGATCCACTCCAGCACTCACTGAGCTCTGCCGACTGAGCCCTCTTTCAGCCAAGTGCATCTACGCGATTTCTGGAGGTCCATAAAGTGCAATTTCCTGCACCTTTCTCCTGTCTTTCGCCCATTGGATTGAAAGGGCTTCATAACACTTGTGTGATGAGGCCCATTCAGCTCCGGAGGGGCACAGGGAGGAGGGAGGGAATGCGCATGTCCAAGGCCTCCGGAAATGGCGTATTGTGGTAACTGCACACTTTTCGGAGGCTCCTTTCCGTGCCTCTCCCACCTCCCTGTGCCCCTTCTCTTGACCAGAGAAGTGGCCCCATAGTCCCCTAAGGGACCACGGGATGAAAATATGCTGGGCGCTCTTGCCGGGGTTCGAGAGGGCTGAGCCCTGGGAATCCATTGAACTCCCAGGCCTCTATGGATTTTTGGGCCTCCCCTAGGCACAACACGGTCCTTTCCATGCAGGGAATGGCTGTAACTATTGGATTTGTCTGGAGAAGATGCCCTACATGGTTTGGGTCCAGGTTACCTGCGGGATCGCCTTCTCCCGTATAATCCACCCCACACACTCAGGTCCTCTGGGAAGAACTTACTCAAATCAGCCAGAACTAGGCTGACGAGTGTTACCCAGAGGACCTTCTCTTCTACTGCTCCCAGACTGTGGAATGGTCTGCCGGAGGAGATTAGACAAATTAGCAGTCTTCATGAATTTAAGAGAGCCACGAAGACTGCTGTCTTCCGGCAGACCTACCAGCTGAATTTTAAGATGTTTTTAATGATGGATTGGTTTTTATTTGTTTTTAGTATCTCATCTATTTTGTGGTCTTTGTATTTTATATTTATTGTTGTTCCCCACCTCAATCCGGAGGGAGAGGCGGGTTATAAATACATTTATTATTAGTATTAGTATTAGTATTAGTATTAGTATTAGTTTTAGTGCCCTTTTGATCAGAATTTACCAACATTTGCAAATTTCTTCACATTCAGGAAAGAAAGAACTTGAGACTTTAAAATTTCAAGTGCAGGAGAAAACAAAATCGACAGATTCACCCCTACATGTACCTTGCAGCTCCATACAAATCTGCAGAGTAGGGTCGTTGTGAGCATCTGTTTGGGTCCATGAGGGCAGAAGACCCCCCCACACACACACACACACATGTCTGGCCTTCACAGATCCAGTCAGGTGCCCCAGCAAGTGCAGACCACTGCCGAGCATCCGCGAGGCCTCAGCAAGTACTTAGAAGCCATCCACATCCACTTCCGAAACTGCACACTCCCTCCCTCCACATTAATGACGGCCGCCATTAACGTGGAAGGGGGAAATGCGCAATCGCTGCAGAGGCTGCGAGCATTTGGCGGAGGCTTGTGCAGCCCGACTGGTGTCGGGGGGCACTAGCAGTGATGGGGCGAGCACCCGCCAAGCGAGCGCTGGCCGATTTCACTTATCCCTACTATAAAGGTGCTCTTCATAAATGTGCGTAGGTCAGGTGAACCCGGTCACCAAGGTGTCACTCTCTCCCTATGCATTTTATGCTTACCGTATGGATGTAAGGGGCCCTCTTTTTAGTTCAAATACTCTTGTGGGGGAACAAGACTTTTCTATATGCATGTGTGTACTTCTCTATGTAAAGCTGTGTTTGCTTATTACATATTTCTAAATGTTCATGGTTTTACTCTGAGCATCTGAGAATATGATGATGCTACAGACAAACACACACACACACGTTTGTGTGTGTGTGTTACCCTGTTCAGATGATAGGCTAAGCCACAGTGGTTAAGCATTTTGAGCTAAACATCATGGATTAGCATGTCATGTGAACCTTTCATAACCATGGCGGCTACATAACCATAGTCTAAACACACTCACTAACCATTGGTGGCAAAAGGGTTAGTGGCCTAACCATAGCTTAGAGTGTTGTCTGAACAGGCCCTATGTGCATTACTGAACAATATAGAGTAAGACTCATTGGCTCAATTCGGACAACACAATAAACAACTGGTGTGGGGAAAACAATCGTCAGTTGTTTTGACTATTGTGTCATCTGAATGCTGCCATAGTCAACTCAGCGCTGATCCTCATCCACACCACTGTTGATTATTTATTACCATGTTGTGTGGGTAGTGCCCCCTAGGGTTAGAGTTAGGGTTAGTCAACCCACCACTGACTATCGTGTCGTCCGAATTGAGCCATTCTCTGTGTGTGTGTGTGTGTGTCCCTCACTTTAGAGCAGGCTTAGAAAATTAACATGTTCTGTAATTAACAGCAAAACCAGGGAGACACATATGTGGCATAAAATCAATGCAAACAAGGACCTCTTGCACTTCATCATCTTTGACTCTTTCACTATAAACAGGGCTTGTAGTTGTTGTTACCCATACTAAGGGATGCTGAAATTGTAATTTTACCAAGCTAAAAGCCAGGAGAGTCAATGCACTTTCTTTACACAAAATTAGCATAACCCAGCACATCCAAATATTAAATTTTAACAAGGAGTTCAAACTGTCCTCATATTAACAGCAGAGCATCATGTCACTGGGTTTTTTTATATTATTATTATTGGTTCCACTGGGTAGATGTAATTGTATCAATATTTTAATGCTTGGTACATATTGTGTGCATAAATAAAACCTAACGAATAGTAACAGAAGGTCCAATATTCAACTGACAATGAAATAATCGCATGGTCTAGATCTTTATTGCATTATGCATTATTTAATTACAATGATCAGAATCCTGTTTTGAAGGTAAAACATGATTAGCAAAAAAGAAGTTTTAGGTATAGTGGATCTATATATTTGATTTATATTTTCGATGTTAGCTTTGCATTAAGAATTTATAAGGCATCCATTCAAAACGGGTGATATTACATGAGTTTATTTGTAATTAGTGTGGTCCCCTTTAAGTTCTCTGGCTACAGGAGATAATATTTCAGGGTTTTAATGAGCTTTTTAAGTATAATTGATGTAACAATCGTCAAATTACACATTTCTACCTGTGGAATAATGAAAGAAACAATTTAATGAGAAATGCAATCATTATTAGCAAATGAGCTTCTAAGCCACCATTGATGACATTAAAAAATTCGGTGGTAGAAAACTGCTTTCTACATCTGCATCCGTACAATTGTCAGATCTCAGGTTTTCTATTTTCATTTGTATTTTGTTTAGGGTTGCACTGAATATTCTCAAATTTCAATTCTAAGGCTAAAAAAATAGTTATTTCAGTGGATTAGAAATATTTTTCTACAAATACCTTTTTGACCTTTCACAGTTTGTTTGTTCATTTATTGCTGGATGCTTCCTCTTTCTGGTTTCTAGATTAGTCACATGGATTTCCTCAGCCAGTTGAAGATCATGTAATGAGCAGTCACACAATGCTACATGGCCATTTCTAAACAAGTGGGGTGTAGAGGGGCGGAGAGGCGGCGCACCCGGAAGTGCCTGCTTCTGGGTTTGTCGCCCTAATGCGCACGTAATTGTGCAATGGCCCACATGCCTTCTGGGCTGTTGCACGTTGTGGCCGCCATTTTGTCTTTTAACCTGGGAGGAGCGCAGGAGCGCTCCTCTGCAAAATGTGATTTTTTTAAAAAAAAAACCTCTCGCGCACTGGCCTCAACCCCCCCTCCCTGCCCTCCCGGGGGGTGGCGAAACTGGTGCCACCCCCTTCCATGATGGGCACGGAGCCACACAATGTGGCTCCAAGCCCATTTTGCTGCCGTGTTTACTCACGAGTAAGTGCGGCAGCACCCAGGACAAGCAGGCACATCTTCCATAGTCCTGGGAACACAGAAAAATTGGGATTTTTCAGGTTTCTGTTATCCCTGGAAAATCCTGTCCCCCCCCCCCCATTCCCGGAACTCCCTGTGCATCATTTGGACTCACAGGGACCAGCAGGGGGCCATCCCAGGCGAAACACCTGGTGTAGAAAGGGCCTTTGGCCCTTTCTACATCATAGGGGTGTAGAGGGAGGGAGGGAGGGAGGGAGGGAGGGAGGGAGGGAGGGAGGGAGGGAGGGAGGTGATCCCAGAAGTATGTAATACACACCATTGGTGCACAGGGAGGGAGGGAAGGCAATCCCAGAAGTACCTAATATATACCATCGGCCCACAAGGAGGTAAGGCAATCCCGGAAGTACCTAATACACACCATTGGCCCACAGGGAGGAAGGGAAGACAATCCCGGAAGTATCTAATATACACCATTGGCTCACAGGGACCAGCCAGGAGCCATCCCAGGCAAAAAGCCTGGTGTGGTCAATCAGGTCTGACTCCATGATAATTTCAGTCAGTGTAGCTTAGAACACGTAAGAGTCATGGTAATGCTTCCTGTCTTTGTCAAATGGGCAATCCTATCCAGTCAGGGATCATGCAGTGAATGTAATGTCACAATTCTAGGGAGCCTGTCAGGATTGGCTACATGATGACGTCACTGAGACCATGTTCTTTTCCTCCCGGTCTCCAACATTGTTGTATCTCCCTAGGCAAATCTTTGATTGCCCCGGCCCTGCCCTGGATATAAATGCTTCTGGGCCAGTGATGGATCTTTCGGTGGGCAACTCCATTCTCTTTAGAGGCATCTCTGCCTACCTACCTGTCTTCACTGCCTGTCTGTCTCCCAGTCCCTTGCTTGCTTGCATGCCTTTCCCCTTGATGTTCTTCATGAAATATAATTGATAAAGAGGAGGGGGCATATCTCAGTTGCTAAGGCACATCCTTTGCATGCAGAAGGCTCCAGGTCCAATCCCTGGAATCTCCAGGTAGGGCTGGAAAAGCTCCTGCCTGCATCCCTGGAGAGCAGGTTACCCATCCATGTTGAAAATACTGGGCTAGATGGACCAAGTGTCTGATCCAGTATAAGACAGCTTCCTATGTTCCTTACTAACCCACTCCAAAATTTCACCTCCATCAGAACATTCATCCGCCAATCTTTGGAAGATCCCTTTCCCCAAAAAAATGTTGATTCAGGGCTATTCCATACTATTCAGGCTTGGTCATAGCCTACAGTTGAAACCTCTCCAGATGGCCCTTTCTATGATGTGTTTCTGTGGCTAAACTTCCTGTGTAGGTCCTCCTATGGGATTTGTCCCAATGCTCCAATCTCCTGTCCGACTCTGGTGCCCATCTTGTTCTGACTTATGCCACTTTTGTGCCGCTTCAGATATACATTTGTCTATGGTCTATCCAGCACTGAGAGATGCGGCCTCGCCAATTAGTATGCCTGCCCGAGACTTGAGATCTGCTGGAGAAGCCCTCCTCCACATCCCACCAGCATGAAATATGCGCTACAATGGGACATGGGAGGAGTCTTTCCCTTTTGTGGCACCCTGGCTGTGGAATGCCCTCCCCTTGGAGATCTGGCTGGCGCTGGCGCCGACCTCGTTTCAGCGCCAAGTTAAAACATGGCTTTTTAACAAAGCCTTTGATGCCTAAATTGACCAAGGTTGCACATTGTTTTAATAGTTTAATTGTGTGTTTTTTACTGCTTTTAAATTCTAAACTGGTTTTAGCTTGATTAATGGTTTGCTTCTAGATATGTATTTTTTTGTATTATACTGTTTGTATGGTTTAATCTGTACACCACCCTGAGATCCCAGTGATATTAGGTGGGATACAAATGTTTAAATTAATTAATAAATAGTAGTGATGTCACCAAAACTGATTCTTCCCTGGTTTGGGGGGCAGGGGGGAAGTCTAGTTCACACTGCCTGGATGCAGGGAGAATAAAACATTATTGGCAATGCCTTTCCAAATCAAAATGAAAGGGGCATGACCCTCAGGATAATCATCCAGGGAGATTCTAGTGAGAAGTCAGGGATTGCTTCTTTAACTTCAGAGCATATTAACAGCAAGATGGTCCTCAGTTCAATAGGCTGAGCTCTAGGATCACCTGAGTGCCAGCCAGGTGTTACCTCTCAGTCCATTAGCCTTGGTGAAACTAGCCTTAGGTCTTATGGCATCCCTAATTCCACAAAGTATTATTGACTTCCAGGAAAAGACAACATGAACACTGCAGCCAATGGTCAGCAGAGCCAGATGGGATCCTGGCCAGAGCCAGATGTGATGATGGACGAATCCAGAGGTGGGTGGGTTTTCAGGATTGCATAGCCTCTGGGATCTTTCTGTGCCACCCCACCCCCCAATCCTTTTTCTACCTCTCTCACACAGACACACAGACACACACTGGAAGAGGAGCCTATTCCCAGAGTCATGGTCTGGAAAACAAGAGTGGTCCTGCAGCAAAAAAAATAAAACTAAACTAAACAGACAGTACTATATGTCACATAATATTAGGCTTCAGTCTTACCCCCAACCTTTTGAGATAGGAGATGCAGGAGCGGGTCTTTGTGGGGGTTCTTAAACCTGTTGAAATGGCTTATACAGCAGAACCACAGCAAGATCTGGGCCAGATCTACACCAAGTAGGACACTTTGAAAACACTTTGAAAACTGTATATATAGAGCCGATCGACACACTAGCTTTGTAACAGTTTCTAAGGGTTACGAAAACTCTTTGAGACACATGACACACTTCCTTGAACATTGTATACCCGAGGTTTTTTTTATATACAACAGTTTTTACTTTTAATAAATCATTTTAAGTAAAATAATGTGTCCTTCCTTACCGTTTGTGATTTGTGGGAGCAGTGCTTCGTTTACCGGTGCCCAAATGCTTAGCCGTTGATTGGAGGGGAAGAAAGAGGGGCTAAGGAAGAAGTGGGCGAGTGAACTACAACACCCACAATGCTTAGCCCTATACTCATTGAAAGCTAGGGAATGAAAAGGGAACTAAGGAGGAAGTGGGCGAGTGAACTACAGCACCCACAATGCCTTGCCCTAAACTCATTGAAAGCTAGGGAATGAAAAGGGAACTAAGGAGGAAGTGGGCGAGTGAACTACAGCACCCACAATGCCTTGCCCTAAACTCATTGAAAGCTAGGGAATGAAAAGGGAACTAAGGAGGAAGTGGGCGAGTGAACTACAGCACCCACAATGCCTTGCCCTAAACTCATTGAAAGCTAGGGAATGAAAAGGGAACTAAGGAGGAAGTGGGCGAGTGAACTACAGCACCCATAATGCCTTGCCCTAAACTCATTGAAAGCTAGGGAATGAAAAGGGAACTAAGGAGGAAGTGGGCGAGTGAACTACAGCACCCACAATGCCTTGCCCTAAACTCATTGTAAAAACGAAACAGAAAGAGACGGGCAGAAGGGTGTGAGATTGCACACACTGCTTTGAAGACTGAAGATTTTTTCTCCTGCAACGTGAGTACTCCTTAATGTGGACTAAGACGTTTTGGAATGTACCTATTTGGAACATTTTTAAATACTATTTAAAATGTTACCAGGTACTGTGTAGATAGGCTCGTAGTGTGTCCTGGCCCCCAACAGTTGTCACTACTGTTATAAACTGTTTGAAAGCAGTAGTGTAGATCCTGCCCTGGACACTTCTCTAGCTAAGGATTCTTTTCAGAGGCGCTTCCAGGATGACCTTCCCCACAGCAACTTCCACGAATCTCCCTTGGCAAGAACGGCAGGGAAGGAGCCAGGAATCCTGACAGCACAAATATATCCAGAGTGCCTACGCAATGTGTTTTCATAGCCAAGAGACAGACTGTTAATTCTCCTCTGGTTAATTCCAGCTCAGCGTCCCTTTGATATATCTTTGATAATTTCCACTCTAATTGTAATGAAAATAATTTTTCAATGTACTTTTGCAATAAAAGTATTTCCTTATTTCTCATCACCAATGGAGCACAATCTCTCATGGTTCCCACCGCATGCTTACACTTGTGCGTGGCACACTGTTCTCTCCCTTAGCATTTAATCTCTTCATAGTCTGCCAATGTCAAGAGGTTCAGATTAAGCTTGTTAAAGATCTGCTTCACTCTCACTCGCTGATGATTATTTATTTAGCAGTTTTATGTAACCCTGTCATTGATAAGCACTCTATTAATTTGCTGAGGGACAAATCAACTCTAGTTATTTTTCTACCAGCTATTAGATTCAGTGGTAGCGGTTTGCAACATAACGGCTTGCCAGTTAATTATAAATTATGGGTCCTCTTTACCTATATTAATTGATATCTCCTTGGCTTTGTAATCCTAGACAAATAAATTGAAGGCAAGATTTATTAGGCAGTATACGCATTGTGTCCCTTGATTAGTACTCTTTACTTTTGGAACGTTTATGCTCACTTAGATGGATTTGATGGCCGTACACTTCATTCGAGAGCTGGTCCCTGGGCGGCATTTTAATTTGGGGGGTGTTGGCAGCATGGAAGTTGCTCACACGTTATAAAATAGACACCTTGTTAAGCCACTTGGTTCCTATTGAGGGGCAGCTTGGAGGACACCCATAGGGGTACAAGTTTAGGGTGACCATATGGAAAGGAGGGCAGGGCTCCTGTATCTTTAACGGTTGTATTGAAAAGGGAATTCCAGCAGGTGTCATTTGTATGCATGCAGCACCTGGTGAAATTCCCTCTTCATCACAACATTTAAAGCTGCAAGACCTCTGCCCTCTTTTGTATCTGGTTGCTCTAGCTAAAGAGGGCAGAGCTCCTGCAGCTTTACCTGTTGTAATGCAGAGGAAATTTCACCAGGTGCTGCATGCATATAAATGGCACCTAGTGAAATTCCCTTTTCAGTACAACCTTTAAAGATATGGGAGCCCTGTCCTCCGTTTCATATGGACACCCTATATTTCCTTCAAGTACCTTAGACAGAGTTTCTTAGGTGAAACTGGCCCTTTGGCAGCCCATATTCCCATAAAGCAATGGTGTAGTGGAGCCAAGGCTCACAGGGACACAGTACTGGCAAATGATGATCATGATGATGATGATGATGAGCAGGGACTCCCATGTCATCTGCCACCACCCCTCAAAATTCCCTGATACCTCTGAGCTTACCTGCAGTCTTCACAGTAATGAACTCCCTAGCAACAAGGGGGGTGCCTTGGACTTGAATGGGCAATTAAGATTCAAAGTGCTTGTATGAACATTCAAAGCCCTAAATGGCTTGAGACCAGGTTATCTGAAGGATCGCTTCCAACCATATTTGCCTGCCAGGACCCTAAGATCAACTTCAGAAGTCATTCTCCATGAGCCCATGCCAAAGGAAATGAGGTGGGTGGTTACCAGGGAAAGGGCCTTTTCTGCTGTGGCACCAAGCTGAGGAATGAATTCCCTACATTGTACTCCATTTGGTGAAGTTCCCCCCCCCCCAGTATTTTAACATTTTAGCATCCTAGTCTTTTAGCTCTACTGTTTTAAATCTGTATTTAAAATTGAAATTGCTGCTGTTTTATTCTGGTTGTACTTTTATACTGTGCTTTTAAGCTTCTATTTTTATATTTTACACTGCACCTTGTTGTTTTAATTTTTGAGAACCATCCAGAGAGCTTCGGCTACTGGGTGGTATAGAAATGAAATAAATAAAGGGGTTTTTTTTCAAATAATAATAAAAAAAATCTGCTCCTGCTAGAACTGATTTGTTGATGTGGATCAATACAGCTGCCTGCATTTTTGGACTCTGCTTGGGCGCCTGGCTGCATGATGAGTGTCTTCATGTCAAAACTGTCCAATAGCAAACCAAGAAGTTAAGGGCCACAGTTGTTTCAGATCATCGAGCACTTTTTAAAAATGCATTATTTTTACTGAATCTGTATTATACGTGCTTGCTGTTATTTGCTCTTTATGTGTGTATTAAATTTTATTAATTGTTTATACCCTTAACTTCTTGGTTTGCTATTGGACTGTTTTTGGTTAAGGTTATCACTACCTGTTTGTTTTTGTTCACATCAAAACTGACCAGTACGCCACAGCTGTGAAGGGCTGTTGACCACAGAAGGAAACAAATGTGGGCTTCAGCACAAGGTGTGCAGGACCAGAACCAAAGGTGGATGGACTTTGCAGCATTACAGGATTGCATAGCTCCTGTTTTGAGTGCATGGGTGAAGCAAGCTCAAGATGGTGGACATTTTTGCCTCTATAAGTACTAATGACCGATATTTGAGAGCAATTTTTCACTACCTTTACAGAATCCAGTCCACAGTATACTCCTTCACATTCCCCACAGATTCCTGGTTTGCAAAGGATCCTGGGAAATGTTCTCATGTGAACAATTCATGTGGAGTGTGGCAGGTCTGTTCACCCTTTTCTGGTGCCTCATGGGTTGTATGAGAAGTATTCATTTCAGTTGGTTTTTGATGAGATGTCAGAGGGTGTGAGTGGGGTGTGGAGAGGCAGAGGCTTGAGTTCTGAGTGCTTGTGATAATAGATGGTGTTGAATTCTTCTCAGGCTCTGGGGCCCTTTCTATACCATAGAGGTGTAGAGGGCCGGAGGGTGAGCGATCCCAGAAGTAGCTGCTTCCGGGATCGTCGCCCTAATACATTTGTGCTATGACCCAGGCTCCTTCCAAGCCGTCACACCATCGCAGCTGCCATTTTTTTAAAAAAGAGCATCCGAGATGAGCGCACGAGTGCTCCAGCGAAACGGTAAGTTTTTTTTAAAAAAAACTACACAAAATCGCCCCCATCCCCCCGCCATCCTGAGGATGATGAAATGGTTGTCCCCCCTCCCCTGATGGGCACGGAGCCACACGGTTCAGATTCATGCCCATTGGTACTGCTGTGCTCACTTGCACAGTAGTGCAGAGGCACCCGGGACGGGCAGCCACATCTCCCACAGACCCGGGAACTTCTCAGGACCGCAGAAAAAATCTGTTATCCCTGGAAAATCCCATGGCCAACCCCCTTCCCGCCCCAGGAGTCCCTGTGCTACATTTGGACTCACAGGGACCAGCCAGGGGCCATCCCAAGTGAAACGCCTGGTGTAAAATGGGCCAGGCTCAGATTTTGCTCACATTTCCAATCCAGGAAATATAAGGTTTGGTTGGTTAAGAATACAATGGCTTGGTTATTAACTAGTGCCAATCAGTCAGATCATATGTCTTAGCTTGTTTCCAGGTCCAATTCAGTTATGGTTTTTCACCTGGCCTGCTGCAGCGTTGCCTTCTGCTTACCTTGAACACCTGAAGTAGGCATTTGTCTGTCTGTCTGTCAGAAAAACTCCACAAATTAGGTACAGGATAACATACACCTGACTTTTCTTTTCAAGGTGGGTCGGTAGAGGGGTTGGAATAGATTATTAGTTACCCTCTATTTTCCATTTCCTTTCAGAAAGGATGTAAAATTGAGGCCTTGACCACTCAAGGTCACCAAAAAAATCCTATTAACCTTTGCAGAACGTAGGGTTTAAGATGGGTTAATTAAGCACTATTGCTTCACAGGGCTCAAAAAAGCTTTAATGTGTCAACAGCTCAGGCCTCCTTTCAACAAGCAAGACTTTACATTTTGGGTGTGTACCCCAAAGCATGAGGAATAAGGAGGGAAAGTCCTTTAAAAGGGCAGGGTGGAGGGGGATGCACAAATCAAATGAACGGTTTCTTGCGTAGAGTTAATGGAACAGATACGATCATGTCTGCTCACAGTCAAGTCCTTTGCACATGTTTATTCATATCTAAATGAGCACATAGGTGGGGCTGATCACTAAATTTGGTGATGGAGGGCAGAAAAGGAAGCACCAGCTAGAATGAAGTGTAAAGGGTGAGTGGAGAACTAGCTGTCTTAGCAAATGTCTCGTTCCAACCATGGGTAGAGACTGGGGTGACCCTATGGAAAGGAGGACAGGGCTCCTGTGTCTTTAACGGTTGTATAAAAAAGAGAATTTCAGCAGGTGCAATTTGTATGTATGCATCAC
Organism: Anniella stebbinsi; assembly: GCA_029215795.1. NCBI lineage: Eukaryota > Metazoa > Chordata > Lepidosauria > Squamata > Anniellidae > Anniella > Anniella stebbinsi. The sequence continues at coordinate 265,548,366 of JARDYH010000003.1, read as the reverse complement.
CTGGTGAAATTCCCTCTTCATCACAACAGTTGAAGCTGCAGGAGTCCTGCCCTCTTTTGTATCTGGTCACTCTAGTATAGCTCCTGCAGCTTTAACTGTTGTGATGAAGAGGGAATTTCGGCAGGCGCTGCATGCATACGAATGACGCCTGCTGAAATTCCCTTTTCTACGCAACTTGTAAAGATACAGGAGCCCGGTCCTCCTTTCCATAGGGTCAACCTAGGGATGCACTCACTCCAGAACTACATTTTGGCCCTACTCTCTTGTCCTTTAAAAAGGGTGTGAAACTGTGTCTTCTCAATTTAGGCTTTCAATGTAGAGAGTTGTAATGTTTTTACTGTTCTCATTTTTATTGTTTTAAGGTTTTATCGCTTAAAATTGTTGCATGCCAGCTTTGATGGCTGTTTAGCAGATAACGCACTATATGGACATGAATAAGAATAAGTAAAGAAATAAATAGACTTATGGTATTTCAATGAGATTGTGGGAGTACTTGTAGGCAGCGATTAGTGGCTGGGGGTGGGAAGGGTTGGGGTGGGCTGCCCATGAATGTCACTTGTCCCTCCCATCCTGAGGTTGTTGTCTTTCTCCAGTTTTGGAGGCCAGATGATGGAAACATGAAGATCTGCTGGGAGAGGAGGGGCATTTTCAGAGGAGAAGCAACAGGTGCCCTCTGAACTTTCTTTTTATTTCATTTTTTTTTACTTTATTATATTTTTTAAAGTATAACCAAGAAGTGATCAGTCCCCTAACAATTGATGTCTAAACAACTGTTACATAAGAGAGAAAAAAATGTTTAATGCATTTTTAGGGGAGAAAACAAGACAAAGAAAGAAAAGAAAAGGAGAAATAAAGAGAAATAGACAATTATACTCGTTAATAAGTGTGCTGTGTGATCTTTGTTTGTTGTTATAATAGCCAGATGTTGAAAGCTGAGATGGGCATGTTCTGTTGTTAGCCCAGCTGTGACGTATGTTGAATGAATCTCCTCCGTATAGCGTAAAAGGAGAGTGATTCTGTTTTTACTTGGATTAGAAGCGACTCATGAGTTATTTTTTTCTGACACTGACACAGACCATATATTCCGATACCAGGCAGATAGGTTCAAATTGTCACTTTTTTCCCATTCTTGTGTAATTGTCTGGTGGGCGGCAGTTGGTAATAATAATTAATCTTTAGCTATCAAACCTGCATTAGATCCTTTGTATATTGATACTAAAAATAATTCTGGATCATATACAATAGTTTCTCCAGTGATAACCATTAATTCTCTATGTACTAACGTCCAGAATCCCTGTATATGTGGATAAACAGGTGCCCTCTGATGATCCCCTAAACTGGTTAATTGATATTATAGGATTGAAGACCCCAAGTTTCCCTCAAAATGTTTAGTTCCAACCTGAATCCTGTTGTTTAGAGAATCCCAGTTTTAGCTGTAAATGTTCCAAGTCTCTTCATGCCTTTTCAAGCCCAATTTAGTAACCATTCTGAGGTAAAATTGTCAGTTTTCTCTTTCGGTGATCCTGATTTGAAATGGTCACTCTTAAAAGAAATGGAGAGGAGGTGAAAAAAGCTTTCTCTGGGACACTCATAAGCTGCACTCATGCAACACAGGTGCAGCTTTACAACAGAATTTCCCCACATAACTTATCGAGGGGTTGAAACTGCCTTCCTCAACCTGATAGCCATTCATTGAGTTGGATTGCAACTCCCATCATTCTCAATCCTAAGGTCAACAGGTTGGGGGAGGTTTGGTTAAAGCAAAATAATCAGGAATTTGCCCCCTCAACAACTGTCATCTGTATGGGCCCTGAGATATTTGGGGAAACTAGTGTTCCAAAGCAGGAAAATGTAAACCAACAGCTCAGCAGTTGATTCAAATTCCCCATAGGTTCAATTCCACGTACGTATTTTTTTTCAAAGAAAGGTGTTCTTTGCCACCATTCCTCCATTAAAACCACTAGACCACAATCTCATCTCCTTTATTAGCAATAATACGGCCTACATTTATTTGAGGGGATTAGTTTTCCATTTCAAAATACCTCCTCTTGAGAGCTGGTAATACTTGCCCGGTGAGTGAAAAAATGAATATTTTGACTGCCTAGGCAGGAATTTGTTAAGTTTTAAAGAATGCAATAAGTTGGTTAGCAAAAATTTCTCTGTGTTCTAAACTTTGAAATGTTGAATAATACACATATAAAGTTAATCCTGAAAGAATAGGAGGTATGAATTATGGAACCTTTTGGCAAATGTGAACCCCATAGGAGAAAATGAAGAAAGCTGTCCCAGCATAATAGCACGAGACCATATATTTTATGAAAGGAATATCAAAGCTTATACACTCTGACTGAGCATTTTCAACAGTCATGCAACCAATAGAACCAGCCAGAACTCTAAAGTTACTATCCACAGTGCTGAGCCCTATCTCCAATTTTGACTCAATGGTTTTCTACTCGGAAGAAGGAAGTCCCTGTGAAAAGTAATCTCTAGTTAGGATTACTATTTAAGGTTCAAATTCTACACACACTACTTGGGACTAGACTCCGTTGACCATTAAGGAACTTCGAATCATAGAATCATAGAATGGTAGAGTTGGAAGGGGTCTATAAGGCCATTGAGTCCAACCTCCTGCTCAATGCAGGAATCTACCTTAAAGCATACCTGACAGTTGGCTGCCCAGCTGCCTCTTGAGTGTCTCTAATGTGGGACAGCCCACAACTTCCCTAGGTCATTGGTTTCATTTTTGTACTACTCTAACAGTCAGGAAGTTTTTCCTGATGTCCAGCTGGAACTTACTTCAGAGTAAACACACAGATGATTAAAGTTGAGCTGATATTGCTCACAGACATTTTTCTGAGATTTCTGAGGTTTTCTTTTTGCCACCCACCTCACCACCTCTGAAAAAAAGACCACTTGAAGAATTTTATCTGAATATTCCCCATCGTTATTATTTTTATCAGTGGAGGCTGATAGCTCCAATGTCAGTGGGCTATGAATCCACTCAGAACCAGTCAGAACTCTAATGGAGCTATCCAAGATGCCGAACCCATTTGGGGATAGAATGTAGCACCTTGGCGAGTTCTGACTTGTTCCAACTGAAACCCAAAGTGGATTCACAGCCCCACCGACATAAGTGCCACCAGCCTCCACTGACTTTCATGGTGGCCACCATTTCCCCTCCACACTGCCACAGAATGATACTAGTTCTGGGGCATTGTACAGGATGCAAAATGGCCATCAGGCTGCAAACACAGTTGTTGCCGCTGCCATCCATTTGCATCAGTAGCAGCAAAAACACAACCCCTTAGGGGGAAGAAACCCTGTCCCTGTTAATGGTAATCTCAAGTCTTGATAAACTGTTGGAGAATTTCTCCTTCCTGTGGAGTAATTCTATGGCCCTCAATTTCTCTGAGTTCTGAGAGGCCTTTTTTTTTTACACAGTTCTACGTAGGAATGCACTGCACACCACAAAAGTATACTGACATTACAGCCAGGTGAGATTTGCACCAATTGCACTCCAATGGCTTCCCCCAAATGAATCCTGGGAATTGTGGTTTGGTAAGAGTGCCGATGACTTTCTGCACCCAACACTTATTCACTCCCAGAACTATGAGCGTCATCAGATGTGGGGGGGGGGGGAATCGTGTTTCCTTACGATCACTTTCCTCCGTGCTTCTGACCCACGGTACTTCCTGTTTCTTCACGCAGGGAAAGAAAAAGGAAGCAAATAATGACCGCGTGGCCTATTTAGGGGCCGTTTTTATCTTGCCACTTTTCTTGCACACAGCAAGAAATGGTGGCACATTCCGTTTCCCCCCACACCCCAAAATCGGCTTTCAAGGTGTCTATTTTGTGACGGAAAAAAAGCCAGAAGGAGCGGGAGATGCATGGGAGGGGGACGTCGTCGTCAAAGGGACCCACGGACGTCCGTAAGTGGGGAGTAACAAGCGCACAATAAAACACTCATCCCATGATGCCTTAGAGACCCACAGTGCAGAGCTAGCAGCCAGTTTCCCCTTTAAGTGTGTTTTTGTTCCCTCCCACTTTCATAACCCCCCAACCCACATACAATGCAAGTTAAACATTTCCTTCTCCCGAACCTTTCTTAAACGGATACAGAGAGAAGCCAGTTGTCGTAATGCTCAATTGTATCAATTCCTGTGGGCTGGAACGTGGCCAACATCTCTCCCTACCTCTTTTATTTCTTTCGCACCCCTGTCCTCCTCCAGAGTCGTGCGACTCCAAATTAGTACGTGCGTAGAGTGCATTAGCGGGCGCTCGCAAGCGAACCATTCTTTTCTTCATGGAACCCCAGCCTTCCCGCTCTCCTTTTGCTACTGTTTATTTAATGTTTCTTCAGCTCCTACAGAGTTCTAGGAGGTGTGCCAAATGAGGAGGGGGGGGGGAAATATGACTTCAGTTTCTGCTCAAAGGGTTTGAAGTCTACACTGTACAGGCAAGATAAGAGCCAAGGAAATTGCTCAGGGCCAGGTGAATCAGTGGCAGCAAGGGGGATAAAGGGCGTCAGTTCAGGTCAGGTGACACCGGCTTGTCGAGGAAACTCTTTAGCAAAGAACTAGCTCTTGATGGAGAAGAAACTAGCTACTGGAAAGGGGGGGATCTTCTGAATAAGCCTGGGTGGAAGGCTGTAACGTGAAGAATTTCTGTTTCAACTGGCGGAGGGACAGTGAAATTTGGAGCCCTCAAACCAGGGGGCAATTTCAAGGGGAATGAAATTAAGCAGAAGGTTCGGGCTTCATGGGCTTTACCATTGGTGGTGGCGGCGGCAGCAACCATTTTATTTGTATTTATTTTTAAACAGAATGCTACTTCTGAGGTATTCTGGAAGGGAAATGATTGCAAAGAGGAACTCCACCACTGCTGCCACCATGACAGCAACAAAAATGTGTATTTTTCTTTAACTGCCACAGTCACCACAGCTAATATTAAGCCCCATTCAACATGAATTGCTTGCTTAATTTCATCCCCCTGCAAAAATGCCTCCACCTCCTCACTCAAATTCATTGTGTGTGTATGAAGTAGTACATGTTGAGGGGGTGCGCACTTTCAGTCAACTTGATGAGGCACAACCTAGTACCAAGGATGCTTGTGTGAGGGCGAATGAGGAGAGAAAGGAAAGGGGAGAAAGGAAGAGACAGTGTGGTGCAGTGGTTAGAGTGTTGAACTGGGAGTCCGGAGATCGCCCCCTCTCGGCCATGGAAACCCACTGGGTCACTTTGGGCCAGTCACACACTCTCAGCCCAACCTACCTCACAGGGTTGTTGTGAGGATAAAATGGAGAGGAGGAGGAGGAGGAGGAGGAGGAGGAGGAGGAGGAGGAGGAGGAGGATTATGTATGCTGCCAGGGATTCCTTGGAGGAAGAAAGGTGGGATATAAATGCAATAAATAATAATATTAATAATAGCTCTGTGAGAGAGCACATGTTTTGCACGCAAGATGAGTTTGTTTCAATGCCTGGATCCCCCCCCCCCCGTTAAAGGGATTGGAAAGTCCTCCTAACTGTGAACTTGAAGGTGCTATGCTAGTCAAAGTAGAAAGCACTGGGGTAAGCCCACCAGTTATCTGACTCACAATATGGCAATGTCGTAGGTCCATAGGTAAAGGAAGAGGGGGGGAATCGCTTCAGGTTGTTACCTCGCCCTTTATGCCTGAAATTCCTTCTCCAAGTAACTGAGTGATTCAGAATTCTCATGCAGGGGCTCCCTGGCAGAAGCTCCTCAGCAGACTGTGTGTGTCTTCCTTTGTTGCATTTATATCCTGCCTTTCCTCTAAGGAGCCCAAGGTGGCATAGGTGATCTTCCCCCTCCCCAATTTACCCTCCCATCTACCCTGTGAGGAAGTTTAGGGTGGAAGTCAGTGAATGGCCCACTCATGCAGTGAGCTTCATGGTTGAGTGAGGACTAGTATTCAGGTCACCTGAGTCCCAGTCGAACGGCTGCACCACACTGGCTACACACCATATGGACAAGTCATTTTGGATCATGTTCCTGGAAGCCGGGAGAGTGCAAGGCTTGGGATAGCCCTCAGCAGGCTAGTGCTACTGCCTCCCAGTAGGGCCCTTACCCTCCCCATTATCATTCCTCCAACCACTCAGCTCCCACTGGAAATGAGCCACCACGGCAGCTGCTTTGCATGCAGGAGGTCCGAGGTTCGATCCCCGGCTTCTCCAGGCAGGGCAAGGAAAAGCTCCTGCCAGAAACCCTGGAGGGCTGCTAAGGTTGTCAAGAACAGCTGACTGGGTCCATGAAGGAAGCTGACCGCCGCTCTACGTCCAGCACTTACGGACCCTGTCAGACGCCCCAGCAGTGAGCGCGAACTGCTGCCGAGAGCTTGAGAGGCCTTGGTAAGGTCTCGGCAGCCACCTGCAGCTGCTGCCACAGTTGTGCATTTCCCCCTTCCATGCTGATGACAGTCACCGTTAGTGTGGAAGGGGGGAATGTGCAATTCCCAGAGCCTTTGGAAATCGTGCATCTTCCCCTAGCCGGGGGGGGGGGGCTTAAAGGCCCTATTAATGTAAGGGTAAAGGTTTACCCTTGTCTCAATGGGGCCTTTAAGGCCCCCATTGGCATGAGGTGGGGGAAATGCCTGATTTCCGGAGGGTGGAAATTGCGCATTTCCCCTCTCCATGCCGACGGCAGCTGCTGAGCACTTGCCAAAGCCTCGCAGAGGCTCCCACAGCCTGACTCATAGAGACAGATGTCAGCAGTGGTGTGGCGAGTCAGGGATTTTGCCCATCCCTAAAAGCTGCTGCCAGTCAGTGTCGACAATACTGAACTAGATGAACCAAGGCTCTGACTCCGTATAAGGCGGCTTCCTGTATTCTACGGATGACTGGGGCATTGCATGATGGGGAATTTGAATTGGCTGTTACCCAGCATGACGGGAACTGAGCAGTTGCTTAACTGCTATATGAAGAGCAATGTTGCCAGGGAGAGCTGGGGAGGAGCATAGTCATCAGGACAGGAGCTAGTTGGTGATGGCAGGATCAGCAATTGAGCCCATACAAGTCCAGGCCAATGGGTGTTGTCAGTGTGCATATGGGCCTCCACTAGGCCCTCCCTGGAACGTAGGAAGTAAAAGGCTTGAATCTCTCTCTCTCTCTCTCTCTCTCTTTCTCTCTGCCTTTCTACACCTCCCAGTGTTCCAGGAGGTAGGGGGAGGCTCTCATGATATCCTGATAGTGAGAGCCTCCCCCAGCATGCACTTGTGGTACATAGGCTGACCAGATAAAATCCAGGTCAGGGCTCCTGTAACTTTAACAGTTGTAGAGAAAAGGGAATTTCAGCCAGGGTCATTTGTATGCAATTAGTTCCTGGTGAACTTCCCTCTTCATCACAACTGTTAAAGGTGCAGGCACTATACTAGAGTGACCATATACAAAAGAAGGCAGGGCCCCTGCAACTTTAACTGTTGTGATGAAGAGGGAATTTCACCAGGAACTCATTGCATACAAATGACACTGGCTGAAATTCCCTTTTCTCTACAACTGTTAAAGTTACATGAGCCCTGACTTGGATTTTATCTGGTCACCCTAGTGGTACATGATGTCCCAGGAGGAAGCCAGGATGTCACGGCCACCATTTTGGTTTGGTTTTAAAAGCAGTGGGGCTAGGCCAGTCGTACAAAAGCGAGGCCCCGCTCCATTGGAAAAGATAGTTTTAAAAAAATATTTTCCCCTAAATCCCCCCCCCCTGCTATCCTATGGGTAGTAAAAATGTACCCCCCTCTCCCCTGATGGGCATGGAGCCACGCAGCGTGGCTCCAAGCCCATTTCTGGTGCCTGCTTACTCATGAGTAAGCAGGCACCAGGCGGGACAGGCACCCATACCTTCCACGGTTCCGGGATGGTCCCGGGATGGTCCCAAGACTGCTGGAAGAATCAGGTTTTCCCAGGGTTTCTTCATCCCTGGGAAAAACCCTGCCCATCCCCCCTGCCCCCGGGAGTCCCTGTGTGTCATTTGGATGCACAGGGAGCACCCAGGGACAACCCCGGGTCAAAAGGCCAGAGTAGAAATGGCCTCCCTCTCTCCCTCTCCCTCTCCCTCTCCCTCTCTCTCTCTCTCATAGACACCATAGAACTGTACACTGCAGGCCCTGCCCCAGATCATTCACACCTCTCTTCAGTTGATGGCTAATCTGTGTTGAACAATTAAGAGAGGGTTTGCTAAAGTGCACAGTAACCTGTTCACTTGGAGCACTCGCCGGAATCCAGGTTTGCCAGTCCATGAACTCCAGAGTTTTGCGATAATTTGGGTCATTTCCAATTGGAATTCAACACCAGGTTTCAGTGGTGAAGTGCCTGGAGGCAATCAAAATACCTGGTCGTGTCACCTTGTCCTTCTAATGATCCTTATATATTTAAACATAAACATAATAAAAAATAAATGCTTATCCAAGCAGGACAGCTACATATGCTTTCCTTGGTGCCAGTGTCTCTCACGTGTGTGTGTGTGTGTGTGTGTGTGTGTGTGTGTGTGTGTGTATGTGTGTGTGTGTGTGTGTGTGAGAGAGAGAGAGAGAGAGAGAGAAATAAATGTCAGTGGTGGTTAAGGCAAAACTATCAGCATATGGGATGTATTTGCAAATGTGTCCCCTGGTCCCCAGTCAAAACCTTATCAAAACTTGCAAGGTAATTGGATTTTGTTTTCATCCCTGGCCATTTCTCATCGCACACATGAGATCATCCAGAAATGGATGAAACTATAAGCTTTGTTCAGCCGTTTTCCTGAATGCATGGGGGTCTAAAAGTGGGCCAGGATGTGGCTGCATGCCCAAATAGGGCTGCATGCCCAAATAGGGTTGTGACGAGCGCCCAACTGGGTGCAGGAGCCCAGCAGACCCCCAGTGTCTGCCCCTGGACCCATTTGGGCATGGATTGGTGGATTTGCACCTTTACCCTTGCATCTATGGGGCCCTTAAGGCTGCCATTGGCGCGGGGGGGGATATGCAATTTACAGAGACTTCCGAAAATGGGTGCATTCCCCTCCATTGCATCAATGGTGGCCACCATTGACGCAGGAAGGGGGAAGTGTGCAATTTTGGCCTAGCAAGCGGGGGTGAACAGCAGCAGCAATGGGGCGAGCGCTCCCTGAACCTGGCGCAGGCAAGTTCTCCCAATCCCTGCACACACTTCCACATCTGCTCCACATTTAATGTGGAGGTATGATTAGGGATGGATGGATCACCCCCATGCCCACCCCATGCAGGACTTGTTGCACATACACGCCACTTACTCAGCTCCTGCGAGTGGGGCAGAGCAAGGCTTGACAGCAGTGTGCTGGTACCCGTTTTCTTGGGGAGCTATCCTTTTCTACAGAAACAGTGGCCTGTTCTTGTCCGTCAATGTCCCACTTGTGCAAATCAGGGACGTGAAAGGGCTATGTAGCAACATTACAGGCCTTCAGGTAAATTAGTTCCCCCTGCATGCCTGGTACTTTTGCAATGAGGGATGGATGGATTTAGGCATATTGCAGGCACCCGACGGGGTCTGGGAATCCTGCAGACCCCTCCCTGCATCCGCCACCCCGGACCAATTCAGACACTCCCAACGCCAGCGCGGACCGCACCTAAGTGCTTGCAAAGCCCTGGCGAGGACTCAGCTAACACCCGCTCACCCGCCAAAACAGAGCCATCACTGATGCAGGAAGGGGACGTGCGAGATTTCGGCCGTTGGACAGGCAGCTGCCAAGTGCTCGCCGGGGATTTGTTGGCTTCGTCTGAGGCTCACAGGGCAAAGTGAATGGGGCGGGCAGCTGCAGCAGTGGGGCCAGTCCATGCTGGATGGGCGCTCAAGGAGTCGCCGCTACTGCCTGTCCATGTGAGCTGGCAACCCATCCGCTTGTGCCCATTGCAGAAAGAGCATGAAGGATTGGGGGGGGCCTTTTTCTTAAAAGCCAGTTTGCGTGAATTGGCTTTTACGGGAAAGCCCCCCCCCCTCAACCCTTTGCACTCTGCTTGCAAGGAAAGAAGATGAGGGACCGCCACCACTGTGAGCAAGCCCACCTCCTTCTGCCAGTGCCCAGCGGTGGGAGGCAGGGTTGCTTGCCAGCCGTGACAGCAGCCCCTTGTGGTCCTTCCTTGCCAAGACAGTACAGAGGGAGGGGTGCCTTTCCTCTCAATAATAACCTGTTCTGTAAAAAAAAAAAGTGTTGTCACTGCACTGGGTGCAACTTTGATTTTCTTGGGCATGAAAACACTGCCATCTAACACTTGCTATAGCTATTACAGGACAAACCATGAGACCTTGTTGGTTTGAGTAGAAGAATAAGGACTGACCTGTAGCTGCGTCACTAATCATAGCTTTTATATGTTCAAATCCAACATCCTAATAGCTACTCCACACCAATTCAGGTCTTTTGTCCAAAGCCAAGGAGAAATTCTCAGCAGTGAACCCAAGAAAAGCATCCGCAAAGCTTCCTTCCTTGCTGTTCTCAATGTGTTTTACTTCTCATATGGGGGGAAAGTGACCTCAGGAGTCCCACACAGGTGAACCCAGAAAACAGTTTTGTAGGAGACCTGTGACAGTGAGCATGGAATGCAATTGTCCATATCTTTACTGTTACGGGGCTATTTCGGGATCTGACATTGTTTCATACCTGACGCTTAATATGGCTATTTGTATGCGATGCATTAATTCTCACAACACCCCGTTGGTTAGGGAAGCATTATTATCCCAATTTGACAAGTGGGGGATTTGATGCAACTTTCCTGAGGGCGCCCAGCATGCCACTGGCAAAAGTCAAATTAGAACACAGTAGCACCGTCCTTCCTGCCTCACGTTCTAAGCACCCACTGGACTAGACTACATTTTCTCTCCAGATGAGTTACAGTACAGGTCTTCCTCCAGCTATTTTCTTCATTAAGCAGGTGTTACCCACCTTTTTTATTACTAAAAGAACAAGACGTATCTGAAAGTTAAGATGCTATATATATATATATATTAGCAGAGGGATTCAAGCTTGATTTTCTGACTCATACTGAGAGTGGCTTTAGATTTTATGATCCTCATCCATTTGGCAGGAATTTCACACAGTTGATTACATGTTCACCAAAGGGTGCAGGTGCCTTTGTTTCACCAGGGCTGCAAACTCTTAAAATCAACATTTCTGGTACCTGGCCAGGGAATGGGGTTGCAGCCCTCTGGCTTATGGCAGAATCAGGGGTGGAGACAGGAACAGAGCCTGGGAATGTTTAAGGGCTCTAAGTATGGTGTATTTATTGATTACTCAAATAAGAAAAGTCAGACCTAGGCCTTTTCCACACCAGCCTTTCCCCCCTGGATTGCCCCTAGGTGCTCCCTGTGTGTCCAAATGCCACACAGGGACTCCCAGGTGGCAGCGAGGATGGGCAGGGGGGATAAAATATCCCTGGGAAGAACGGATTCTTCTCATGGTCCTGGGAATGTCCCAAGACCATGGGAGGTGTGGGCGCCCGTCCTGCCATCTAGAAAAGGGCATGGAACCATACCGTGTGCCTGTGTGCTCATGGGGGGACAGCAATTTCATCATCCCCAGGATGGTGGGGGGCACGTGGGGGGAGTTCCCCTTACCTGTTCCACTGTGCGATGTTCCCTGTGACTTTAAGAGAGAAAAAACCCACCAAAATGATGGGCGCGACGGCATAACATCCCTCCTTCCTCCCGGGACGTCGCACTTCCTATGTGGATTTGGAGCGACGATCCCAACAGCAGGTATGTTCAGGATTGTCCCCCCTCCCTTCCTCTATACCTGTAGGTGTAGTAAGAGCCCAATATAAACTTAGCTCAAAGTCATTGAACAACAATAGTCTTTTTTCCCAAAATGATAGGAACTTTTGATGATTGTTTTATATTTTTTTCCCCTCTTTTAATGCTTTTTCTGCTTGGTCCCAGGCATTTGAAACACAATAATATATGTCACACCCTTCTTTTTCAAGATATACTCTGGATTAGGGTGACCAGATAAAATCCAGGTCAGGGCTCATGTTACTTTAACAGTTGCAGAGAAAAGAGAATTTCAGCCGGTGTCATTTGTATGCAAGTAGTTCCTGGTGAAATTCCCTCTTCATCACAACAGTTAAAGTTGCAGGGGCCCTGCCTTCTTTTGTATATGGTCACTCTAGTATAGTGCCTGCAACTTTAACAGTTGTGATGAAGAGGGGATTTCACCAGGGGCTAATTGCATACAAATGACACTGGCTGAAATTCCATTTTCTCTGCAACTGTTAAAGTTACATGAGCCCTGACCTGGATTTTATCTGGTCACCCTACTCTGGATGGCTCACAAGGGTTAAACTATAATAGATTGGGCTGGAACTAGGACCTGCCTTCTGCGAGAAGAAGAGACCTTTTGGGCGAAGCACAGCTTCACTCTCAACAACTTTTGATACCATCTACCATGGTATCTTGCTGGATCAGCTCTGTGGAGTGGGGGGGACACCATGTTAGAGTGAAAGGGTGGGTAATTTGAGGAGGTTCAGGAGCCATTTTTGCCTCCACGATCCATTCCCCCATGCAGGTGCTGAAAATAGGGGTAATCAAAAATAAATTTAAAAATGGCATCTGTAGGTGATGTGGTGAAGGCCACCAATTTGGATGGCTTTAAAAGGGGGTTAGACCAATTCCTGGAGGAGAAGACTATCAATGGCAGTTAGTCCAGATGCTTATGTGCTACATCCAGTAGCAGAGGCACCAAACCTATACACCAGTTGCTGGGGAACATGGGTGGGAGGGTGCTGTTGCACCATGTCCTGCTTGGTTAGCCCCTAATCGACAGCTGGTTGGCCACTGTGTGAACAGAGTGGGACACTTGGTCTGATCCAGCAGGGCTCTTCTTATGTTCTTATCTACACACAAAACTGGACGAGATGAACTAGATGGACATTTGGTTTGATCCAGACAGGCAAATATCATGCAAAGAAATATTTCTGCCAGCATGTGCAAGTTCCTCTCGCCAACAGTAAGCACCCACATACCTGGGAATCAGGCAGATGGGAGCAGGAAGTCCCACTAATTCTATGCTGAGAAAATGAACTGAGTAGCAGCAAGTCCAGAGAACAAACATTAGGAGAATAAAGCAAGGTTAGAAGTTATTAAATTAAGCACTTGTGAAAACAAGCCTCCGAGATTGCCAGCGTGAGTCAAGTGGAGGGAAGGGTTTTTTTTTTCCTCCTAAGGTGCAGAAAAGAAAAGCCACATAATTTCCCAAGGTACTTGTTATTCTCGCATATACATATATATCTTTAAATATGTCAACAGGATGTATCTTCGTTGTCCACCGGGAAGCAGGTCTGCAAACACAGATGCTGAAGCAAACAGAGCGATTACTCCGGCTAAGTCCTTCCTGAGAGTTATTAAGCTGTTGACAATATGTGAATCAGATGAATTTACCACTGGTTCAGTAATTGTCTTTCATCTATGAACAACTCTCCCTCCCTCCAACTTTTTATGATTCATCATATTTATTTTTCTTTCCTCAAGCAACATCTTTTATTAGTTGCACACTCACTACCGAAATTTAATTTCTGCGAAAGAACAACAAAGCAGTTGATTATTATTATTGAGAATCTGGTACAACACACAGTGAAATAAAATCTATAAGGCATTAAAATGACAGATTAGGCGAGGGCTGTGCTCATTTACAAGTGTTAGAACATCATGTTAATGCCTCACAAGCACAACATAAAATGAAAATCAAGTCTTTCATGCTGCTTTACTAATTCTACAAAGCTCCAAGGAGCACAAACTGTGGGCCTCGTTAAAGTGGCAAGGTCCTGTTCTAATTTTCCTGGCAGAAGATTTGTCGTTAGCACACGTGAGACGAGCTCACATATGCAGTCAGTTTCTGGCAACAGTAATTGTAGCTCTTGCTATAATACTCGGCGTCTGGACAAAGCAAATACAGATCACTGAATCTCAGGCTTGGAATGGACTGTGAAGATCATCTAGTCCCACCCCCTGGTCAATGCAGGATCTGCAACACAGGAGACAGCTGCAGCATGCTGGACAGATGGCCATCCAGTCCCTTATCTTTAAGAGGTTCCTCCTAATGTTTAACTCTGTTTCTTGGCAATTCCCACCCCTTGGTTTTAGACCTGTCCTCTGGAGCAATAGAGAAAAAGTCTGCTCCATCTTATGCATGACAGCTCTTCAGATGAATGAGAAAAGTGTGGGATGTAGGTGGGGAATGTGTCAACTGATCCTGCCCCTCTACGTGTTCAAGGTGTCATCTGCACAAGGAACTAGAGATGGCTGTCATGGGGAAATTCAGCCCTTTTTAGGATCACCCGATACCCTGGAGCCCTGGCCAGGATCTAAGCTACTGCTTTATAATGGTTTATAACAGCATTGACAACTGTTGAGGCCCATGGCACATTCAATATACCATTTTCAATCCACTTTCAAAGTGTTATATCTTGCTTGGTGTAGATCTGGCCCTGGGCCCAGCTTGCAAATTTTCTCCAAAATCTGAGAACTTTCTCATTTTTGTCATTGTTTTTTTTAGCTTAAATCTCTCTCTCTATATATGGAATGTGCAGACATCACATTTGGTTCGATACTCCTTCACAGGCACTATTGGAGACCCCTGGACTCTCTCAAATTACTAGAATTTGGGGTTATTCCATGAAGCTGATTAGTGGGAAATTCAGGACAGATAAAAAAAAAGAGAACTCTTCACACAGCAATTCATTCCACAAGATGTAGTGATCACCACCACTCTGGATGGCTTTCAGTGGGGATTAGATTAATACCTGGAGGAGAAGACTATCAATGGCTACTAGGGATGTGTATCATATCATTAAAATGTCCGATAATGATATGATGTCACTATCGGACATCCAATTAACAATAACGATACAATAGAAAAACCTCCGATAAAAATCCGATCCGAAAATTTTCAGCCCAATTATATCAGATTATTGGACTGCCATAGAAATAAACCTATTACTTCTGTATTTTAAAAGTTAGAGGCTTGAAACTTGGTCACAGTGCTTATGGGGTATCCCTAAATATGTGTATGAAATTGGAGATCGATCCCTCCAGTCTTCGATTTTATATGAATTTATTAAAGATCATTTAAGTTCTGACAGGTCAGAATGACAGCTTGCCACATGCATTCATTCAGACTTGCCAAAAAGTTGTAGGATCTTTTAAAAATTCATATCAAATCGAGGGTTGGAGGGATCGATCTCAAATTTCATACACATACTTAGGCATACCCCATAAGCACTGTGACCAAGTTTCAAGCCTGTAACTTTGAAAAATAGGCATTTTTCTAAAAGAATCAGCTCTATAGGGCAAAATAGGGCTGCAAATTGGATTTCCGATAATTATCGTGAAGATGGTATGATTAACCTACGATATTATCGGAGACGATAATTTTTTTGGTCCAAAATTCCGATAACGATAAAATACAATATTTTTGGCCATGCACATCCCTAATGGCTACCAGTCCTGATAGCTAAGTGCTACCTCCATTAGCAGAGGCAGTAACCTATGTACACCAGTTGAGGGAGAACATGGGTGGGAGGGTGCTGTTGCAGTCATGTCATGCTTGTGGGTTCCCAGTTGACAATTGGTTGGCCACTGTGTGAACAGAGTGCTGGACAAGTTGGACCCTGGTCTGATCCCGCATGGCTCTTCTTATGTTCTTATGGTCTCAGAGTTGTGTATGATCATTCAAGGATTGAAAGCCAGGTCCCTGACATGGCCAATTGGCATGCCCTTTACTGAGTGCCAATTAAAACTAGTAGCCTTCCTCAATCTGGTGTCTTCTAGACATTTTGGACTACATTGCCCAGCATTCCTGATCATTGGCCATGGTGGCTAGGGCTGATTGGAGGTGAAGCCCAAACTAGGGTGACCAACTGTCAGGATTTTTCCGGATTCATCCTGTTTTTTGTTCTGTCCTGGGTGTCAGGGGGGATTTCCTGTAATTTTCTATAATGTCCTGGAATTACACACTTTTCTCTTTAAGCACCATTGGTATGGTGGGGGGGGGGGATGTGCTTTCCGTAGGGTGACCAGATAAAATCCAGGTCAGGGCTCATGTAACTTCAACAGTTGTAGAGAAAAGGGAATTTCAGCCAGTGTCATTTGTATGCAATTAGTTCCTGGTGAAATTCCCTCTTCATCACAACAGTTAAAGTTGCAGGAGCCCTGCCTCCTTTTGTATATGGTCACTCTAGTATAGTGCCCACAACTTTAACTGTTGTGATGAAGAGGGAGTTTCACCAGGTGCTGCATGCATACAAATGACACTGGCTGGAATTCCCTTTTCTCTACAACTGTTAAAGTTACATGAGCCCTGACCTGGATTTTATCTGGTCAGCCTATCATAGCTGGGATTATTGTCTGAGCCCTTTCTTCCCATTACACACTGCGGGGTGACCTGGTCTACCTATTGCATGCTGCATTTTTTTTAAAAATCTGCACAACACCATTCCTCCACGAATGAGTATGCCCGGGGGGGGAGGGGTCCTTCAGGTTAAAATGGGCATTTTCTTAAAAAAAAGAAAAAAGGGGCGGTTATAGCTACAGTGACCAGATACACAAGAGGGCAGGGCTCCTGCAGCTTTAAACATCGCGATGAAAAGGGAATTTCACCAGGTGCTGCATGCCTACAAATGACACCTGCTGAAATTCCCTTTTCTATACGCCTGTTTAAGATACATGAGTGCTGCCCTCCTTTTCATAGGGTCACCCTATACTGCCTGCTCACTTGGGAATGGGCCTTTCCCAAAGGAGCTGCCTGTGACATGGGAGATGTCAGCTAAGTGAGACAACTGGACAGACAGATATCCCAGGCTAGCAGCAGGCAGGAAGATGAGAATGGATCAGGAGAACAACCAGCACAGTTCATGCTGATGCCCCTCCCCACCAGCCCTTGCTGCCTGAGATGGCTGCCTTCCTTCTCTCTAATGGTAGAGCTGGCCCATTCCTCCCCTCAGTCAGACATTTCATTTCTCAAGAATTTGTGGAGCAAGCTGAACTCTGTAGAATGACCATGCAAGCAGCGACTCCCTCTAACCACACTGTAAAAGGGCATCCCCAAAGGGCCAAAACAGGGACATAAGAGTCATGCTGCTTTATTTAACCAGGGCAGAAAACAAAAATAAAAATAAAGACTGCCTCTGATCAGTGGAGTGAATATAGCAAATTGGACCTTTCCTTTGGAAACTTAAAAGAAAGAGACCTCACAACCTCCCTGGGCAGTTTTCTTCCCCTTTCATATCATTGGGGAATCAAGGAATGACTAAGTGGGATCATGCATCAATTAAATCTGCCTCCTTGTGGTTTAATACTAGATTTGCCACCTCACCATACATCACATGAGGCTCAAATAAAGCAGAATCGTTTCCTGAACTTGCTGGTTGGCTCAGCAAAAGCTCAACAATTTTGATATATCTGCTTCGATGGTCATCTGAGAAGGGTAAAGACCTCCGTGTATTCCCACAATCCTTTCATTCTTGTGCTATTTAAAAATTTCCTTCCCACCTCAAATCACTTTCAGCAAATGTGCACAAATGAGAATGATTCTATGCAGCCTCAAGATGCCAGAATCATGATGCAGTGTAACTGTGAGCAAAAAAAAATAGAGGTGCGTGCTAGAAACCATCTATGGTACTGTAGGAACTGACACATGATGCTGAAAGCACAGCATGGCAAATACAACCGGCAGAAATCCCAAAGGCAGATGGATTGATTGTGGAAACTGCTTAGAACATGGATTTGAAAATACAATTCTCCTACGTATAATGTACACCCCAATTTGGAGCCATCACTAACGGTCCTTTTCAGTAGCTGGGAGTGAAAGGGTGAATAGTTAACCTCCTCTATCACATTAAACAATTGTAAATCATCCACACGATACATCCTTTGTACTATCTACATAACCACGGAATTTCTATGCTAAGTGTGAACAGATCTACAGTGGTGAGTTTTCCATTTTAGAAATCAATAAATATCCATCTCCGATATTTCCCTGATACACTGCTGACTCATTGAGAAATGTACGTTTTGAACATAAGAATATAAGAAGAGCCATGCTGGATCAGATCAAAGGTCCATCTAGTCCAGCAGTCCATTCACAGTGGCCATTCAGCTGTTGACCAGGAACCCACAATCAGGACATGGGTGCAACAGCACCCTCCCACCCATCTGGTTCATATAGACTTACTGCACCTGATACTGAAGGTAGCACATAGCCCTCAAGACTAATAGACATTGATAGCCAGGAATTTATCCAACCTGCTTTTAAAGCCATCCAAATTGGCGGCCCTCATTACATCTTGTGGTGTTGAATTCCATAGTTTAACTATGCACTGTTTGAGGAAGGACATCCTTTTACCTGTCCTGAATCTCACACCAATCAACATGTTTTTAATGGGGGGAAAGTGCTTCAGCCTAAACAT
Source organism: Anniella stebbinsi (assembly GCA_029215795.1). Taxonomy (NCBI): domain Eukaryota; kingdom Metazoa; phylum Chordata; class Lepidosauria; order Squamata; family Anniellidae; genus Anniella; species Anniella stebbinsi. The sequence goes on along the minus strand of JARDYH010000003.1, from coordinate 265,529,954 downwards.
GGAATCATCATTCACTCAAAGGGATTCTTGTGCAATACATTGTTATGGAAGGCATTCTTCCCTGTCTTCTATTTAAACTACATTTGGTTCTTTTCAGTTGTTTAAAAAAGAAAGAAAAAGAAAGAAAGAAAGAAAGAAAGAAAGAAAGAAAGAAAGCCAAAGATAACAGTGCTTTAATGTTGCACCAGATGTGGCTTTAGCTTAAGAAAAAAAAATATTAAGGCTTCACCTTGGCCTTTATTGTCTATCGAAAGAAAAACAAAGTTACTAAAGTATAAGCCAGAACTAGCATAGCCCTCGGCCCGACATTTATTAGCAGAAGCTTGCATCTTGAACTTAAACCCTGGGAGATGAAAGCTCTTCCTCAGTCCGATCAGTAACAAGTGGAACCGCTAATTCTCTCTCTGTCTTTGACATAATGGTGTCTTTAGCCATCAGACACAAACCATTCAACTGCTGGTCTGAGAGCTTGGAATAAATTCAGGAAATGGCAAAAGGATGACATTGTCATAGCCTAACACAACTCCAGGCTAGGCTCTTGATGGATGGAGCAAAAAAGGTATTAGAAGCTGTACGAAGCACACCAGTGAGACCTGGTGATCATCTCTTTTCTAGTCACTGTGTGAGCGCAGGAGCAATTAAATTAAGGGTGAGCAATTTTGGAAGGTCCAGGGGCCATTTTTGTCCCCCAGATCCCCAAAATGTGGGGATAATAAGAACAAACTGGAACCTGTAGCTTCTATGGAGTTCCAGTATGGTCAAAATTAGCTGGCAAACAAGCTACTTTTCCCATGGGTTCAACCTTAGCAGCACTGAATTATATTTTGTTTGCACATTTATTTATTGGGGAGGTAATTTTGAGGGTGTGGGCCAGCAATGGGGGTGTGGTGGGCTGCATGTTGCCTACTCTGAACTAGATGATTAAGAGCACAAGTAGGGAAAAGTGCAATCTCTGATATATATATATATATATATATGATACATATTTATACATCATATATGATATGATACATATTTAAATCATATATATATATATATATATATATATATATTCATTGAAGACAAGCCACTAAGTTCATGCCTGATATGTCTTCTTCTCATTTTGACACACACACCCCAACACACACACACACACACACACACACACACACACCTGGGGTGTATGGGACACATGGCAATAGCACAAGTAGTTCAGCCCAGTTGGATACGGCTATGCGATTTTCAAGCAACACTCCAAAAATGTGTAGTGATTACCTTCTAGGAGTCCTGCTAGCAACACATTATATTTAAAATAGGCACATAAGAGACACCTGCTGTTCAGGTGAGCACATTAGAAATACTCTCTCAATGCACGCACGTATGCACACATACACAATTAACAAGCTTCAGAGAATGCTGAATCACATCCTTCGATAGCATCCATCCTTCAGGAGTACTGAGGGGAGAGACAGAGAGAGAGAGAGTCAGCCAGGGAGAGATGGGGGGAATTCATTGTAATCTCTTAGAACCAGGTGTTTTGTCATAATATATAAACACTTCTGCTGACAATTTTCCATACTGGAAAATTTCAAGGTTGCTTATTACAGAGGGTGTGATGAACAAATTGAGAGAAATAATGGCACACTGGATATATTGAGGTTCATCTTTCTATAAACCTAGGCTGACCATATGAAAAGGAGGACAGGGCTCCTGTAACTTTAACAGTTGTAGAGAAAAGGGAATTTCAGCCAGTGTCATTTGTATGCAGTTAGTTCCTGGTGAAATTCTCTCTTCATCACAACAGTTAAAGTTGCAGGGGCCCTGCCTTCTTTTGTATATGGTCGCTCTAGTATAGTGCCTGCAACTTTAACTGTTGTGATGAAGAGGGAATTTCACCAGGAACTAATTGCATACAAATGACCCTGGCTGAAATTCCCTTTTCTCTACAACTGTTAAAGTTACAGGAGCCCTGTCCTCCTTTTCATATGGTCAGCCTATATAAACCACATCGGCTGGATCTCTTGAAGCTGGGTTTTAAAAAATAAGAGAAATCTACTGCCAAAGCTTTAGCTGTTCATGCTGAATGTGAAATTGAGCCTGCCTCAGTTGTAGGGATGGGAAGAAATCCATTTGGTTCCCATTTTCAGGCAGGTTTCGCACTTCCAAAGGAATATACAAACTCATTTATCCGTTGAAATTCGCTCTTCTCTGAATTCCGCAATGGAGCTCTCCACTCCAAACATGCATAGAAAAATATAAATATGAAGAGAAAGTACATACCACAATGGGTATATTAGTGAGAATAGCTTGCAAAATGCATTATATCATATTAATTGTGTGCAACAGAAGTGTGTACTAGGCAAAATTGTGCATAAAAATGTGTACAAAGTTTTGTGTGAACATTTTTTGCTTGTTTGTTTGTTTTTAGAGTCTCTGTGTTTGGAGTTTAGATCGGAAAAATGGAAATGGAGAGAAACTGAAATCAATTGATTCGTTCATCCCTGTTCACTACTTCCCACCCATCAAAAGTAGTGGCTTCTCTTCCTAGACTCTGGTTCAGAGTATCTTCCCTTATCCTTTCACAATCCATGGCTACCCCTGCATTTCAAATCCCTTAACCCTCTCCCTGCAATTTCACAAATTCTACCACCACCAGCAATGCCTTCTATCTCGTCATCCTGGCCTCCTCTACACCAAGCAGGATATTGCACTATGAAAGTGGCATGAAAGTGGTATATAACGGGCAGGAGCTACACTACTGCTTCATAGCGATATTGAAGGGCACTGATTGATATTGAAGGGCAATTGCGTCCTATTGACACATACCATATGCCACTTATACTACTTTCATACCACTATATTCTGCTTGGTGTGGTTCCTGCCTTTTATATACCGCTTTCATGCCGCTTTCATAGAGCAATGTTCTGCTTTGTGTAGATGAAGCCCCTGTATGAGGCTCCTCTCCCTTCCCCACTAGCCAAAATTATCTTTCTTTTCTCTCATAGTGTCCTCACTGTTTATATATATATATATATATATATATATATATATACTATAACTGAACTTTACTATTCAGCAGCTGGGATGCTTATGATTATTCCGTGACATCGCATACACATGTGCAACCAATGGCCCAGAATGGTTCACTGATGGGGAAAGACCATTATAATCCTATTCATAAACAAAATATAGGCCATTCATATGTGATGTAGGAACGTCAGTCTGCAGCCTGGAGTGGTAAAGCCCAAATACAAGTTTGTGATAAACCAAATGCAGCTCTGCTTATCAGGGTCCACATAAATATGCCTTAGATAATACAACACCATTTCCTGCCTTTCATCAAATATATAGGGCAAAACAATAAGACTCATTACTAGTGCAATGAGCTAGTTGTTTAAAAAAAGCAACCAGAAACAACAGAAATACTTATTTCAGGAATGGGGAGAGTCAACATAGTTTGGAGAAAGGCGCTCCGCTGACCTCTCCAGATCCAGAAACTAATGTCTCCACTTGTTTCTGGGGTAGCTTTTTGAACCACTAGCTAGTGCAAGCTGGTGGCTCTGATTTCGGTGGGGCTATGAATCCATTCCTGGTTTTAGTCAGAACCAGGTCAGAAAAAAGGAGAAACAGGTTCTCAGGATGCAAAAAAAATCTTTATTTCAAAGCTCGACGCATTTCGGCCTGTGTTCTTTCAAAGGCTTTCCTCAGCGGGTTGATAAGAGATGTCTGCAGAAATACTCCTTGCAAGGTGATCGTCTCCTACGATAATCAACGGCACCACCAATTATCATAGGAGTCAATCACCTTGCTAGGCCTTTGAAAGAACACGGGCCGAAACGCTTTGAAATGAAGATATTTCTTTTCGCATCCTGAGAACTTGTTTCTCCTTTTTTTTCTGTCCTGACTTGGATGCTCTCCTCCTTTTGGTTTTTAGTCAGAACCAGCCAGAACTCTAAAGAAAATAACAAAGCTGCTGAACCCTATCCCCAAAACAGCTCCACCATCTTGGATAGCAACTTTAGAGTTCCGGCTGGTGGAACCTGGAATGGATTCACAGCCCCACCGAAATTGGAGCCACCAATCTCCACTGCCACTAGCTTTTCATTGCATGAGCAGCGGGTCCCATTTGCCCAAAAGAAGAAGTGGGAGTGCAGCAGCAGTATTGGGTACTACCCTTACTCTGGAGCAAAGTTCATTTATAATGGTGCAATTTGCAAATCAAGACAATCGTCGTTGGAAATTGGAAAGAGGAAATGACATTGTTTCCCATTGCATGGTTGTCTTAAAACAACAACAACTAAGATTTCCTTTGGTGGCAATGCAGATTATTTGGAAGTTCGGCAGTTGCTAATAACTTCATAGATCAATGTACAGTTTAATTGATGGAACAGATGGAAGATACAGACTCCGCTGCATTAAAGACTTACATTTAATGCATTGGGATAACTGTGCTTGCGGTTTAAAATGTGCTCTTTCTAGACTGCTAAATAGAAAAAAAGGCCAATTGTTTGGGATGCAGCGATTCTTGGATTGCCCTAATTGTTTTCAATATGATTTGGAATAATTGATATCTGTCATTCTTTTGTTAGAAAGAAGAGGGGAATCACTTCCACTTGCAAAGGGATGAGTGAAGGAGGAGCTAATCAAAAGGAGCATAAGATGTGTAAATGAGGCAGATACTTTTATATGCAAGTTTGGCAGTGATCACGTGTACAAAAGTCCCATAATACTGTAAAAAAGTTCTAATCCGATTTTGGGGGGCATAGCCAAGGTGGCATATGGTGGCTGAAACACATAAAACATTTTTTTTTCAAATAATTTGCGGATGAATAAATGAGTAATAAATCAAATTCCGTAATCGGGGCATCCAAACATGGATTGATATTTTTAAGGTTATTTTGAAAGCCCTGCATATTTTCCTGGAAAGGCAAGTCCAAAAGTGTGGGGCCACAACCAAACTAATAGGTCGGTACCTGCCGACCTATTAGTTTAGCACATCCTATGAGCCCAAATTTGCTAAGCTTTAATACTAATCAGCTTCAAATTGATTTAAATGTCCTACAACTCCCAGCATTCCCCAGCCAGCCAGGCATGCTGGTTGGAGAATGCTGGGAGCTGTAGGACTGCTTTCTATCTAAATATGCATAGGATTGGACCTTTAATTTATTAAATTGAAACAAATTGGCTTACTCCCTTAATGTAATAGCCCTGTTCATACTACCAACTGGGCATACTGGATGCATGGGGAGTGGGTGGGGGGAGATCAAAGGCTCTGCAGAAGAACCAATGGGACCATGGGGGTTTGGGGTAGGTTCTTGGGATGTCTGTATAAGGAAAACTCATGTTCATCAAAATTCTCCAAATCCCACCTCAAACTTGTTCCATCTCGTGTCCCTATCAGATTGCAATCACATCCCTATTGCAATCTTTAGTATTCTTGTTTTCCATGAAACATATTTTATATGCATTTTTCCAAATGCATGTATCAATTATGTGCCTCGTTGCAAGGCATGCATTCTTCTCTCATTGGTTTGTGTGCATTTTTGAAAACTGCCCACCTTTACAGGCCCAGTTTACAAATGTATGCGTTGCTGTCAAATGCATTTGTGTTTGTCCCCGAATAGCCCTGTAAGTCCCCGAATCGCCTTTGGTGACACATTACATTCACGTCCATGTTCAGCCCAGACGATGCAAACTGGGAAAATCTTGATTAAAAAAATGAACTGAAATGAATGTATTATATATCCCTAGTGGGATCTGCCACCATTATCTTTTTCTACCTCCCACACGTATGGTATGCCCAGTTATCTATGTGAACAGAGCTAATGTGTGCTCTGCTAGAGGACATTGAGCCAGGAGTAGAAAAGCTGATGTTCCTCTTCTTGACTGGTTATTGTACTGAGTAGGGGACAGCCTGTCTGCATGCATGGCTAGCTGAGCCTTAGGGGGGTTCTAGATGGAGAGGTGCTACTACAAACAATCCAATGACTCTGTGCATCTATTCTGTCTTCTCCCTTAATGCATTTTCCATAGTACGTGATAAGAATCCAAGAAGTGGTGGGAAAATGTAGAAGAGTTACAAGTAGAAGATAGCAATGTCTAGACTCCCTTAAAAATTCAGAGAATGAGGTAGGGCAATTGCAAGGTCAAAGTCTCATCTGGAAGAACCCTTAGAGTAGAGTACCCTACAACAGAGAGATTTTTAAAAAAACTGATTGTGGTCTCCTTTCATCTCAGACATCCTATTTTTTCTATGTGGAGAGAGTACAAGTGCCTCAGACTTCTGAGTGCTCTGCAAGGATGAGTTTCTGGGGACATATCTCATCTATAAATGTATACCCATTTTATACCCCCTTCATTTTCAGGGGGGATGGTCTTGTCATTTGGTAGGAAATCCTTAGTGCCTCCCTCCTAGAACTACATTTCCCAGGATTCCCCTGGAGGAAGGAATGGCTGTTAAGCCAATTGTAATCACTAATGTAGAAGTGCCCTGTACCGGTTCTCAATCCCAAACTCATCAGTGTCCATAGGATGGGGGTGGGGGAAACAGGAAGCAGTAAGAACAACAGTAGACATCCCATTGTTTTGATGTGTTGGTAGCAAAGGTTAAATTCATCGCGCTGCTTGCCATGGTTTTTTTTTTTTTTTTTTTTTTTGGTTCTGAGAAATTTGCCCCACCGTCTACAAAGCTTGAGATGGAGCCACCTGAGAATGATGTGAGAGATCTCTAATACAAATTTTATTTTTATGTGATACTATTCAAATGCTGCTGTACAACATGAACTACCTGAACCAAATCAAATCCCCAGGTCAATCCCTTCTTCCAAATGCTCCTTAGATAACACAGTCTTGTTCTGTGAATCTGTTCAATATATTAAAGTTGATTCTCTCGGACAGTGTGTAAGATATAATACATTAATCTGGGCCATTTCAATTTCTGAGCCTGGGACTATAAAACTGGTGTGCTGCATATCTAATTTTTCTTCTTCTTCTTCTTTTTTTTTTTTTGAATACCTGATTTATGCATCAGTCTCTTACGGAGTGTCGATGGCACCGCAGACGCGGCAGCTGCATTAACAACGGGCTGCATCAGCACTCAAATCTTATCTTGTTAAATCAGACAAATGTAGCTCAATGAAAAGGAAGGAATAAAGGCCTAGGATGGTTGAAAGGAGTGAATTTTAATCCTGTTTGTTAGGGGAGTTACATAGCGTGGGTTGAATCACCAAGGACTGGGCTGCCCACCACACAGGGAAGCAGTGAAATATCTTCTATAAACATATATGCACACACACACAAAGGAACATGCAGTATACATGCAATGCCTTACTCTGCATATCCACATCTCCCCCCACTCAAATTTGTCTAACCCTTATTATTATTATTATTATTATTATTATTATTATTATTATATTGGGTGGAAAAACACACATTTTGCTTCACCTTTATATTGTAGGCATAATAAGCAGTTCTTCATCTGCGACTTTATTTTTTACAAATATGTACACAAACACACACACACACACTCACAAATGTATTCTGTTGTAATATTTTCCCATTTTATTCTTATTGTCCAAGTAGCTCTTAAAACACGTGAGTATTCTTTTTAATAAATAAATAAATAAATAAACATGTTTATAGGTATTTTGGCTTAATACTAGAGATGAATGGATTCATTCAATTTGCTTTAATAATAATAATAATAATAATAATGACATTCTGATATCCATTGGATTTTAATTCATTTTGAATTGGGCAGGAACTGTGGATTTGGAATGCTTGGAATGGAGGTATGTGCATATTACCATCACAACAAAAAATATAAAAGCAATAAATTGGCATTCCTGGAAAGGGGGTTATTTAGGAAGGGAAATTAATAATTTCTTTTATTAAAAAAAATAACAACCCACTGTTACAATTCTCTGCCCACCGCTCCCAAAACCCTTCTAATTATATAAAAAAATTAGCCATTCCGAAAAATATGTTTAATACATATTATTTAATGTGTATTAATGTGTTTTAATATACATTATTTAATGGAAATGAACTCTTTTTAAGCAATCTATTTTGCCAACTTTAGGGTACATACCTTTGGAAGAACCACAAATTCTGGCAGTTTTGAGTTCTTCTCCTGTAAATATATCCACTGAAGAGGAACCTCAAAATTAAGAGTGGAATCTTTGAAGAGAAGCCATGTTGTACATAATATGTGCATGGAAAGCTCAAAGCGGATACACATGGATAAGAAGAGTTTCAGAGCATCTTTTTATATAAATAGAATTTCACTTGAATGATCTGTACTACGCTACATTGCTAATGATACGATATTACCTCCCCTTCCTTCAGATTAAAACCCACCTCTCCAATGGGACCCCAGCTTCACTTCTGCCAGCTAGAACATAAGCAGAACCAGC